>CM073520.1:20528026-21728026 GCA_037074615.1 Leucaena leucocephala
TGCACCCCTTTTTCGCGGCCGAAATCCGTGCGAGTCCAAACTATGCAGTTAAGCGTGCTTGGGCGAGAGTAGTACTAGGATGGGTGACCTCCTGGGAAGTCCTCGTGTTGCACCCCTTTTTCGCGGCCGAAATCCGTGCGAGTCCAAACTATGCTGTTAAGCATGCTTGGGCGAGAGTAGTACTAGGATGGGTGACCTCCTGGGAAGTCCTCGTGTTGCACCCCTTTTTCGCGGCCGAAATCCGTGCGAGTCCAAACTATGCAGTTAAGCGTGCTTGGGCGAGAGTAGTACTTGGAAGGGTGACCTCCTGGGAAGTCCTCGTGTTGCACCCCTTTTTCGCGGCCGAAATCCGTGCGAGTCCAAACTATGCTGTTAAGCGTGCTTGGGCGAGAGTAGTACTTGGAAGGGTGACCTCCTGGGAAGTCCTCGTGTTGCACCCCTTTTTCGCGGCCGAAATCCGTGCGAGTCCAAACTATGCAGTTAAGCGTGCTTGGGCGAGAGTAGTACTAGGATGGGTGACCTCCTGGGAAGTCCTCGTGTTGCACCCCTTTTTCGCGGCCGAAATCCGTGCGAGTCCAAACTATGCAGTTAAGCGTGCTTGGGCGAGAGTAGTACTAGGATGGGTGACCTCCTGGGAAGTCCTCGTGTTGCACCCCTTTTTCGCGGCCGAAATCCGTGCGAGTCCAAACTATGCAGTTAAGCGTGCTTGGGAGAGAGTAGTACTTGGATGGGTGACCTCCTGGGAAGTCCTCGTGTTGCACCCCTTTTTATGATGGCAAAATCCATTGGAGTTTAAACTCCTCAATTAAGCACGATGAGTACGGTTTGTTCAGTCATCGTATTGCTCTCCAGGATTTTTATGATGAGATCCGTATGGATGCCAATATATGCATTGATCGCGATCTCCCTATCGGGTGCGATCATACCAGCACTAATGCACCGGATCCCATCAGAACTCCGCAGTTAAGCGTGCTTGGGCGAGAGTAGTACTAGGATGGGTGACCTCCTGGGAAGTCCTCGTGTTGCACCCCTTTTTCGCGGCCGAAATCCGTGCGAGTCCAAACTATGCAGTTAAGCGTGCTTGGGCGAGAGTAGTACTAGGATGGGTGACCTCCTGGGAAGTCCTCGTGTTGCACCCCTTTTTCGCGGCCGAAATCCGTGCGAGTCCAAACTATGCAGTTAAGCGTGCTTGGGCGAGAGTAGTACTTGGAAGGGTGACCTCCTGGGAAGTCCTCGTGTTGCACCCCTTTTTCGCGGCCGAAATCCGTGCGAGTCCAAACTATGCAGTTAAGCGTGCTTGGGCGAGAGTAGTACTAGGATGGGTGACCTCCTGGGAAGTCCTCGTGTTGCACCCCTTTTTCGCGGCCGAAATCCGTGCGAGTCCAAACTATGCAGTTAAGCGTGCTTGGGAGAGAGTAGTACTTGGATGGGTGACCTCCTGGGAAGTCCTCGTGTTGCACCCCTTTTTATGATGGCAAAATCCATTGGAGTGTAAACTCCTCAATTAAGCACGATGAGTACGGTTTGTTCAGTCATCGTATTGCTCTCCAGGATTTTTATGATGAGATCCGTATGGATGCCAATATATGCATTGATCGCGATCTCCTTATCGGGTGCGATCATACCAGCACTAATGCACCGGATCCCATCAGAACTCCGCAGTTAAGCGTGCTTGGGCGAGAGTAGTACTAGGATGGGTGACCTCCTGGGAAGTCCTCGTGTTGCACCCCTTTTTCGCGGCCGAAATCCGTGCGAGTCCAAACTATGCAGTTAAGCGTGCTTGGGCGAGAGTAGTACTAGGATGGGTGACCTCCTGGGAAGTCCTCGTGTTGCACCCCTTTTTCGCGGCCGAAATCCGTGCGAGTCCAAACTATGCTGTTAAGCATGCTTGGGCGAGAGTAGTACTAGGATGGGTGACCTCCTGGGAAGTCCTCGTGTTGCACCCCTTTTTCGCGGCCGAAATCCGTGCGAGTCCAAACTATGCAGTTAAGCGTGCTTGGGCGAGAGTAGTACTTGGAAGGGTGACCTCCTGGGAAGTCCTCGTGTTGCACCCCTTTTTCGCGGCCGAAATCCGTGCGAGTCCAAACTATGCTGTTAAGCGTGCTTGGGCGAGAGTAGTACTTGGAAGGGTGACCTCCTGGGAAGTCCTCGTGTTGCACCCCTTTTTCGCGGCCGAAATCCGTGCGAGTCCAAACTATGCAGTTAAGCGTGCTTGGGCGAGAGTAGTACTAGGATGGGTGACCTCCTGGGAAGTCCTCGTGTTGCACCCCTTTTTCGCGGCCGAAATCCGTGCGAGTCCAAACTATGCAGTTAAGCGTGCTTGGGCGAGAGTAGTACTAGGATGGGTGACCTCCTGGGAAGTCCTCGTGTTGCACCCCTTTTTCGCGGCCGAAATCCGTGCGAGTCCAAACTATGCAGTTAAGCGTGCTTGGGAGAGAGTAGTACTTGGATGGGTGACCTCCTGGGAAGTCCTCGTGTTGCACCCCTTTTTATGATGGCAAAATCCATTGGAGTTTAAACTCCTCAATTAAGCACGATGAGTACGGTTTGTTCAGTCATCGTATTGCTCTCCAGGATTTTTATGATGAGATCCGTATGGATGCCAATATATGCATTGATCGCGATCTCCCTATCGGGTGCGATCATACCAGCACTAATGCACCGGATCCCATCAGAACTCCGCAGTTAAGCGTGCTTGGGCGAGAGTAGTACTAGGATGGGTGACCTCCTGGGAAGTCCTCGTGTTGCACCCCTTTTTCGCGGCCGAAATCCGTGCGAGTCCAAACTATGCAGTTAAGCGTGCTTGGGCGAGAGTAGTACTAGGATGGGTGACCTCCTGGGAAGTCCTCGTGTTGCACCCCTTTTTCGCGGCCGAAATCCGTGCGAGTCCAAACTATGCTGTTAAGCGTGCTTGGGCGAGAGTAGTACTTGGAAGGGTGACCTCCTGGGAAGTCCTCGTGTTGCACCCCTTTTTCGCGGCCGAAATCCGTGCGAGTCCAAACTATGCAGTTAAGCGTGCTTGGGCGAGAGTAGTACTAGGATGGGTGACCTCCTGGGAAGTCCTCGTGTTGCACCCCTTTTTCGCGGCCGAAATCCGTGCGAGTCCAAACTATGCAGTTAAGCGTGCTTGGGAGAGAGTAGTACTTGGATGGGTGACCTCCTGGGAAGTCCTCGTGTTGCACCCCTTTTTATGATGGCAAAATCCATTGGAGTGTAAACTCCTCAATTAAGCACGATGAGTACGGTTTGTTCAGTCATCGTATTGCTCTCCAGGATTTTTATGATGAGATCCGTATGGATGCCAATATATGCATTGATCGCGATCTCCCTATCGGGTGCGATCATACCAGCACTAATGCACCGGATCCCATCAGAACTCCGCAGTTAAGCGTGCTTGGGCGAGAGTAGTACTAGGATGGGTGACCTCCTGGGAAGTCCTCGTGTTGCACCCCTTTTTCGCGGCCGAAATCCGTGCGAGTCCAAACTATGTAGTTAAGCGTGCTTGGGCGAGAGTAGTACTAGGATGGGTGACCTCCTGGGAAGTCCTCGTGTTGCACCCCTTTTTCGCGGCCGAAATCCGTGCGAGTCCAAACTATGCTGTTAAGCGTGCTTGGGCGAGAGTAGTACTAGGATGGGTGACCTCCTGGGAAGTCCTCGTGTTGCACCCCTTTTTCGCGGCCGAAATCCGTGCGAGTCCAAACTATGCAGTTAAGCGTGCTTGGGCGAGAGTAGTACTTGGAAGGGTGACCTCCTGGGAAGTCCTCGTGTTGCACCCCTTTTTCGCGGCCGAAATCCGTGCGAGTCCAAACTATGCAGTTAAGCGTGCTTGGGCGAGAGTAGTACTAGGATGGGTGACCTCCTGGGAAGTCCTCGTGTTGCACCCCTTTTTCGCGGCCGAAATCCGTGCGAGTCCAAACTATGCAGTTAAGCGTGCTTGGGAGAGAGTAGTACTTGGATGGGTGACCTCCTGGGAAGTCCTCGTGTTGCACCCCTTTTTATGATGGTAAAATCCATTGGAGTGTAAACTCCTCAATTAAGCACGATGAGTACGGTTTGTTCAGTCATCGTATTGCTCTCCAGGATTTTTATGATGAGATCCGTATGGATGCCAATATATGCATTGATCGCGATCTCCCTATCGGGTGCGATCATACCAGCACTAATGCACCGGATCCCATCAGAACTCCGCAGTTAAGCGTGCTTGGGCGAGAGTAGTACTAGGATGGGTGACCTCCTGGGAAGTCCTCGTGTTGCACCCCTTTTTCGCGGCCGAAATCCGTGCGAGTCCAAACTATGCAGTTAAGCGTGCTTGGGAGAGAGTAGTACTTGGATGGGTGACCTCCTGGGAAGTCCTCGTGTTGCACCCCTTTTTATGATGGCAAAATCCATTGGAGTGTAAACTCCTCAATTAAGCACGATGAGTACGGTTTGTTCAGTCATCGTATTGCTCTCCAGGATTTTTATGATGAGATCCGTATGGATGCCAATATATGCATTGATCGCGATCTCCCTATCGGGTGCGATCATACCAGCACTAATGCACCGGATCCCATCAAAAGTCCGCAGTTAAGCGTGCTTGGGCGAGAGTAGTACTAGGATGGGTGACCTCCTGGGAAGTCCTCGTGTTGCACCCCTTTTTCGCGGCCGAAATCCGTGCGAGTCCAAACTATGCAGTTAAGCGTGCTTGGGAGAGAGTAGTACTTGGATGGGTGACCTCCTGGGAAGTCCTCGTGTTGCACCCCTTTTTATGATGGCAAAATCCATTGGAGTGTAAACTCCTCAATTAAGCACGATGAGTACGGTTTGTTCAGTCATCGTATTGCTCTCCAGGATTTTTATGATGAGATCCGTATGGATGCCAATATATGCATTGATCGCGATCTCCCTATCGGGTGCGATCATACCAGCACTAATGCACCGGATCCCATCAGAACTCCGCAGTTAAGCGTGCTTGGGCAAGAGTAGTACTAGGATGGGTGACCTCCTGGGAAGTCCTCGTGTTGCACCCCTTTTTCGCGGCCGAAATCCGTGCGAGTCCAAACTATGCAGTTAAGCGTGCTTGGGCGAGAGTAGTACTAGGATGGGTGACCTCCTGGGAAGTCCTCGTGTTGCACCCCTTTTTATGATGGCAAAATCCATTGGAGTGTAAACTCCTCAATTAAGCACGATGAGTACGGTTTGTTCAGTCATCGTATTGCTCTCCAGGATTTTTATGATGAGATCCGTATGGATGCCAATATATGCATTGATCGCGATCTCCCTATCGGGTGCGATCATACCAGCACTAATGCACCGGATCCCATCAGAACTCCGCAGTTAAGCGTGCTTGGGCGAGAGTAGTACTAGGATGGGTGACCTCCTGGGAAGTCCTCGTGTTGCACCCCTTTTTCGCGGCCGAAATCCGTGCGAGTCCAAACTATGCAGTTAAGCGTGCTTGGGCGAGAGTAGTACTAGGATGGGTGACCTCCTGGGAAGTCCTCGTGTTGCACCCCTTTTTCGCGGCCGAAATCCGTGCGAGTCCAAACTATGCTGTTAAGCGTGCTTGGGCGAGAGTAGTACTTGGAAGGGTGACCTCCTGGGAAGTCCTCGTGTTGCACCCCTTTTTCGCGGCCGAAATCCGTGCGAGTCCAAACTATGCAGTTAAGCGTGCTTGGGCGAGAGTAGTACTAGGATGGGTGACCTCCTGGGAAGTCCTCGTGTTGCACCCCTTTTTCGCGGCCGAAATCCGTGCGAGTCCAAACTATGCAGTTAAGCGTGCTTGGGAGAGAGTAGTACTTGGATGGGTGACCTCCTGGGAAGTCCTCGTGTTGCACCCCTTTTTATGATGGCAAAATCCATTGGAGTGTAAACTCCTCAATTAAGCACGATGAGTACGGTTTGTTCAGTCATCGTATTGCTCTCCAGGATTTTTATGATGAGATCCGTATGGATGCCAATATATGCATTGATCGCGATCTCCCTATCGGGTGCGATCATACCAGCACTAATGCACCGGATCCCATCAGAACTCCGCAGTTAAGTGTGCTTGGGCGAGAGTAGTACTAGGATGGGTGACCTCCTGGGAAGTCCTCGTGTTGCACCCCTTTTTCGCGGCCGAAATCCGTGCGAGTCCAAACTATGCAGTTAAGCGTGCTTGGGCGAGAGTAGTACTAGGATGGGTGACCTCCTGGGAAGTCCTCGTGTTGCACCCCTTTTTCGCGGCCGAAATCCGTGCGAGTCCAAACTATGCTGTTAAGCGTGCTTGGGCGAGAGTAGTACTAGGATGGGTGACCTCCTGGGAAGTCCTCGTGTTGCACCCCTTTTTCGCGGCCGAAATCCGTGCGAGTCCAAACTATGCAGTTAAGCGTGCTTGGGCGAGAGTAGTACTTGGAAGGGTGACCTCCTGGGAAGTCCTCGTGTTGCACCCCTTTTTCGCGGCCGAAATCCGTGCGAGTCCAAACTATGCAGTTAAGCGTGCTTGGGCGAGAGTAGTACTAGGATGGGTGACCTCCTGGGAAGTCCTCGTGTTGCACCCCTTTTTCGCGGCCGAAATCCGTGCGAGTCCAAACTATGCAGTTAAGCGTGCTTGGGAGAGAGTAGTACTTGGATGGGTGACCTCCTGGGAAGTCCTCGTGTTGCACCCCTTTTTATGATGGTAAAATCCATTGGAGTGTAAACTCCTCAATTAAGCACGATGAGTACGGTTTGTTCAGTCATCGTATTGCTCTCCAGGATTTTTATGATGAGATCCGTATGGATGCCAATATATGCATTGATCGCGATCTCCCTATCGGGTGCGATCATACCAGCACTAATGCACCGGATCCCATCAGAACTCCGCAGTTAAGCGTGCTTGGGCGAGAGTAGTACTAGGATGGGTGACCTCCTGGGAAGTCCTCGTGTTGCACCCCTTTTTATGATGGCAAAATCCATTGGAGTGTAAACTCCTCAATTAAGCACGATGAGTACGGTTTGTTCAGTCATCGTATTGCTCTCCAGGATTTTTATGATGAGATCCGTATGGATGCCAATATATGCATTGATCGCGATCTCCCTATCGGGTGCGATCATACCAGCACTAATGCACCGGATCCCATCAAAAGTCCGCAGTTAAGCGTGCTTGGGCGAGAGTAGTACTAGGATGGGTGACCTCCTGGGAAGTCCTCGTGTTGCACCCCTTTTTCGCGGCCGAAATCCGTGCGAGTCCAAACTATGCAGTTAAGCGTGCTTGGGAGAGAGTAGTACTTGGATGGGTGACCTCCTGGGAAGTCCTCGTGTTGCACCCCTTTTTATGATGGCAAAATCCATTGGAGTGTAAACTCCTCAATTAAGCACGATGAGTACGGTTTGTTCAGTCATCGTATTGCTCTCCAGGATTTTTATGATGAGATCCGTATGGATGCCAATATATGCATTGATCGCGATCTCCCTATCGGGTGCGATCATACCAGCACTAATGCACCGGATCCCATCAGAACTCCGCAGTTAAGCGTGCTTGGGCAAGAGTAGTACTAGGATGGGTGACCTCCTGGGAAGTCCTCGTGTTGCACCCCTTTTTCGCGGCCGAAATCCGTGCGAGTCCAAACTATGCAGTTAAGCGTGCTTGGGCGAGAGTAGTACTAGGATGGGTGACCTCCTGGGAAGTCCTCGTGTTGCACCCCTTTTTATGATGGCAAAATCCATTGGAGTGTAAACTCCTCAATTAAGCACGATGAGTACGGTTTGTTCAGTCATCGTATTGCTCTCCAGGATTTTTATGATGAGATCCGTATGGATGCCAATATATGCATTGATCGCGATCTCCCTATCGGGTGCGATCATACCAGCACTAATGCACCGGATCCCATCAGAACTCCGCAGTTAAGCGTGCTTGGGCGAGAGTAGTACTAGGATGGGTGACCTCCTGGGAAGTCCTCGTGTTGCACCCCTTTTTCGCGGCCGAAATCCGTGCGAGTCCAAACTATGCAGTTAAGCGTGCTTGGGCGAGAGTAGTACTAGGATGGGTGACCTCCTGGGAAGTCCTCGTGTTGCACCCCTTTTTCGCGGCCGAAATCCGTGCGAGTCCAAACTATGCTGTTAAGCGTGCTTGGGCGAGAGTAGTACTTGGAAGGGTGACCTCCTGGGAAGTCCTCGTGTTGCACCCCTTTTTCGCGGCCGAAATCCGTGCGAGTCCAAACTATGCAGTTAAGCGTGCTTGGGCGAGAGTAGTACTAGGATGGGTGACCTCCTGGGAAGTCCTCGTGTTGCACCCCTTTTTCGCGGCCGAAATCCGTGCGAGTCCAAACTATGCAGTTAAGCGTGCTTGGGAGAGAGTAGTACTTGGATGGGTGACCTCCTGGGAAGTCCTCGTGTTGCACCCCTTTTTATGATGGCAAAATCCATTGGAGTGTAAACTCCTCAATTAAGCACGATGAGTACGGTTTGTTCAGTCATCGTATTGCTCTCCAGGATTTTTATGATGAGATCCGTATGGATGCCAATATATGCATTGATCGCGATCTCCCTATCGGGTGCGATCATACCAGCACTAATGCACCGGATCCCATCAGAACTCCGCAGTTAAGTGTGCTTGGGCGAGAGTAGTACTAGGATGGGTGACCTCCTGGGAAGTCCTCGTGTTGCACCCCTTTTTCGCGGCCGAAATCCGTGCGAGTCCAAACTATGCAGTTAAGCGTGCTTGGGCGAGAGTAGTACTAGGATGGGTGACCTCCTGGGAAGTCCTCGTGTTGCACCCCTTTTTCGCGGCCGAAATCCGTGCGAGTCCAAACTATGCTGTTAAGCGTGCTTGGGCGAGAGTAGTACTAGGATGGGTGACCTCCTGGGAAGTCCTCGTGTTGCACCCCTTTTTCGCGGCCGAAATCCGTGCGAGTCCAAACTATGCAGTTAAGCGTGCTTGGGCGAGAGTAGTACTTGGAAGGGTGACCTCCTGGGAAGTCCTCGTGTTGCACCCCTTTTTCGCGGCCGAAATCCGTGCGAGTCCAAACTATGCAGTTAAGCGTGCTTGGGCGAGAGTAGTACTAGGATGGGTGACCTCCTGGGAAGTCCTCGTGTTGCACCCCTTTTTCGCGGCCGAAATCCGTGCGAGTCCAAACTATGCAGTTAAGCGTGCTTGGGAGAGAGTAGTACTTGGATGGGTGACCTCCTGGGAAGTCCTCGTGTTGCACCCCTTTTTATGATGGTAAAATCCATTGGAGTGTAAACTCCTCAATTAAGCACGATGAGTACGGTTTGTTCAGTCATCGTATTGCTCTCCAGGATTTTTATGATGAGATCCGTATGGATGCCAATATATGCATTGATCGCGATCTCCCTATCGGGTGCGATCATACCAGCACTAATGCACCGGATCCCATCAGAACTCCGCAGTTAAGCGTGCTTGGGCGAGAGTAGTACTAGGATGGGTGACCTCCTGGGAAGTCCTCGTGTTGCACCCCTTTTTCGCGGCCGAAATCCGTGCGAGTCCAAACTATGCAGTTAAGCGTGCTTGGGAGAGAGTAGTACTTGGATGGGTGACCTCCTGGGAAGTCCTCGTGTTGCACCCCTTTTTATGATGGCAAAATCCATTGGAGTGTAAACTCCTCAATTAAGCACGATGAGTACGGTTTGTTCAGTCATCGTATTGCTCTCCAGGATTTTTATGATGAGATCCGTATGGATGCCAATATATGCATTGATCGCGATCTCCCTATCGGGTGCGATCATACCAGCACTAATGCACCGGATCCCATCAAAACTCCGCAGTTAAGCGTGCTTGGGCGAGAGTAGTACTAGGATGGGTGACCTCCTGGGAAGTCCTCGTGTTGCACCCCTTTTTCGCGGCCGAAATCCGTGCGAGTCCAAACTATGCAGTTAAGCGTGCTTGGGAGAGAGTAGTACTTGGATGGGTGACCTCCTGGGAAGTCCTCGTGTTGCACCCCTTTTTATGATGGCAAAATCCATTGGAGTGTAAACTCCTCAATTAAGCACGATGAGTACGGTTTGTTCAGTCATCGTATTGCTCTCCAGGATTTTTATGATGAGATCCGTATGGATGCCAATATATGCATTGATCGCGATCTCCCTATCGGGTGCGATCATACCAGCACTAATGCACCGGATCCCATCAGAACTCCGCAGTTAAGCGTGCTTGGGCGAGAGTAGTACTAGGATGGGTGACCTCCTGGGAAGTCCTCGTGTTGCACCCCTTTTTCGCGGCCGAAATCCGTGCGAGTCCAAACTATGCAGTTAAGCGTGCTTGGGCGAGAGTAGTACTAGGATGGGTGACCTCCTGGGAAGTCCTCGTGTTGCACCCCTTTTTCGCGGCCGAAATCCGTGCGAGTCCAAACTATGCTGTTAAGCGTGCTTGGGCGAGAGTAGTACTAGGATGGGTGACCTCCTGGGAAGTCCTCGTGTTGCACCCCTTTTTCGCGGCCGAAATCCGTGCGAGTCCAAACTATGCAGTTAAGCGTGCTTGGGCGAGAGTAGTACTTGGAAGGGTGACCTCCTGGGAAGTCCTCGTGTTGCACCCCTTTTTCGCGGCCGAAATCCGTGCGAGTCCAAACTATGCAGTTAAGCGTGCTTGGGCGAGAGTAGTACTAGGATGGGTGACCTCCTGGGAAGTCCTCGTGTTGCACCCCTTTTTCGCGGCCGAAATCCGTGCGAGTCCAAACTATGCAGTTAAGCGTGCTTGGGAGAGAGTAGTACTTGGATGGGTGACCTCCTGGGAAGTCCTCGTGTTGCACCCCTTTTTATGATGGTAAAATCCATTGGAGTGTAAACTCCTCAATTAAGCACGATGAGTACGGTTTGTTCAGTCATCGTATTGCTCTCCAGGATTTTTATGATGAGATCCGTATGGATGCCAATATTTGCATTGATCGCGATCTCCCTATCGGGTGCGATCATACCAGCACTAATGCACCGGATCCCATCAGAACTCCGCAGTTAAGCGTGCTTGGGCGAGAGTAGTACTAGGATGGGTGACCTCCTGGGAAGTCCTCGTGTTGCACCCCTTTTTCGCGGCCGAAATCCGTGCGAGTCCAAACTATGCAGTTAAGCGTGCTTGGGAGAGAGTAGTACTTGGATGGGTGACCTCCTGGGAAGTCCTCGTGTTGCACCCCTTTTTATGATGGCAAAATCCATTGGAGTGTAAACTCCTCAATTAAGCACGATGAGTACGGTTTGTTCAGTCATCGTATTGCTCTCCAGGATTTTTATGATGAGATCCGTATGGATGCCAATATATGCATTGATCGCGATCTCCCTATCGGGTGCGATCATACCAGCACTAATGCACCGGATCCCATCAAAACTCCGCAGTTAAGCGTGCTTGGGCGAGAGTAGTACTAGGATGGGTGACCTCCTGGGAAGTCCTCGTGTTGCACCCCTTTTTCGCGGCCGAAATCCATGCGAGTCCAAACTATGCAGTTAAGCGTGCTTGGGAGAGAGTAGTACTTGGATGGGTGACCTCCTGGGAAGTCCTCGTGTTGCACCCCTTTTTATGATGGCAAAATCCATTGGAGTGTAAACTCCTCAATTAAGCACGATGAGTACGGTTTGTTCAGTCATCGTATTGCTCTCCAGGATTTTTATGATGAGATCCGTATGGATGCCAATATATGCATTGATCGCGATCTCCCTATCGGGTGCGATCATACCAGCACTAATGCACCGGATCCCATCAGAACTCCGCAGTTAAGCGTGCTTGGGCGAGAGTAGTACTAGGATGGGTGACCTCCTGGGAAGTCCTCGTGTTGCACCCCTTTTTCGCGGCCGAAATCCGTGCGAGTCCAAACTATGCAGTTAAGCGTGCTTGGGCGAGAGTAGTACTAGGATGGGTGACCTCCTGGGAAGTCCTCGTGTTGCACCCCTTTTTCGCGGCCGAAATCCGTGCGAGTCCAAACTATGCTGTTAAGCGTGCTTGGGCGAGAGTAGTACTAGGATGGGTGACCTCCTGGGAAGTCCTCGTGTTGCACCCCTTTTTCGCGGCCGAAATCCGTGCGAGTCCAAACTATGCAGTTAAGCGTGCTTGGGCGAGAGTAGTACTTGGAAGGGTGACCTCCTGGGAAGTCCTCGTGTTGCACCCCTTTTTCGCGGCCGAAATCCGTGCGAGTCCAAACTATGCAGTTAAGCGTGCTTGGGCGAGAGTAGTACTAGGATGGGTGACCTCCTGGGAAGTCCTCGTGTTGCACCCCTTTTTCGCGGCCGAAATCCGTGCGAGTCCAAACTATGCAGTTAAGCGTGCTTGGGAGAGAGTAGTACTTGGATGGGTGACCTCCTGGGAAGTCCTCGTGTTGCACCCCTTTTTATGATGGTAAAATCCATTGGAGTGTAAACTCCTCAATTAAGCACGATGAGTACGGTTTGTTCAGTCATCGTATTGCTCTCCAGGATTTTTATGATGAGATCCGTATGGATGCCAATATTTGCATTGATCGCGATCTCCCTATCGGGTGCGATCATACCAGCACTAATGCACCGGATCCCATCAGAACTCCGCAGTTAAGCGTGCTTGGGCGAGAGTAGTACTAGGATGGGTGACCTCCTGGGAAGTCCTCGTGTTGCACCCCTTTTTCGCGGCCGAAATCCGTGCGAGTCCAAACTATGCAGTTAAGCGTGCTTGGGAGAGAGTAGTACTTGGATGGGTGACCTCCTGGGAAGTCCTCGTGTTGCACCCCTTTTTATGATGGCAAAATCCATTGGAGTGTAAACTCCTCAATTAAGCACGATGAGTACGGTTTGTTCAGTCATCGTATTGCTCTCCAGGATTTTTATGATGAGATCCGTATGGATGCCAATATATGCATTGATCGCGATCTCCCTATCGGGTGCGATCATACCAGCACTAATGCACCGGATCCCATCAAAACTCCGCAGTTAAGCGTGCTTGGGCGAGAGTAGTACTAGGATGGGTGACCTCCTGGGAAGTCCTCGTGTTGCACCCCTTTTTCGCGGCCGAAATCCATGCGAGTCCAAACTATGCAGTTAAGCGTGCTTGGGAGAGAGTAGTACTTGGATGGGTGACCTCCTGGGAAGTCCTCGTGTTGCACCCCTTTTTATGATGGCAAAATCCATTGGAGTGTAAACTCCTCAATTAAGCACGATGAGTACGGTTTGTTCAGTCATCGTATTGCTCTCCAGGATTTTTATGATGAGATCCGTATGGATGCCAATATATGCATTGATCGCGATCTCCCTATCGGGTGCGATCATACCAGCACTAATGCACCGGATCCCATCAGAACTCCGCAGTTAAGCGTGCTTGGGCGAGAGTAGTACTAGGATGGGTGACCTCCTGGGAAGTCCTCGTGTTGCACCCCTTTTTCGCGGCCGAAATCCGTGCGAGTCCAAACTATGCAGTTAAGCGTGCTTGGGCGAGAGTAGTACTAGGATGGGTGACCTCCTGGGAAGTCCTCGTGTTGCACCCCTTTTTCGCGGCCGAAATCCGTGCGAGTCCAAACTATGCAGTTAAGCGTGCTTGGGCGAGAGTAGTACTTGGAAGGGTGACCTCCTGGGAAGTCCTCGTGTTGCACCCCTTTTTCGCGGCCGAAATCCGTGCGAGTCCAAACTATGCAGTTAAGCGTGCTTGGGCGAGAGTAGTACTAGGATGGGTGACCTCCTGGGAAGTCCTCGTGTTGCACCCCTTTTTCGCGGCCGAAATCCGTGCGAGTCCAAACTATGCAGTTAAGCGTGCTTGGGCGAGAGTAGTACTTGGATGGGTGACCTCCTGGGAAGTCCTCGTGTTGCACCCCTTTTTCGCGGCCGAAATCCGTGCGAGTCCAAACTATGCAGTTAAGCGTGCTTGGGAGAGAGTAGTACTTGGATGGGTGACCTCCTGGGAAGTCCTTGTGTTGCACCCCTTTTTATGATGACAAAATCCATTGGAGTGTAAACTCCTCAATTAAGCACGATGAGTACGGTTTGTTCAGTCATCGTATTGCTCTCCAGGATTTTTATGATGAGATCCGTATGGATGCCAATATATGCATTGATCGCGATCTCCCTATCGGGTGCGATCATACCAGCACTAATGCACCGGATTCCATCAGAACTCCGCAGTTAAGCGTGCTTGGGCGAGAGTAGTACTAGGATGGGTGACCTCCTGGGAAGTCCTCGTGTTGCACCCCTTTTTCGCGGCCGAAATCCGTGCGAGTCCAAACTATGCAGTTAAGCGTGCTTGGGCGAGAGTAGTACTAGGATGGGTGACCTCCTGGGAAGTCCTCGTGTTGCACCCCTTTTTATGATGGCAAAATCCATTGGAGTGTAAACTCCTCAATTAAGCACGATGAGTACGGTTTGTTCAGTCATCGTATTGCTCTCCAGGATTTTTATGATGAGATCCGTATGGATGCCAATATATGCATTGATCGCGATCTCCCTATCGGGTGCGATCATACCAGCACTAATGCATCGGATCCCATCAGAACTCCGCAGTCAAGCGTGCTTGGGCGAGAGTAGTACTAGGATGGGTGACCTCCTGGGAAGTCCTCGTGTTGCACCCCTTTTTTGCGGCTGAAATCCGTGCGAGTCCAAACTATGCAGTTAAGCGTGCTTGGGAGAGAGTAGTACTTGGATGGGTGACCTCCTGGAAAGTCCTCGTGTTGCACCCCTTTTTATGATGGCAAAATCCATTGGAGTGTAAACTCCTCAATTAAGCACGATGAGTACGGTTTGTTCAGTCATCGTATTGCTCTCCAGGATTTTTATGATGAGATCCGTATGGATGCCAATATATGCATTGATCGCGATCTCCCTATCGGGTGCGATCATACCAGCACTAATGCACCGGATCCCATCAGAACTCCGCAGTTAAGCGTGCTTGGGCGAGAGTAGTACTAGGATGGGTGACCTCCTGGGAAGTCCTCGTGTTGCACCCCTTTTTCGCGGCCGAAATCCGTGCGAGTCCAAACTATGCAGTTAAGCGTGCTTGGGAGAGAGTAGTACTTGGATGGGTGACCTCCTGGGAAGTCCTCGTGTTGCACCCCTTTTTATGATGGCAAAATCCATTGGAGTGTAAACTCCTCAATTAAGCACGATGAGTACGGTTTGTTCAGTCATCGTATTGCTCTCCAGGATTTTTATGATGAGATCCGTATGGATGCCAATATATGCATTGATCGCGATCTCCCTATCGGGTGCGATCATACCAGCACTAATGCACCGGATCCCATCAGAACTATGCAGTTAAGCGTGCTTGGGCGAGAGTAGTACTAGGATGGGTGACCTCCTGGGAAGTCCTCGTGTTGCACCCCTTTTTCGCGGCCGAAATCCGTGCGAGTCCAAACTATGCAGTTAAGCGTGCTTGGGCGAGAGTAGTACTAGGATGGGTGACCTCCTGGGAAGTCCTCGTGTTGCACCCCTTTTTATGATGGCAAAATCCATTGGAGTGTAAACTCCTCAATTAAGCACGATGAGTACGGTTTGTTCAGTCATCGTATTGCTCTCCAGGATTTTTATGATGAGATCCGTATGGATGCCAATATATGCATTGATCGCGATCTCCCTATCGGGTGCGATCATACCAGCACTAATGCATCGGATCCCATCAGAACTCCGCAGTCAAGCGTGCTTGGGCGAGAGTAGTACTAGGATGGGTGACCTCCTGGGAAGTCCTCGTGTTGCACCCCTTTTTTGCGGCTGAAATCCGTGCGAGTCCAAACTATGCAGTTAAGCGTGCTTGGGAGAGAGTAGTACTTGGATGGGTGACCTCCTGGAAAGTCCTCGTGTTGCACCCCTTTTTATGATGGCAAAATCCATTGGAGTGTAAACTCCTCAATTAAGCACGATGAGTACGGTTTGTTCAGTCATCGTATTGCTCTCCAGGATTTTTATGATGAGATCCGTATGGATGCCAATATATGCATTGATCGCGATCTCCCTATCGGGTGCGATCATACCAGCACTAATGCATCGGATCCCATCAGAACTCCGCAGTCAAGCGTGCTTGGGCGAGAGTAGTACTAGGATGGGTGACCTGCTGGGAAGTCCTCGTGTTGCACCCCTTTTTCGCGGCCGAAATCCGTGCGAGTCCAAACTATGCAGTTAAGCGTGCTTAGGAGAGAGTAGTACTTGGATGGGTGACCTCCTGGGAAGTCCTCGTGTTGCACCCCTTTTTATGATGGTAAAATCCATTGGAGTGTAAACTCCTCAATTAAGCACGATGAGTACGGTTTGTTCAGTCATCGTATTGCTCTCCAGGATTTTTATGATGAGATCCGTATGGATGCCAATATATGCATTGATCGCGATCTCCCTATCGGGTGCGATCATACCAGCACTAATGCACCGGATCCCATCAGAACTCCGCAGTTAAGCGTGCTTGGGCGAGAGTAGTACTAGGATGGGTGACCTCCTGGGAAGTCCTCGTGTTGCACCCCTTTTTCGCGGCCGAAATCCGTGCGAGTCCAAACTATGCAGTTAAGCGTGCTTGGGAGAGAGTAGTACTTGGATGGGTGACCTCCTGGGAAGTCCTCGTGTTGCACCCCTTTTTATGATGGCAAAATCCATTGGAGTGTAAACTCCTCAATTAAGCACGATGAGTACGGTTTGTTCAGTCATCGTATTGCTCTCCAGGATTTTTATGATGAGATCCGTATGGATGCCAATATATGCATTGATCGCGATCTCCCTATCGGGTGCGATCATACCAGCACTAATGCACCGGATCCCATCAGAACTCCGCAGTCAAGCGTGCTTGGGCGAGAGTAGTACTAGGATGGGTGACCTCCTGGGAAGTCCTCGTGTTGCACCCCTTTTTCGCGGCCGAAATCCGTGCGAGTCCAAACTATGCAGTTAAGCGTGCTTGGGCGAGAGTAGTACTTGGAAGGGTGACCTCCTGGGAAGTCCTCGTGTTGCACCCCTTTTTCGCGGCCGAAATCCGTGCGAGTCCAAACTATGCAGTTAAGCGTGCTTGGGCGAGAGTAGTACTAGGATGGGTGACCTCCTGGGAAGTCCTCGTGTTGCACCCCTTTTTCGCGGCCGAAATCCGTGCGAGTCCAAACTATGCAGTTAAGCGTGCTTGGGAGAGAGTAGTACTTGGATGGGTGACCTCCTGGGAAGTCCTCGTGTTGCACCCCTTTTTATGATGGTAAAATCCATTGGAGTGTAAACTCCTCAATTAAGCACGATGAGTACGGTTTGTTCAGTCATCGTATTGCTCTCCAGGATTTTTATGATGAGATCCGTATGGATGCCAATATTTGCATTGATCGCGATCTCCCTATCGGGTGCGATCATACCAGCACTAATGCACCGGATCCCATCAGAACTCCGCAGTTAAGCGTGCTTGGGCGAGAGTAGTACTAGGATGGGTGACCTCCTGGGAAGTCCTCGTGTTGCACCCCTTTTTCGCGGCCGAAATCCGTGCGAGTCCAAACTATGCAGTTAAGCGTGCTTGGGAGAGAGTAGTACTTGGATGGGTGACCTCCTGGGAAGTCCTCGTGTTGCACCCCTTTTTATGATGGCAAAATCCATTGGAGTGTAAACTCCTCAATTAAGCACGATGAGTACGGTTTGTTCAGTCATCGTATTGCTCTCCAGGATTTTTATGATGAGATCCGTATGGATGCCAATATATGCATTGATCGCGATCTCCCTATCGGGTGCGATCATACCAGCACTAATGCACCGGATCCCATCAAAACTCCGCAGTTAAGCGTGCTTGGGCGAGAGTAGTACTAGGATGGGTGACCTCCTGGGAAGTCCTCGTGTTGCACCCCTTTTTCGCGGCCGAAATCCGTGCGAGTCCAAACTATGCAGTTAAGCGTGCTTGGGAGAGAGTAGTACTTGGATGGGTGACCTCCTGGGAAGTCCTCGTGTTGCACCCCTTTTTATGATGGCAAAATCCATTGGAGTGTAAACTCCTCAATTAAGCACGATGAGTACGGTTTGTTCAGTCATCGTATTGCTCTCCAGGATTTTTATGATGAGATCCGTATGGATGCCAATATATGCATTGATCGCGATCTCCCTATCGGGTGCGATCATACCAGCACTAATGCACCGGATCCCATCAGAACTCCGCAGTTAAGCGTGCTTGGGCGAGAGTAGTACTAGGATGGGTGACCTCCTGGGAAGTCCTCGTGTTGCACCCCTTTTTCGCGGCCGAAATCCGTGCGAGTCCAAACTATGCAGTTAAGCGTGCTTGGGCGAGAGTAGTACTAGGATGGGTGACCTCCTGGGAAGTCCTCGTGTTGCACCCCTTTTTCGCGGCCGAAATCCGTGCGAGTCCAAACTATGCAGTTAAGCGTGCTTGGGCGAGAGTAGTACTTGGAAGGGTGACCTCCTGGGAAGTCCTCGTGTTGCACCCCTTTTTCGCGGCCGAAATCCGTGCGAGTCCAAACTATGCAGTTAAGCGTGCTTGGGCGAGAGTAGTACTAGGATGGGTGACCTCCTGGGAAGTCCTCGTGTTGCACCCCTTTTTCGCGGCCGAAATCCGTGCGAGTCCAAACTATGCAGTTAAGCGTGCTTGGGCGAGAGTAGTACTTGGATGGGTGACCTCCTGGGAAGTCCTCGTGTTGCACCCCTTTTTCGCGGCCGAAATCCGTGCGAGTCCAAACTATGCAGTTAAGCGTGCTTGGGAGAGAGTAGTACTTGGATGGGTGACCTCCTGGGAAGTCCTTGTGTTGCACCCCTTTTTATGATGACAAAATCCATTGGAGTGTAAACTCCTCAATTAAGCACGATGAGTACGGTTTGTTCAGTCATCGTATTGCTCTCCAGGATTTTTATGATGAGATCCGTATGGATGCCAATATATGCATTGATCGCGATCTCCCTATCGGGTGCGATCATACCAGCACTAATGCATCGGATCCCATCAGAACTCCGCAGTCAAGCGTGCTTGGGCGAGAGTAGTACTCGGATGGGTGACCTGCTGGGAAGTCCTCGTGTTGCACCCCTTTTTCGCGGCCGAAATCCGTGCGAGTCCAAACTATGCAGTTAAGCGTGCTTAGGAGAGAGTAGTACTTGGATGGGTGACCTCCTGGGAAGTCCTCGTGTTGCACCCCTTTTTATGATGGTAAAATCCATTGGAGTGTAAACTCCTCAATTAAGCACGATGAGTACGGTTTGTTCAGTCATCGTATTGCTCTCCAGGATTTTTATGATGAGATCCGTATGGATGCCAATATATGCATTGATCGCGATCTCCCTATCGGGTGCGATCATACCAGCACTAATGCACCGGATCCCATCAGAACTCCGCAGTTAAGCGTGCTTGGGCGAGAGTAGTACTAGGATGGGTGACCTCCTGGGAAGTCCTCGTGTTGCACCCCTTTTTCGCGGCCGAAATCCGTGCGAGTCCAAACTATGCAGTTAAGCGTGCTTGGGAGAGAGTAGTACTTGGATGGGTGACCTCCTGGGAAGTCCTCGTGTTGCACCCCTTTTTATGATGGCAAAATCCATTGGAGTGTAAACTCCTCAATTAAGCACGATGAGTACGGTTTGTTCAGTCATCGTATTGCTCTCCAGGATTTTTATGATGAGATCCGTATGGATGCCAATATATGCATTGATCGCGATCTCCCTATCGGGTGCGATCATACCAGCACTAATGCACCGGATCCCATCAAAACTCCGCAGTTAAGCGTGCTTGGGCGAGAGTAGTACTAGGATGGGTGACCTCCTGGGAAGTCCTCGTGTTGCACCCCTTTTTCGCGGCCGAAATCCGTGCGAGTCCAAACTATGCAGTTAAGCGTGCTTGGGAGAGAGTAGTACTTGGATGGGTGACCTCCTGGGAAGTCCTCGTGTTGCACCCCTTTTTATGATGGCAAAATCCATTGGAGTGTAAACTCCTCAATTAAGCACGATGAGTACGGTTTGTTCAGTCATCGTATTGCTCTCCAGGATTTTTATGATGAGATCCGTATGGATGCCAATATATGCATTGATCGCGATCTCCCTATCGGGTGCGATCATACCAGCACTAATGCACCGGATCCCATCAGAACTCCGCAGTTAAGCGTGCTTGGGCGAGAGTAGTACTAGGATGGGTGACCTCCTGGGAAGTCCTCGTGTTGCACCCCTTTTTCGCGGCCGAAATCCGTGCGAGTCCAAACTATGCAGTTAAGCGTGCTTGGGCGAGAGTAGTACTAGGATGGGTGACCTCCTGGGAAGTCCTCGTGTTGCACCCCTTTTTCGCGGCCGAAATCCGTGCGAGTCCAAACTATGCAGTTAAGCGTGCTTGGGCGAGAGTAGTACTTGGAAGGGTGACCTCCTGGGAAGTCCTCGTGTTGCACCCCTTTTTCGCGGCCGAAATCCGTGCGAGTCCAAACTATGCAGTTAAGCGTGCTTGGGCGAGAGTAGTACTAGGATGGGTGACCTCCTGGGAAGTCCTCGTGTTGCACCCCTTTTTCGCGGCCGAAATCCGTGCGAGTCCAAACTATGCAGTTAAGCGTGCTTGGGCGAGAGTAGTACTTGGATGGGTGACCTCCTGGGAAGTCCTCGTGTTGCACCCCTTTTTCGCGGCCGAAATCCGTGCGAGTCCAAACTATGCAGTTAAGCGTGCTTGGGAGAGAGTAGTACTTGGATGGGTGACCTCCTGGGAAGTCCTTGTGTTGCACCCCTTTTTATGATGACAAAATCCATTGGAGTGTAAACTCCTCAATTAAGCACGATGAGTACGGTTTGTTCAGTCATCGTATTGCTCTCCAGGATTTTTATGATGAGATCCGTATGGATGCCAATATATGCATTGATCGCGATCTCCCTATCGGGTGCGATCATACCAGCACTAATGCATCGGATCCCATCAGAACTCCGCAGTCAAGCGTGCTTGGGCGAGAGTAGTACTAGGATGGGTGACCTGCTGGGAAGTCCTCGTGTTGCACCCCTTTTTCGCGGCCGAAATCCGTGCGAGTCCAAACTATGCAGTTAAGCGTGCTTAGGAGAGAGTAGTACTTGGATGGGTGACCTCCTGGGAAGTCCTCGTGTTGCACCCCTTTTTATGATGGTAAAATCCATTGGAGTGTAAACTCCTCAATTAAGCACGATGAGTACGGTTTGTTCAGTCATCGTATTGCTCTCCAGGATTTTTATGATGAGATCCGTATGGATGCCAATATATGCATTGATCGCGATCTCCCTATCGGGTGCGATCATACCAGCACTAATGCACCGGATCCCATCAGAACTCCGCAGTTAAGCGTGCTTGGGCGAGAGTAGTACTAGGATGGGTGACCTCCTGGGAAGTCCTCGTGTTGCACCCCTTTTTCGCGGCCGAAATCCGTGCGAGTCCAAACTATGCAGTTAAGCGTGCTTGGGAGAGAGTAGTACTTGGATGGGTGACCTCCTGGAAAGTCCTCGTGTTGCACCCCTTTTTATGATGGCAAAATCCATTGGAGTGTAAACTCCTCAATTAAGCACGATGAGTACGGTTTGTTCAGTCATCGTATTGCTCTCCAGGATTTTTATGATGAGATCCGTATGGATGCCAATATATGCATTGATCGCGATCTCCCTATCGGGTGCGATCATACCAGCACTAATGCACCGGATCCCATCAGAACTCCGCAGTCAAGCGTGCTTGGGCGAGAGTAGTACTAGGATGGGTGACCTCCTGGGAAGTCCTCGTGTTGCACCCCTTTTTCGCGGCCGAAATCCGTGCGAGTCCAAACTATGCAGTTAAGCGTGCTTGGGCGAGAGTAGTACTTGGAAGGGTGACCTCCTGGGAAGTCCTCGTGTTGCACCCCTTTTTCGCGGCCGAAATCCGTGCGAGTCCAAACTATGCAGTTAAGCGTGCTTGGGCGAGAGTAGTACTAGGATGGGTGACCTCCTGGGAAGTCCTCGTGTTGCACCCCTTTTTCGCGGCCGAAATCCGTGCGAGTCCAAACTATGCAGTTAAGCGTGCTTGGGAGAGAGTAGTACTTGGATGGGTGACCTCCTGGGAAGTCCTCGTGTTGCACCCCTTTTTATGATGGTAAAATCCATTGGAGTGTAAACTCCTCAATTAAGCACGATGAGTACGGTTTGTTCAGTCATCGTATTGCTCTCCAGGATTTTTATGATGAGATCCGTATGGATGCCAATATTTGCATTGATCGCGATCTCCCTATCGGGTGCGATCATACCAGCACTAATGCACCGGATCCCATCAGAACTCCGCAGTTAAGCGTGCTTGGGCGAGAGTAGTACTAGGATGGGTGACCTCCTGGGAAGTCCTCGTGTTGCACCCCTTTTTCGCGGCCGAAATCCGTGCGAGTCCAAACTATGCAGTTAAGCGTGCTTGGGAGAGAGTAGTACTTGGATGGGTGACCTCCTGGGAAGTCCTCGTGTTGCACCCCTTTTTATGATGGCAAAATCCATTGGAGTGTAAACTCCTCAATTAAGCACGATGAGTACGGTTTGTTCAGTCATCGTATTGCTCTCCAGGATTTTTATGATGAGATCCGTATGGATGCCAATATATGCATTGATCGCGATCTCCCTATCGGGTGCGATCATACCAGCACTAATGCACCGGATCCCATCAAAACTCCGCAGTTAAGCGTGCTTGGGCGAGAGTAGTACTAGGATGGGTGACCTCCTGGGAAGTCCTCGTGTTGCACCCCTTTTTCGCGGCCGAAATCCGTGCGAGTCCAAACTATGCAGTTAAGCGTGCTTGGGAGAGAGTAGTACTTGGATGGGTGACCTCCTGGGAAGTCCTCGTGTTGCACCCCTTTTTATGATGGCAAAATCCATTGGAGTGTAAACTCCTCAATTAAGCACGATGAGTACGGTTTGTTCAGTCATCGTATTGCTCTCCAGGATTTTTATGATGAGATCCGTATGGATGCCAATATATGCATTGATCGCGATCTCCCTATCGGGTGCGATCATACCAGCACTAATGCACCGGATCCCATCAGAACTCCGCAGTTAAGCGTGCTTGGGCGAGAGTAGTACTAGGATGGGTGACCTCCTGGGAAGTCCTCGTGTTGCACCCCTTTTTAGCGGCCGAAATCCGTGCGAGTCCAAACTATGCAGTTAAGCGTGCTTGGGCGAGAGTAGTACTAGGATGGGTGACCTCCTGGGAAGTCCTCGTGTTGCACCCCTTTTTCGCGGCCGAAATCCGTGCGAGTCCAAACTATGCAGTTAAGCGTGCTTGGGCGAGAGTAGTACTTGGAAGGGTGACCTCCTGGGAAGTCCTCGTGTTGCACCCCTTTTTCGCGGCCGAAATCCGTGCGAGTCCAAACTATGCAGTTAAGTGTGCTTGGGCGAGAGTAGTACTAGGATGGGTGACCTCCTGGGAAGTCCTCGTGTTGCACCCCTTTTTCGCGGCCGAAATCCGTGCGAGTCCAAACTATGCAGTTAAGCGTGCTTGGGCGAGAGTAGTACTTGGATGGGTGACCTCCTGGGAAGTCCTCGTGTTGCACCCCTTTTTCGCGGCCGAAATCCGTGCGAGTCCAAACTATGCAGTTAAGCGTGCTTGGGAGAGAGTAGTACTTGGATGGGTGACCTCCTGGGAAGTCCTTGTGTTGCACCCCTTTTTATGATGACAAAATCCATTGGAGTGTAAACTCCTCAATTAAGCACGATGAGTACGGTTTGTTCAGTCATCGTATTGCTCTCCAGGATTTTTATGATGAGATCCGTATGGATGCCAATATATGCATTGATCGCGATCTCCCTATCGGGTGCGATCATACCAGCACTAATGCACCGGATTCCATCAGAACTCCGCAGTTAAGCGTGCTTGGGCGAGAGTAGTACTAGGATGGGTGACCTCCTGGGAAGTCCTCGTGTTGCACCCCTTTTTCGCGGCCGAAATCCGTGCGAGTCCAAACTATGCAGTTAAGCGTGCTTGGGCGAGAGTAGTACTAGGATGGGTGACCTCCTGGGAAGTCCTCGTGTTGCACCCCTTTTTATGATGGCAAAATCCATTGGAGTGTAAACTCCTCAATTAAGCACGATGAGTACGGTTTGTTCAGTCATCGTATTGCTCTCCAGGATTTTTATGATGAGATCCGTATGGATGCCAATATATGCATTGATCGCGATCTCCCTATCGGGTGCGATCATACCAGCACTAATGCATCGGATCCCATCAGAACTCCGCAGTCAAGCGTGCTTGGGCGAGAGTAGTACTAGGATGGGTGACCTCCTGGGAAGTCCTCGTGTTGCACCCCTTTTTTGCGGCTGAAATCCGTGCGAGTCCAAACTATGCAGTTAAGCGTGCTTGGGAGAGAGTAGTACTTGGATGGGTGACCTCCTGGAAAGTCCTCGTGTTGCACCCCTTTTTATGATGGCAAAATCCATTGGAGTGTAAACTCCTCAATTAAGCACGATGAGTACGGTTTGTTCAGTCATCGTATTGCTCTCCAGGATTTTTATGATGAGATCCGTATGGATGCCAATATATGCATTGATCGCGATCTCCCTATCGGGTGCGATCATACCAGCACTAATGCACCGGATCCCATCAGAACTCCGCAGTTAAGCGTGCTTGGGCGAGAGTAGTACTAGGATGGGTGACCTCCTGGGAAGTCCTCGTGTTGCACCCCTTTTTCGCGGCCGAAATCCGTGCGAGTCCAAACTATGCAGTTAAGCGTGCTTGGGCGAGAGTAGTACTTGGAAGGGTGACCTCCTGGGAAGTCCTCGTGTTGCACCCCTTTTTCGCGGCCGAAATCCGTGCGAGTCCAAACTATGCAGTTAAGCGTGCTTGGGCGAGAGTAGTACTAGGATGGGTGACCTCCTGGGAAGTCCTCGTGTTGCACCCCTTTTTCGCGGCCGAAATCCGTGCGAGTCCAAACTATGCAGTTAAGCGTGCTTGGGCGAGAGTAGTACTTGGATGGGTGACCTCCTGGGAAGTCCTCGTGTTGCACCCCTTTTTCGCGGCCGAAATCCGTGCGAGTCCAAACTATGCAGTTAAGCGTGCTTGGGAGAGAGTAGTACTTGGATGGGTGACCTCCTGGGAAGTCCTTGTGTTGCACCCCTTTTTATGATGACAAAATCCATTGGAGTGTAAACTCCTCAATTAAGCACGATGAGTACGGTTTGTTCAGTCATCGTATTGCTCTCCAGGATTTTTATGATGAGATCCGTATGGATGCCAATATATGCATTGATCGCGATCTCCCTATCGGGTGCGATCATACCAGCACTAATGCACCGGATTCCATCAGAACTCCGCAGTTAAGCGTGCTTGGGCGAGAGTAGTACTAGGATGGGTGACCTCCTGGGAAGTCCTCGTGTTGCACCCCTTTTTCGCGGCCGAAATCCGTGCGAGTCCAAACTATGCAGTTAAGCGTGCTTGGGAGAGAGTAGTACTTGGATGGGTGACCTCCTGGGAAGTCCTTGTGTTGCACCCCTTTTTATGATGACAAAATCCATTGGAGTGTAAACTCCTCAATTAAGCACGATGAGTACGGTTTGTTCAGTCATCGTATTGCTCTCCAGGATTTTTATGATGAGATCCGTATGGATGCCAATATATGCATTGATCGCGATCTCCCTATCGGGTGCGATCATACCAGCACTAATGCACCGGATTCCATCAGAACTCCGCAGTTAAGCGTGCTTGGGCGAGAGTAGTACTAGGATGGGTGACCTCCTGGGAAGTCCTCGTGTTGCACCCCTTTTTCGCGGCCGAAATCCGTGCGAGTCCAAACTATGCAGTTAAGCGTGCTTGGGCGAGAGTAGTACTAGGATGGGTGACCTCCTGGGAAGTCCTCGTGTTGCACCCCTTTTTATGATGGCAAAATCCATTGGAGTGTAAACTCCTCAATTAAGCACGATGAGTACGGTTTGTTCAGTCATCGTATTGCTCTCCAGGATTTTTATGATGAGATCCGTATGGATGCCAATATATGCATTGATCGCGATCTCCCTATCGGGTGCGATCATACCAGCACTAATGCATCGGATCCCATCAGAACTCCGCAGTCAAGCGTGCTTGGGCGAGAGTAGTACTAGGATGGGTGACCTCCTGGGAAGTCCTCGTGTTGCACCCCTTTTTTGCGGCTGAAATCCGTGCGAGTCCAAACTATGCAGTTAAGCGTGCTTGGGAGAGAGTAGTACTTGGATGGGTGACCTCCTGGAAAGTCCTCGTGTTGCACCCCTTTTTATGATGGCAAAATCCATTGGAGTGTAAACTCCTCAATTAAGCACGATGAGTACGGTTTGTTCAGTCATCGTATTGCTCTCCAGGATTTTTATGATGAGATCCGTATGGATGCCAATATATGCATTGATCGCGATCTCCCTATCGGGTGCGATCATACCAGCACTAATGCACCGGATCCCATCAGAACTCCGCAGTTAAGCGTGCTTGGGCGAGAGTAGTACTAGGATGGGTGACCTCCTGGGAAGTCCTCGTGTTGCACCCCTTTTTCGCGGCCGAAATCCGTGCGAGTCCAAACTATGCAGTTAAGCGTGCTTGGGCGAGAGTAGTACTTGGAAGGGTGACCTCCTGGGAAGTCCTCGTGTTGCACCCCTTTTTCGCGGCCGAAATCCGTGCGAGTCCAAACTATGCAGTTAAGCGTGCTTGGGCGAGAGTAGTACTAGGATGGGTGACCTCCTGGGAAGTCCTCGTGTTGCACCCCTTTTTCGCGGCCGAAATCCGTGCGAGTCCAAACTATGCAGTTAAGCGTGCTTGGGCGAGAGTAGTACTTGGATGGGTGACCTCCTGGGAAGTCCTCGTGTTGCACCCCTTTTTCGCGGCCGAAATCCGTGCGAGTCCAAACTATGCAGTTAAGCGTGCTTGGGAGAGAGTAGTACTTGGATGGGTGACCTCCTGGGAAGTCCTTGTGTTGCACCCCTTTTTATGATGACAAAATCCATTGGAGTGTAAACTCCTCAATTAAGCACGATGAGTACGGTTTGTTCAGTCATCGTATTGCTCTCCAGGATTTTTATGATGAGATCCGTATGGATGCCAATATATGCATTGATCGCGATCTCCCTATCGGGTGCGATCATACCAGCACTAATGCACCGGATTCCATCAGAACTCCGCAGTTAAGCGTGCTTGGGCGAGAGTAGTACTAGGATGGGTGACCTCCTGGGAAGTCCTCGTGTTGCACCCCTTTTTCGCGGCCGAAATCCGTGCGAGTCCAAACTATGCAGTTAAGCGTGCTTGGGAGAGAGTAGTACTTGGATGGGTGACCTCCTGGGAAGTCCTTGTGTTGCACCCCTTTTTATGATGACAAAATCCATTGGAGTGTAAACTCCTCAATTAAGCACGATGAGTACGGTTTGTTCAGTCATCGTATTGCTCTCCAGGATTTTTATGATGAGATCCGTATGGATGCCAATATATGCATTGATCGCGATCTCCCTATCGGGTGCGATCATACCAGCACTAATGCACCGGATTCCATCAGAACTCCGCAGTTAAGCGTGCTTGGGCGAGAGTAGTACTAGGATGGGTGACCTCCTGGGAAGTCCTCGTGTTGCACCCCTTTTTCGCGGCCGAAATCCGTGCGAGTCCAAACTATGCAGTTAAGCGTGCTTGGGCGAGAGTAGTACTAGGATGGGTGACCTCCTGGGAAGTCCTCGTGTTGCACCCCTTTTTATGATGGCAAAATCCATTGGAGTGTAAACTCCTCAATTAAGCACGATGAGTACGGTTTGTTCAGTCATCGTATTGCTCTCCAGGATTTTTATGATGAGATCCGTATGGATGCCAATATATGCATTGATCGCGATCTCCCTATCGGGTGCGATCATACCAGCACTAATGCATCGGATCCCATCAGAACTCCGCAGTCAAGCGTGCTTGGGCGAGAGTAGTACTAGGATGGGTGACCTCCTGGGAAGTCCTCGTGTTGCACCCCTTTTTTGCGGCTGAAATCCGTGCGAGTCCAAACTATGCAGTTAAGCGTGCTTGGGAGAGAGTAGTACTTGGATGGGTGACCTCCTGGAAAGTCCTCGTGTTGCACCCCTTTTTATGATGGCAAAATCCATTGGAGTGTAAACTCCTCAATTAAGCACGATGAGTACGGTTTGTTCAGTCATCGTATTGCTCTCCAGGATTTTTATGATGAGATCCGTATGGATGCCAATATATGCATTGATCGCGATCTCCCTATCGGGTGCGATCATACCAGCACTAATGCACCGGATCCCATCAGAACTCCGCAGTTAAGCGTGCTTGGGCGAGAGTAGTACTAGGATGGGTGACCTCCTGGGAAGTCCTCGTGTTGCACCCCTTTTTCGCGGCCGAAATCCGTGCGAGTCCAAACTATGCAGTTAAGCGTGCTTGGGCGAGAGTAGTACTTGGAAGGGTGACCTCCTGGGAAGTCCTCGTGTTGCACCCCTTTTTCGCGGCCGAAATCCGTGCGAGTCCAAACTATGCAGTTAAGCGTGCTTGGGCGAGAGTAGTACTAGGATGGGTGACCTCCTGGGAAGTCCTCGTGTTGCACCCCTTTTTCGCGGCCGAAATCCGTGCGAGTCCAAACTATGCAGTTAAGCGTGCTTGGGCGAGAGTAGTACTTGGATGGGTGACCTCCTGGGAAGTCCTCGTGTTGCACCCCTTTTTCGCGGCCGAAATCCGTGCGAGTCCAAACTATGCAGTTAAGCGTGCTTGGGAGAGAGTAGTACTTGGATGGGTGACCTCCTGGGAAGTCCTTGTGTTGCACCCCTTTTTATGATGACAAAATCCATTGGAGTGTAAACTCCTCAATTAAGCACGATGAGTACGGTTTGTTCAGTCATCGTATTGCTCTCCAGGATTTTTATGATGAGATCCGTATGGATGCCAATATATGCATTGATCGCGATCTCCCTATCGGGTGCGATCATACCAGCACTAATGCACCGGATTCCATCAGAACTCCGCAGTTAAGCGTGCTTGGGCGAGAGTAGTACTAGGATGGGTGACCTCCTGGGAAGTCCTCGTGTTGCACCCCTTTTTCGCGGCCGAAATCCGTGCGAGTCCAAACTATGCAGTTAAGCGTGCTTGGGAGAGAGTAGTACTTGGATGGGTGACCTCCTGGGAAGTCCTTGTGTTGCACCCCTTTTTATGATGACAAAATCCATTGGAGTGTAAACTCCTCAATTAAGCACGATGAGTACGGTTTGTTCAGTCATCGTATTGCTCTCCAGGATTTTTATGATGAGATCCGTATGGATGCCAATATATGCATTGATCGCGATCTCCCTATCGGGTGCGATCATACCAGCACTAATGCACCGGATTCCATCAGAACTCCGCAGTTAAGCGTGCTTGGGCGAGAGTAGTACTAGGATG
Source organism: Leucaena leucocephala (assembly GCA_037074615.1). Taxonomy (NCBI): domain Eukaryota; kingdom Viridiplantae; phylum Streptophyta; class Magnoliopsida; order Fabales; family Fabaceae; genus Leucaena; species Leucaena leucocephala. Next base: position 20,557,152 of record CM073520.1, read on the forward strand.
GGTGACCTCCTGGGAAGTCCTCGTGTTGCACCCCTTTTTCGCGGCCGAAATCCGTGCGAGTCCAAACTATGCAGTTAAGCGTGCTTGGGCGAGAGTAGTACTAGGATGGGTGACCTCCTGGGAAGTCCTCGTGTTGCACCCCTTTTTATGATGGCAAAATCCATTGGAGTGTAAACTCCTCAATTAAGCACGATGAGTACGGTTTGTTCAGTCATCGTATTGCTCTCCAGGATTTTTATGATGAGATCCGTATGGATGCCAATATATGCATTGATCGCGATCTCCCTATCGGGTGCGATCATACCAGCACTAATGCATCGGATCCCATCAGAACTCCGCAGTCAAGCGTGCTTGGGCGAGAGTAGTACTAGGATGGGTGACCTCCTGGGAAGTCCTCGTGTTGCACCCCTTTTTTGCGGCTGAAATCCGTGCGAGTCCAAACTATGCAGTTAAGCGTGCTTGGGAGAGAGTAGTACTTGGATGGGTGACCTCCTGGAAAGTCCTCGTGTTGCACCCCTTTTTATGATGGCAAAATCCATTGGAGTGTAAACTCCTCAATTAAGCACGATGAGTACGGTTTGTTCAGTCATCGTATTGCTCTCCAGGATTTTTATGATGAGATCCGTATGGATGCCAATATATGCATTGATCGCGATCTCCCTATCGGGTGCGATCATACCAGCACTAATGCACCGGATCCCATCAGAACTCCGCAGTTAAGCGTGCTTGGGCGAGAGTAGTACTAGGATGGGTGACCTCCTGGGAAGTCCTCGTGTTGCACCCCTTTTTCGCGGCCGAAATCCGTGCGAGTCCAAACTATGCAGTTAAGCGTGCTTGGGCGAGAGTAGTACTTGGAAGGGTGACCTCCTGGGAAGTCCTCGTGTTGCACCCCTTTTTCGCGGCCGAAATCCGTGCGAGTCCAAACTATGCAGTTAAGCGTGCTTGGGCGAGAGTAGTACTAGGATGGGTGACCTCCTGGGAAGTCCTCGTGTTGCACCCCTTTTTCGCGGCCGAAATCCGTGCGAGTCCAAACTATGCAGTTAAGCGTGCTTGGGCGAGAGTAGTACTTGGATGGGTGACCTCCTGGGAAGTCCTCGTGTTGCACCCCTTTTTCGCGGCCGAAATCCGTGCGAGTCCAAACTATGCAGTTAAGCGTGCTTGGGAGAGAGTAGTACTTGGATGGGTGACCTCCTGGGAAGTCCTTGTGTTGCACCCCTTTTTATGATGACAAAATCCATTGGAGTGTAAACTCCTCAATTAAGCACGATGAGTACGGTTTGTTCAGTCATCGTATTGCTCTCCAGGATTTTTATGATGAGATCCGTATGGATGCCAATATATGCATTGATCGCGATCTCCCTATCGGGTGCGATCATACCAGCACTAATGCACCGGATTCCATCAGAACTCCGCAGTTAAGCGTGCTTGGGCGAGAGTAGTACTAGGATGGGTGACCTCCTGGGAAGTCCTCGTGTTGCACCCCTTTTTCGCGGCCGAAATCCGTGCGAGTCCAAACTATGCAGTTAAGCGTGCTTGGGAGAGAGTAGTACTTGGATGGGTGACCTCCTGGGAAGTCCTTGTGTTGCACCCCTTTTTATGATGACAAAATCCATTGGAGTGTAAACTCCTCAATTAAGCACGATGAGTACGGTTTGTTCAGTCATCGTATTGCTCTCCAGGATTTTTATGATGAGATCCGTATGGATGCCAATATATGCATTGATCGCGATCTCCCTATCGGGTGCGATCATACCAGCACTAATGCACCGGATTCCATCAGAACTCCGCAGTTAAGCGTGCTTGGGCGAGAGTAGTACTAGGATGGGTGACCTCCTGGGAAGTCCTCGTGTTGCACCCCTTTTTCGCGGCCGAAATCCGTGCGAGTCCAAACTATGCAGTTAAGCGTGCTTGGGCGAGAGTAGTACTAGGATGGGTGACCTCCTGGGAAGTCCTCGTGTTGCACCCCTTTTTATGATGGCAAAATCCATTGGAGTGTAAACTCCTCAATTAAGCACGATGAGTACGGTTTGTTCAGTCATCGTATTGCTCTCCAGGATTTTTATGATGAGATCCGTATGGATGCCAATATATGCATTGATCGCGATCTCCCTATCGGGTGCGATCATACCAGCACTAATGCATCGGATCCCATCAGAACTCCGCAGTCAAGCGTGCTTGGGCGAGAGTAGTACTAGGATGGGTGACCTCCTGGGAAGTCCTCGTGTTGCACCCCTTTTTTGCGGCTGAAATCCGTGCGAGTCCAAACTATGCAGTTAAGCGTGCTTGGGAGAGAGTAGTACTTGGATGGGTGACCTCCTGGAAAGTCCTCGTGTTGCACCCCTTTTTATGATGGCAAAATCCATTGGAGTGTAAACTCCTCAATTAAGCACGATGAGTACGGTTTGTTCAGTCATCGTATTGCTCTCCAGGATTTTTATGATGAGATCCGTATGGATGCCAATATATGCATTGATCGCGATCTCCCTATCGGGTGCGATCATACCAGCACTAATGCACCGGATCCCATCAGAACTCCGCAGTTAAGCGTGCTTGGGCGAGAGTAGTACTAGGATGGGTGACCTCCTGGGAAGTCCTCGTGTTGCACCCCTTTTTCGCGGCCGAAATCCGTGCGAGTCCAAACTATGCAGTTAAGCGTGCTTGGGCGAGAGTAGTACTTGGAAGGGTGACCTCCTGGGAAGTCCTCGTGTTGCACCCCTTTTTCGCGGCCGAAATCCGTGCGAGTCCAAACTATGCAGTTAAGCGTGCTTGGGCGAGAGTAGTACTAGGATGGGTGACCTCCTGGGAAGTCCTCGTGTTGCACCCCTTTTTCGCGGCCGAAATCCGTGCGAGTCCAAACTATGCAGTTAAGCGTGCTTGGGCGAGAGTAGTACTTGGATGGGTGACCTCCTGGGAAGTCCTCGTGTTGCACCCCTTTTTCGCGGCCGAAATCCGTGCGAGTCCAAACTATGCAGTTAAGCGTGCTTGGGAGAGAGTAGTACTTGGATGGGTGACCTCCTGGGAAGTCCTTGTGTTGCACCCCTTTTTATGATGACAAAATCCATTGGAGTGTAAACTCCTCAATTAAGCACGATGAGTACGGTTTGTTCAGTCATCGTATTGCTCTCCAGGATTTTTATGATGAGATCCGTATGGATGCCAATATATGCATTGATCGCGATCTCCCTATCGGGTGCGATCATACCAGCACTAATGCACCGGATTCCATCAGAACTCCGCAGTTAAGCGTGCTTGGGCGAGAGTAGTACTAGGATGGGTGACCTCCTGGGAAGTCCTCGTGTTGCACCCCTTTTTCGCGGCCGAAATCCGTGCGAGTCCAAACTATGCAGTTAAGCGTGCTTGGGCGAGAGTAGTACTAGGATGGGTGACCTCCTGGGAAGTCCTCGTGTTGCACCCCTTTTTATGATGGCAAAATCCATTGGAGTGTAAACTCCTCAATTAAGCACGATGAGTACGGTTTGTTCAGTCATCGTATTGCTCTCCAGGATTTTTATGATGAGATCCGTATGGATGCCAATATATGCATTGATCGCGATCTCCCTATCGGGTGCGATCATACCAGCACTAATGCATCGGATCCCATCAGAACTCCGCAGTCAAGCGTGCTTGGGCGAGAGTAGTACTAGGATGGGTGACCTCCTGGGAAGTCCTCGTGTTGCACCCCTTTTTTGCGGCTGAAATCCGTGCGAGTCCAAACTATGCAGTTAAGCGTGCTTGGGAGAGAGTAGTACTTGGATGGGTGACCTCCTGGAAAGTCCTCGTGTTGCACCCCTTTTTATGATGGCAAAATCCATTGGAGTGTAAACTCCTCAATTAAGCACGATGAGTACGGTTTGTTCAGTCATCGTATTGCTCTCCAGGATTTTTATGATGAGATCCGTATGGATGCCAATATATGCATTGATCGCGATCTCCCTATCGGGTGCGATCATACCAGCACTAATGCATCGGATCCCATCAGAACTCCGCAGTCAAGCGTGCTTGGGCGAGAGTAGTACTAGGATGGGTGACCTGCTGGGAAGTCCTCGTGTTGCACCCCTTTTTCGCGGCCGAAATCCGTGCGAGTCCAAACTATGCAGTTAAGCGTGCTTGGGAGAGAGTAGTACTTGGATGGGTGACCTCCTGGGAAGTCCTCGTGTTGCACCCCTTTTTATGATGGTAAAATCCATTGGAGTGTAAACTCCTCAATTAAGCACGATGAGTACGGTTTGTTCAGTCATCGTATTGCTCTCCAGGATTTTTATGATGAGATCCGTATGGATGCCAATATATGCATTGATCGCGATCTCCCTATCGGGTGCGATCATACCAGCACTAATGCACCGGATCCCATCAGAACTCCGCAGTTAAGCGTGCTTGGGCGAGAGTAGTACTAGGATGGGTGACCTCCTGGGAAGTCCTCGTGTTGCACCCCTTTTTCGCGGCCGAAATCCGTGCGAGTCCAAACTATGCAGTTAAGCGTGCTTGGGAGAGAGTAGTACTTGGATGGGTGACCTCCTGGGAAGTCCTCGTGTTGCACCCCTTTTTATGATGGCAAAATCCATTGGAGTGTAAACTCCTCAATTAAGCACGATGAGTACGGTTTGTTCAGTCATCGTATTGCTCTCCAGGATTTTTATGATGAGATCCGTATGGATGCCAATATATGCATTGATCGCGATCTCCCTATCGGGTGCAATCATACCAGCACTAATGCACCGGATCCTATCAGAACTCCGCAGTCAAGCGTGCTTGGGCGAGAGTAGTACTAGGATGGGTGACCTCCTGGGAAGTCCTCGTGTTGCACCCCTTTTTCGCGGCCGAAATCCGTGCGAGTCCAAACTATGCAGTTAAGCGTGCTTGGGCGAGAGTAGTACTAGGATGGGTGACCTCCTGGGAAGTCCTCGTGTTGCACCCCTTTTTCGCGGCCGAAATCCGTGCGAGTCCAAACTATGCAGTTAAGCGTGCTTGGGAGAGAGTAGTACTTGGATGGGTGACCTCCTGGGAAGTCCTCGTGTTGCACCCCTTTTTATGATGGTAAAATCCATTGGAGTGTAAACTCCTCAATTAAGCACGATGAGTACGGTTTGTTCAGTCATCGTATTGCTCTCCAGGATTTTTATGATGAGATCCGTATGGATGCCAATATTTGCATTGATCGCGATCTCCCTATCGGGTGCGATCATACCAGCACTAATGCACCGGATCCCATCAGAACTCCGCAGTTAAGCGTGCTTGGGCGAGAGTAGTACTAGGATGGGTGACCTCCTGGGAAGTCCTCGTGTTGCACCCCTTTTTCGCGGCCGAAATCCGTGCGAGTCCAAACTATGCAGTTAAGCGTGCTTGGGAGAGAGTAGTACTTGGATGGGTGACCTCCTGGGAAGTCCTCGTGTTGCACCCCTTTTTATGATGGCAAAATCCATTGGAGTGTAAACTCCTCAATTAAGCACGATGAGTACGGTTTGTTCAGTCATCGTATTGCTCTCCAGGATTTTTATGATGAGATCCGTATGGATGCCAATATATGCATTGATCGCGATCTCCCTATCGGGTGCGATCATACCAGCACTAATGCACCGGATCCCATCAAAACTCCGCAGTTAAGCGTGCTTGGGCGAGAGTAGTACTAGGATGGGTGACCTCCTGGGAAGTCCTCGTGTTGCACCCCTTTTTCGCGGCCGAAATCCGTGCGAGTCCAAACTATGCAGTTAAGCGTGCTTGGGAGAGAGTAGTACTTGGATGGGTGACCTCCTGGGAAGTCCTCGTGTTGCACCCCTTTTTATGATGGCAAAATCCATTGGAGTGTAAACTCCTCAATTAAGCACGATGAGTACGGTTTGTTCAGTCATCGTATTGCTCTCCAGGATTTTTATGATGAGATCCGTATGGATGCCAATATATGCATTGATCGCGATCTCCCTATCGGGTGCGATCATACCAGCACTAATGCACCGGATCCCATCAGAACTCCGCAGTTAAGCGTGCTTGGGCGAGAGTAGTACTAGGATGGGTGACCTCCTGGGAAGTCCTCGTGTTGCACCCCTTTTTCGCGGCCGAAATCCGTGCGAGTCCAAACTATGCAGTTAAGCGTGCTTGGGCGAGAGTAGTACTAGGATGGGTGACCTCCTGGGAAGTCCTCGTGTTGCACCCCTTTTTCGCGGCCGAAATCCGTGCGAGTCCAAACTATGCAGTTAAGCGTGCTTGGGAGAGAGTAGTACTTGGATGGGTGACCTCCTGGGAAGTCCTCGTGTTGCACCCCTTTTTATGATGGCAAAATCCATTGGAGTGTAAACTCCTCAATTAAGCACGATGAGTACGGTTTGTTCAGTCATCGTATTGCTCTCCAGGATTTTTATGATGAGATCCGTATGGATGCCAATATATGCATTGATCGCGATCTCCCTATCGGGTGCAATCATACCAGCACTAATGCACCGGATCCCATCAGAACTCCGCAGTCAAGCGTGCTTGGGCGAGAGTAGTACTAGGATGGGTGACCTCCTGGGAAGTCCTCGTGTTGCACCCCTTTTTCGCGGCCGAAATCCGTGCGAGTCCAAACTATGCAGTTAAGCGTGCTTGGGCGAGAGTAGTACTTGGAAGGGTGACCTCCTGGGAAGTCCTCGTGTTGCACCCCTTTTTCGCGGCCGAAATCCGTGCGAGTCCAAACTATGCAGTTAAGCGTGCTTGGGCGAGAGTAGTACTAGGATGGGTGACCTCCTGGGAAGTCCTCGTGTTGCACCCCTTTTTCGCGGCCGAAATCCGTGCGAGTCCAAACTATGCAGTTAAGCGTGCTTGGGCGAGAGTAGTACTTGGATGGGTGACCTCCTGGGAAGTCCTCGTGTTGCACCCCTTTTTCGCGGCCGAAATCCGTGCGAGTCCAAACTATGCAGTTAAGCGTGCTTGGGAGAGAGTAGTACTTGGATGGGTGACCTCCTGGGAAGTCCTTGTGTTGCACCCCTTTTTATGATGACAAAATCCATTGGAGTGTAAACTCCTCAATTAAGCACGATGAGTACGGTTTGTTCAGTCATCGTATTGCTCTCCAGGATTTTTATGATGAGATCCGTATGGATGCCAATATATGCATTGATCGCGATCTCCCTATCGGGTGCGATCATACCAGCACTAATGCACCGGATTCCATCAGAACTCCGCAGTTAAGCGTGCTTGGGCGAGAGTAGTACTAGGATGGGTGACCTCCTGGGAAGTCCTCGTGTTGCACCCCTTTTTCGCGGCCGAAATCCGTGCGAGTCCAAACTATGCAGTTAAGCGTGCTTGGGCGAGAGTAGTACTAGGATGGGTGACCTCCTGGGAAGTCCTCGTGTTGCACCCCTTTTTATGATGGCAAAATCCATTGGAGTGTAAACTCCTCAATTAAGCACGATGAGTACGGTTTGTTCAGTCATCGTATTGCTCTCCAGGATTTTTATGATGAGATCCGTATGGATGCCAATATATGCATTGATCGCGATCTCCCTATCGGGTGCGATCATACCAGCACTAATGCATCGGATCCCATCAGAACTCCGCAGTCAAGCGTGCTTGGGCGAGAGTAGTACTAGGATGGGTGACCTCCTGGGAAGTCCTCGTGTTGCACCCCTTTTTCGCGGCCGAAATCCGTGCGAGTCCAAACTATGCAGTTAAGCGTGCTTGGGAGAGAGTAGTACTTGGATGGGTGACCTCCTGGGAAGTCCTCGTGTTGCACCCCTTTTTATGATGGCAAAATCCATTGGAGTGTAAACTCCTCAATTAAGCACGATGAGTACGGTTTGTTCAGTCATCGTATTGCTCTCCAGGATTTTTATGATGAGATCCGTATGGATGCCAATATATGCATTGATCGCGATCTCCCTATCGGGTGCGATCATACCAGCACTAATGCACCGGATCCCATCAGAACTCCGCAGTTAAGCGTGCTTGGGCGAGAGTAGTACTAGGATGGGTGACCTCCTGGGAAGTCCTCGTGTTGCACCCCTTTTTCGCGGCCGAAATCCGTGCGAGTCCAAACTATGCAGTTAAGCGTGCTTGGGCGAGAGTAGTACTAGGATGGGTGACCTCCTGGGAAGTCCTCGTGTTGCACCCCTTTTTCGCGGCCGAAATCCGTGCGAGTCCAAACTATGCAGTTAAGCGTGCTTGGGCGAGAGTAGTACTTGGAAGGGTGACCTCCTGGGAAGTCCTCGTGTTGCACCCCTTTTTCGCGGCCGAAATCCGTGCGAGTCCAAACTATGCAGTTAAGCGTGCTTGGGCGAGAGTAGTACTAGGATGGGTGACCTCCTGGGAAGTCCTCGTGTTGCACCCCTTTTTCGCGGCCGAAATCCGTGCGAGTCCAAACTATGCAGTTAAGCGTGCTTGGGCGAGAGTAGTACTTGGATGGGTGACCTCCTGGGAAGTCCTCGTGTTGCACCCCTTTTTCGCGGCCGAAATCCGTGCGAGTCCAAACTATGCAGTTAAGCGTGCTTGGGAGAGAGTAGTACTTGGATGGGTGACCTCCTGGGAAGTCCTTGTGTTGCACCCCTTTTTATGATGACAAAATCCATTGGAGTGTAAACTCCTCAATTAAGCACGATGAGTACGGTTTGTTCAGTCATCGTATTGCTCTCCAGGATTTTTATGATGAGATCCGTATGGATGCCAATATATGCATTGATCGCGATCTCCCTATCGGGTGCGATCATACCAGCACTAATGCACCGGATTCCATCAGAACTCCGCAGTTAAGCGTGCTTGGGCGAGAGTAGTACTAGGATGGGTGACCTCCTGGGAAGTCCTCGTGTTGCACCCCTTTTTCGCGGCCGAAATCCGTGCGAGTCCAAACTATGCAGTTAAGCGTGCTTGGGCGAGAGTAGTACTAGGATGGGTGACCTCCTGGGAAGTCCTCGTGTTGCACCCCTTTTTATGATGGCAAAATCCATTGGAGTGTAAACTCCTCAATTAAGCACGATGAGTACGGTTTGTTCAGTCATCGTATTGCTCTCCAGGATTTTTATGATGAGATCCGTATGGATGCCAATATATGCATTGATCGCGATCTCCCTATCGGGTGCGATCATACCAGCACTAATGCATCGGATCCCATCAGAACTCCGCAGTCAAGCGTGCTTGGGCGAGAGTAGTACTAGGATGGGTGACCTCCTGGGAAGTCCTCGTGTTGCACCCCTTTTTTGCGGCTGAAATCCGTGCGAGTCCAAACTATGCAGTTAAGCGTGCTTGGGAGAGAGTAGTACTTGGATGGGTGACCTCCTGGAAAGTCCTCGTGTTGCACCCCTTTTTATGATGGCAAAATCCATTGGAGTGTAAACTCCTCAATTAAGCACGATGAGTACGGTTTGTTCAGTCATCGTATTGCTCTCCAGGATTTTTATGATGAGATCCGTATGGATGCCAATATATGCATTGATCGCGATCTCCCTATCGGGTGCGATCATACCAGCACTAATGCATCGGATCCCATCAGAACTCCGCAGTCAAGCGTGCTTGGGCGAGAGTAGTACTAGGATGGGTGACCTGCTGGGAAGTCCTCGTGTTGCACCCCTTTTTCGCGGCCGAAATCCGTGCGAGTCCAAACTATGCAGTTAAGCGTGCTTGGGAGAGAGTAGTACTTGGATGGGTGACCTCCTGGGAAGTCCTCGTGTTGCACCCCTTTTTATGATGGTAAAATCCATTGGAGTGTAAACTCCTCAATTAAGCACGATGAGTACGGTTTGTTCAGTCATCGTATTGCTCTCCAGGATTTTTATGATGAGATCCGTATGGATGCCAATATATGCATTGATCGCGATCTCCCTATCGGGTGCGATCATACCAGCACTAATGCACCGGATCCCATCAGAACTCCGCAGTTAAGCGTGCTTGGGCGAGAGTAGTACTAGGATGGGTGACCTCCTGGGAAGTCCTCGTGTTGCACCCCTTTTTCGCGGCCGAAATCCGTGCGAGTCCAAACTATGCAGTTAAGCGTGCTTGGGAGAGAGTAGTACTTGGATGGGTGACCTCCTGGGAAGTCCTCGTGTTGCACCCCTTTTTATGATGGCAAAATCCATTGGAGTGTAAACTCCTCAATTAAGCACGATGAGTACGGTTTGTTCAGTCATCGTATTGCTCTCCAGGATTTTTATGATGAGATCCGTATGGATGCCAATATATGCATTGATCGCGATCTCCCTATCGGGTGCAATCATACCAGCACTAATGCACCGGATCCCATCAGAACTCCGCAGTCAAGCGTGCTTGGGCGAGAGTAGTACTAGGATGGGTGACCTCCTGGGAAGTCCTCGTGTTGCACCCCTTTTTCGCGGCCGAAATCCGTGCGAGTCCAAACTATGCAGTTAAGCGTGCTTGGGCGAGAGTAGTACTTGGAAGGGTGACCTCCTGGGAAGTCCTCGTGTTGCACCCCTTTTTCGCGGCCGAAATCCGTGCGAGTCCAAACTATGCAGTTAAGCGTGCTTGGGCGAGAGTAGTACTAGGATGGGTGACCTCCTGGGAAGTCCTCGTGTTGCACCCCTTTTTCGCGGCCGAAATCCGTGCGAGTCCAAACTATGCAGTTAAGCGTGCTTGGGCGAGAGTAGTACTTGGATGGGTGACCTCCTGGGAAGTCCTCGTGTTGCACCCCTTTTTCGCGGCCGAAATCCGTGCGAGTCCAAACTATGCAGTTAAGCGTGCTTGGGAGAGAGTAGTACTTGGATGGGTGACCTCCTGGGAAGTCCTTGTGTTGCACCCCTTTTTATGATGACAAAATCCATTGGAGTGTAAACTCCTCAATTAAGCACGATGAGTACGGTTTGTTCAGTCATCGTATTGCTCTCCAGGATTTTTATGATGAGATCCGTATGGATGCCAATATATGCATTGATCGCGATCTCCCTATCGGGTGCGATCATACCAGCACTAATGCACCGGATTCCATCAGAACTCCGCAGTTAAGCGTGCTTGGGCGAGAGTAGTACTAGGATGGGTGACCTCCTGGGAAGTCCTCGTGTTGCACCCCTTTTTCGCGGCCGAAATCCGTGCGAGTCCAAACTATGCAGTTAAGCGTGCTTGGGCGAGAGTAGTACTAGGATGGGTGACCTCCTGGGAAGTCCTCGTGTTGCACCCCTTTTTATGATGGCAAAATCCATTGGAGTGTAAACTCCTCAATTAAGCACGATGAGTACGGTTTGTTCAGTCATCGTATTGCTCTCCAGGATTTTTATGATGAGATCCGTATGGATGCCAATATATGCATTGATCGCGATCTCCCTATCGGGTGCGATCATACCAGCACTAATGCATCGGATCCCATCAGAACTCCGCAGTCAAGCGTGCTTGGGCGAGAGTAGTACTAGGATGGGTGACCTCCTGGGAAGTCCTCGTGTTGCACCCCTTTTTCGCGGCCGAAATCCGTGCGAGTCCAAACTATGCAGTTAAGCGTGCTTGGGAGAGAGTAGTACTTGGATGGGTGACCTCCTGGGAAGTCCTCGTGTTGCACCCCTTTTTATGATGGCAAAATCCATTGGAGTGTAAACTCCTCAATTAAGCACGATGAGTACGGTTTGTTCAGTCATCGTATTGCTCTCCAGGATTTTTATGATGAGATCCGTATGGATGCCAATATATGCATTGATCGCGATCTCCCTATCGGGTGCGATCATACCAGCACTAATGCACCGGATCCCATCAGAACTCCGCAGTTAAGCGTGCTTGGGCGAGAGTAGTACTAGGATGGGTGACCTCCTGGGAAGTCCTCGTGTTGCACCCCTTTTTCGCGGCCGAAATCCGTGCGAGTCCAAACTATGCAGTTAAGCGTGCTTGGGCGAGAGTAGTACTAGGATGGGTGACCTCCTGGGAAGTCCTCGTGTTGCACCCCTTTTTCGCGGCCGAAATCCGTGCGAGTCCAAACTATGCAGTTAAGCGTGCTTGGGCGAGAGTAGTACTTGGAAGGGTGACCTCCTGGGAAGTCCTCGTGTTGCACCCCTTTTTCGCGGCCGAAATCCGTGCGAGTCCAAACTATGCAGTTAAGCGTGCTTGGGCGAGAGTAGTACTAGGATGGGTGACCTCCTGGGAAGTCCTCGTGTTGCACCCCTTTTTCGCGGCCGAAATCCGTGCGAGTCCAAACTATGCAGTTAAGCGTGCTTGGGCGAGAGTAGTACTTGGATGGGTGACCTCCTGGGAAGTCCTCGTGTTGCACCCCTTTTTCGCGGCCGAAATCCGTGCGAGTCCAAACTATGCAGTTAAGCGTGCTTGGGAGAGAGTAGTACTTGGATGGGTGACCTCCTGGGAAGTCCTTGTGTTGCACCCCTTTTTATGATGACAAAATCCATTGGAGTGTAAACTCCTCAATTAAGCACGATGAGTACGGTTTGTTCAGTCATCGTATTGCTCTCCAGGATTTTTATGATGAGATCCGTATGGATGCCAATATATGCATTGATCGCGATCTCCCTATCGGGTGCGATCATACCAGCACTAATGCACCGGATTCCATCAGAACTCCGCAGTTAAGCGTGCTTGGGCGAGAGTAGTACTAGGATGGGTGACCTCCTGGGAAGTCCTCGTGTTGCACCCCTTTTTCGCGGCCGAAATCCGTGCGAGTCCAAACTATGCAGTTAAGCGTGCTTGGGCGAGAGTAGTACTAGGATGGGTGACCTCCTGGGAAGTCCTCGTGTTGCACCCCTTTTTATGATGGCAAAATCCATTGGAGTGTAAACTCCTCAATTAAGCACGATGAGTACGGTTTGTTCAGTCATCGTATTGCTCTCCAGGATTTTTATGATGAGATCCGTATGGATGCCAATATATGCATTGATCGCGATCTCCCTATCGGGTGCGATCATACCAGCACTAATGCATCGGATCCCATCAGAACTCCGCAGTCAAGCGTGCTTGGGCGAGAGTAGTACTAGGATGGGTGACCTCCTGGGAAGTCCTCGTGTTGCACCCCTTTTTTGCGGCTGAAATCCGTGCGAGTCCAAACTATGCAGTTAAGCGTGCTTGGGAGAGAGTAGTACTTGGATGGGTGACCTCCTGGAAAGTCCTCGTGTTGCACCCCTTTTTATGATGGCAAAATCCATTGGAGTGTAAACTCCTCAATTAAGCACGATGAGTACGGTTTGTTCAGTCATCGTATTGCTCTCCAGGATTTTTATGATGAGATCCGTATGGATGCCAATATATGCATTGATCGCGATCTCCCTATCGGGTGCGATCATACCAGCACTAATGCATCGGATCCCATCAGAACTCCGCAGTCAAGCGTGCTTGGGCGAGAGTAGTACTAGGATGGGTGACCTCCTGGGAAGTCCTCGTGTTGCACCCCTTTTTCGCGGCCGAAATCCGTGCGAGTCCAAACTATGCAGTTAAGCGTGCTTGGGAGAGAGTAGTACTTGGATGGGTGACCTCCTGGGAAGTCCTCGTGTTGCACCCCTTTTTATGATGGCAAAATCCATTGGAGTGTAAACTCCTCAATTAAGCACGATGAGTACGGTTTGTTCAGTCATCGTATTGCTCTCCAGGATTTTTATGATGAGATCCGTATGGATGCCAATATATGCATTGATCGCGATCTCCCTATCGGGTGCGATCATACCAGCACTAATGCACCGGATCCCATCAGAACTCCGCAGTTAAGCGTGCTTGGGCGAGAGTAGTACTAGGATGGGTGACCTCCTGGGAAGTCCTCGTGTTGCACCCCTTTTTCGCGGCCGAAATCCGTGCGAGTCCAAACTATGCAGTTAAGCGTGCTTGGGCGAGAGTAGTACTAGGATGGGTGACCTCCTGGGAAGTCCTCGTGTTGCACCCCTTTTTCGCGGCCGAAATCCGTGCGAGTCCAAACTATGCAGTTAAGCGTGCTTGGGCGAGAGTAGTACTTGGAAGGGTGACCTCCTGGGAAGTCCTCGTGTTGCACCCCTTTTTCGCGGCCGAAATCCGTGCGAGTCCAAACTATGCAGTTAAGCGTGCTTGGGCGAGAGTAGTACTAGGATGGGTGACCTCCTGGGAAGTCCTCGTGTTGCACCCCTTTTTCGCGGCCGAAATCCGTGCGAGTCCAAACTATGCAGTTAAGCGTGCTTGGGCGAGAGTAGTACTTGGATGGGTGACCTCCTGGGAAGTCCTCGTGTTGCACCCCTTTTTCGCGGCCGAAATCCGTGCGAGTCCAAACTATGCAGTTAAGCGTGCTTGGGAGAGAGTAGTACTTGGATGGGTGACCTCCTGGGAAGTCCTTGTGTTGCACCCCTTTTTATGATGACAAAATCCATTGGAGTGTAAACTCCTCAATTAAGCACGATGAGTACGGTTTGTTCAGTCATCGTATTGCTCTCCAGGATTTTTATGATGAGATCCGTATGGATGCCAATATATGCATTGATCGCGATCTCCCTATCGGGTGCGATCATACCAGCACTAATGCACCGGATTCCATCAGAACTCCGCAGTTAAGCGTGCTTGGGCGAGAGTAGTACTAGGATGGGTGACCTCCTGGGAAGTCCTCGTGTTGCACCCCTTTTTCGCGGCCGAAATCCGTGCGAGTCCAAACTATGCAGTTAAGCGTGCTTGGGCGAGAGTAGTACTAGGATGGGTGACCTCCTGGGAAGTCCTCGTGTTGCACCCCTTTTTATGATGGCAAAATCCATTGGAGTGTAAACTCCTCAATTAAGCACGATGAGTACGGTTTGTTCAGTCATCGTATTGCTCTCCAGGATTTTTATGATGAGATCCGTATGGATGCCAATATATGCATTGATCGCGATCTCCCTATCGGGTGCGATCATACCAGCACTAATGCATCGGATCCCATCAGAACTCCGCAGTCAAGCGTGCTTGGGCGAGAGTAGTACTAGGATGGGTGACCTCCTGGGAAGTCCTCGTGTTGCACCCCTTTTTTGCGGCTGAAATCCGTGCGAGTCCAAACTATGCAGTTAAGCGTGCTTGGGAGAGAGTAGTACTTGGATGGGTGACCTCCTGGAAAGTCCTCGTGTTGCACCCCTTTTTATGATGGCAAAATCCATTGGAGTGTAAACTCCTCAATTAAGCACGATGAGTACGGTTTGTTCAGTCATCGTATTGCTCTCCAGGATTTTTATGATGAGATCCGTATGGATGCCAATATATGCATTGATCGCGATCTCCCTATCGGGTGCGATCATACCAGCACTAATGCATCGGATCCCATCAGAACTCCGCAGTCAAGCGTGCTTGGGCGAGAGTAGTACTAGGATGGGTGACCTGCTGGGAAGTCCTCGTGTTGCACCCCTTTTTCGCGGCCGAAATCCGTGCGAGTCCAAACTATGCAGTTAAGCGTGCTTGGGAGAGAGTAGTACTTGGATGGGTGACCTCCTGGGAAGTCCTCGTGTTGCACCCCTTTTTATGATGGTAAAATCCATTGGAGTGTAAACTCCTCAATTAAGCACGATGAGTACGGTTTGTTCAGTCATCGTATTGCTCTCCAGGATTTTTATGATGAGATCCGTATGGATGCCAATATATGCATTGATCGCGATCTCCCTATCGGGTGCGATCATACCAGCACTAATGCACCGGATCCCATCAGAACTCCGCAGTTAAGCGTGCTTGGGCGAGAGTAGTACTAGGATGGGTGACCTCCTGGGAAGTCCTCGTGTTGCACCCCTTTTTCGCGGCCGAAATCCGTGCGAGTCCAAACTATGCAGTTAAGCGTGCTTGGGAGAGAGTAGTACTTGGATGGGTGACCTCCTGGGAAGTCCTCGTGTTGCACCCCTTTTTATGATGGCAAAATCCATTGGAGTGTAAACTCCTCAATTAAGCACGATGAGTACGGTTTGTTCAGTCATCGTATTGCTCTCCAGGATTTTTATGATGAGATCCGTATGGATGCCAATATATGCATTGATCGCGATCTCCCTATCGTGTGCAATCATACCAGCACTAATGCACCGGATCCCATCAGAACTCCGCAGTCAAGCGTGCTTGGGCGAGAGTAGTACTAGGATGGGTGACCTCCTGGGAAGTCCTCGTGTTGCACCCCTTTTTCGCGGCCGAAATCCGTGCGAGTCCAAACTATGCAGTTAAGCGTGCTTGGGCGAGAGTAGTACTTGGAAGGGTGACCTCCTGGGAAGTCCTCGTGTTGCACCCCTTTTTCGCGGCCGAAATCCGTGCGAGTCCAAACTATGCAGTTAAGCGTGCTTGGGCGAGAGTAGTACTAGGATGGGTGACCTCCTGGGAAGTCCTCGTGTTGCACCCCTTTTTCGCGGCCGAAATCCGTGCGAGTCCAAACTATGCAGTTAAGCGTGCTTGGGAGAGAGTAGTACTTGGATGGGTGACCTCCTGGGAAGTCCTCGTGTTGCACCCCTTTTTATGATGGTAAAATCCATTGGAGTGTAAACTCCTCAATTAAGCACGATGAGTACGGTTTGTTCAGTCATCGTATTGCTCTCCAGGATTTTTATGATGAGATCCGTATGGATGCCAATATTTGCATTGATCGCGATCTCCCTATCGGGTGCGATCATACCAGCACTAATGCACCGGATCCCATCAGAACTCCGCAGTTAAGCGTGCTTGGGCGAGAGTAGTACTAGGATGGGTGACCTCCTGGGAAGTCCTCGTGTTGCACCCCTTTTTCGCGGCCGAAATCCGTGCGAGTCCAAACTATGCAGTTAAGCGTGCTTGGGAGAGAGTAGTACTTGGATGGGTGACCTCCTGGGAAGTCCTCGTGTTGCACCCCTTTTTATGATGGCAAAATCCATTGGAGTGTAAACTCCTCAATTAAGCACGATGAGTACGGTTTGTTCAGTCATCGTATTGCTCTCCAGGATTTTTATGATGAGATCCGTATGGATGCCAATATATGCATTGATCGCGATCTCCCTATCGGGTGCGATCATACCAGCACTAATGCACCGGATCCCATCAGAACTCCGCAGTTAAGCGTGCTTGGGCGAGAGTAGTACTAGGATGGGTGACCTCCTGGGAAGTCCTCGTGTTGCACCCCTTTTTCGCGGCCGAAATCCGTGCGAGTCCAAACTATGCAGTTAAGCGTGCTTGGGCGAGAGTAGTACTTGGAAGGGTGACCTCCTGGGAAGTCCTCGTGTTGCACCCCTTTTTCGCGGCCGAAATCCGTGCGAGTCCAAACTATGCAGTTAAGCGTGCTTGGGCGAGAGTAGTACTTGGAAGGGTGACCTCCTGGGAAGTCCTCGTGTTGCACCCCTTTTTCGCGGCCGAAATCCGTGCGAGTCCAAACTATGCAGTTAAGCGTGCTTGGGCGAGAGTAGTACTAGGATGGGTGACCTCCTGGGAAGTCCTCGTGTTGCACCCCTTTTTCGCGGCCGAAATCCGTGCGAGTCCAAACTATGCAGTTAAGCGTGCTTGGGAGAGAGTAGTACTTGGATGGGTGACCTCCTGGGAAGTCCTCGTGTTGCACCCCTTTTTATGATGGTAAAATCCATTGGAGTGTAAACTCCTCAATTAAGCACGATGAGTACGGTTTGTTCAGTCATCGTATTGCTCTCCAGGATTTTTATGATGAGATCCGTATGGATGCCAATATTTGCATTGATCGCGATCTCCCTATCGGGTGCGATCATACCAGCACTAATGCACCGGATCCCATCAGAACTCCGCAGTTAAGCGTGCTTGGGCGAGAGTAGTACTAGGATGGGTGACCTCCTGGGAAGTCCTCGTGTTGCACCCCTTTTTCGCGGCCGAAATCCGTGCGAGTCCAAACTATGCAGTTAAGCGTGCTTGGGAGAGAGTAGTACTTGGATGGGTGACCTCCTGGGAAGTCCTCGTGTTGCACCCCTTTTTATGATGGCAAAATCCATTGGAGTGTAAACTCCTCAATTAAGCACGATGAGTACGGTTTGTTCAGTCATCGTATTGCTCTCCAGGATTTTTATGATGAGATCCGTATGGATGCCAATATATGCATTGATCGCGATCTCCCTATCGGGTGCGATCATACCAGCACTAATGCACCGGATCCCATCAGAACTCCGCAGTTAAGCGTGCTTGGGCGAGAGTAGTACTAGGATGGGTGACCTCCTGGGAAGTCCTCGTGTTGCACCCCTTTTTCGCGGCCGAAATCCGTGCGAGTCCAAACTATGCAGTTAAGCGTGCTTGGGAGAGAGTAGTACTTGGATGGGTGACCTCCTGGGAAGTCCTCGTGTTGCACCCCTTTTTATGATGGCAAAATCCATTGGAGTGTAAACTCCTCAATTAAGCACGATGAGTACGGTTTGTTCAGTCATCGTATTGCTCTCCAGGATTTTTATGATGAGATCCGTATGGATGCCAATATATGCATTGATCGCGATCTCCCTATCGGGTGCGATCATACCAGCACTAATGCACCGGATCCCATCAGAACTCCGCAGTTAAGCGTGCTTGGGCGAGAGTAGTACTAGGATGGGTGACCTCCTGGGAAGTCCTCGTGTTGCACCCCTTTTTCGCGGCCGAAATCCGTGCGAGTCCAAACTATGCAGTTAAGCGTGCTTGGGCGAGAGTAGTACTAGGATGGGTGACCTCCTGGGAAGTCCTCGTGTTGCACCCCTTTTTCGCGGCCGAAATCCGTGCGAGTCCAAACTATGCAGTTAAGTGTGCTTGGGCGAGAGTAGTACTTGGAAGGGTGACCTCCTGGGAAGTCCTCGTGTTGCACCCCTTTTTCGCGGCCGAAATCCGTGCGAGTCCAAACTATGCAGTTAAGCGTGCTTGGGCGAGAGTAGTACTAGGATGGGTGACCTCCTGGGAAGTCCTCGTGTTGCACCCCTTTTTCGCGGCCGAAATCCGTGCGAGTCCAAACTATGCAGTTAAGCGTGCTTGGGCGAGAGTAGTACTTGGATGGGTGACCTCCTGGGAAGTCCTCGTGTTGCACCCCTTTTTCGCGGCCGAAATCCGTGCGAGTCCAAACTATGCAGTTAAGCGTGCTTGGGAGAGAGTAGTACTTGGATGGGTGACCTCCTGGGAAGTCCTTGTGTTGCACCCCTTTTTATGATGACAAAATCCATTGGAGTGTAAACTCCTCAATTAAGCACGATGAGTACGGTTTGTTCAGTCATCGTATTGCTCTCCAGGATTTTTATGATGAGATCCGTATGGATGCCAATATATGCATTGATCGCGATCTCCCTATCGGGTGCGATCATACCAGCACTAATGCACCGGATTCCATCAGAACTCCGCAGTTAAGCGTGCTTGGGCGAGAGTAGTACTAGGATGGGTGACCTCCTGGGAAGTCCTCGTGTTGCACCCCTTTTTCGCGGCCGAAATCCGTGCGAGTCCAAACTATGCAGTTAAGCGTGCTTGGGCGAGAGTAGTACTAGGATGGGTGACCTCCTGGGAAGTCCTCGTGTTGCACCCCTTTTTATGATGGCAAAATCCATTGGAGTGTAAACTCCTCAATTAAGCACGATGAGTACGGTTTGTTCAGTCATCGTATTGCTCTCCAGGATTTTTATGATGAGATCCGTATGGATGCCAATATATGCATTGATCGCGATCTCCCTATCGGGTGCGATCATACCAGCACTAATGCATCGGATCCCATCAGAACTCCGCAGTCAAGCGTGCTTGGGCGAGAGTAGTACTAGGATGGGTGACCTCCTGGGAAGTCCTCGTGTTGCACCCCTTTTTTGCGGCTGAAATCCGTGCGAGTCCAAACTATGCAGTTAAGCGTGCTTGGGAGAGAGTAGTACTTGGATGGGTGACCTCCTGGAAAGTCCTCGTGTTGCACCCCTTTTTATGATGGCAAAATCCATTGGAGTGTAAACTCCTCAATTAAGCACGATGAGTACGGTTTGTTCAGTCATCGTATTGCTCTCCAGGATTTTTATGATGAGATCCGTATGGATGCCAATATATGCATTGATCGCGATCTCCCTATCGGGTGCGATCATACCAGCACTAATGCATCGGATCCCATCAGAACTCCGCAGTCAAGCGTGCTTGGGCGAGAGTAGTACTAGGATGGGTGACCTGCTGGGAAGTCCTCGTGTTGCACCCCTTTTTCGCGGCCGAAATCCGTGCGAGTCCAAACTATGCAGTTAAGCGTGCTTGGGAGAGAGTAGTACTTGGATGGGTGACCTCCTGGGAAGTCCTCGTGTTGCACCCCTTTTTCGCGGCCGAAATCCGTGCGAGTCTAAACTATGCAGTTAAGCGTGCTTGGGCGAGAGTAGTACTTGGAAGGGTGACCTCCTGGGAAGTCCTCGTGTTGCACCCCTTTTTCGCGGCCGAAATCCGTGCGAGTCCAAACTATGCAGTTAAGCGTGCTTTGGAGAGAGTAGTACTTGGATGGGTGACCTCCTGGAAAGTCCTCGTGTTGCACCCCTTTTTATGATGGCAAAATCCATTGGAGTGTAAACTCCTCAATTAAGCACGATGAGTACGGTTTGTTCAGTCATCGTATTGCTCTCCAGGATTTTTATGATGAGATCCGTATGGATGCCAATATATGCATTGATCGCGATCTCCCTATCGGGTGCGATCATACCAGCACTAATGCACCGGATCCCATCAGAACTCCGCAGTTAAGCGTGCTTGGGCGAGAGTAGTACTAGGATGGGTGACCTCCTGGGAAGTCCTCGTGTTGCACCCCTTTTTCGCGGCCGAAATCCGTGCGAGTCCAAACTATGCAGTTAAGCGTGCTTGGGAGAGAGTAGTACTTGGATGGGTGACCTCCTGGGAAGTCCTCGTGTTGCACCCCTTTTTATGATGGCAAAATCCATTGGAGTGTAAACTCCTCAATTAAGCACGATGAGTACGGTTTGTTCAGTCATCGTATTGCTCTCCAGGATTTTTATGATGAGATCCGTATGGATGCCAATATATGCATTGATCGCGATCTCCCTATCGTGTGCAATCATACCAGCACTAATGCACCGGATCCCATCAGAACTCCGCAGTCAAGCGTGCTTGGGCGAGAGTAGTACTAGGATGGGTGACCTCCTGGGAAGTCCTCGTGTTGCACCCCTTTTTCGCGGCCGAAATCCGTGCGAGTCCAAACTATGCAGTTAAGCGTGCTTGGGCGAGAGTAGTACTTGGAAGGGTGACCTCCTGGGAAGTCCTCGTGTTGCACCCCTTTTTCGCGGCCGAAATCCGTGCGAGTCCAAACTATGCAGTTAAGCGTGCTTGGGCGAGAGTAGTACTAGGATGGGTGACCTCCTGGGAAGTCCTCGTGTTGCACCCCTTTTTCGCGGCCGAAATCCGTGCGAGTCCAAACTATGCAGTTAAGCGTGCTTGGGAGAGAGTAGTACTTGGATGGGTGACCTCCTGGGAAGTCCTCGTGTTGCACCCCTTTTTATGATGGTAAAATCCATTGGAGTGTAAACTCCTCAATTAAGCACGATGAGTACGGTTTGTTCAGTCATCGTATTGCTCTCCAGGATTTTTATGATGAGATCCGTATGGATGCCAATATTTGCATTGATCGCGATCTCCCTATCGGGTGCGATCATACCAGCACTAATGCACCGGATCCCATCAGAACTCCGCAGTTAAGCGTGCTTGGGCGAGAGTAGTACTAGGATGGGTGACCTCCTGGGAAGTCCTCGTGTTGCACCCCTTTTTCGCGGCCGAAATCCGTGCGAGTCCAAACTATGCAGTTAAGCGTGCTTGGGAGAGAGTAGTACTTGGATGGGTGACCTCCTGGGAAGTCCTCGTGTTGCACCCCTTTTTATGATGGCAAAATCCATTGGAGTGTAAACTCCTCAATTAAGCACGATGAGTACGGTTTGTTCAGTCATCGTATTGCTCTCCAGGATTTTTATGATGAGATCCGTATGGATGCCAATATATGCATTGATCGCGATCTCCCTATCGGGTGCGATCATACCAGCACTAATGCACCGGATCCCATCAGAACTCCGCAGTTAAGCGTGCTTGGGCGAGAGTAGTACTAGGATGGGTGACCTCCTGGGAAGTCCTCGTGTTGCACCCCTTTTTCGCGGCCGAAATCCGTGCGAGTCCAAACTATGCAGTTAAGCGTGCTTGGGAGAGAGTAGTACTTGGATGGGTGACCTCCTGGGAAGTCCTCGTGTTGCACCCCTTTTTATGATGGCAAAATCCATTGGAGTGTAAACTCCTCAATTAAGCACGATGAGTACGGTTTGTTCAGTCATCGTATTGCTCTCCAGGATTTTTATGATGAGATCCGTATGGATGCCAATATATGCATTGATCGCGATCTCCCTATCGGGTGCGATCATACCAGCACTAATGCACCGGATCCCATCAGAACTCCGCAGTTAAGCGTGCTTGGGCGAGAGTAGTACTAGGATGGGTGACCTCCTGGGAAGTCCTCGTGTTGCACCCCTTTTTCGCGGCCGAAATCCGTGCGAGTCCAAACTATGCAGTTAAGCGTGCTTGGGCGAGAGTAGTACTAGGATGGGTGACCTCCTGGGAAGTCCTCGTGTTGCACCCCTTTTTCGCGGCCGAAATCCGTGCGAGTCCAAACTATGCAGTTAAGTGTGCTTGGGCGAGAGTAGTACTTGGAAGGGTGACCTCCTGGGAAGTCCTCGTGTTGCACCCCTTTTTCGCGGCCGAAATCCGTGCGAGTCCAAACTATGCAGTTAAGCGTGCTTGGGCGAGAGTAGTACTAGGATGGGTGACCTCCTGGGAAGTCCTCGTGTTGCACCCCTTTTTCGCGGCCGAAATCCGTGCGAGTCCAAACTATGCAGTTAAGCGTGCTTGGGCGAGAGTAGTACTTGGATGGGTGACCTCCTGGGAAGTCCTCGTGTTGCACCCCTTTTTCGCGGCCGAAATCCGTGCGAGTCCAAACTATGCAGTTAAGCGTGCTTGGGAGAGAGTAGTACTTGGATGGGTGACCTCCTGGGAAGTCCTTGTGTTGCACCCCTTTTTATGATGACAAAATCCATTGGAGTGTAAACTCCTCAATTAAGCACGATGAGTACGGTTTGTTCAGTCATCGTATTGCTCTCCAGGATTTTTATGATGAGATCCGTATGGATGCCAATATATGCATTGATCGCGATCTCCCTATCGGGTGCGATCATACCAGCACTAATGCACCGGATTCCATCAGAACTCCGCAGTTAAGCGTGCTTGGGCGAGAGTAGTACTAGGATGGGTGACCTCCTGGGAAGTCCTCGTGTTGCACCCCTTTTTCGCGGCCGAAATCCGTGCGAGTCCAAACTATGCAGTTAAGCGTGCTTGGGCGAGAGTAGTACTAGGATGGGTGACCTCCTGGGAAGTCCTCGTGTTGCACCCCTTTTTATGATGGCAAAATCCATTGGAGTGTAAACTCCTCAATTAAGCACGATGAGTACGGTTTGTTCAGTCATCGTATTGCTCTCCAGGATTTTTATGATGAGATCCGTATGGATGCCAATATATGCATTGATCGCGATCTCCCTATCGGGTGCGATCATACCAGCACTAATGCATCGGATCCCATCAGAACTCCGCAGTCAAGCGTGCTTGGGCGAGAGTAGTACTAGGATGGGTGACCTCCTGGGAAGTCCTCGTGTTGCACCCCTTTTTTGCGGCTGAAATCCGTGCGAGTCCAAACTATGCAGTTAAGCGTGCTTGGGAGAGAGTAGTACTTGGATGGGTGACCTCCTGGAAAGTCCTCGTGTTGCACCCCTTTTTATGATGGCAAAATCCATTGGAGTGTAAACTCCTCAATTAAGCACGATGAGTACGGTTTGTTCAGTCATCGTATTGCTCTCCAGGATTTTTATGATGAGATCCGTATGGATGCCAATATATGCATTGATCGCGATCTCCCTATCGGGTGCGATCATACCAGCACTAATGCACCGGATCCCATCAGAACTCCGCAGTTAAGCGTGCTTGGGCGAGAGTAGTACTAGGATGGGTGACCTCCTGGGAAGTCCTCGTGTTGCACCCCTTTTTCGCGGCCGAAATCCGTGCGAGTCCAAACTATGCAGTTAAGCGTGCTTGGGCGAGAGTAGTACTAGGATGGGTGACCTCCTGGGAAGTCCTCGTGTTGCACCCCTTTTTCGCGGCCGAAATCCGTGCGAGTCCAAACTATGCAGTTAAGTGTGCTTGGGCGAGAGTAGTACTTGGAAGGGTGACCTCCTGGGAAGTCCTCGTGTTGCACCCCTTTTTCGCGGCCGAAATCCGTGCGAGTCCAAACTATGCAGTTAAGCGTGCTTGGGCGAGAGTAGTACTAGGATGGGTGACCTCCTGGGAAGTCCTCGTGTTGCACCCCTTTTTCGCGGCCGAAATCCGTGCGAGTCCAAACTATGCAGTTAAGCGTGCTTGGGCGAGAGTAGTACTTGGATGGGTGACCTCCTGGGAAGTCCTCGTGTTGCACCCCTTTTTCGCGGCCGAAATCCGTGCGAGTCCAAACTATGCAGTTAAGCGTGCTTGGGAGAGAGTAGTACTTGGATGGGTGACCTCCTGGGAAGTCCTTGTGTTGCACCCCTTTTTATGATGACAAAATCCATTGGAGTGTAAACTCCTCAATTAAGCACGATGAGTACGGTTTGTTCAGTCATCGTATTGCTCTCCAGGATTTTTATGATGAGATCCGTATGGATGCCAATATATGCATTGATCGCGATCTCCCTATCGGGTGCGATCATACCAGCACTAATGCACCGGATTCCATCAGAACTCCGCAGTTAAGCGTGCTTGGGCGAGAGTAGTACTAGGATGGGTGACCTCCTGGGAAGTCCTCGTGTTGCACCCCTTTTTCGCGGCCGAAATCCGTGCGAGTCCAAACTATGCAGTTAAGCGTGCTTGGGCGAGAGTAGTACTAGGATGGGTGACCTCCTGGGAAGTCCTCGTGTTGCACCCCTTTTTATGATGGCAAAATCCATTGGAGTGTAAACTCCTCAATTAAGCACGATGAGTACGGTTTGTTCAGTCATCGTATTGCTCTCCAGGATTTTTATGATGAGATCCGTATGGATGCCAATATATGCATTGATCGCGATCTCCCTATCGGGTGCGATCATACCAGCACTAATGCATCGGATCCCATCAGAACTCCGCAGTCAAGCGTGCTTGGGCGAGAGTAGTACTAGGATGGGTGACCTCCTGGGAAGTCCTCGTGTTGCACCCCTTTTTTGCGGCTGAAATCCGTGCGAGTCCAAACTATGCAGTTAAGCGTGCTTGGGAGAGAGTAGTACTTGGATGGGTGACCTCCTGGAAAGTCCTCGTGTTGCACCCCTTTTTATGATGGCAAAATCCATTGGAGTGTAAACTCCTCAATTAAGCACGATGAGTACGGTTTGTTCAGTCATCGTATTGCTCTCCAGGATTTTTATGATGAGATCCGTATGGATGCCAATATATGCATTGATCGCGATCTCCCTATCGGGTGCGATCATACCAGCACTAATGCATCGGATCCCATCAGAACTCCGCAGTCAAGCGTGCTTGGGCGAGAGTAGTACTAGGATGGGTGACCTGCTGGGAAGTCCTCGTGTTGCACCCCTTTTTCGCGGCCGAAATCCGTGCGAGTCCAAACTATGCAGTTAAGCGTGCTTGGGAGAGAGTAGTACTTGGATGGGTGACCTCCTGGGAAGTCCTCGTGTTGCACCCCTTTTTCGCGGCCGAAATCCGTGCGAGTCCAAACTATGCAGTTAAGCGTGCTTGGGCGAGAGTAGTACTTGGAAGGGTGACCTCCTGGGAAGTCCTCGTGTTGCACCCCTTTTTCGCGGCCGAAATCCGTGCGAGTCCAAACTATGCAGTTAAGCGTGCTTTGGAGAGAGTAGTACTTGGATGGGTGACCTCCTGGAAAGTCCTCGTGTTGCACCCCTTTTTATGATGGCAAAATCCATTGGAGTGTAAACTCCTCAATTAAGCACGATGAGTACGGTTTGTTCAGTCATCGTATTGCTCTCCAGGATTTTTATGATGAGATCCGTATGGATGCCAATATATGCATTGATCGCGATCTCCCTATCGGGTGCGATCATACCAGCACTAATGCACCGGATCCCATCAGAACTCCGCAGTTAAGCGTGCTTGGGCGAGAGTAGTACTAGGATGGGTGACCTCCTGGGAAGTCCTCGTGTTGCACCCCTTTTTCGCGGCCGAAATCCGTGCGAGTCCAAACTATGCAGTTAAGCGTGCTTGGGAGAGAGTAGTACTTGGATGGGTGACCTCCTGGGAAGTCCTCGTGTTGCACCCCTTTTTATGATGGCAAAATCCATTGGAGTGTAAACTCCTCAATTAAGCACGATGAGTACGGTTTGTTCAGTCATCGTATTGCTCTCCAGGATTTTTATGATGAGATCCGTATGGATGCCAATATATGCATTGATCGCGATCTCCCTATCGTGTGCAATCATACCAGCACTAATGCACCGGATCCCATCAGAACTCCGCAGTCAAGCGTGCTTGGGCGAGAGTAGTACTAGGATGGGTGACCTCCTGGGAAGTCCTCGTGTTGCACCCCTTTTTCGCGGCCGAAATCCGTGCGAGTCCAAACTATGCAGTTAAGCGTGCTTGGGCGAGAGTAGTACTTGGAAGGGTGACCTCCTGGGAAGTCCTCGTGTTGCACCCCTTTTTCGCGGCCGAAATCCGTGCGAGTCCAAACTATGCAGTTAAGCGTGCTTGGGCGAGAGTAGTACTAGGATGGGTGACCTCCTGGGAAGTCCTCGTGTTGCACCCCTTTTTCGCGGCCGAAATCCGTGCGAGTCCAAACTATGCAGTTAAGCGTGCTTGGGAGAGAGTAGTACTTGGATGGGTGACCTCCTGGGAAGTCCTCGTGTTGCACCCCTTTTTATGATGGTAAAATCCATTGGAGTGTAAACTCCTCAATTAAGCACGATGAGTACGGTTTGTTCAGTCATCGTATTGCTCTCCAGGATTTTTATGATGAGATCCGTATGGATGCCAATATTTGCATTGATCGCGATCTCCCTATCGGGTGCGATCATACCAGCACTAATGCACCGGATCCCATCAGAACTCCGCAGTTAAGCGTGCTTGGGCGAGAGTAGTACTAGGATGGGTGACCTCCTGGGAAGTCCTCGTGTTGCACCCCTTTTTCGCGGCCGAAATCCGTGCGAGTCCAAACTATGCAGTTAAGCGTGCTTGGGAGAGAGTAGTACTTGGATGGGTGACCTCCTGGGAAGTCCTCGTGTTGCACCCCTTTTTATGATGGCAAAATCCATTGGAGTGTAAACTCCTCAATTAAGCACGATGAGTACGGTTTGTTCAGTCATCGTATTGCTCTCCAGGATTTTTATGATGAGATCCGTATGGATGCCAATATATGCATTGATCGCGATCTCCCTATCGGGTGCGATCATACCAGCACTAATGCACCGGATCCCATCAGAACTCCGCAGTTAAGCGTGCTTGGGCGAGAGTAGTACTAGGATGGGTGACCTCCTGGGAAGTCCTCGTGTTGCACCCCTTTTTCGCGGCCGAAATCCGTGCGAGTCCAAACTATGCAGTTAAGCGTGCTTGGGAGAGAGTAGTACTTGGATGGGTGACCTCCTGGGAAGTCCTCGTGTTGCACCCCTTTTTATGATGGCAAAATCCATTGGAGTGTAAACTCCTCAATTAAGCACGATGAGTACGGTTTGTTCAGTCATCGTATTGCTCTCCAGGATTTTTATGATGAGATCCGTATGGATGCCAATATATGCATTGATCGCGATCTCCCTATCGGGTGCGATCATACCAGCACTAATGCACCGGATCCCATCAGAACTCCGCAGTTAAGCGTGCTTGGGCGAGAGTAGTACTAGGATGGGTGACCTCCTGGGAAGTCCTCGTGTTGCACCCCTTTTTCGCGGCCGAAATCCGTGCGAGTCCAAACTATGCAGTTAAGCGTGCTTGGGCGAGAGTAGTACTAGGATGGGTGACCTCCTGGGAAGTCCTCGTGTTGCACCCCTTTTTCGCGGCCGAAATCCGTGCGAGTCCAAACTATGCAGTTAAGTGTGCTTGGGCGAGAGTAGTACTTGGAAGGGTGACCTCCTGGGAAGTCCTCGTGTTGCACCCCTTTTTCGCGGCCGAAATCCGTGCGAGTCCAAACTATGCAGTTAAGCGTGCTTGGGCGAGAGTAGTACTAGGATGGGTGACCTCCTGGGAAGTCCTCGTGTTGCACCCCTTTTTCGCGGCCGAAATCCGTGCGAGTCCAAACTATGCAGTTAAGCGTGCTTGGGCGAGAGTAGTACTTGGATGGGTGACCTCCTGGGAAGTCCTCGTGTTGCACCCCTTTTTCGCGGCCGAAATCCGTGCGAGTCCAAACTATGCAGTTAAGCGTGCTTGGGAGAGAGTAGTACTTGGATGGGTGACCTCCTGGGAAGTCCTTGTGTTGCACCCCTTTTTATGATGACAAAATCCATTGGAGTGTAAACTCCTCAATTAAGCACGATGAGTACGGTTTGTTCAGTCATCGTATTGCTCTCCAGGATTTTTATGATGAGATCCGTATGGATGCCAATATATGCATTGATCGCGATCTCCCTATCGGGTGCGATCATACCAGCACTAATGCACCGGATTCCATCAGAACTCCGCAGTTAAGCGTGCTTGGGCGAGAGTAGTACTAGGATGGGTGACCTCCTGGGAAGTCCTCGTGTTGCACCCCTTTTTCGCGGCCGAAATCCGTGCGAGTCCAAACTATGCAGTTAAGCGTGCTTGGGCGAGAGTAGTACTAGGATGGGTGACCTCCTGGGAAGTCCTCGTGTTGCACCCCTTTTTATGATGGCAAAATCCATTGGAGTGTAAACTCCTCAATTAAGCACGATGAGTACGGTTTGTTCAGTCATCGTATTGCTCTCCAGGATTTTTATGATGAGATCCGTATGGATGCCAATATATGCATTGATCGCGATCTCCCTATCGGGTGCGATCATACCAGCACTAATGCATCGGATCCCATCAGAACTCCGCAGTCAAGCGTGCTTGGGCGAGAGTAGTACTAGGATGGGTGACCTCCTGGGAAGTCCTCGTGTTGCACCCCTTTTTTGCGGCTGAAATCCGTGCGAGTCCAAACTATGCAGTTAAGCGTGCTTGGGAGAGAGTAGTACTTGGATGGGTGACCTCCTGGAAAGTCCTCGTGTTGCACCCCTTTTTATGATGGCAAAATCCATTGGAGTGTAAACTCCTCAATTAAGCACGATGAGTACGGTTTGTTCAGTCATCGTATTGCTCTCCAGGATTTTTATGATGAGATCCGTATGGATGCCAATATATGCATTGATCGCGATCTCCCTATCGGGTGCGATCATACCAGCACTAATGCACCGGATCCCATCAGAACTCCGCAGTTAAGCGTGCTTGGGCGAGAGTAGTACTAGGATGGGTGACCTCCTGGGAAGTCCTCGTGTTGCACCCCTTTTTCGCGGCCGAAATCCGTGCGAGTCCAAACTATGCAGTTAAGCGTGCTTGGGCGAGAGTAGTACTAGGATGGGTGACCTCCTGGGAAGTCCTCGTGTTGCACCCCTTTTTCGCGGCCGAAATCCGTGCGAGTCCAAACTATGCAGTTAAGTGTGCTTGGGCGAGAGTAGTACTTGGAAGGGTGACCTCCTGGGAAGTCCTCGTGTTGCACCCCTTTTTCGCGGCCGAAATCCGTGCGAGTCCAAACTATGCAGTTAAGCGTGCTTGGGCGAGAGTAGTACTAGGATGGGTGACCTCCTGGGAAGTCCTCGTGTTGCACCCCTTTTTCGCGGCCGAAATCCGTGCGAGTCCAAACTATGCAGTTAAGCGTGCTTGGGCGAGAGTAGTACTTGGATGGGTGACCTCCTGGGAAGTCCTCGTGTTGCACCCCTTTTTCGCGGCCGAAATCCGTGCGAGTCCAAACTATGCAGTTAAGCGTGCTTGGGAGAGAGTAGTACTTGGATGGGTGACCTCCTGGGAAGTCCTTGTGTTGCACCCCTTTTTATGATGACAAAATCCATTGGAGTGTAAACTCCTCAATTAAGCACGATGAGTACGGTTTGTTCAGTCATCGTATTGCTCTCCAGGATTTTTATGATGAGATCCGTATGGATGCCAATATATGCATTGATCGCGATCTCCCTATCGGGTGCGATCATACCAGCACTAATGCACCGGATTCCATCAGAACTCCGCAGTTAAGCGTGCTTGGGCGAGAGTAGTACTAGGATGGGTGACCTCCTGGGAAGTCCTCGTGTTGCACCCCTTTTTCGCGGCCGAAATCCGTGCGAGTCCAAACTATGCAGTTAAGCGTGCTTGGGCGAGAGTAGTACTAGGATGGGTGACCTCCTGGGAAGTCCTCGTGTTGCACCCCTTTTTATGATGGCAAAATCCATTGGAGTGTAAACTCCTCAATTAAGCACGATGAGTACGGTTTGTTCAGTCATCGTATTGCTCTCCAGGATTTTTATGATGAGATCCGTATGGATGCCAATATATGCATTGATCGCGATCTCCCTATCGGGTGCGATCATACCAGCACTAATGCATCGGATCCCATCAGAACTCCGCAGTCAAGCGTGCTTGGGCGAGAGTAGTACTAGGATGGGTGACCTCCTGGGAAGTCCTCGTGTTGCACCCCTTTTTTGCGGCTGAAATCCGTGCGAGTCCAAACTATGCAGTTAAGCGTGCTTGGGAGAGAGTAGTACTTGGATGGGTGACCTCCTGGAAAGTCCTCGTGTTGCACCCCTTTTTATGATGGCAAAATCCATTGGAGTGTAAACTCCTCAATTAAGCACGATGAGTACGGTTTGTTCAGTCATCGTATTGCTCTCCAGGATTTTTATGATGAGATCCGTATGGATGCCAATATATGCATTGATCGCGATCTCCCTATCGGGTGCGATCATACCAGCACTAATGCATCGGATCCCATCAGAACTCCGCAGTCAAGCGTGCTTGGGCGAGAGTAGTACTAGGATGGGTGACCTGCTGGGAAGTCCTCGTGTTGCACCCCTTTTTCGCGGCCGAAATCCGTGCGAGTCCAAACTATGCAGTTAAGCGTGCTTGGGAGAGAGTAGTACTTGGATGGGTGACCTCCTGGGAAGTCCTCGTGTTGCACCCCTTTTTCGCGGCCGAAATCCGTGCGAGTCCAAACTATGCAGTTAAGCGTGCTTGGGCGAGAGTAGTACTTGGAAGGGTGACCTCCTGGGAAGTCCTCGTGTTGCACCCCTTTTTCGCGGCCGAAATCCGTGCGAGTCCAAACTATGCAGTTAAGCGTGCTTTGGAGAGAGTAGTACTTGGATGGGTGACCTCCTGGAAAGTCCTCGTGTTGCACCCCTTTTTATGATGGCAAAATCCATTGGAGTGTAAACTCCTCAATTAAGCACGATGAGTACGGTTTGTTCAGTCATCGTATTGCTCTCCAGGATTTTTATGATGAGATCCGTATGGATGCCAATATATGCATTGATCGCGATCTCCCTATCGGGTGCGATCATACCAGCACTAATGCACCGGATCCCATCAGAACTCCGCAGTTAAGCGTGCTTGGGCGAGAGTAGTACTAGGATGGGTGACCTCCTGGGAAGTCCTCGTGTTGCACCCCTTTTTCGCGGCCGAAATCCGTGCGAGTCCAAACTATGCAGTTAAGCGTGCTTGGGAGAGAGTAGTACTTGGATGGGTGACCTCCTGGGAAGTCCTCGTGTTGCACCCCTTTTTATGATGGCAAAATCCATTGGAGTGTAAACTCCTCAATTAAGCACGATGAGTACGGTTTGTTCAGTCATCGTATTGCTCTCCAGGATTTTTATGATGAGATCCGTATGGATGCCAATATATGCATTGATCGCGATCTCCCTATCGTGTGCAATCATACCAGCACTAATGCACCGGATCCCATCAGAACTCCGCAGTCAAGCGTGCTTGGGCGAGAGTAGTACTAGGATGGGTGACCTCCTGGGAAGTCCTCGTGTTGCACCCCTTTTTCGCGGCCGAAATCCGTGCGAGTCCAAACTATGCAGTTAAGCGTGCTTGGGCGAGAGTAGTACTTGGAAGGGTGACCTCCTGGGAAGTCCTCGTGTTGCACCCCTTTTTCGCGGCCGAAATCCGTGCGAGTCCAAACTATGCAGTTAAGCGTGCTTGGGCGAGAGTAGTACTAGGATGGGTGACCTCCTGGGAAGTCCTCGTGTTGCACCCCTTTTTCGCGGCCGAAATCCGTGCGAGTCCAAACTATGCAGTTAAGCGTGCTTGGGAGAGAGTAGTACTTGGATGGGTGACCTCCTGGGAAGTCCTCGTGTTGCACCCCTTTTTATGATGGTAAAATCCATTGGAGTGTAAACTCCTCAATTAAGCACGATGAGTACGGTTTGTTCAGTCATCGTATTGCTCTCCAGGATTTTTATGATGAGATCCGTATGGATGCCAATATTTGCATTGATCGCGATCTCCCTATCGGGTGCGATCATACCAGCACTAATGCACCGGATCCCATCAGAACTCCGCAGTTAAGCGTGCTTGGGCGAGAGTAGTACTAGGATGGGTGACCTCCTGGGAAGTCCTCGTGTTGCACCCCTTTTTCGCGGCCGAAATCCGTGCGAGTCCAAACTATGCAGTTAAGCGTGCTTGGGAGAGAGTAGTACTTGGATGGGTGACCTCCTGGGAAGTCCTCGTGTTGCACCCCTTTTTATGATGGCAAAATCCATTGGAGTGTAAACTCCTCAATTAAGCACGATGAGTACGGTTTGTTCAGTCATCGTATTGCTCTCCAGGATTTTTATGATGAGATCCGTATGGATGCCAATATATGCATTGATCGCGATCTCCCTATCGGGTGCGATCATACCAGCACTAATGCACCGGATCCCATCAGAACTCCGCAGTTAAGCGTGCTTGGGCGAGAGTAGTACTAGGATGGGTGACCTCCTGGGAAGTCCTCGTGTTGCACCCCTTTTTCGCGGCCGAAATCCGTGCGAGTCCAAACTATGCAGTTAAGCGTGCTTGGGAGAGAGTAGTACTTGGATGGGTGACCTCCTGGGAAGTCCTCGTGTTGCACCCCTTTTTATGATGGCAAAATCCATTGGAGTGTAAACTCCTCAATTAAGCACGATGAGTACGGTTTGTTCAGTCATCGTATTGCTCTCCAGGATTTTTATGATGAGATCCGTATGGATGCCAATATATGCATTGATCGCGATCTCCCTATCGGGTGCGATCATACCAGCACTAATGCACCGGATCCCATCAGAACTCCGCAGTTAAGCGTGCTTGGGCGAGAGTAGTACTAGGATGGGTGACCTCCTGGGAAGTCCTCGTGTTGCACCCCTTTTTCGCGGCCGAAATCCGTGCGAGTCCAAACTATGCAGTTAAGCGTGCTTGGGCGAGAGTAGTACTAGGATGGGTGACCTCCTGGGAAGTCCTCGTGTTGCACCCCTTTTTCGCGGCCGAAATCCGTGCGAGTCCAAACTATGCAGTTAAGTGTGCTTGGGCGAGAGTAGTACTTGGAAGGGTGACCTCCTGGGAAGTCCTCGTGTTGCACCCCTTTTTCGCGGCCGAAATCCGTGCGAGTCCAAACTATGCAGTTAAGCGTGCTTGGGCGAGAGTAGTACTAGGATGGGTGACCTCCTGGGAAGTCCTCGTGTTGCACCCCTTTTTCGCGGCCGAAATCCGTGCGAGTCCAAACTATGCAGTTAAGCGTGCTTGGGCGAGAGTAGTACTTGGATGGGTGACCTCCTGGGAAGTCCTCGTGTTGCACCCCTTTTTCGCGGCCGAAATCCGTGCGAGTCCAAACTATGCAGTTAAGCGTGCTTGGGAGAGAGTAGTACTTGGATGGGTGACCTCCTGGGAAGTCCTTGTGTTGCACCCCTTTTTATGATGACAAAATCCATTGGAGTGTAAACTCCTCAATTAAGCACGATGAGTACGGTTTGTTCAGTCATCGTATTGCTCTCCAGGATTTTTATGATGAGATCCGTATGGATGCCAATATATGCATTGATCGCGATCTCCCTATCGGGTGCGATCATACCAGCACTAATGCACCGGATTCCATCAGAACTCCGCAGTTAAGCGTGCTTGGGCGAGAGTAGTACTAGGATGGGTGACCTCCTGGGAAGTCCTCGTGTTGCACCCCTTTTTCGCGGCCGAAATCCGTGCGAGTCCAAACTATGCAGTTAAGCGTGCTTGGGCGAGAGTAGTACTAGGATGGGTGACCTCCTGGGAAGTCCTCGTGTTGCACCCCTTTTTATGATGGCAAAATCCATTGGAGTGTAAACTCCTCAATTAAGCACGATGAGTACGGTTTGTTCAGTCATCGTATTGCTCTCCAGGATTTTTATGATGAGATCCGTATGGATGCCAATATATGCATTGATCGCGATCTCCCTATCGGGTGCGATCATACCAGCACTAATGCATCGGATCCCATCAGAACTCCGCAGTCAAGCGTGCTTGGGCGAGAGTAGTACTAGGATGGGTGACCTCCTGGGAAGTCCTCGTGTTGCACCCCTTTTTTGCGGCTGAAATCCGTGCGAGTCCAAACTATGCAGTTAAGCGTGCTTGGGAGAGAGTAGTACTTGGATGGGTGACCTCCTGGAAAGTCCTCGTGTTGCACCCCTTTTTATGATGGCAAAATCCATTGGAGTGTAAACTCCTCAATTAAGCACGATGAGTACGGTTTGTTCAGTCATCGTATTGCTCTCCAGGATTTTTATGATGAGATCCGTATGGATGCCAATATATGCATTGATCGCGATCTCCCTATCGGGTGCGATCATACCAGCACTAATGCATCGGATCCCATCAGAACTCCGCAGTCAAGCGTGCTTGGGCGAGAGTAGTACTAGGATGGGTGACCTGCTGGGAAGTCCTCGTGTTGCACCCCTTTTTCGCGGCCGAAATCCGTGCGAGTCCAAACTATGCAGTTAAGCGTGCTTGGGAGAGAGTAGTACTTGGATGGGTGACCTCCTGGGAAGTCCTCGTGTTGCACCCCTTTTTCGCGGCCGAAATCCGTGCGAGTCCAAACTATGCAGTTAAGCGTGCTTGGGCGAGAGTAGTACTTGGAAGGGTGACCTCCTGGGAAGTCCTCGTGTTGCACCCCTTTTTCGCGGCCGAAATCCGTGCGAGTCCAAACTATGCAGTTAAGCGTGCTTTGGAGAGAGTAGTACTTGGATGGGTGACCTCCTGGAAAGTCCTCGTGTTGCACCCCTTTTTATGATGGCAAAATCCATTGGAGTTTAAACTCCTCAATTAAGCACGATGAGTACGGTTTGTTCAGTCATCGTATTGCTCTCCAGGATTTTTATGATGAGATCCGTATGGATGCCAATATATGCATTGATCGCGATCTCCCTATCGGGTGCGATCATACCAGCACTAATGCACCGGATCCCATCAGAACTCCGCAGTTAAGCGTGCTTGGGCGAGAGTAGTACTAGGATGGGTGACCTCCTGGGAAGTCCTCGTGTTGCACCCCTTTTTCGCGGCCGAAATCCGTGCGAGTCCAAACTATGCAGTTAAGCGTGCTTGGGAGAGAGTAGTACTTGGATGGGTGACCTCCTGGAAAGTCCTCGTGTTGCACCCCTTTTTATGATGGCAAAATCCATTGGAGTGTAAACTCCTCAATTAAGCACGATGAGTACGGTTTGTTCAGTCATCGTATTGCTCTCCAGGATTTTTATGATGAGATCCGTATGGATGCCAATATATGCATTGATCGCGATCTCCCTATCGGGTGCGATCATACCAGCACTAATGCACCGGATCCCATCAGAACTCCGCAGTTAAGCGTGCTTGGGCGAGAGTAGTACTAGGATGGGTGACCTCCTGGGAAGTCCTCGTGTTGCACCCCTTTTTCGCGGCCGAAATCCGTGCGAGTCCAAACTATGCAGTTAAGCGTGCTTGGGCGAGAGTAGTACTAGGATGGGTGACCTCCTGGGAAGTCCTCGTGTTGCACCCCTTTTTCGCGGCCGAAATCCGTGCGAGTCCAAACTATGCAGTTAAGCGTGCTTGGGCGAGAGTAGTACTTGGAAGGGTGACCTCCTGGGAAGTCCTCGTGTTGCACCCCTTTTTCGCGGCCGAAATCCGTGCGAGTCCAAACTATGCAGTTAAGCGTGCTTGGGCGAGAGTAGTACTAGGATGGGTGACCTCCTGGGAAGTCCTCGTGTTGCACCCCTTTTTCGCGGCCGAAATCCGTGCGAGTCCAAACTATGCAGTTAAGCGTGCTTGGGCGAGAGTAGTACTTGGATGGGTGACCTCCTGGGAAGTCCTCGTGTTGCACCCCTTTTTCGCGGCCGAAATCCGTGCGAGTCCAAACTATGCAGTTAAGCGTGCTTGGGCGAGAGTAGTACTAGGATGGGTGACCTCCTGGGAAGTCCTCGTGTTGCACCCCTTTTTCGCGGCCGAAATCCGTGCGAGTCCAAACTATGCAGTTAAGCGTGCTTGGGCGAGAGTAGTACTAGGATGGGTGACCTCCTGGGAAGTCCTCGTGTTGCACCCCTTTTTATGATGGCAAAATCCATTGGAGTGTAAACTCCTCAATTAAGCACGATGAGTACGGTTTGTTCAGTCATCGTATTGCTCTCCAGGATTTTTATGATGAGATCCGTATGGATGCCAATATATGCATTGATCGCGATCTCCCTATCGGGTGCGATCATACCAGCACTAATGCATCGGATCCCATCAGAACTCCGCAGTCAAGCGTGCTTGGGCGAGAGTAGTACTAGGATGGGTGACCTCCTGGGAAGTCCTCGTGTTGCACCCCTTTTTTGCGGCTGAAATCCGTGCGAGTCCAAACTATGCAGTTAAGCGTGCTTGGGAGAGAGTAGTACTTGGATGGGTGACCTCCTGGAAAGTCCTCGTGTTGCACCCCTTTTTATGATGGCAAAATCCATTGGAGTGTAAACTCCTCAATTAAGCACGATGAGTACGGTTTGTTCAGTCATCGTATTGCTCTCCAGGATTTTTATGATGAGATCCGTATGGATGCCAATATATGCATTGATCGCGATCTCCCTATCGGGTGCGATCATACCAGCACTAATGCATCGGATCCCATCAGAACTCCGCAGTCAAGCGTGCTTGGGCGAGAGTAGTACTAGGATGGGTGACCTGCTGGGAAGTCCTCGTGTTGCACCCCTTTTTCGCGGCCGAAATCCGTGCGAGTCCAAACTATGCAGTTAAGCGTGCTTGGGAGAGAGTAGTACTTGGATGGGTGACCTCCTGGGAAGTCCTCGTGTTGCACCCCTTTTTCGCGGCCGAAATCCGTGCGAGTCCAAACTATGCAGTTAAGCGTGCTTGGGCGAGAGTAGTACTTGGAAGGGTGACCTCCTGGGAAGTCCTCGTGTTGCACCCCTTTTTCGCGGCCGAAATCCGTGCGAGTCCAAACTATGCAGTTAAGCGTGCTTGGGAGAGAGTAGTACTTGGATGGGTGACCTCCTGGAAAGTTCTCGTGTTGCACCCCTTTTTATGATGGCAAAATCCATTGGAGTGTAAACTCCTCAATTAAGCACGATGAGTACGGTTTGTTCAGTCATCGTATTGCTCTCCAGGATTTTTATGATGAGATCCGTATGGATGCCAATATATGCATTGATCGCGATCTCCCTATCGGGTGCGATCATACCAGCACTAATGCACCGGATCCCATCAGAACTCCGCAGTTAAGCGTGCTTGGGCGAGAGTAGTACTAGGATGGGTGACCTCCTGGGAAGTCCTCGTGTTGCACCCCTTTTTCGCGGCCGAAATCCGTGCGAGTCCAAACTATGCAGTTAAGCGTGCTTGGGCGAGAGTAGTACTAGGATGGGTGACCTCCTGGGAAGTCCTCGTGTTGCACCCCTTTTTCGCGGCCGAAATCCGTGCGAGTCCAAACTATGCAGTTAAGCGTGCTTGGGCGAGAGTAGTACTTGGAAGGGTGACCTCCTGGGAAGTCCTCGTGTTGCACCCCTTTTTCGCGGCCGAAATCCGTGCGAGTCCAAACTATGCAGTTAAGCGTGCTTGGGCGAGAGTAGTACTAGGATGGGTGACCTCCTGGGAAGTCCTCGTGTTGCACCCCTTTTTATGATGGCAAAATCCATTGGAGTGTAAACTCCTCAATTAAGCACGATGAGTACGGTTTGTTCAGTCATCGTATTGCTCTCCAGGTGTTTTATGATGAGATCCGTATGGATGCCAATATATGCATTGATCGCGATCTCCCTATCGGGTGCGATCATACCAGCACTAATGCATCGGATCCCATCAGAACTCCGCAGTCAAGCGTGCTTGGGCGAGAGTAGTACTAGGATGGGTGACCTCCTGGGAAGTCCTCGTGTTGCACCCCTTTTTTGCGGCTGAAATCCGTGCGAGTCCAAACTATGCAGTTAAGCG
The DNA here is from genome assembly GCA_037074615.1 of Leucaena leucocephala. Taxonomy (NCBI): domain Eukaryota; kingdom Viridiplantae; phylum Streptophyta; class Magnoliopsida; order Fabales; family Fabaceae; genus Leucaena; species Leucaena leucocephala. The sequence continues at coordinate 20,595,282 of CM073520.1, forward strand.
TGCTTGGGAGAGAGTAGTACTTGGATGGGTGACCTCCTGGAAAGTCCTCGTGTTGCACCCCTTTTTATGATGGCAAAATCCATTGGAGTGTAAACTCCTCAATTAAGCACGATGAGTACGGTTTGTTCAGTCATCGTATTGCTCTCCAGGATTTTTATGATGAGATCCGTATGGATGCCAATATATGCATTGATCGCGATCTCCCTATCGGGTGCGATCATACCAGCACTAATGCATCGGATCCCATCAGAACTCCGCAGTCAAGCGTGCTTGGGCGAGAGTAGTACTAGGATGGGTGACCTGCTGGGAAGTCCTCGTGTTGCACCCCTTTTTCGCGGCCGAAATCCGTGCGAGTCCAAACTATGCAGTTAAGCGTGCTTGGGAGAGAGTAGTACTTGGATGGGTGACCTCCTGGGAAGTCCTCGTGTTGCACCCCTTTTTCGCGGCCGAAATCCGTGCGAGTCCAAACTATGCAGTTAAGCGTGCTTGGGCGAGAGTAGTACTTGGAAGGGTGACCTCCTGGGAAGTCCTCGTGTTGCACCCCTTTTTCGCGGCCGAAATCCGTGCGAGTCCAAACTATGCAGTTAAGCGTGCTTGGGAGAGAGTAGTACTTGGATGGGTGACCTCCTGGAAAGTCCTCGTGTTGCACCCCTTTTTATGATGGCAAAATCCATTGGAGTGTAAACTCCTCAATTAAGCACGATGAGTACGGTTTGTTCAGTCATCGTATTGCTCTCCAGGATTTTTATGATGAGATCCGTATGGATGCCAATATATGCATTGATCGCGATCTCCCTATCGGGTGCGATCATACCAGCACTAATGCACCGGATCCCATCAGAACTCCGCAGTTAAGCGTGCTTGGGCGAGAGTAGTACTAGGATGGGTGACCTCCTGGGAAGTCCTCGTGTTGCACCCCTTTTTCGCGGCCGAAATCCGTGCGAGTCCAAACTATGCAGTTAAGCGTGCTTGGGCGAGAGTAGTACTAGGATGGGTGACCTCCTGGGAAGTCCTCGTGTTGCACCCCTTTTTATGATGGCAAAATCCATTGGAGTGTAAACTCCTCAATTAAGCACGATGAGTACGGTTTGTTCAGTCATCGTATTGCTCTCCAGGATTTTTATGATGAGATCCGTATGGATGCCAATATATGCATTGATCGCGATCTCCCTATCGGGTGCGATCATACCAGCACTAATGCACCGGATCCCATCAGAACTCCGCAGTCAAGCGTGCTTGGGCGAGAGTAGTACTAGGATGGGTGACCTGCTGGGAAGTCCTCGTGTTGCACCCCTTTTTCGCGGCCGAAATCCGTGCGAGTCCAAACTATGCAGTTAAGCGTGCTTGGGAGAGAGTAGTACTTGGATGGGTGACCTCCTGGGAAGTCCTCGTGTTGCACCCCTTTTTATGATGGTAAAATCCATTGGAGTGTAAACTCCTCAATTAAGCACGATGAGTACGGTTTGTTCAGTCATCGTATTGCTCTCCAGGATTTTTATGATGAGATCCGTATGGATGCCAATATTTGCATTGATCGCGATCTCCCTATCGGGTGCGATCATACCAGCACTAATGCACCGGATCCCATCAGAACTCCGCAGTTAAGCGTGCTTGGGCGAGAGTAGTACTAGGATGGGTGACCTCCTGGGAAGTCCTCGTGTTGCACCCCTTTTTCGCGGCCGAAATCCGTGCGAGTCCAAACTATGCAGTTAAGCGTGCTTGGGAGAGAGTAGTACTTGGATGGGTGACCTCCTGGGAAGTCCTCGTGTTGCACCCCTTTTTATGATGGCAAAATCCATTGGAGTGTAAACTCCTCAATTAAGCACGATGAGTACGGTTTGTTCAGTCATCGTATTGCTCTCCAGGATTTTTATGATGAGATCCGTATGGATGCCAATATATGCATTGATCGCGATCTCCCTATCGGGTGCGATCATACCAGCACTAATGCACCGGATCCCATCAGAACTCCGCAGTGAAGCGTGCTTGGGCGAGAGTAGTACTAGGATGGGTGACCTCCTGGGAAGTCCTCGTGTTGCACCCCTTTTTCGCGGCCGAAATCCGTGCGAGTCCAAACTATGCAGTTAAGCGTGCTTGGGCGAGAGTAGTACTTGGAAGGGTGACCTCCTGGGAAGTCCTCGTGTTGCACCCCTTTTTCGCGGCCGAAATCCGTGCGAGTCTAAACTATGCAGTTAAGCGTGCTTGGGCGAGAGTAGTACTAGGATGGGTGACCTCCTGGGAAGTCCTCGTGTTGCACCCCTTTTTCGCGGCCGAAATCCGTGCGAGTCCAAACTATGCAGTTAAGCGTGCTTGGGAGAGAGTAGTACTTGGATGGGTGACCTCCTGGGAAGTCCTCGTGTTGCACCCCTTTTTATGATGGTAAAATCCATTGGAGTGTAAACTCCTCAATTAAGCACGATGAGTACGGTTTGTTCAGTCATCGTATTGCTCTCCAGGATTTTTATGATGAGATCCGTATGGATGCCAATATTTGCATTGATCGCGATCTCCCTATTGGGTGCGATCATACCAGCACTAATGCACCGGATCCCATCAGAACTCCGCAGTTAAGCGTGCTTGGGCGAGAGTAGTACTAGGATGGGTGACCTCCTGGGAAGTCCTCGTGTTGCACCCCTTTTTCGCGGCCGAAATCCGTGCGAGTCCAAACTATGCAGTTAAGCGTGCTTGGGCGAGAGTAGTACTAGGATGGGTGACCTCCTGGGAAGTCCTCGTGTTGCACCCCTTTTTCGCGGCCGAAATCCGTGCGAGTCCAAACTATGCAGTTAAGCGTGCTTGGGCGAGAGTAGTACTTGGATGGGTGACCTCCTGGGAAGTCCTCGTGTTGCACCCCTTTTTCGCGGCCGAAATCCGTGCGAGTCCAAACTATGCAGTTAAGCGTGCTTGGGAGAGAGTAGTACTTGGATGGGTGACCTCCTGGGAAGTCCTTGTGTTGCACCCCTTTTTATGATGACAAAATCCATTGGAGTGTAAACTCCTCAATTAAGCACGATGAGTACGGTTTGTTCAGTCATCGTATTGCTCTCCAGGATTTTTATGATGAGATCCGTATGGATGCCAATATATGCATTGATCGCGATCTCCCTATCGGGTGCGATCATACCAGCACTAATGCACCGGATTCCATCAGAACTCCGCAGTTAAGCGTGCTTGGGCGAGAGTAGTACTAGGATGGGTGACCTCCTGGGAAGTCCTCGTGTTGCACCCCTTTTTCGCGGCCGAAATCCGTGCGAGTCCAAACTATGCAGTTAAGCGTGCTTGGGCGAGAGTAGTACTAGGATGGGTGACCTCCTGGGAAGTCCTCGTGTTGCACCCCTTTTTATGATGGCAAAATCCATTGGAGTGTAAACTCCTCAATTAAGCACGATGAGTACGGTTTGTTCAGTCATCGTATTGCTCTCCAGGATTTTTATGATGAGATCCGTATGGATGCCAATATATGCATTGATCGCGATCTCCCTATCGGGTGCGATCATACCAGCACTAATGCATCGGATCCCATCAGAACTCCGCAGTCAAGCGTGCTTGGGCGAGAGTAGTACTAGGATGGGTGACCTCCTGGGAAGTCCTCGTGTTGCACCCCTTTTTTGCGGCTGAAATCCGTGCGAGTCCAAACTATGCAGTTAAGCGTGCTTGGGAGAGAGTAGTACTTGGATGGGTGACCTCCTGGAAAGTCCTCGTGTTGCACCCCTTTTTATGATGGCAAAATCCATTGGAGTGTAAACTCCTCAATTAAGCACGATGAGTACGGTTTGTTCAGTCATCGTATTGCTCTCCAGGATTTTTATGATGAGATCCGTATGGATGCCAATATATGCATTGATCGCGATCTCCCTATCGGGTGCGATCATACCAGCACTAATGCATCGGATCCCATCAGAACTCCGCAGTCAAGCGTGCTTGGGCGAGAGTAGTACTAGGATGGGTGACCTGCTGGGAAGTCCTCGTGTTGCACCCCTTTTTCGCGGCCGAAATCCGTGCGAGTCCAAACTATGCAGTTAAGCGTGCTTGGGAGAGAGTAGTACTTGGATGGGTGACCTCCTGGGAAGTCCTCGTGTTGCACCCCTTTTTCGCGGCCGAAATCCGTGCGAGTCCAAACTATGCAGTTAAGCGTGCTTGGGCGAGAGTAGTACTTGGAAGGGTGACCTCCTGGGAAGTCCTCGTGTTGCACCCCTTTTTCGCGGCCGAAATCCGTGCGAGTCCAAACTATGCAGTTAAGCGTGCTTGGGAGAGAGTAGTACTTGGATGGGTGACCTCCTGGAAAGTCCTCGTGTTGCACCCCTTTTTATGATGGCAAAATCCATTGGAGTGTAAACTCCTTAATTAAGCACGATGAGTACGGTTTGTTCAGTCATCGTATTGCTCTCCAGGATTTTTATGATGAGATCCGTATGGATGCCAATATATGCATTGATCGCGATCTCCCTATCGGGTGCGATCATACCAGCACTAATGCACCGGATCCCATCAGAACTCCGCAGTTAAGCGTGCTTGGGCGAGAGTAGTACTAGGATGGGTGACCTCCTGGGAAGTCCTCGTGTTGCACCCCTTTTTCGCGGCCGAAATCCGTGCGAGTCCAAACTATGCAGTTAAGCGTGCTTGGGAGAGAGTAGTACTTGGATGGGTGACCTCCTGGAAAGTCCTCGTGTTGCACCCCTTTTTATGATGGCAAAATCCATTGGAGTGTAAACTCCTCAATTAAGCACGATGAGTACGGTTTGTTCAGTCATCGTATTGCTCTCCAGGATTTTTATGATGAGATCCGTATGGATGCCAATATATGCATTGATCGCGATCTCCCTATCGGGTGCGATCATACCAGCACTAATGCACCGGATCCCATCAGAACTCCGCAGTTAAGCGTGCTTGGGCGAGAGTAGTACTAGGATGGGTGACCTCCTGGGAAGTCCTCGTGTTGCACCCCTTTTTCGCGGCCGAAATCCGTGCGAGTCCAAACTATGCAGTTAAGCGTGCTTGGGCGAGAGTAGTACTTGGAAGGGTGACCTCCTGGGAAGTCCTCGTGTTGCACCCCTTTTTCGCGGCCGAAATCCGTGCGAGTCTAAACTATGCAGTTAAGCGTGCTTGGGCGAGAGTAGTACTAGGATGGGTGACCTCCTGGGAAGTCCTCGTGTTGCACCCCTTTTTCGCGGCCGAAATCCGTGCGAGTCCAAACTATGCAGTTAAGCGTGCTTGGGAGAGAGTAGTACTTGGATGGGTGACCTCCTGGGAAGTCCTCGTGTTGCACCCCTTTTTATGATGGTAAAATCCATTGGAGTGTAAACTCCTCAATTAAGCACGATGAGTACGGTTTGTTCAGTCATCGTATTGCTCTCCAGGATTTTTATGATGAGATCCGTATGGATGCCAATATTTGCATTGATCGCGATCTCCCTATTGGGTGCGATCATACCAGCACTAATGCACCGGATCCCATCAGAACTCCGCAGTTAAGCGTGCTTGGGCGAGAGTAGTACTAGGATGGGTGACCTCCTGGGAAGTCCTCGTGTTGCACCCCTTTTTCGCGGCCGAAATCCGTGCGAGTCCAAACTATGCAGTTAAGCGTGCTTGGGCGAGAGTAGTACTAGGATGGGTGACCTCCTGGGAAGTCCTCGTGTTGCACCCCTTTTTCGCGGCCGAAATCCGTGCGAGTCCAAACTATGCAGTTAAGCGTGCTTGGGCGAGAGTAGTACTTGGATGGGTGACCTCCTGGGAAGTCCTCGTGTTGCACCCCTTTTTCGCGGCCGAAATCCGTGCGAGTCCAAACTATGCAGTTAAGCGTGCTTGGGAGAGAGTAGTACTTGGATGGGTGACCTCCTGGGAAGTCCTTGTGTTGCACCCCTTTTTATGATGACAAAATCCATTGGAGTGTAAACTCCTCAATTAAGCACGATGAGTACGGTTTGTTCAGTCATCGTATTGCTCTCCAGGATTTTTATGATGAGATCCGTATGGATGCCAATATATGCATTGATCGCGATCTCCCTATCGGGTGCGATCATACCAGCACTAATGCACCGGATTCCATCAGAACTCCGCAGTTAAGCGTGCTTGGGCGAGAGTAGTACTAGGATGGGTGACCTCCTGGGAAGTCCTCGTGTTGCACCCCTTTTTCGCGGCCGAAATCCGTGCGAGTCCAAACTATGCAGTTAAGCGTGCTTGGGCGAGAGTAGTACTAGGATGGGTGACCTCCTGGGAAGTCCTCGTGTTGCACCCCTTTTTATGATGGCAAAATCCATTGGAGTGTAAACTCCTCAATTAAGCACGATGAGTACGGTTTGTTCAGTCATCGTATTGCTCTCCAGGATTTTTATGATGAGATCCGTATGGATGCCAATATATGCATTGATCGCGATCTCCCTATCGGGTGCGATCATACCAGCACTAATGCATCGGATCCCATCAGAACTCCGCAGTCAAGCGTGCTTGGGCGAGAGTAGTACTAGGATGGGTGACCTCCTGGGAAGTCCTCGTGTTGCACCCCTTTTTTGCGGCTGAAATCCGTGCGAGTCCAAACTATGCAGTTAAGCGTGCTTGGGAGAGAGTAGTACTTGGATGGGTGACCTCCTGGAAAGTCCTCGTGTTGCACCCCTTTTTATGATGGCAAAATCCATTGGAGTGTAAACTCCTCAATTAAGCACGATGAGTACGGTTTGTTCAGTCATCGTATTGCTCTCCAGGATTTTTATGATGAGATCCGTATGGATGCCAATATATGCATTGATCGCGATCTCCCTATCGGGTGCGATCATACCAGCACTAATGCATCGGATCCCATCAGAACTCCGCAGTCAAGCGTGCTTGGGCGAGAGTAGTACTAGGATGGGTGACCTGCTGGGAAGTCCTCGTGTTGCACCCCTTTTTCGCGGCCGAAATCCGTGCGAGTCCAAACTATGCAGTTAAGCGTGCTTGGGAGAGAGTAGTACTTGGATGGGTGACCTCCTGGGAAGTCCTCGTGTTGCACCCCTTTTTCGCGGCCGAAATCCGTGCGAGTCCAAACTATGCAGTTAAGCGTGCTTGGGCGAGAGTAGTACTTGGAAGGGTGACCTCCTGGGAAGTCCTCGTGTTGCACCCCTTTTTCGCGGCCGAAATCCGTGCGAGTCCAAACTATGCAGTTAAGCGTGCTTGGGAGAGAGTAGTACTTGGATGGGTGACCTCCTGGAAAGTCCTCGTGTTGCACCCCTTTTTATGATGGCAAAATCCATTGGAGTGTAAACTCCTCAATTAAGCACGATGAGTACGGTTTGTTCAGTCATCGTATTGCTCTCCAGGATTTTTATGATGAGATCCGTATGGATGCCAATATATGCATTGATCGCGATCTCCCTATCGGGTGCGATCATACCAGCACTAATGCACCGGATCCCATCAGAACTCCGCAGTTAAGCGTGCTTGGGCGAGAGTAGTACTAGGATGGGTGACCTCCTGGGAAGTCCTCGTGTTGCACCCCTTTTTCGCGGCCGAAATCCGTGCGAGTCCAAACTATGCAGTTAAGCGTGCTTGGGAGAGAGTAGTACTTGGATGGGTGACCTCCTGGAAAGTCCTCGTGTTGCACCCCTTTTTATGATGGCAAAATCCATTGGAGTGTAAACTCCTCAATTAAGCACGATGAGTACGGTTTGTTCAGTCATCGTATTGCTCTCCAGGATTTTTATGATGAGATCCGTATGGATGCCAATATATGCATTGATCGCGATCTCCCTATCGGGTGCGATCATACCAGCACTAATGCACCGGATCCCATCAGAACTCCGCAGTTAAGCGTGCTTGGGCGAGAGTAGTACTAGGAAGGGTGACCTCCTGGGAAGTCCTCGTGTTGCACCCCTTTTTCGCGGCCGAAATCCGTGCGAGTCCAAACTATGCAGTTAAGCGTGCTTGGGCGAGAGTAGTACTAGGATGGGTGACCTCCTGGGAAGTCCTCGTGTTGCACCCCTTTTTCGCGGCCGAAATCCGTGCGAGTCCAAACTATGCAGTTAAGCGTGCTTGGGCGAGAGTAGTACTTGGATGGGTGACCTCCTGGGAAGTCCTCGTGTTGCACCCCTTTTTCGCGGCCGAAATCCGTGCGAGTCCAAACTATGCAGTTAAGCGTGCTTGGGCGAGAGTAGTACTAGGATGGGTGACCTCCTGGGAAGTCCTCGTGTTGCACCCCTTTTTCGCGGCCGAAATCCGTGCGAGTCCAAACTATGCAGTTAAGCGTGCTTGGGCGAGAGTAGTACTAGGATGGGTGACCTCCTGGGAAGTCCTCGTGTTGCACCCCTTTTTATGATGGCAAAATCCATTGGAGTGTAAACTCCTCAATTAAGCACGATGAGTACGGTTTGTTCAGTCATCGTATTGCTCTCCAGGATTTTTATGATGAGATCCGTATGGATGCCAATATATGCATTGATCGCGATCTCCCTATCGGGTGCGATCATACCAGCACTAATGCATCGGATCCCATCAGAACTCCGCAGTCAAGCGTGCTTGGGCGAGAGTAGTACTAGGATGGGTGACCTCCTGGGAAGTCCTCGTGTTGCACCCCTTTTTTGCGGCTGAAATCCGTGCGAGTCCAAACTATGCAGTTAAGCGTGCTTGGGAGAGAGTAGTACTTGGATGGGTGACCTCCTGGAAAGTCCTCGTGTTGCACCCCTTTTTATGATGGCAAAATCCATTGGAGTGTAAACTCCTCAATTAAGCACGATGAGTACGGTTTGTTCAGTCATCGTATTGCTCTCCAGGATTTTTATGATGAGATCCGTATGGATGCCAATATATGCATTGATCGCGATCTCCCTATCGGGTGCGATCATACCAGCACTAATGCATCGGATCCCATCAGAACTCCGCAGTCAAGCGTGCTTGGGCGAGAGTAGTACTAGGATGGGTGACCTGCTGGGAAGTCCTCGTGTTGCACCCCTTTTTCGCGGCCGAAATCCGTGCGAGTCCAAACTATGCAGTTAAGCGTGCTTGGGAGAGAGTAGTACTTGGATGGGTGACCTCCTGGGAAGTCCTCGTGTTGCACCCCTTTTTCGCGGCCGAAATCCGTGCGAGTCCAAACTATGCAGTTAAGCGTGCTTGGGCGAGAGTAGTACTTGGAAGGGTGACCTCCTGGGAAGTCCTCGTGTTGCACCCCTTTTTCGCGGCCGAAATCCGTGCGAGTCCAAACTATGCAGTTAAGCGTGCTTGGGAGAGAGTAGTACTTGGATGGGTGACCTCCTGGAAAGTCCTCGTGTTGCACCCCTTTTTATGATGGCAAAATCCATTGGAGTGTAAACTCCTCAATTAAGCACGATGAGTACGGTTTGTTCAGTCATCGTATTGCTCTCCAGGATTTTTATGATGAGATCCGTATGGATGCCAATATATGCATTGATCGCGATCTCCCTATCGGGTGTGATCATACCAGCACTAATGCACCGGATCCCATCAGAACTCCGCAGTTAAGCGTGCTTGGGCGAGAGTAGTACTAGGATGGGTGACCTTCTGGGAAGTCCTCGTGTTGCACCCCTTTTTCGCGGCCGAAATCCGTGCGAGTCCAAACTATGCAGTTAAGCGTGCTTGGGCGAGAGTAGTACTAGGATGGGTGACCTCCTGGGAAGTCCTCGTGTTGCACCCCTTTTTCGCGGCCGAAATCCGTGCGAGTCCAAACTATGCAGTTAAGCGTGCTTGGGCGAGAGTAGTACTTGGAAGGGTGACCTCCTGGGAAGTCCTCGTGTTGCACCCCTTTTTCGCGGCCGAAATCCGTGCGAGTCCAAACTATGCAGTTAAGCGTGCTTGGGCGAGAGTAGTACTAGGATGGGTGACCTCCTGGGAAGTCCTCGTGTTGCACCCCTTTTTATGATGGCAAAATCCATTGGAGTGTAAACTCCTCAATTAAGCACGATGAGTACGGTTTGTTCAGTCATCGTATTGCTCTCCAGGATTTTTATGATGAGATCCGTATGGATGCCAATATATGCATTGATCGCGATCTCCCTATCGGGTGCGATCATACCAGCACTAATGCATCGGATCCCATCAGAACTCCGCAGTCAAGCGTGCTTGGGCGAGAGTAGTACTAGGATGGGTGACCTCCTGGGAAGTCCTCGTGTTGCACCCCTTTTTTGCGGCTGAAATCCGTGCGAGTCCAAACTATGCAGTTAAGCGTGCTTGGGAGAGAGTAGTACTTGGATGGGTGACCTCCTGGAAAGTCCTCGTGTTGCACCCCTTTTTATGATGGCAAAATCCATTGGAGTGTAAACTCCTCAATTAAGCACGATGAGTACGGTTTGTTCAGTCATCGTATTGCTCTCCAGGATTTTTATGATGAGATCCGTATGGATGCCAATATATGCATTGATCGCGATCTCCCTATCGGGTGCGATCATACCAGCACTAATGCATCGGATCCCATCAGAACTCCGCAGTCAAGCGTGCTTGGGCGAGAGTAGTACTAGGATGGGTGACCTGCTGGGAAGTCCTCGTGTTGCACCCCTTTTTCGCGGCCGAAATCCGTGCGAGTCCAAACTATGCAGTTAAGCGTGCTTGGGAGAGAGTAGTACTTGGATGGGTGACCTCCTGGGAAGTCCTCGTGTTGCACCCCTTTTTCGCGGCCGAAATCCGTGCGAGTCCAAACTATGCAGTTAAGCGTGCTTGGGCGAGAGTAGTACTTGGAAGGGTGACCTCCTGGGAAGTCCTCGTGTTGCACCCCTTTTTCGCGGCCGAAATCCGTGCGAGTCCAAACTATGCAGTTAAGCGTGCTTGGGAGAGAGTAGTACTTGGATGGGTGACCTCCTGGAAAGTCCTCGTGTTGCACCCCTTTTTATGATGGCAAAATCCATTGGAGTGTAAACTCCTCAATTAAGCACGATGAGTACGGTTTGTTCAGTCATCGTATTGCTCTCCAGGATTTTTATGATGAGATCCGTATGGATGCCAATATATGCATTGATCGCGATCTCCCTATCGGGTGCGATCATACCAGCACTAATGCACCGGATCCCATCAGAACTCCGCAGTTAAGCGTGCTTGGGCGAGAGTAGTACTAGGATGGGTGACCTCCTGGGAAGTCCTCGTGTTGCACCCCTTTTTCGCGGCCGAAATCCGTGCGAGTCCAAACTATGCAGTTAAGCGTGCTTGGGCGAGAGTAGTACTAGGATGGGTGACCTCCTGGGAAGTCCTCGTGTTGCACCCCTTTTTCGCGGCCGAAATCCGTGCGAGTCCAAACTATGCAGTTAAGCGTGCTTGGGCGAGAGTAGTACTTGGAAGGGTGACCTCCTAGGAAGTCCTCGTGTTGCACCCCTTTTTCGCGGCCGAAATCCGTGCGAGTCCAAACTATGCAGTTAAGCGTGCTTGGGCGAGAGTAGTACTAGGATGGGTGACCTCCTGGGAAGTCCTCGTGTTGCACCCCTTTTTATGATGGCAAAATCCATTGGAGTGTAAACTCCTCAATTAAGCACGATGAGTACGGTTTGTTCAGTCATCGTATTGCTCTCCAGGATTTTTATGATGAGATCCGTATGGATGCCAATATATGCATTGATCGCGATCTCCCTATCGGGTGCGATCATACCAGCACTAATGCATCGGATCCCATCAGAACTCCGAAGTCAAGCGTGCTTGGGCGAGAGTAGTACTAGGATGGGTGACCTCCTGGGAAGTCCTCGTGTTGCACCCCTTTTTTGCGGCTGAAATCCGTGCGAGTCCAAACTATGCAGTTAAGCGTGCTTGGGAGAGAGTAGTACTTGGATGGGTGACCTCCTGGAAAGTCCTCGTGTTGCACCCCTTTTTATGATGGCAAAATCCATTGGAGTGTAAACTCCTCAATTAAGCACGATGAGTACGGTTTGTTCAGTCATCGTATTGCTCTCCAGGATTTTTATGATGAGATCCGTATGGATGCCAATATATGCATTGATCGCGATCTCCCTATCGGGTGCGATCATACCAGCACTAATGCATCGGATCCCATCAGAACTCCGCAGTCAAGCGTGCTTGGGCGAGAGTAGTACTAGGATGGGTGACCTGCTGGGAAGTCCTCGTGTTGCACCCCTTTTTCGCGGCCGAAATCCGTGCGAGTCCAAACTATGCAGTTAAGCGTGCTTGGGAGAGAGTAGTACTTGGATGGGTGACCTCCTGGGAAGTCCTCGTGTTGCACCCCTTTTTATGATGGTAAAATCCATTGGAGTGTAAACTCCTCAATTAAGCACGATGAGTACGGTTTGTTCAGTCATCGTATTGCTCTCCAGGATTTTTATGATGAGATCCGTATGGATGCCAATATTTGCATTGATCGCGATCTCCCTATCGGGTGCGATCATACCAGCACTAATGCACCGGATCCCATCAGAACTCCGCAGTTAAGCGTGCTTGGGCGAGAGTAGTACTAGGATGGGTGACCTCCTGGGAAGTCCTCGTGTTGCACCCCTTTTTCGCGGCCGAAATCCGTGTGAGTCCAAACTATGCAGTTAAGCGTGCTTGGGAGAGAGTAGTACTTGGATGGGTGACCTCCTGGGAAGTCCTCGTGTTGCACCCCTTTTTATGATGGCAAAATCCATTGGAGTGTAAACTCCTCAATTAAGCACGATGAGTACGGTTTGTTCAGTCATCGTATTGCTCTCCAGGATTTTTATGATGAGATCCGTATGGATGCCAATATATGCATTGATCGCGATCTCCCTATCGGGTGCGATCATACCAGCACTAATGCACCGGATCCCATCAGAACTCCGCAGTTAAGCGTGCTTGGGCGAGAGTAGTACTAGGATGGGTGACCTCCTGGGAAGTCCTCGTGTTGCACCCCTTTTTCGCGGCCGAAATCCGTGCGAGTCCAAACTATGCAGTTAAGCGTGCTTGGGCGAGAGTAGTACTTGGAAGGGTGACCTCCTGGGAAGTCCTCGTGTTGCACCCCTTTTTCGCGGCCGAAATCCGTGCGAGTCTAAACTATGCAGTTAAACGTGCTTGGGCGAGAGTAGTACTAGGATGGGTGACCTCCTGGGAAGTCCTCGTGTTGCACCCCTTTTTCGCGGCCGAAATCCGTGCGAGTCCAAACTATGCAGTTAAGCGTGCTTGGGAGAGAGTAGTACTTGGATGGGTGACCTCCTGGGAAGTCCTCGTGTTGCACCCCTTTTTATGATGGTAAAATCCATTGGAGTGTAAACTCCTCAATTAAGCACGATGAGTACGGTTTGTTCAGTCATCGTATTGCTCTCCAGGATTTTTATGATGAGATCCGTATGGATGCCAATATTTGCATTGATCGCGATCTCCCTATTGGGTGCGATCATACCAGCACTAATGCACCGGATCCCATCAGAACTCCGCAGTTAAGCGTGCTTGGGCGAGAGTAGTACTAGGATGGGTGACCTCCTGGGAAGTCCTCGTGTTGCACCCCTTTTTCGCGGCCGAAATCCGTGCGAGTCCAAACTATGCAGTTAAGCGTGCTTGGGCGAGAGTAGTACTAGGATGGGTGACCTCCTGGGAAGTCCTCGTGTTGCACCCCTTTTTCGCGGCCGAAATCCGTGCGAGTCCAAACTATGCAGTTAAGCGTGCTTGGGCGAGAGTAGTACTTGGATGGGTGACCTCCTGGGAAGTCCTCGTGTTGCACCCCTTTTTCGCGGCCGAAATCCGTGCGAGTCCAAACTATGCAGTTAAGCGTGCTTGGGAGAGAGTAGTACTTGGATGGGTGACCTCCTGGGAAGTCCTTGTGTTGCACCCCTTTTTATGATGACAAAATCCATTGGAGTGTAAACTCCTCAATTAAGCACGATGAGTACGGTTTGTTCAGTCATCGTATTGCTCTCCAGGATTTTTATGATGAGATCCGTATGGATGCCAATATATGCATTGATCGCGATCTCCCTATCGGGTGCGATCATACCAGCACTAATGCACCGGATTCCATCAGAACTCCGCAGTTAAGCGTGCTTGGGCGAGAGTAGTACTAGGATGGGTGACCTCCTGGGAAGTCCTCGTGTTGCACCCCTTTTTCGCGGCCGAAATCCGTGCGAGTCCAAACTATGCAGTTAAGCGTGCTTGGGCGAGAGTAGTACTAGGATGGGTGACCTCCTGGGAAGTCCTCGTGTTGCACCCCTTTTTATGATGGCAAAATCCATTGGAGTGTAAACTCCTCAATTAAGCACGATGAGTACGGTTTGTTCAGTCATCGTATTGCTCTCCAGGATTTTTATGATGAGATCCGTATGGATGCCAATATATGCATTGATCGCGATCTCCCTATCGGGTGCGATCATACCAGCACTAATGCATCGGATCCCATCAGAACTCCGCAGTCAAGCGTGCTTGGGCGAGAGTAGTACTAGGATGGGTGACCTCCTGGGAAGTCCTCGTGTTGCACCCCTTTTTTGCGGCTGAAATCCGTGCGAGTCCAAACTATGCAGTTAAGCGTGCTTGGGAGAGAGTAGTACTTGGATGGGTGACCTCCTGGAAAGTCCTCGTGTTGCACCCCTTTTTATGATGGCAAAATCCATTGGAGTGTAAACTCCTCAATTAAGCACGATGAGTACGGTTTGTTCAGTCATCGTATTGCTCTCCAGGATTTTTATGATGAGATCCGTATGGATGCCAATATATGCATTGATCGCGATCTCCCTATCGGGTGCGATCATACCAGCACTAATGCATCGGATCCCATCAGAACTCCGCAGTCAAGCGTGCTTGGGCGAGAGTAGTACTAGGATGGGTGACCTGCTGGGAAGTCCTCGTGTTGCACCCCTTTTTCGCGGCCGAAATCCGTGCGAGTCCAAACTATGCAGTTAAGCGTGCTTGGGAGAGAGTAGTACTTGGATGGGTGACCTCCTGGGAAGTCCTCGTGTTGCACCCCTTTTTCGCGGCCGAAATCCGTGCGAGTCCAAACTATGCAGTTAAGCGTGCTTGGGCGAGAGTAGTACTTGGAAGGGTGACCTCCTGGGAAGTCCTCGTGTTGCACCCCTTTTTCGCGGCCGAAATCCGTGCGAGTCCAAACTATGCAGTTAAGCGTGCTTGGGAGAGAGTAGTACTTGGATGGGTGACCTCCTGGAAAGTCCTCGTGTTGCACCCCTTTTTATGATGGCAAAATCCATTGGAGTGTAAACTCCTCAATTAAGCACGATGAGTACGGTTTGTTCAGTCATCGTATTGCTCTCCAGGATTTTTATGATGAGATCCGTATGGATGCCAATATATGCATTGATCGCGATCTCCCTATCGGGTGCGATCATACCAGCACTAATGCACCGGATCCCATCAGAACTCCGCAGTTAAGCGTGCTTGGGCGAGAGTAGTACTAGGATGGGTGACCTCCTGGGAAGTCCTCGTGTTGCACCCCTTTTTCGCGGCCGAAATCCGTGCGAGTCCAAACTATGCAGTTAAGCGTGCTTGGGAGAGAGTAGTACTTGGATGGGTGACCTCCTGGAAAGTCCTCGTGTTGCACCCCTTTTTATGATGGCAAAATCCATTGGAGTGTAAACTCCTCAATTAAGCACGATGAGTACGGTTTGTTCAGTCATCGTATTGCTCTCCAGGATTTTTATGATGAGATCCGTATGGATGCCAATATATGCATTGATCGCGATCTCCCTATCGGGTGCGATCATACTAGCACTAATGCACCGGATCCCATCAGAACTCCGCAGTTAAGCGTGCTTGGGCGAGAGTAGTACTAGGATGGGTGACCTCCTGGGAAGTCCTCGTGTTGCACCCCTTTTTCGCGGCCGAAATCCGTGCGAGTCCAAACTATGCAGTTAAGCGTGCTTGGGCGAGAGTAGTACTAGGATGGGTGACCTCCTGGGAAGTCCTCGTGTTGCACCCCTTTTTCGCGGCCGAAATCCGTGCGAGTCCAAACTATGCAGTTAAGCGTGCTTGGGCGAGAGTAGTACTTGGAAGGGTGACCTCCTGGGAAGTCCTCGTGTTGCACCCCTTTTTCGCGGCCGAAATCCGTGCGAGTCCAAACTATGCAGTTAAGCGTGCTTGGGCGAGAGTAGTACTAGGATGGGTGACCTCCTGGGAAGTCCTCGTGTTGCACCCCTTTTTCGCGGCCGAAATCCGTGCGAGTCCAAACTATGCAGTTAAGCGTGCTTGGGCGAGAGTAGTACTTGGATGGGTGACCTCCTGGGAAGTCCTCGTGTTGCACCCCTTTTTCGCGGCCGAAATCCGTGCGAGTCCAAACTATGCAGTTAAGCGTGCTTGGGCGAGAGTAGTACTTGGAAGGGTGACCTCCTGGGAAGTCCTCGTGTTGCACCCCTTTTTCGCGGCCGAAATCCGTGCGAGTCCAAACTATGCAGTTAAGCGTGCTTGGGCGAGAGTAGTACTAGGATGGGTGACCTCCTGGGAAGTCCTCGTGTTGCACCCCTTTTTATGATGGCAAAATCCATTGGAGTGTAAACTCCTCAACTAAGCACGATGAGTACGGTTTGTTCAGTCATCGTATTGCTCTCCAGGATTTTTATGATGAGATCCGTATGGATGCCAATATATGCATTGATCGCGATCTCCCTATCGGGTGCGATCATACCAGCACTAATGCATCGGATCCCATCAGAACTCCGCAGTCAAGCGTGCTTGGGCGAGAGTAGTACTAGGATGGGTGACCTCCTGGGAAGTCCTCGTGTTGCACCCCTTTTTTGCGGCTGAAATCCGTGCGAGTCCAAACTATGCAGTTAAGCGTGCTTGGGAGAGAGTAGTACTTGGATGGGTGACCTCCTGGAAAGTCCTCGTGTTGCACCCCTTTTTATGATGGCAAAATCCATTGGAGTGTAAACTCCTCAATTAAGCACGATGAGTACGGTTTGTTCAGTCATCGTATTGCTCTCCAGGATTTTTATGATGAGATCCGTATGGATGCCAATATATGCATTGATCGCGATCTCCCTATCGGGTGCGATCATACCAGCACTAATGCATCGGATCCCATCAGAACTCCGCAGTCAAGCGTGCTTGGGCGAGAGTAGTACTAGGATGGGTGACCTGCTGGGAAGTCCTCGTGTTGCACCCCTTTTTCGCGGCCGAAATCCGTGCGAGTCCAAACTATGCAGTTAAGCGTGCTTGGGAGAGAGTAGTACTTGGATGGGTGACCTCCTGGGAAGTCCTCGTGTTGCACCCCTTTTTCGCGGCCGAAATCCGTGCGAGTCCAAACTATGCAGTTAAGCGTGCTTGGGCGAGAGTAGTACTTGGAAGGGTGACCTCCTGGGAAGTCCTCGTGTTGCACCCCTTTTTCGCGGCCGAAATCCGTGCGAGTCCAAACTATGCAGTTAAGCGTGCTTGGGAGAGAGTAGTACTTGGATGGGTGACCTCCTGGAAAGTCCTCGTGTTGCACCCCTTTTTATGATGGCAAAATCCATTGGAGTGTAAACTCCTCAATTAAGCACGATGAGTACGGTTTGTTCAGTCATCGTATTGCTCTCCAGGATTTTTATGATGAGATCCGTATGGATGCCAATATATGCATTGATCGCGATCTCCCTATCGGGTGCGATCATACCAGCACTAATGCACCGGATCCCATCAGAACTCCGCAGTTAAGCGTGCTTGGGCGAGAGTAGTACTAGGATGGGTGACCTCCTGGGAAGTCCTCGTGTTGCACCCCTTTTTCGCGGCCGAAATCCGTGCGAGTCCAAACTATGCAGTTAAGCGTGCTTGGGCGAGAGTAGTACTAGGATGGGTGACCTCCTGGGAAGTCCTCGTGTTGCACCCCTTTTTCGCGGCCGAAATCCGTGCGAGTCCAAACTATGCAGTTAAGCGTGCTTGGGCGAGAGTAGTACTTGGAAGGGTGACCTCCTGGGAAGTCCTCGTGTTGCACCCCTTTTTCGCGGCCGAAATCCGTGCGAGTCCAAACTATGCAGTTAAGCGTGCTTGGGCGAGAGTAGTACTAGGATGGGTGACCTCCTGGGAAGTCCTCGTGTTGCACCCCTTTTTATGATGGCAAAATCCATTGGAGTGTAAACTCCTCAACTAAGCACGATGAGTACGGTTTGTTCAGTCATCGTATTGCTCTCCAGGATTTTTATGATGAGATCCGTATGGATGCCAATATATGCATTGATCGCGATCTCCCTATCGGGTGCGATCATACCAGCACTAATGCATCGGATCCCATCAGAACTCCGAAGTCAAGCGTGCTTGGGCGAGAGTAGTACTAGGATGGGTGACCTCCTGGGAAGTCCTCGTGTTGCACCCCTTTTTTGCGGCTGAAATCCGTGCGAGTCCAAACTATGCAGTTAAGCGTGCTTGGGAGAGAGTAGTACTTGGATGGGTGACCTCCTGGAAAGTCCTCGTGTTGCACCCCTTTTTATGATGGCAAAATCCATTGGAGTGTAAACTCCTCAATTAAGCACGATGAGTACGGTTTGTTCAGTCATCGTATTGCTCTCCAGGATTTTTATGATGAGATCCGTATGGATGCCAATATATGCATTGATCGCGATCTCCCTATCGGGTGCGATCATACCAGCACTAATGCATCGGATCCCATCAGAACTCCGCAGTCAAGCGTGCTTGGGCGAGAGTAGTACTAGGATGGGTGACCTGCTGGGAAGTCCTCGTGTTGCACCCCTTTTTCGCGGCCGAAATCCGTGCGAGTCCAAACTATGCAGTTAAGCGTGCTTGGGAGAGAGTAGTACTTGGATGGGTGACCTCCTGGGAAGTCCTCGTGTTGCACCCCTTTTTATGATGGTAAAATCCATTGGAGTGTAAACTCCTCAATTAAGCACGATGAGTACGGTTTGTTCAGTCATCGTATTGCTCTCCAGGATTTTTATGATGAGATCCGTATGGATGCCAATATTTGCATTGATCGCGATCTCCCTATCGGGTGCGATCATACCAGCACTAATGCACCGGATCCCATCAGAACTCCGCAGTTAAGCGTGCTTGGGCGAGAGTAGTACTAGGATGGGTGACCTCCTGGGAAGTCCTCGTGTTGCACCCCTTTTTCGCGGCCGAAATCCGTGCGAGTCCAAACTATGCAGTTAAGCGTGCTTGGGAGAGAGTAGTACTTGGATGGGTGACCTCCTGGGAAGTCCTCGTGTTGCACCCCTTTTTATGATGGCAAAATCCATTGGAGTGTAAACTCCTCAATTAAGCACGATGAGTACGGTTTGTTCAGTCATCGTATTGCTCTCCAGGATTTTTATGATGAGATCCGTATGGATGCCAATATATGCATTGATCGCGATCTCCCTATCGGGTGCGATCATACCAGCACTAATGCACCGGATCCCATCAGAACTCCGCAGTTAAGCGTGCTTGGGCGAGAGTAGTACTAGGATGGGTGACCTCCTGGGAAGTCCTCGTGTTGCACCCCTTTTTCGCGGCCGAAATCCGTGCGAGTCCAAACTATGCAGTTAAGCGTGCTTGGGCGAGAGTAGTACTTGGAAGGGTGACCTCCTGGGAAGTCCTCGTGTTGCACCCCTTTTTCGCGGCCGAAATCCGTGCGAGTCTAAACTATGCAGTTAAGCGTGCTTGGGCGAGAGTAGTACTAGGATGGGTGACCTCCTGGGAAGTCCTCGTGTTGCACCCCTTTTTCGCGGCCGAAATCCGTGCGAGTCCAAACTATGCAGTTAAGCGTGCTTGGGAGAGAGTAGTACTTGGATGGGTGACCTCCTGGGAAGTCCTCGTGTTGCACCCCTTTTTATGATGGTAAAATCCATTGGAGTGTAAACTCCTCAATTAAGCACGATGAGTACGGTTTGTTCAGTCATCGTATTGCTCTCCAGGATTTTTATGATGAGATCCGTATGGATGCCAATATTTGCATTGATCGCGATCTCCCTATTGGGTGCGATCATACCAGCACTAATGCACCGGATCCCATCAGAACTCCGCAGTTAAGCGTGCTTGGGCGAGAGTAGTACTAGGATGGGTGACCTCCTGGGAAGTCCTCGTGTTGCACCCCTTTTTCGCGGCCGAAATCCGTGCGAGTCCAAACTATGCAGTTAAGCGTGCTTGGGCGAGAGTAGTACTAGGATGGGTGACCTCCTGGGAAGTCCTCGTGTTGCACCCCTTTTTCGCGGCCGAAATCCGTGCGAGTCCAAACTATGCAGTTAAGCGTGCTTGGGCGAGAGTAGTACTTGGAAGGGTGACCTCCTGGGAAGTCCTCGTGTTGCACCCCTTTTTCGCGGCCGAAATCCGTGCGAGTCCAAACTATGCAGTTAAGCGTGCTTGGGCGAGAGTAGTACTAGGATGGGTGACCTCCTGGGAAGTCCTCGTGTTGCACCCCTTTTTCGCGGCCGAAATCCGTGCGAGTCCAAACTATGCAGTTAAGCGTGCTTGGGCGAGAGTAGTACTTGGATGGGTGACCTCCTGGGAAGTCCTCGTGTTGCACCCCTTTTTCGCGGCCGAAATCCGTGCGAGTCCAAACTATGCAGTTAAGCGTGCTTGGGAGAGAGTAGTACTTGGATGGGTAACCTCCTGGGAAGTCCTTGTGTTGCACCCCTTTTTATGATGACAAAATCCATTGGAGTGTAAACTCCTCAATTAAGCACGATGAGTACGGTTTGTTCAGTCATCGTATTGCTCTCCAGGATTTTTATGATGAGATCCGTATGGATGCCAATATATGCATTGATCGCGATCTCCCTATCGGGTGCGATCATACCAGCACTAATGCACCGGATTCCATCAGAACTCCGCAGTTAAGCGTGCTTGGGCGAGAGTAGTACTAGGATGGGTGACCTCCTGGGAAGTCCTCGTGTTGCACCCCTTTTTCGTGGCCGAAATCCGTGCGAGTCCAAACTATGCAGTTAAGCGTGCTTGGGCGAGAGTAGTACTAGGATGGGTGACCTCCTGGGAAGTCCTCGTGTTGCACCCCTTTTTATGATGGCAAAATCCATTGGAGTGTAAACTCCTCAATTAAGCACGATGAGTACGGTTTGTTCAGTCATCGTATTGCTCTCCAGGATTTTTATGATGAGATCCGTATGGATGCCAATATTTGCATTGATCGCGATCTCCCTATCGGGTGCGATCATACCAGCACTAATGCACCGGATCCCATCAGAACTCCGCAGTTAAGCGTGCTTGGGCGAGAGTAGTACTAGGATGGGTGACCTCCTGGGAAGTCCTCGTGTTGCACCCCTTTTTCCCCGCCGAAATCCGTGCGAGTCCAAACTATGCAGTTAAGCGTGCTTGGGCGAGAGTAGTACTAGGATGGGTGACCTCCTGGGAAGTCCTCGTGTTGCACCCCTTTTTCGCGGCCGAAATCCGTGCGAGTCCAAACTATGCAGTTAAGCGTGCTTGGGCGAGAGTAGTACTTGGAAGGGTGACCTCCTGGGAAGTCCTCGTGTTGCACCCCTTTTTCGCGGCCGAAATCCGTGCGAGTCCAAACTATGCAGTTAAGCGTGCTTGGGCGAGAGTAGTACTAGGATGGGTGACCTCCTGGGAAGTCCTCGTGTTGCACTCCTTTTTCCCCGCCGAAATCCGTGCGAGTCCAAACTATGCAGTTAAGCGTGCTTGGGCGAGAGTAGTACTAGGATGGGTGACCTCCTGGGAAGTCCTCGTGTTGCACCCCTTTTTCGCGGCCGAAATCCGTGCGAGTCCAAACTATGCAGTTAAGCGTGCTTGGGAGAGAGTAGTACTTGGATGGGTGACCTCCTGGGAAGTCCTTGTGTTGCACCCCTTTTTATGATGACAAAATCCATTGGAGTGTAAACTCCTCAATTAAGCACGATGAGTACGGTTTGTTCAGTCATCGTATTGCTCTCCAGGATTTTTATGATGAGATCCGTATGGATGCCAATATATGCATTGATCGCGATCTCCCTATCGGGTGTGATCATACCAGCACTAATGCACCGGATTCCATCAGAACTCCGCAGTTAAGCGTGCTTGGGCGAGAGTAGTACTAGGATGGGTGACCTCCTGGGAAGTCCTCGTGTTGCACCCCTTTTTCGCGGCCGAAATCCGTGCGAGTCCAAACTATGCAGTTAAGCGTGCTTGGGCGAGAGTAGTACTTGGAAGGGTGACCTCCTGGGAAGTCCTCGTGTTGCACCCCTTTTTCGCGGCCGAAATCCGTGCGAGTCCAAACTATGCAGTTAAGCGTGCTTGGGCGAGAGTAGTACTAGGATGGGTGACCTCCTGGGAAGTCCTCGTGTTGCACCCCTTTTTATGATGGCAAAATCCATTGGAGTGTAAACTCCTCAATTAAGCACGATGAGTACGGTTTGTTCAGTCATCGTATTGCTCTCCAGGATTTTTATGATGAGATCCGTATGGATGCCAATATATGCATTGATCGCGATCTCCCTATCGGGTGCGATCATACCAGCACTAATGCATCGGATCCCATCAGAACTCCGCAGTCAAGCGTGCTTGGGCGAGAGTAGTACTAGGATGGGTGACCTCCTGGGAAGTCCTCGTGTTGCACCCCTTTTTTGCGGCTGAAATCCGTGCGAGTCCAAACTATGCAGTTAAGCGTGCTTGGGAGAGAGTAGTACTTGGATGGGTGACCTCCTGGAAAGTCCTCGTGTTGCACCCCTTTTTATGATGGCAAAATCCATTGGAGTGTAAACTCCTCAATTAAGCACGATGAGTACGGTTTGTTCAGTCATCGTATTGCTCTCCAGGATTTTTATGATGAGATCCGTATGGATGCCAATATATGCATTGATCGCGATCTCCCTATCGGGTGCGATCATACCAGCACTAATGCATCGGATCCCATCAGAACTCCGCAGTCAAGCGTGCTTGGGCGAGAGTAGTACTAGGATGGGTGACCTGCTGGGAAGTCCTCGTGTTGCACCCCTTTTTCGCGGCCGAAATCCGTGCGAGTCCAAACTATGCAGTTAAGCGTGCTTGGGAGAGAGTAGTACTTGGATGGGTGACCTCCTGGGAAGTCCTCGTGTTGCACCCCTTTTTCGCGGCCGAAATCCGTGCGAGTCCAAACTATGCAGTTAAGCGTGCTTGGGCGAGAGTAGTACTTGGAAGGGTGACCTCCTGGGAAGTCCTCGTGTTGCACCCCTTTTTCGTGGCCGAAATCCGTGCGAGTCCAAACTATGCAGTTAAGCGTGCTTGGGAGAGAGTAGTACTTGGATGGGTGACCTCCTGGAAAGTCCTCGTGTTGCACCCCTTTTTATGATGGCAAAATCCATTGGAGTGTAAACTCCTCAATTAAGCACGATGAGTACGGTTTGTTCAGTCATCGTATTGCTCTCCAGGATTTTTATGATGAGATCCGTATGGATGCCAATATATGCATTGATCGCGATCTCCCTATCGGGTGCGATCATACCAGCACTAATGCACCGGATCCCATCAGAACTCCGCAGTTAAGCGTGCTTGGGCGAGAGTAGTACTAGGATGGGTGACCTCCTGGGAAGTCCTCGTGTTGCACCCCTTTTTCGCGGCCGAAATCCGTGCGAGTCCAAACTATGCAGTTAAGCGTGCTTGGGCGAGAGTAGTACTAGGATGGGTGACCTCCTGGGAAGTCCTCGTGTTGCACCCCTTTTTCGCGGCCGAAATCCGTGCGAGTCCAAACTATGCAGTTAAGCTTGCTTGGGCGAGAGTAGTACTTGGAAGGGTGACCTCCTGGGAAGTCCTCGTGTTGCACCCCTTTTTCGCGGCCGAAATCCGTGCGAGTCCAAACTATGCAGTTAAGCGTGCTTGGGCGAGAGTAGTACTAGGATGGGTGACCTCCTGGGAAGTCCTCGTGTTGCACCCCTTTTTATGATGGCAAAATCCATTGGAGTGTAAACTCCTCAATTAAGCACGATGAGTACGGTTTGTTCAGTCATCGTATTGCTCTCCAGGATTTTTATGATGAGATCCGTATGGATGCCAATATATGCATTGATCGCGATCTCCCTATCGGGTGCGATCATACCAGCACTAATGCATCGGATCCCATCAGAACTCCGAAGTCAAGCGTGCTTGGGCGAGAGTAGTACTAGGATGGGTGACCTCCTGGGAAGTCCTCGTGTTGCACCCCTTTTTTGCGGCTGAAATCCGTGCGAGTCCAAACTATGCAGTTAAGCGTGCTTGGGAGAGAGTAGTACTTGGATGGGTGACCTCCTGGAAAGTCCTCGTGTTGCACCCCTTTTTATGATGGCAAAATCCATTGGAGTGTAAACTCCTCAATTAAGCACGATGAGTACGGTTTGTTCAGTCATCGTATTGCTCTCCAGGATTTTTATGATGAGATCCGTATGGATGCCAATATATGCATTGATCGCGATCTCCCTATCGGGTGCGATCATACCAGCACTAATGCATCGGATCCCATCAGAACTCCGCAGTCAAGCGTGCTTGGGCGAGAGTAGTACTAGGATGGGTGACCTGCTGGGAAGTCCTCGTGTTGCACCCCTTTTTCGCGGCCGAAATCCGTGCGAGTCCAAACTATGCAGTTAAGCGTGCTTGGGAGAGAGTAGTACTTGGATGGGTGACCTCCTGGGAAGTCCTCGTGTTGCACCCCTTTTTATGATGGTAAAATCCATTGGAGTGTAAACTCCTCAATTAAGCACGATGAGTACGGTTTGTTCAGTCATCGTATTGCTCTCCAGGATTTTTATGATGAGATCCGTATGGATGCCAATATTTGCATTGATCGCGATCTCCCTATCGGGTGCGATCATACCAGCACTAATGCACCGGATCCCATCAGAACTCCGCAGTTAAGCGTGCTTGGGCGAGAGTAGTACTAGGATGGGTGACCTCCTGGGAAGTCCTCGTGTTGCACCCCTTTTTCGCGGCCGAAATCCGTGCGAGTCCAAACTATGCAGTTAAGCGTGCTTGGGAGAGAGTAGTACTTGGATGGGTGACCTCCTGGGAAGTCCTCGTGTTGCACCCCTTTTTATGATGGCAAAATCCATTGGAGTGTAAACTCCTCAATTAAGCACGATGAGTACGGTTTGTTCAGTCATCGTATTGCTCTCCAGGATTTTTATGATGAGATCCGTATGGATGCCAATATATGCATTGATCGCGATCTCCCTATCGGGTGCGATCATACCAGCACTAATGCACCGGATCCCATCAGAACTCCGCAGTTAAGCGTGCTTGGGCGAGAGTAGTACTAGGATGGGTGACCTCCTGGGAAGTCCTCGTGTTGCACCCCTTTTTCGCGGCCGAAATCCGTGCGAGTCCAAACTATGCAGTTAAGCGTGCTTGGGCGAGAGTAGTACTTGGAAGGGTGACCTCCTGGGAAGTCCTCGTGTTGCACCCCTTTTTCGCGGCCGAAATCCGTGCGAGTCTAAACTATGCAGTTAAGCGTGCTTGGGCGAGAGTAGTACTAGGATGGGTGACCTCCTGGGAAGTCCTCGTGTTGCACCCCTTTTTCGCGGCCGAAATCCGTGCGAGTCCAAACTATGCAGTTAAGCGTGCTTGGGAGAGAGTAGTACTTGGATGGGTGACCTCCTGGGAAGTCCTCGTGTTGCACCCCTTTTTATGATGGTAAAATCCATTGGAGTGTAAACTCCTCAATTAAGCACGATGAGTACGGTTTGTTCAGTCATCGTATTGCTCTCCAGGATTTTTATGATGAGATCCGTATGGATGCCAATATTTGCATTGATCGCGATCTCCCTATTGGGTGCGATCATACCAGCACTAATGCACCGGATCCCATCAGAACTCCGCAGTTAAGCGTGCTTGGGCGAGAGTAGTACTAGGATGGGTGACCTCCTGGGAAGTCCTCGTGTTGCACCCCTTTTTCGCGGCCGAAATCCGTGCGAGTCCAAACTATGCAGTTAAGCGTGCTTGGGCGAGAGTAGTACTAGGATGGGTGACCTCCTGGGAAGTCCTCGTGTTGCACCCCTTTTTCGCGGCCGAAATCCGTGCGAGTCCAAACTATGCAGTTAAGCGTGCTTGGGCGAGAGTAGTACTTGGAAGGGTGACCTCCTGGGAAGTCCTCGTGTTGCACCCCTTTTTCGCGGCCGAAATCCGTGCGAGTCCAAACTATGCAGTTAAGCGTGCTTGGGCGAGAGTAGTACTAGGATGGGTGACCTCCTGGGAAGTCCTCGTGTTGCACCCCTTTTTCGCGGCCGAAATCCGTGCGAGTCCAAACTATGCAGTTAAGCGTGCTTGGGCGAGAGTAGTACTTGGATGGGTGACCTCCTGGGAAGTCCTCGTGTTGCACCCCTTTTTCGCGGCCGAAATCCGTGCGAGTCCAAACTATGCAGTTAAGCGTGCTTGGGAGAGAGTAGTACTTGGATGGGTAACCTCCTGGGAAGTCCTTGTGTTGCACCCCTTTTTATGATGACAAAATCCATTGGAGTGTAAACTCCTCAATTAAGCACGATGAGTACGGTTTGTTCAGTCATCGTATTGCTCTCCAGGATTTTTATGATGAGATCCGTATGGATGCCAATATATGCATTGATCGCGATCTCCCTATCGGGTGCGATCATACCAGCACTAATGCACCGGATTCCATCAGAACTCCGCAGTTAAGCGTGCTTGGGCGAGAGTAGTACTAGGATGGGTGACCTCCTGGGAAGTCCTCGTGTTGCACCCCTTTTTCGTGGCCGAAATCCGTGCGAGTCCAAACTATGCAGTTAAGCGTGCTTGGGCGAGAGTAGTACTAGGATGGGTGACCTCCTGGGAAGTCCTCGTGTTGCACCCCTTTTTATGATGGCAAAATCCATTGGAGTGTAAACTCCTCAATTAAGCACGATGAGTACGGTTTGTTCAGTCATCGTATTGCTCTCCAGGATTTTTATGATGAGATCCGTATGGATGCCAATATTTGCATTGATCGCGATCTCCCTATCGGGTGCGATCATACCAGCACTAATGCACCGGATCCCATCAGAACTCCGCAGTTAAGCGTGCTTGGGCGAGAGTAGTACTAGGATGGGTGACCTCCTGGGAAGTCCTCGTGTTGCACCCCTTTTTCCCCGCCGAAATCCGTGCGAGTCCAAACTATGCAGTTAAGCGTGCTTGGGCGAGAGTAGTACTAGGATGGGTGACCTCCTGGGAAGTCCTCGTGTTGCACCCCTTTTTCGCGGCCGAAATCCGTGCGAGTCCAAACTATGCAGTTAAGCGTGCTTGGGCGAGAGTAGTACTTGGAAGGGTGACCTCCTGGGAAGTCCTCGTGTTGCACCCCTTTTTCGCGGCCGAAATCCGTGCGAGTCCAAACTATGCAGTTAAGCGTGCTTGGGCGAGAGTAGTACTAGGATGGGTGACCTCCTGGGAAGTCCTCGTGTTGCACCCCTTTTTCCCCGCCGAAATCCGTGCGAGTCCAAACTATGCAGTTAAGCGTGCTTGGGCGAGAGTAGTACTAGGATGGGTGACCTCCTGGGAAGTCCTCGTGTTGCACCCCTTTTTCGCGGCCGAAATCCGTGCGAGTCCAAACTATGCAGTTAAGCGTGCTTGGGAGAGAGTAGTACTTGGATGGGTGACCTCCTGGGAAGTCCTTGTGTTGCACCCCTTTTTATGATGACAAAATCCATTGGAGTGTAAACTCCTCAATTAAGCACGATGAGTACGGTTTGTTCAGTCATCGTATTGCTCTCCAGGATTTTTATGATGAGATCCGTATGGATGCCAATATATGCATTGATCGCGATCTCCCTATCGGGTGCGATCATACCAGCACTAATGCACCGGATTCCATCAGAACTCCGCAGTTAAGCGTGCTTGGGCGAGAGTAGTACTTGGAAGGGTGACCTCCTGGGAAGTCCTCGTGTTGCACCCCTTTTTCGCGGCCGAAATCCGTGCGAGTCCAAACTATGCAGTTAAGCGTGCTTGGGCGAGAGTAGTACTAGGATGGGTGACCTCCTGGGAAGTCCTCGTGTTGCACCCCTTTTTATGATGGCAAAATCCATTGGAGTGTAAACTCCTCAACTAAGCACGATGAGTACGGTTTGTTCAGTCATCGTATTGCTCTCCAGGATTTTTATGATGAGATCCGTATGGATGCCAATATATGCATTGATCGCGATCTCCCTATCGGGTGCGATCATACCAGCACTAATGCATCGGATCCCATCAGAACTCCGAAGTCAAGCGTGCTTGGGCGAGAGTAGTACTAGGATGGGTGACCTCCTGGGAAGTCCTCGTGTTGCACCCCTTTTTTGCGGCTGAAATCCGTGCGAGTCCAAACTATGCAGTTAAGCGTGCTTGGGAGAGAGTAGTACTTGGATGGGTGACCTCCTGGAAAGTCCTCGTGTTGCACCCCTTTTTATGATGGCAAAATCCATTGGAGTGTAAACTCCTCAATTAAGCACGATGAGTACGGTTTGTTCAGTCATCGTATTGCTCTCCAGGATTTTTATGATGAGATCCGTATGGATGCCAATATATGCATTGATCGCGATCTCCCTATCGGGTGCGATCATACCAGCACTAATGCATCGGATCCCATCAGAACTCCGCAGTCAAGCGTGCTTGGGCGAGAGTAGTACTAGGATGGGTGACCTGCTGGGAAGTCCTCGTGTTGCACCCCTTTTTCGCGGCCGAAATCCGTGCGAGTCCAAACTATGCAGTTAAGCGTGCTTGGGAGAGAGTAGTACTTGGATGGGTGACCTCCTGGGAAGTCCTCGTGTTGCACCCCTTTTTATGATGGTAAAATCCATTGGAGTGTAAACTCCTCAATTAAGCACGATGAGTACGGTTTGTTCAGTCATCGTATTGCTCTCCAGGATTTTTATGATGAGATCCGTATGGATGCCAATATTTGCATTGATCGCGATCTCCCTATCGGGTGCGATCATACCAGCACTAATGCACCGGATCCCATCAGAACTCCGCAGTTAAGCGTGCTTGGGCGAGAGTAGTACTAGGATGGGTGACCTCCTGGGAAGTCCTCGTGTTGCACCCCTTTTTCGCGGCCGAAATCCGTGCGAGTCCAAACTATGCAGTTAAGCGTGCTTGGGAGAGAGTAGTACTTGGATGGGTGACCTCCTGGGAAGTCCTCGTGTTGCACCCCTTTTTATGATGGCAAAATCCATTGGAGTGTAAACTCCTCAATTAAGCACGATGAGTACGGTTTGTTCAGTCATCGTATTGCTCTCCAGGATTTTTATGATGAGATCCGTATGGATGCCAATATATGCATTGATCGCGATCTCCCTATCGGGTGCGATCATACCAGCACTAATGCACCGGATCCCATCAGAACTCCGCAGTTAAGCGTGCTTGGGCGAGAGTAGTACTAGGATGGGTGACCTCCTGGGAAGTCCTCGTGTTGCACCCCTTTTTCGCGGCCGAAATCCGTGCGAGTCCAAACTATGCAGTTAAGCGTGCTTGGGCGAGAGTAGTACTTGGAAGGGTGACCTCCTGGGAAGTCCTCGTGTTGCACCCCTTTTTCGCGGCCGAAATCCGTGCGAGTCTAAACTATGCAGTTAAGCGTGCTTGGGCGAGAGTAGTACTAGGATGGGTGACCTCCTGGGAAGTCCTCGTGTTGCACCCCTTTTTCGCGGCCGAAATCCGTGCGAGTCCAAACTATGCAGTTAAGCGTGCTTGGGAGAGAGTAGTACTTGGATGGGTGACCTCCTGGGAAGTCCTCGTGTTGCACCCCTTTTTATGATGGTAAAATCCATTGGAGTGTAAACTCCTCAATTAAGCACGATGAGTACGGTTTGTTCAGTCATCGTATTGCTCTCCAGGATTTTTATGATGAGATCCGTATGGATGCCAATATTTGCATTGATCGCGATCTCCCTATTGGGTGCGATCATACCAGCACTAATGCACCGGATCCCATCAGAACTCCGCAGTTAAGCGTGCTTGGGCGAGAGTAGTACTAGGATGGGTGACCTCCTGGGAAGTCCTCGTGTTGCACCCCTTTTTCGCGGCCGAAATCCGTGCGAGTCCAAACTATGCAGTTAAGCGTGCTTGGGCGAGAGTAGTACTAGGATGGGTGACCTCCTGGGAAGTCCTCGTGTTGCACCCCTTTTTCGCGGCCGAAATCCGTGCGAGTCCAAACTATGCAGTTAAGCGTGCTTGGGCGAGAGTAGTACTTGGAAGGGTGACCTCCTGGGAAGTCCTCGTGTTGCACCCCTTTTTCGCGGCCGAAATCCGTGCGAGTCCAAACTATGCAGTTAAGCGTGCTTGGGCGAGAGTAGTACTAGGATGGGTGACCTCCTGGGAAGTCCTCGTGTTGCACCCCTTTTTCGCGGCCGAAATCCGTGCGAGTCCAAACTATGCAGTTAAGCGTGCTTGGGCGAGAGTAGTACTTGGATGGGTGACCTCCTGGGAAGTCCTCGTGTTGCACCCCTTTTTCGCGGCCGAAATCCGTGCGAGTCCAAACTATGCAGTTAAGCGTGCTTGGGAGAGAGTAGTACTTGGATGGGTAACCTCCTGGGAAGTCCTTGTGTTGCACCCCTTTTTATGATGACAAAATCCATTGGAGTGTAAACTCCTCAATTAAGCACGATGAGTACGGTTTGTTCAGTCATCGTATTGCTCTCCAGGATTTTTATGATGAGATCCGTATGGATGCCAATATATGCATTGATCGCGATCTCCCTATCGGGTGCGATCATACCAGCACTAATGCACCGGATTCCATCAGAACTCCGCAGTTAAGCGTGCTTGGGCGAGAGTAGTACTAGGATGGGTGACCTCCTGGGAAGTCCTCGTGTTGCACCCCTTTTTCGTGGCCGAAATCCGTGCGAGTCCAAACTATGCAGTTAAGCGTGCTTGGGCGAGAGTAGTACTAGGATGGGTGACCTCCTGGGAAGTCCTCGTGTTGCACCCCTTTTTATGATGGCAAAATCCATTGGAGTGTAAACTCCTCAATTAAGCACGATGAGTACGGTTTGTTCAGTCATCGTATTGCTCTCCAGGATTTTTATGATGAGATCCGTATGGATGCCAATATTTGCATTGATCGCGATCTCCCTATCGGGTGCGATCATACCAGCACTAATGCACCGGATCCCATCAGAACTCCGCAGTTAAGCGTGCTTGGGCGAGAGTAGTACTAGGATGGGTGACCTCCTGGGAAGTCCTCGTGTTGCACCCCTTTTTCCCCGCCGAAATCCGTGCGAGTCCAAACTATGCAGTTAAGCGTGCTTGGGCGAGAGTAGTACTAGGATGGGTGACCTCCTGGGAAGTCCTCGTGTTGCACCCCTTTTTCGCGGCCGAAATCCGTGCGAGTCCAAACTATGCAGTTAAGCGTGCTTGGGCGAGAGTAGTACTTGGAAGGGTGACCTCCTGGGAAGTCCTCGTGTTGCACCCCTTTTTCGCGGCCGAAATCCGTGCGAGTCCAAACTATGCAGTTAAGCGTGCTTGGGCGAGAGTAGTACTAGGATGGGTGACCTCCTGGGAAGTCCTCGTGTTGCACTCCTTTTTCCCCGCCGAAATCCGTGCGAGTCCAAACTATGCAGTTAAGCGTGCTTGGGCGAGAGTAGTACTAGGATGGGTGACCTCCTGGGAAGTCCTCGTGTTGCACCCCTTTTTCGCGGCCGAAATCCGTGCGAGTCCAAACTATGCAGTTAAGCGTGCTTGGGAGAGAGTAGTACTTGGATGGGTGACCTCCTGGGAAGTCCTTGTGTTGCACCCCTTTTTATGATGACAAAATCCATTGGAGTGTAAACTCCTCAATTAAGCACGATGAGTACGGTTTGTTCAGTCATCGTATTGCTCTCCAGGATTTTTATGATGAGATCCGTATGGATGCCAATATATGCATTGATCGCGATCTCCCTATCGGGTGTGATCATACCAGCACTAATGCACCGGATTCCATCAGAACTCCGCAGTTAAGCGTGCTTGGGCGAGAGTAGTACTAGGATGGGTGACCTCCTGGGAAGTCCTCGTGTTGCACCCCTTTTTCGCGGCCGAAATCCGTGCGAGTCCAAACTATGCAGTTAAGCGTGCTTGGGCGAGAGTAGTACTTGGAAGGGTGACCTCCTGGGAAGTCCTCGTGTTGCACCCCTTTTTCGCGGCCGAAATCCGTGCGAGTCCAAACTATGCAGTTAAGCGTGCTTGGGCGAGAGTAGTACTAGGATGGGTGACCTCCTGGGAAGTCCTCGTGTTGCACCCCTTTTTATGATGGCAAAATCCATTGGAGTGTAAACTCCTCAATTAAGCACGATGAGTACGGTTTGTTCAGTCATCGTATTGCTCTCCAGGATTTTTATGATGAGATCCGTATGGATGCCAATATATGCATTGATCGCGATCTCCCTATCGGGTGCGATCATACCAGCACTAATGCATCGGATCCCATCAGAACTCCGCAGTCAAGCGTGCTTGGGCGAGAGTAGTACTAGGATGGGTGACCTCCTGGGAAGTCCTCGTGTTGCACCCCTTTTTTGCGGCTGAAATCCGTGCGAGTCCAAACTATGCAGTTAAGCGTGCTTGGGAGAGAGTAGTACTTGGATGGGTGACCTCCTGGAAAGTCCTCGTGTTGCACCCCTTTTTATGATGGCAAAATCCATTGGAGTGTAAACTCCTCAATTAAGCACGATGAGTACGGTTTGTTCAGTCATCGTATTGCTCTCCAGGATTTTTATGATGAGATCCGTATGGATGCCAATATATGCATTGATCGCGATCTCCCTATCGGGTGCGATCATACCAGCACTAATGCATCGGATCCCATCAGAACTCCGCAGTCAAGCGTGCTTGGGCGAGAGTAGTACTAGGATGGGTGACCTGCTGGGAAGTCCTCGTGTTGCACCCCTTTTTCGCGGCCGAAATCCGTGCGAGTCCAAACTATGCAGTTAAGCGTGCTTGGGAGAGAGTAGTACTTGGATGGGTGACCTCCTGGGAAGTCCTCGTGTTGCACCCCTTTTTCGCGGCCGAAATCCGTGCGAGTCCAAACTATGCAGTTAAGCGTGCTTGGGCGAGAGTAGTACTTGGAAGGGTGACCTCCTGGGAAGTCCTCGTGTTGCACCCCTTTTTCGTGGCCGAAATCCGTGCGAGTCCAAACTATGCAGTTAAGCGTGCTTGGGAGAGAGTAGTACTTGGATGGGTGACCTCCTGGAAAGTCCTCGTGTTGCACCCCTTTTTATGATGGCAAAATCCATTGGAGTGTAAACTCCTCAATTAAGCACGATGAGTACGGTTTGTTCAGTCATCGTATTGCTCTCCAGGATTTTTATGATGAGATCCGTATGGATGCCAATATATGCATTGATCGCGATCTCCCTATCGGGTGCGATCATACCAGCACTAATGCACCGGATCCCATCAGAACTCCGCAGTTAAGCGTGCTTGGGCGAGAGTAGTACTAGGATGGGTGACCTCCTGGGAAGTCCTCGTGTTGCACCCCTTTTTCGCGGCCGAAATCCGTGCGAGTCCAAACTATGCAGTTAAGCGTGCTTGGGCGAGAGTAGTACTAGGATGGGTGACCTCCTGGGAAGTCCTCGTGTTGCACCCCTTTTTCGCGGCCGAAATCCGTGCGAGTCCAAACTATGCAGTTAAGCTTGCTTGGGCGAGAGTAGTACTTGGAAGGGTGACCTCCTGGGAAGTCCTCGTGTTGCACCCCTTTTTCGCGGCCGAAATCCGTGCGAGTCCAAACTATGCAGTTAAGCGTGCTTGGGCGAGAGTAGTACTAGGATGGGTGACCTCCTGGGAAGTCCTCGTGTTGCACCCCTTTTTATGATGGCAAAATCCATTGGAGTGTAAACTCCTCAATTAAGCACGATGAGTACGGTTTGTTCAGTCATCGTATTGCTCTCCAGGATTTTTATGATGAGATCCGTATGGATGCCAATATATGCATTGATCGCGATCTCCCTATCGGGTGCGATCATACCAGCACTAATGCATCGGATCCCATCAGAACTCCGAAGTCAAGCGTGCTTGGGCGAGAGTAGTACTAGGATGGGTGACCTCCTGGGAAGTCCTCGTGTTGCACCCCTTTTTTGCGGCTGAAATCCGTGCGAGTCCAAACTATGCAGTTAAGCGTGCTTGGGAGAGAGTAGTACTTGGATGGGTGACCTCCTGGAAAGTCCTCGTGTTGCACCCCTTTTTATGATGGCAAAATCCATTGGAGTGTAAACTCCTCAATTAAGCACGATGAGTACGGTTTGTTCAGTCATCGTATTGCTCTCCAGGATTTTTATGATGAGATCCGTATGGATGCCAATATATGCATTGATCGCGATCTCCCTATCGGGTGCGATCATACCAGCACTAATGCATCGGATCCCATCAGAACTCCGCAGTCAAGCGTGCTTGGGCGAGAGTAGTACTAGGATGGGTGACCTGCTGGGAAGTCCTCGTGTTGCACCCCTTTTTCGCGGCCGAAATCCGTGCGAGTCCAAACTATGCAGTTAAGCGTGCTTGGGAGAGAGTAGTACTTGGATGGGTGACCTCCTGGGAAGTCCTCGTGTTGCACCCCTTTTTATGATGGTAAAATCCATTGGAGTGTAAACTCCTCAATTAAGCACGATGAGTACGGTTTGTTCAGTCATCGTATTGCTCTCCAGGATTTTTATGATGAGATCCGTATGGATGCCAATATTTGCATTGATCGCGATCTCCCTATCGGGTGCGATCATACCAGCACTAATGCACCGGATCCCATCAGAACTCCGCAGTTAAGCGTGCTTGGGCGAGAGTAGTACTAGGATGGGTGACCTCCTGGGAAGTCCTCGTGTTGCACCCCTTTTTCGCGGCCGAAATCCGTGCGAGTCCAAACTATGCAGTTAAGCGTGCTTGGGAGAGAGTAGTACTTGGATGGGTGACCTCCTGGGAAGTCCTCGTGTTGCACCCCTTTTTATGATGGCAAAATCCATTGGAGTGTAAACTCCTCAATTAAGCACGATGAGTACGGTTTGTTCAGTCATCGTATTGCTCTCCAGGATTTTTATGATGAGATCCGTATGGATGCCAATATATGCATTGATCGCGATCTCCCTATCGGGTGCGATCATACCAGCACTAATGCACCGGATCCCATCAGAACTCCGCAGTTAAGCGTGCTTGGGCGAGAGTAGTACTAGGATGGGTGACCTCCTGGGAAGTCCTCGTGTTGCACCCCTTTTTCGCGGCCGAAATCCGTGCGAGTCCAAACTATGCAGTTAAGCGTGCTTGGGCGAGAGTAGTACTTGGAAGGGTGACCTCCTGGGAAGTCCTCGTGTTGCACCCCTTTTTCGCGGCCGAAATCCGTGCGAGTCTAAACTATGCAGTTAAGCGTGCTTGGGCGAGAGTAGTACTAGGATGGGTGACCTCCTGGGAAGTCCTCGTGTTGCACCCCTTTTTCGCGGCCGAAATCCGTGCGAGTCCAAACTATGCAGTTAAGCGTGCTTGGGAGAGAGTAGTACTTGGATGGGTGACCTCCTGGGAAGTCCTCGTGTTGCACCCCTTTTTATGATGGTAAAATCCATTGGAGTGTAAACTCCTCAATTAAGCACGATGAGTACGGTTTGTTCAGTCATCGTATTGCTCTCCAGGATTTTTATGATGAGATCCGTATGGATGCCAATATTTGCATTGATCGCGATCTCCCTATTGGGTGCGATCATACCAGCACTAATGCACCGGATCCCATCAGAACTCCGCAGTTAAGCGTGCTTGGGCGAGAGTAGTACTAGGATGGGTGACCTCCTGGGAAGTCCTCGTGTTGCACCCCTTTTTCGCGGCCGAAATCCGTGCGAGTCCAAACTATGCAGTTAAGCGTGCTTGGGCGAGAGTAGTACTAGGATGGGTGACCTCCTGGGAAGTCCTCGTGTTGCACCCCTTTTTCGCGGCCGAAATCCGTGCGAGTCCAAACTATGCAGTTAAGCGTGCTTGGGCGAGAGTAGTACTTGGAAGGGTGACCTCCTGGGAAGTCCTCGTGTTGCACCCCTTTTTCGCGGCCGAAATCCGTGCGAGTCCAAACTATGCAGTTAAGCGTGCTTGGGCGAGAGTAGTACTAGGATGGGTGACCTCCTGGGAAGTCCTCGTGTTGCACCCCTTTTTCGCGGCCGAAATCCGTGCGAGTCCAAACTATGCAGTTAAGCGTGCTTGGGCGAGAGTAGTACTTGGATGGGTGACCTCCTGGGAAGTCCTCGTGTTGCACCCCTTTTTCGCGGCCGAAATCCGTGCGAGTCCAAACTATGCAGTTAAGCGTGCTTGGGAGAGAGTAGTACTTGGATGGGTAACCTCCTGGGAAGTCCTTGTGTTGCACCCCTTTTTATGATGACAAAATCCATTGGAGTGTAAACTCCTCAATTAAGCACGATGAGTACGGTTTGTTCAGTCATCGTATTGCTCTCCAGGATTTTTATGATGAGATCCGTATGGATGCCAATATATGCATTGATCGCGATCTCCCTATCGGGTGCGATCATACCAGCACTAATGCACCGGATTCCATCAGAACTCCGCAGTTAAGCGTGCTTGGGCGAGAGTAGTACTAGGATGGGTGACCTCCTGGGAAGTCCTCGTGTTGCACCCCTTTTTCGTGGCCGAAATCCGTGCGAGTCCAAACTATGCAGTTAAGCGTGCTTGGGCGAGAGTAGTACTAGGATGGGTGACCTCCTGGGAAGTCCTCGTGTTGCACCCCTTTTTATGATGGCAAAATCCATTGGAGTGTAAACTCCTCAATTAAGCACGATGAGTACGGTTTGTTCAGTCATCGTATTGCTCTCCAGGATTTTTATGATGAGATCCGTATGGATGCCAATATTTGCATTGATCGCGATCTCCCTATCGGGTGCGATCATACCAGCACTAATGCACCGGATCCCATCAGAACTCCGCAGTTAAGCGTGCTTGGGCGAGAGTAGTACTAGGATGGGTGACCTCCTGGGAAGTCCTCGTGTTGCACCCCTTTTTCCCCGCCGAAATCCGTGCGAGTCCAAACTATGCAGTTAAGCGTGCTTGGGCGAGAGTAGTACTAGGATGGGTGACCTCCTGGGAAGTCCTCGTGTTGCACCCCTTTTTCGCGGCCGAAATCCGTGCGAGTCCAAACTATGCAGTTAAGCGTGCTTGGGCGAGAGTAGTACTTGGAAGGGTGACCTCCTGGGAAGT
The DNA here is from genome assembly GCA_037074615.1 of Leucaena leucocephala. Classification (NCBI taxonomy): domain Eukaryota; kingdom Viridiplantae; phylum Streptophyta; class Magnoliopsida; order Fabales; family Fabaceae; genus Leucaena; species Leucaena leucocephala. The sequence goes on from CM073520.1 coordinate 20,632,098, forward strand.
CCTCGTGTTGCACCCCTTTTTCGCGGCCGAAATCCGTGCGAGTCCAAACTATGCAGTTAAGCGTGCTTGGGCGAGAGTAGTACTAGGATGGGTGACCTCCTGGGAAGTCCTCGTGTTGCACCCCTTTTTCCCCGCCGAAATCCGTGCGAGTCCAAACTATGCAGTTAAGCGTGCTTGGGCGAGAGTAGTACTAGGATGGGTGACCTCCTGGGAAGTCCTCGTGTTGCACCCCTTTTTCGCGGCCGAAATCCGTGCGAGTCCAAACTATGCAGTTAAGCGTGCTTGGGAGAGAGTAGTACTTGGATGGGTGACCTCCTGGGAAGTCCTTGTGTTGCACCCCTTTTTATGATGACAAAATCCATTGGAGTGTAAACTCCTCAATTAAGCACGATGAGTACGGTTTGTTCAGTCATCGTATTGCTCTCCAGGATTTTTATGATGAGATCCGTATGGATGCCAATATATGCATTGATCGCGATCTCCCTATCGGGTGCGATCATACCAGCACTAATGCACCGGATTCCATCAGAACTCCGCAGTTAAGCGTGCTTGGGCGAGAGTAGTACTAGGATGGGTGACCTCCTGGGAAGTCCTCGTGTTGCACCCCTTTTTCGCGGCCGAAATCCGTGCGAGTCCAAACTATGCAGTTAAGCGTGCTTGGGCGAGAGTAGTACTAGGATGGGTGACCTCCTGGGAAGTCCTCGTGTTGCACCCCTTTTTATGATGGCAAAATCCATTGGAGTGTAAACTCCTCAATTAAGCACGATGAGTACGGTTTGTTCAGTCATCGTATTGCTCTCCAGGATTTTTATGATGAGATCCGTATGGATGCCAATATATGCATTGATCGCGATCTCCCTATCGGGTGCGATCATACCAGCACTAATGCATTGGATCCCATCAGAACTCCGCAGTCAAGCGTGCTTGGGCGAGAGTAGTACTAGGATGGGTGACCTCCTGGGAAGTCCTCGTGTTGCACCCCTTTTTTGCGGCTGAAATCCGTGCGAGTCCAAACTATGCAGTTAAGCGTGCTTGGGAGAGAGTAGTACTTGGATGGGTGACCTCCTGGAAAGTCCTCGTGTTGCACCCCTTTTTATGATGGCAAAATCCATTGGAGTGTAAACTCCTCAATTAAGCACGATGAGTACGGTTTGTTCAGTCATCGTATTGCTCTCCAGGATTTTTATGATGAGATCCGTATGGATGCCAATATATGCATTGATCGCGATCTCCCTATCGGGTGCGATCATACCAGCACTAATGCATCGGATCCCATCAGAACTCCGCAGTCAAGCGTGCTTGGGCGAGAGTAGTACTAGGATGGGTGACCTGCTGGGAAGTCCTCGTGTTGCACCCCTTTTTCGCGGCCGAAATCCGTGCGAGTCCAAACTATGCAGTTAAGCGTGCTTGGGAGAGAGTAGTACTTGGATGGGTGACCTCCTGGGAAGTCCTCGTGTTGCACCCCTTTTTATGATGGTAAAATCCATTGGAGTGTAAACTCCTCAATTAAGCACGATGAGTACGGTTTGTTCAGTCATCGTATTGCTCTCCAGGATTTTTATGATGAGATCCGTATGGATGCCAATATTTGCATTGATCGCGATCTCCCTATCGGGTGCGATCATACCAGCACTAATGCACCGGATCCCATCAGAACTCCGCAGTTAAGCGTGCTTGGGCGAGAGTAGTACTAGGATGGGTGACCTCCTGGGAAGTCCTCGTGTTGCACCCCTTTTTCGCGGCCGAAATCCGTGCGAGTCCAAACTATGCAGTTAAGCGTGCTTGGGAGAGAGTAGTACTTGGATGGGTGACCTCCTGGGAAGTCCTCGTGTTGCACCCCTTTTTATGATGGCAAAATCCATTGGAGTGTAAACTCCTCAATTAAGCACGATGAGTACGGTTTGTTCAGTCATCGTATTGCTCTCCAGGATTTTTATGATGAGATCCGTATGGATGCCAATATATGCATTGATCGCGATCTCCCTATCGGGTGCGATCATACCAGCACTAATGCACCGGATCCCATCAGAACTCCGCAGTTAAGCGTGCTTGGGCGAGAGTAGTACCAGGATGGGTGACCTCCTGGGAAGTCCTCGTGTTGCACCCCTTTTTCGCGGCCGAAATCCGTGCGAGTCCAAACTATGCAGTTAAGCGTGCTTGGGCGAGAGTAGTACTTGGAAGGGTGACCTCCTGGGAAGTCCTCGTGTTGCACCCCTTTTTCGCGGCCGAAATCCGTGCGAGTCTAAACTATGCAGTTAAGCGTGCTTGGGCGAGAGTAGTACTAGGATGGGTGACCTCCTGGGAAGTCCTCGTGTTGCACCCCTTTTTCGCGGCCGAAATCCGTGCGAGTCCAAACTATGCAGTTAAGCGTGCTTGGGAGAGAGTAGTACTTGGATGGGTGACCTCCTGGGAAGTCCTCGTGTTGCACCCCTTTTTATGATGGTAAAATCCATTGGAGTGTAAACTCCTCAATTAAGCACGATGAGTACGGTTTGTTCAGTCATCGTATTGCTCTCCAGGATTTTTATGATGAGATCCGTATGGATGCCAATATTTGCATTGATCGCGATCTCCCTATTGGGTGCGATCATACCAGCACTAATGCACCGGATCCCATCAGAACTCCGCAGTTAAGCGTGCTTGGGCGAGAGTAGTACTAGGATGGGTGACCTCCTGGGAAGTCCTCGTGTTGCACCCCTTTTTCGCGGCCGAAATCCGTGCGAGTCCAAACTATGCAGTTAAGCGTGCTTGGGCGAGAGTAGTACTAGGATGGGTGACCTCCTGGGAAGTCCTCGTGTTGCACCCCTTTTTCGCGGCCGAAATCCGTGCGAGTCCAAACTATGCAGTTAAGCGTGCTTGGGCGAGAGTAGTACTTGGAAGGGTGACCTCCTGGGAAGTCCTCGTGTTGCACCCCTTTTTCGCGGCCGAAATCCGTGCGAGTCCAAACTATGCAGTTAAGCGTGCTTGGGCGAGAGTAGTACTAGGATGGGTGACCTCCTGGGAAGTCCTCGTGTTGCACCCCTTTTTCGCGGCCGAAATCCGTGCGAGTCCAAACTATGCAGTTAAGCGTGCTTGGGCGAGAGTAGTACTTGGATGGGTGACCTCCTGGGAAGTCCTCGTGTTGCACCCCTTTTTCGCGGCCGAAATCCGTGCGAGTCCAAACTATGCAGTTAAGCGTGCTTGGGAGAGAGTAGTACTTGGATGGGTAACCTCCTGGGAAGTCCTTGTGTTGCACCCCTTTTTATGATGACAAAATCCATTGGAGTGTAAACTCCTCAATTAAGCACGATGAGTACGGTTTGTTCAGTCATCGTATTGCTCTCCAGGATTTTTATGATGAGATCCGTATGGATGCCAATATATGCATTGATCGCGATCTCCCTATCGGGTGCGATCATACCAGCACTAATGCACCGGATTCCATCAGAACTCCGCAGTTAAGCGTGCTTGGGCGAGAGTAGTACTAGGATGGGTGACCTCCTGGGAAGTCCTCGTGTTGCACCCCTTTTTCGCGGCCGAAATCCGTGCGAGTCCAAACTATGCAGTTAAGCGTGCTTGGGCGAGAGTAGTACTAGGATGGGTGACCTCCTGGGAAGTCCTCGTGTTGCACCCCTTTTTATGATGGCAAAATCCATTGGAGTGTAAACTCCTCAATTAAGCACGATGAGTACGGTTTGTTCAGTCATCGTATTGCTCTCCAGGATTTTTATGATGAGATCCGTATGGATGCCAATATTTGCATTGATCGCGATCTCCCTATCGGGTGCGATCATACCAGCACTAATGCACCGGATCCCATCAGAACTCCGCAGTTAAGCGTGCTTGGGCGAGAGTAGTACTAGGATGGGTGACCTCCTGGGAAGTCCTCGTGTTGCACCCCTTTTTCCCCGCCGAAATCCGTGCGAGTCCAAACTATGCAGTTAAGCGTGCTTGGGCGAGAGTAGTACTAGGATGGGTGACCTCCTGGGAAGTCCTCGTGTTGCACCCCTTTTTCGCGGCCGAAATCCGTGCGAGTCCAAACTATGCAGTTAAGCGTGCTTGGGCGAGAGTAGTACTTGGAAGGGTGACCTCCTGGGAAGTCCTCGTGTTGCACCCCTTTTTCGCGGCCGAAATCCGTGCGAGTCCAAACTATGCAGTTAAGCGTGCTTGGGCGAGAGTAGTACTAGGATGGGTGACCTCCTGGGAAGTCCTCGTGTTGCACCCCTTTTTCGCGGCCGAAATCCGTGCGAGTCCAAACTATGCAGTTAAGCGTGCTTGGGCGAGAGTAGTACTAGGATGGGTGACCTCCTGGGAAGTCCTCGTGTTGCACCCCTTTTTCGCGGCCGAAATCCGTGCGAGTCCAAACTATGCAGTTAAGCGTGCTTGGGAGAGAGTAGTACTTGGATGGGTGACCTCCTGGGAAGTCCTTGTGTTGCACCCCTTTTTATGATGACAAAATCCATTGGAGTGTAAACTCCTCAATTAAGCACGATGAGTACGGTTTGTTCAGTCATCGTATTGCTCTCCAGGATTTTTATGATGAGATCCGTATGGATGCCAATATATGCATTGATCGCGATCTCCCTATCGGGTGCGATCATACCAGCACTAATGCACCGGATTCCATCAGAACTCCGCAGTTAAGCGTGCTTGGGCGAGAGTAGTACTAGGATGGGTGACCTCCTGGGAAGTCCTCGTGTTGCACCCCTTTTTCGCGGCCGAAATCCGTGCGAGTCCAAACTATGCAGTTAAGCGTGCTTGGGCGAGAGTAGTACTAGGATGGGTGACCTCCTGGGAAGTCCTCGTGTTGCACCCCTTTTTATGATGGCAAAATCCATTGGAGTGTAAACTCCTCAATTAAGCACGATGAGTACGGTTTGTTCAGTCATCGTATTGCTCTCCAGGATTTTTATGATGAGATCCGTATGGATGCCAATATATGCATTGATCGCGATCTCCCTATCGGGTGCGATCATACCAGCACTAATGCATTGGATCCCATCAGAACTCCGCAGTCAAGCGTGCTTGGGCGAGAGTAGTACTAGGATGGGTGACCTCCTGGGAAGTCCTCGTGTTGCACCCCTTTTTTGCGGCTGAAATCCGTGCGAGTCCAAACTATGCAGTTAAGCGTGCTTGGGAGAGAGTAGTACTTGGATGGGTGACCTCCTGGAAAGTCCTCGTGTTGCACCCCTTTTTATGATGGCAAAATCCATTGGAGTGTAAACTCCTCAATTAAGCACGATGAGTACGGTTTGTTCAGTCATCATATTGCTCTCCAGGATTTTTATGATGAGATCCGTATGGATGCCAATATATGCATTGATCGCGATCTCCCTATCGGGTGCGATCATACCAGCACTAATGCATCGGATCCCATCAGAACTCCGCAGTCAAGCGTGCTTGGGCGAGAGTAGTACTAGGATGGGTGACCTGCTGGGAAGTCCTCGTGTTGCACCCCTTTTTCGCGGCCGAAATCCGTGCGAGTCCAAACTATGCAGTTAAGCGTGCTTGGGAGAGAGTAGTACTTGGATGGGTGACCTCCTGGGAAGTCCTCGTGTTGCACCCCTTTTTATGATGGTAAAATCCATTGGAGTGTAAACTCCTCAATTAAGCACGATGAGTACGGTTTGTTCAGTCATCGTATTGCTCTCCAGGATTTTTATGATGAGATCCGTATGGATGCCAATATTTGCATTGATCGCGATCTCCCTATCGGGTGCGATCATACCAGCACTAATGCACCGGATCCCATCAGAACTCCGCAGTTAAGCGTGCTTGGGCGAGAGTAGTACTAGGATGGGTGATGTAACATCCCAATTTTTGGGTCTAGTTCACCTAGGTTCAAAATGAGGAATGTGAGGAATATCCTAAGTCTTAAGCCTAGGAATTCTGCAGGTAGCTTGATATGGGCTGGCTCCTGTGTAAGATAACCTGATATGGGCGGGTTGTCGACCTTTTCAATTAACGATGACTCCCGAAGAGTTTAAGGGTTGAGTTATTGAAAGAGAATTTCTAGACCTTAAGATGAGGGATGAGAAGTTGAGCAATGAGGCCAGAAAGAGAATGCAGGGGCAAAATCGTAATTATGGGAAAGATCGGGCTGGTAGCCGATGAGTACCATATTTTGCCAGAAAATAGAGAAAATTATGCTGATCATTTCACTGAACTATAAAATGTGCATACGAGGTCTCTATGAGTATGAAAGAATTATGGAAAGTTTAAGGACAAAAAGGTGGGGTCCTTAAGTGTAATTTTAGCCAAATAAAAAGGGACTTAAATGAAAAGAAGAAAAGTTTCTTGGGGCTAAAGTGTAATTAAAGAAAGTCAGGCCGGAAGTGGTTTGGACTGTCCGACGGCATTTCAGTCCCAGATTTCACCGGTAGAGAGAGCAAGGGACGCTCGGTAATCTGGCTTAATACAGGAATTTTTGAAGACTCCAGATAGCCAGAAATGGACTGATCGTCCAAAAGTTATAAAAATTCATACCGGATATCCTAGATTTCAGATCTAGGTGAGAAAATACAGGATGATGCGTCCTTATGGGGCGGTTGTCAGGAAACTGACAGAATACCGATAGGAGGCCTGTAGAAAAAGTTATTCGCAAATTAGAAAATCCAGACGGGAGTGTGAGGCCTCCGGGTATCCGATAGGGAATTTTATCGGTATTTGAAAAGGGACTGAATGAGTTCGGATAACCTCAGTCAGATGACTGATATGACTCACAAGGATGCCTGAACACCGCAGGCCAGTGTATCGGACAGAAGGAGCCGGTGTCCGGATATGTGTATAAACGGTGAATAGTAGATAAAATATTCAATAATTATTAACAGGGGAAGATTCCTCGTAATGCGTGCCATGAAGGTAATGGACCCTGAGAGGCCCAATAATGGCGCCAACAAGGCCCAGTAAGACACTTGGACTGATAAGTTGGCCAGTGTCCGGCAGAACCCCGGAAAAGTGCGAAATTACGAAAATGCCCCTGTGTTGTACTAAAGGGGTAGTAGATGAATGAGGGCATTTTGGTCATTCTGGACAGGCCCAGGAGCCAAGGCTCATACAGATAAAGTTACTTAGAGTCAGTATATATCCTGACAGAATATAGAAGGGTGTGAAATGATGATTTTACCCTTAGGGTTAAAATAGTGCAAGAAAGGGCACCCAGGGGTATTTTGGTAATTTGCCGAGGGATGTTTCTTGGGAATCGAGCCATCAGAGTACTTGAGCTTGATCAGGATCCAAGATAACATACCCAGAGCCCAAAAACGTAGCCCATGGAGTATGTGGGAAAAAGTGGCATTAAAATACTATTTTAATGTTGTTTCAATAAAGCAAAGTTACTCGGTCGGCACGATAACCGAGGAGGTGATCAGATAAAGTCCGGGACTTATCTGGATAGCATTGGAAGGCGTGAAAGGTCCCTTCCAGGTGCCACATGGCCAATCTTAGAGGCAGAAGAAAAGTTGAGGACACGTATTACGGTGCAAGACTCTGGACCGGTACTGGATTGGACTGAACTGCTGAGTCAGCTGATGAGGTGTCCAGGAATTGTGACATGTGAAGAATGTGGCGATGAGGTGTCCCGGTGAGGTGTCCTGGATGATGTCATGCATGATGCAGTAAAAAGGAATAAAGAAAAATAGGAAAAACCAGGAAAAACCAGGACCACATGTTCAGATGGCTTCAAAATTACAGAAATGCCATCCATTAAAGCTATAAATACCCCCCTTCCCCTCCCATTTTATGCATCCCACGTTTTTGGCAAGAAAAGAGAGAGAAAGAAGAGAGAGAAGGAGAAAGAAAGAAAGAAAGGAAGTTCTGGTGGAGTTGGAAGCAGTATAGAAGTTCTGGAGCTCTGATTTTGAGGTAGTAACTAATCCTAGCTCTTATGTAATGTCTTTGTGATTTGTTGTGCTATTGTTTGGTTGGATTGTTGTCTTATATGTTTTGCTTGAAGCTCTATTACAATGCTATGATCATATGTTATTGAATATGGAAGCACGCAGCATACTTACCTATACACAATCACAAGCAAGCACCGTCACTCTGCATTACATATATTGTTATGATTATTACTACTGAGATTCCCCCGAATCTCATTCCCCATATATAACATTACAGGGGAGGTTCTGTCAAAATAAAATCTGGAAATTTTAAGAGACGCCGTTATGCTGCTGAAATTCCGGCAAGGAAGCAGGAACAGGGAAAGGAACTGATACGTACTGTGTACGTAGTGCTGTCTAAGGAGGCTGGAAGTGAGTGGACCCAGCAGGTTCATCCAGTCTTTCCTGGGTACTACGTAGAATGGTAGTTCTCATGAGGGAATTACCGAATCGGTACAAGATCGGTTACTTTCTACAGAAGGAATGTAGCAGTTATGCTGCCGGATTTTAGGCAGGGAAAGATGTAATAGAAATATGAGAATTTGATGTATGCCTTGTTGTATGACATTTTATTATTTAATAATAAATGTTGTTTGGCATGTTCAATTTGTGAATGGGGAATTAAGGGAGAAATTCGCAGGTCTTGAGGTAGCAGTGTTCTGACCTCAGTTTGACCTAGTAAACGAAGGAGTTTGGCTATGAAATTTGGCAATCTAGTCGTACACATCTGGGGCATTACGTGGATAGGTAATAAGCCTCATTTGGATGTGTAGAACGAGATAAATTAGTTTTCAAATTAAAGGTTCATAATAAGGAACTTAAAAGTAGAAATTTTAATTTATGGGCTTAAGTTAAGATATGATCGAGCTAATATCGCTTCCTTAAGTGTACTCTGAGGAGTCTAAGGGAGGATGTTTCATTTTGGTATCAGAGCAATAGATTCTGGCATAAACCAGACAGGATTCTGGCACAGAACAGAAGGTTCTGGCTTAGAAAGGTTATCTCCCTAGAGTACATAGAGGTTTAGAAAAGCCCAGTGGAGGTAAAGCTCTTAAATGAGAAAGTGAGATAAGGTAGACCCCGGAATTACGTCAAGATGGGGTAAGATATGAAAGAAATGGACACTACTCACAAGTCCAGTAAGTTATCCATAAGCATAAGCAGATAAATAGATGATAAAAGATTGATGAGCTATAATGAGATAGCTAGAATGAGATTTGTCTAGGAATGATCCTAGGACATGGCCTAAGGCTAGAGATGTGATGGGCTGATGTTCCCTAAGAAGAGGGATTCCATCACAGAGAAGTGATAGACCTAGGGTAGAGTACCCTAGAGGATAGAAATGATAGTAAGAGATGATGAATGAGATCCATGAGACTGAAGTTCGCTAGGATCAAGAGAAAGAGGTAGGGAAGCATTGGCTAAGAGTACTCTGGGAGGTAGCTCAAGTTGTGAAGCCAATAGCAAGAGAAAGAGGCAATAGTTCAGGCAGGGGACTGATCAAGGAGAAGATCAGGTTGGAGAGCAGGGATGTCAAAGTGGTGAACCATGGCACATAGGAGTGTCGAGCACGGCAATGCAGTGGTGAGAGGAAGGCCACTTGGCGAGTGTTGCCTACGAATGCTGACATCCTAGGAAAGGTGTTTGCTACCACAGACAGAGTCTCCAATTTTCCCTGAGGTCGACCCTAAGAATGGTTAAGAGGAACCATAGCTGTAAGGGAGACTGAGCTGTAAGGAACTATATGCCTAGATGATAATGTGGACGAAGAGTTCTTTTCTGATCTAGAGAATGTGGTTATTATAACAAGTTATGAGAAATAATTAGTAAGATAATAAATCTGTCTTAGCTCAGTGATGAGGTTGCTGTATGAGGGGTTAGGGCATGGATAGCTGTAAGCAACTATAATGAGAGATGTTAGTTGCTAAGAATCCATGTGGAAGGTCTGGGACCAAGCTGTTGCTCCTCTAGACCATCACTGGAGTGAGGATAAGACAGAGAGGGATGATCTTACTGGTTATATATATGACTGCGTTATAAGAATCACATAGCTGTATAGGTCAGTAAGAAGTTCTCTTCAGGAAAGATGAGGTATCCCTTAAAATTTCGAGGACGAAATTTTTAAAAGGGGAGGAGAATTGTAACATCCCAATTTTTGGGTCTAGTTCACCTAGGTTCAAAATGAGGAATGTGAGGAATATCCTAAGTCTTAAGCCTAGGAATTCTGCAGGTAGCTTGATATGGGCTGGCTCCTGTGTAAGATAACCTGATATGGGCGGGTTGTCGACCTTTTCAATTAACGATGACTCCCGAAGAGTTTAAGGGTTGAGTTATTGAAAGAGAATTTCTAGACCTTAAGATGAGGGATGAGAAGTTGAGCAATGAGGCCAGAAAGAGAATGCAGGGGCAAAATCGTAATTATGGGAAAGATCGGGCTGGTAGCCGATGAGTACCATATTTTGCCAGAAAATAGAGAAAATTATGCTGATCATTTCACTGAACTATAAAATGTGCATACGAGGTCTCTATGAGTATGAAAGAATTATGGAAAGTTTAAGGACAAAAAGGTGGGGTCCTTAAGTGTAATTTTAGCCAAATAAAAAGGGACTTAAATGAAAAGAAGAAAAGTTTCTTGGGGCTAAAGTGTAATTAAAGAAAGTCAGGCCGGAAGTGGTTTGGACTGTCCGACGGCATTTCAGTCCCAGATTTCACCGGTAGAGAGAGCAAGGGACGCTCGGTAATCTGGCTTAATACAGGAATTTTTGAAGACTCCAGATAGCCAGAAATGGACTGATCGTCCAAAAGTTATAAAAATTCATACCGGATATCCTAGATTTCAGATCTAGGTGAGAAAATACAGGATGATGCGTCCTTATGGGGCGGTTGTCAGGAAACTGACAGAATACCGATAGGAGGCCTGTAGAAAAAGTTATTCGCAAATTAGAAAATCCAGACGGGAGTGTGAGGCCTCCGGGTATCCGATAGGGAATTTTATCGGTATTTGAAAAGGGACTGAATGAGTTCGGATAACCTCAGTCAGATGACTGATATGACTCACAAGGATGCCTGAACACCGCAGGCCAGTGTATCGGACAGAAGGAGCCGGTGTCCGGATATGTGTATAAACGGTGAATAGTAGATAAAATATTCAATAATTATTAACAGGGGAAGATTCCTCGTAATGCGTGCCATGAAGGTAATGGACCCTGAGAGGCCCAATAATGGCGCCAACAAGGCCCAGTAAGACACTTGGACTGATAAGTTGGCCAGTGTCCGGCAGAACCCCGGAAAAGTGCGAAATTACGAAAATGCCCCTGTGTTGTACTAAAGGGGTAGTAGATGAATGAGGGCATTTTGGTCATTCTGGACAGGCCCAGGAGCCAAGGCTCATACAGATAAAGTTACTTAGAGTCAGTATATATCCTGACAGAATATAGAAGGGTGTGAAATGATGATTTTACCCTTAGGGTTAAAATAGTGCAAGAAAGGGCACCCAGGGGTATTTTGGTAATTTGCCGAGGGATGTTTCTTGGGAATCGAGCCATCAGAGTACTTGAGCTTGATCAGGATCCAAGATAACATACCCAGAGCCCAAAAACGTAGCCCATGGAGTATGTGGGAAAAAGTGGCATTAAAATACTATTTTAATGTTGTTTCAATAAAGCAAAGTTACTCGGTCGGCACGATAACCGAGGAGGTGATCAGATAAAGTCCGGGACTTATCTGGATAGCATTGGAAGGCGTGAAAGGTCCCTTCCAGGTGCCACATGGCCAATCTTAGAGGCAGAAGAAAAGTTGAGGACACGTATTACGGTGCAAGACTCTGGACCGGTACTGGATTGGACTGAACTGCTGAGTCAGCTGATGAGGTGTCCAGGAATTGTGACATGTGAAGAATGTGGCGATGAGGTGTCCCGGTGAGGTGTCCTGGATGATGTCATGCATGATGCAGTAAAAAGGAATAAAGAAAAATAGGAAAAACCAGGAAAAACCAGGACCACATGTTCAGATGGCTTCAAAATTACAGAAATGCCATCCATTAAAGCTATAAATACCCCCCTTCCCCTCCCATTTTATGCATCCCACGTTTTTGGCAAGAAAAGAGAGAGAAAGAAGAGAGAGAAGGAGAAAGAAAGAAAGAAAGGAAGTTCTGGTGGAGTTGGAAGCAGTATAGAAGTTCTGGAGCTCTGATTTTGAGGTAGTAACTAATCCTAGCTCTTATGTAATGTCTTTGTGATTTGTTGTGCTATTGTTTGGTTGGATTGTTGTCTTATATGTTTTGCTTGAAGCTCTATTACAATGCTATGATCATATGTTATTGAATATGGAAGCACGCAGCATACTTACCTATACACAATCACAAGCAAGCACCGTCACTCTGCATTACATATATTGTTATGATTATTACTACTGAGATTCCCCCGAATCTCATTCCCCATATATAACATTACAGGGGAGGTTCTGTCAAAATAAAATCTGGAAATTTTAAGAGACGCCGTTATGCTGCTGAAATTCCGGCAAGGAAGCAGGAACAGGGAAAGGAACTGATACGTACTGTGTACGTAGTGCTGTCTAAGGAGGCTGGAAGTGAGTGGACCCAGCAGGTTCATCCAGTCTTTCCTGGGTACTACGTAGAATGGTAGTTCTCATGAGGGAATTACCGAATCGGTACAAGATCGGTTACTTTCTACAGAAGGAATGTAGCAGTTATGCTGCCGGATTTTAGGCAGGGAAAGATGTAATAGAAATATGAGAATTTGATGTATGCCTTGTTGTATGACATTTTATTATTTAATAATAAATGTTGTTTGGCATGTTCAATTTGTGAATGGGGAATTAAGGGAGAAATTCGCAGGTCTTGAGGTAGCAGTGTTCTGACCTCAGTTTGACCTAGTAAACGAAGGAGTTTGGCTATGAAATTTGGCAATCTAGTCGTACACATCTGGGGCATTACGTGGATAGGTAATAAGCCTCATTTGGATGTGTAGAACGAGATAAATTAGTTTTCAAATTAAAGGTTCATAATAAGGAACTTAAAAGTAGAAATTTTAATTTATGGGCTTAAGTTAAGATATGATCGAGCTAATATCGCTTCCTTAAGTGTACTCTGAGGAGTCTAAGGGAGGATGTTTCAGGTGACCTCCTGGGAAGTCCTCGTGTTGCACCCCTTTTTCGCGGCCGAAATCCGTGCGAGTCCAAACTATGCAGTTAAGCGTGCTTGGGAGAGAGTAGTACTTGGATGGGTGACCTCCTGGGAAGTCCTCGTGTTGCACCCCTTTTTATGATGGCAAAATCCATTGGAGTGTAAACTCCTCAATTAAGCACGATGAGTACGGTTTGTTCAGTCATCGTATTGCTCTCCAGGATTTTTATGATGAGATCCGTATGGATGCCAATATATGCATTGATCGCGATCTCCCTATCGGGTGCGATCATACCAGCACTAATGCACCGGATCCCATCAGAACTCCGCAGTTAAGCGTGCTTGGGCGAGAGTAGTACCAGGATGGGTGACCTCCTGGGAAGTCCTCGTGTTGCACCCCTTTTTCGCGGCCGAAATCCGTGCGAGTCCAAACTATGCAGTTAAGCGTGCTTGGGCGAGAGTAGTACTTGGAAGGGTGACCTCCTGGGAAGTCCTCGTGTTGCACCCCTTTTTCGCGGCCGAAATCCGTGCGAGTCTAAACTATGCAGTTAAGCGTGCTTGGGCGAGAGTAGTACTAGGATGGGTGACCTCCTGGGAAGTCCTCGTGTTGCACCCCTTTTTCACGGCCGAAATCCGTGCGAGTCCAAACTATGCAGTTAAGCGTGCTTGGGAGAGAGTAGTACTTGGATGGGTGACCTCCTGGGAAGTCCTCGTGTTGCACCCCTTTTTATGATGGTAAAATCCATTGGAGTGTAAACTCCTCAATTAAGCACGATGAGTACGGTTTGTTCAGTCATCGTATTGCTCTCCAGGATTTTTATGATGAGATCCGTATGGATGCCAATATTTGCATTGATCGCGATCTCCCTATTGGGTGCGATCATACCAGCACTAATGCACCGGATCCCATCAGAACTCCGCAGTTAAGCGTGCTTGGGCGAGAGTAGTACTAGGATGGGTGACCTCCTGGGAAGTCCTCGTGTTGCACCCCTTTTTCGCGGCCGAAATCCGTGCGAGTCCAAACTATGCAGTTAAGCGTGCTTGGGCGAGAGTAGTACTAGGATGGGTGACCTCCTGGGAAGTCCTCGTGTTGCACCCCTTTTTCGCGGCCGAAATCCGTGCGAGTCCAAACTATGCAGTTAAGCGTGCTTGGGCGAGAGTAGTACTTGGAAGGGTGACCTCCTGGGAAGTCCTCGTGTTGCACCCCTTTTTCGCGGCCGAAATCCGTGCGAGTCCAAACTATGCAGTTAAGCGTGCTTGGGCGAGAGTAGTACTAGGATGGGTGACCTCCTGGGAAGTCCTCGTGTTGCACCCCTTTTTCGCGGCCGAAATCCGTGCGAGTCCAAACTATGCAGTTAAGCGTGCTTGGGCGAGAGTAGTACTTGGATGGGTGACCTCCTGGGAAGTCCTCGTGTTGCACCCCTTTTTCGCGGCCGAAATCCGTGCGAGTCCAAACTATGCAGTTAAGCGTGCTTGGGAGAGAGTAGTACTTGGATGGGTAACCTCCTGGGAAGTCCTTGTGTTGCACCCCTTTTTATGATGACAAAATCCATTGGAGTGTAAACTCCTCAATTAAGCACGATGAGTACGGTTTGTTCAGTCATCGTATTGCTCTCCAGGATTTTTATGATGAGATCCGTATGGATGCCAATATATGCATTGATCGCGATCTCCCTATCGGGTGCGATCATACCAGCACTAATGCACCGGATTCCATCAGAACTCCGCAGTTAAGCGTGCTTGGGCGAGAGTAGTACTAGGATGGGTGACCTCCTGGGAAGTCCTCGTGTTGCACCCCTTTTTCGTGGCCGAAATCCGTGCGAGTCCAAACTATGCAGTTAAGCGTGCTTGGGCGAGAGTAGTACTAGGATGGGTGACCTCCTGGGAAGTCCTCGTGTTGCACCCCTTTTTATGATGGCAAAATCCATTGGAGTGTAAACTCCTCAATTAAGCACGATGAGTACGGTTTGTTCAGTCATCGTATTGCTCTCCAGGATTTTTATGATGAGATCCGTATGGATGCCAATATTTGCATTGATCGCGATCTCCCTATCGGGTGCGATCATACCAGCACTAATGCACCGGATCCCATCAGAACTCCGCAGTTAAGCGTGCTTGGGCGAGAGTAGTACTAGGATGGGTGACCTCCTGGGAAGTCCTCGTGTTGCACCCCTTTTTCCCCGCCGAAATCCGTGCGAGTCCAAACTATGCAGTTAAGCGTGCTTGGGCGAGAGTAGTACTAGGATGGGTGACCTCCTGGGAAGTCCTCGTGTTGCACCCCTTTTTCGCGGCCGAAATCCGTGCGAGTCCAAACTATGCAGTTAAGCGTGCTTGGGCGAGAGTAGTACTTGGAAGGGTGACCTCCTGGGAAGTCCTCGTGTTGCACCCCTTTTTCGCGGCCGAAATCCGTGCGAGTCCAAACTATGCAGTTAAGCGTGCTTGGGCGAGAGTAGTACTAGGATGGGTGACCTCCTGGGAAGTCCTCGTGTTGCACCCCTTTTTCGCGGCCGAAATCCGTGCGAGTCCAAACTATGCAGTTAAGCGTGCTTGGGCGAGAGTAGTACTTGGATGGGTGACCTCCTGGGAAGTCCTCGTGTTGCACCCCTTTTTCGCGGCCGAAATCCGTGCGAGTCCAAACTATGCAGTTAAGCGTGCTTGGGAGAGAGTAGTACTTGGATGGGTGACCTCCTGGGAAGTCCTTGTGTTGCACCCCTTTTTATGATGACAAAATCCATTGGAGTGTAAACTCCTCAATTAAGCACGATGAGTACGGTTTGTTCAGTCATCGTATTGCTCTCCAGGATTTTTATGATGAGATCCGTATGGATGCCAATATATGCATTGATCGCGATCTCCCTATCGGGTGCGATCATACCAGCACTAATGCACCGGATCCCATCAGAACTCCGCAGTTAAGCGTGCTTGGGCGAGAGTAGTACTAGGATGGGTGACCTCCTGGGAAGTCCTCGTGTTGCACCCCTTTTTCGCGGCCGAAATCCGTGCGAGTCCAAACTATGCAGTTAAGCGTGCTTGGGCGAGAGTAGTACTAGGATGGGTGACCTCCTGGGAAGTCCTCGTGTTGCACCCCTTTTTATGATGGCAAAATCCATTGGAGTGTAAACTCCTCAATTAAGCACGATGAGTACGGTTTGTTCAGTCATCGTATTGCTCTCCAGGATTTTTATGATGAGATCCGTATGGATGCCAATATTTGCATTGATCGCGATCTCCCTATCGGGTGCGATCATACCAGCACTAATGCACCGGATCCCATCAGAACTCCGCAGTTAAGCGTGCTTGGGCGAGAGTAGTACTAGGATGGGTGACCTCCTGGGAAGTCCTCGTGTTGCACCCCTTTTTCCCCGCCGAAATCCGTGCGAGTCCAAACTATGCAGTTAAGCGTGCTTGGGCGAGAGTAGTACTAGGATGGGTGACCTCCTGGGAAGTCCTCGTGTTGCACCCCTTTTTCGCGGCCGAAATCCGTGCGAGTCCAAACTATGCAGTTAAGCGTGCTTGGGCGAGAGTAGTACTTGGAAGGGTGACCTCCTGGGAAGTCCTCGTGTTGCACCCCTTTTTCGCGGCCGAAATCCGTGCGAGTCCAAACTATGCAGTTAAGCGTGCTTGGGCGAGAGTAGTACTAGGATGGGTGACCTCCTGGGAAGTCCTCGTGTTGCACCCCTTTTTCGCGGCCGAAATCCGTGCGAGTCCAAACTATGCAGTTAAGCGTGCTTGGGCGAGAGTAGTACTTGGATGGGTGACCTCCTGGGAAGTCCTCGTGTTGCACCCCTTTTTCGCGGCCGAAATCCGTGCGAGTCCAAACTATGCAGTTAAGCGTGCTTGGGAGAGAGTAGTACTTGGATGGGTGACCTCCTGGGAAGTCCTTGTGTTGCACCCCTTTTTATGATGACAAAATCCATTGGAGTGTAAACTCCTCAATTAAGCACGATGAGTACGGTTTGTTCAGTCATCGTATTGCTCTCCAGGATTTTTATGATGAGATCCGTATGGATGCCAATATATGCATTGATCGCGATCTCCCTATCGGGTGCGATCATACCAGCACTAATGCACCGGATTCCATCAGAACTCCGCAGTTAAGCGTGCTTGGGCGAGAGTAGTACTAGGATGGGTGACCTCCTGGGAAGTCCTCGTGTTGCACCCCTTTTTCGCGGCCGAAATCCGTGCGAGTCCAAACTATGCAGTTAAGCGTGCTTGGGCGAGAGTAGTACTAGGATGGGTGACCTCCTGGGAAGTCCTCGTGTTGCACCCCTTTTTATGATGGCAAAATCCATTGGAGTGTAAACTCCTCAATTAAGCACGATGAGTACGGTTTGTTCAGTCATCGTATTGCTCTCCAGGATTTTTATGATGAGATCCGTATGGATGCCAATATATGCATTGATCGCGATCTCCCTATCGGGTGCGATCATACCAGCACTAATGCATCGGATCCCATCAGAACTCCGCAGTCAAGCGTGCTTGGGCGAGAGTAGTACTAGGATGGGTGACCTCCTGGGAAGTCCTCGTGTTGCACCCCTTTTTTGCGGCTGAAATCCGTGCGAGTCCAAACTATGCAGTTAAGCGTGCTTGGGAGAGAGTAGTACTTGGATGGGTGACCTCCTGGAAAGTCCTCGTGTTGCACCCCTTTTTATGATGGCAAAATCCATTGGAGTGTAAACTCCTCAATTAAGCACGATGAGTACGGTTTGTTCAGTCATCGTATTGCTCTCCAGGATTTTTATGATGAGATCCGTATGGATGCCAATATATGCATTGATCGCGATCTCCCTATCGGGTGCGATCATACCAGCACTAATGCATCGGATCCCATCAGAACTCCGCAGTCAAGCGTGCTTGGGCGAGAGTAGTACTAGGATGGTTGACCTGCTGGGAAGTCCTCGTGTTGCACCCCTTTTTCGCGGCCGAAATCCGTGCGAGTCCAAACTATGCAGTTAAGCGTGCTTGGGAGAGAGTAGTACTTGGATGGGTGACCTCCTGGGAAGTCCTCGTGTTGCACCCCTTTTTATGATGGTAAAATCCATTGGAGTGTAAACTCCTCAATTAAGCACGATGAGTACGGTTTGTTCAGTCATCGTATTGCTCTCCAGGATTTTTATGATGAGATCCGTATGGATGCCAATATTTGCATTGATCGCGATCTCCCTATCGGGTGCGATCATACCAGCACTAGTGCACCGGATCCCATCAGAACTCCGCAGTCAAGCGTGCTTGGGCGAGAGTAGTACTAGGATGGGTGACCTCCTGGGAAGTCCTCGTGTTGCACCCCTTTTTCGCGGCCGAAATCCGTGCGAGTCCAAACTATGCAGTTAAGCGTGCTTGGGAGAGAGTAGTACTTGGATGGGTGACCTCCTGGGAAGTCCTCGTGTTGCACCCCTTTTTATGATGGCAAAATCCATTGGAGTGTAAACTCCTCAATTAAGCACGATGAGTACGGTTTGTTCAGTCATCGTATTGCTCTCCAGGATTTTTATGATGAGATCCGTATGGATGCCAATATATGCATTGATCGCGATCTCCCTATCGGGTGCGATCATACCAGCACTAATGCACCGGATCCCATCAGAACTCCGCAGTTAAGCGTGCTTGGGCGAGAGTAGTACTAGGATGGGTGACCTCCTGGGAAGTCCTCGTGTTGCACCCCTTTTTCGCGGCCGAAATCCGTGCGAGTCCAAACTATGCAGTTAAGCGTGCTTGGGCGAGAGTAGTACTTGGAAGGGTGACCTCCTGGGAAGTCCTCGTGTTGCACCCCTTTTTCGCGGCCGAAATCCGTGCGAGTCCAAACTATGCAGTTAAGCGTGCTTGGGCGAGAGTAGTACTAGGATGGGTGACCTCCTGGGAAGTCCTCGTGTTGCACCCCTTTTTCGCGGCCGAAATCCGTGCGAGTCCAAACTATGCAGTTAAGCGTGCTTGGGAGAGAGTAGTACTTGGATGGGTGACCTCCTGGGAAGTCCTCGTGTTGCACCCCTTTTTATGATGGTAAAATCCATTGGAGTGTAAACTCCTCAATTAAGCACGATGAGTACGGTTTGTTCAGTCATCGTATTGCTCTCCAGGATTTTTATGATGAGATCCGTATGGATGCCAATATATGCATTGATCGCGATCTCCCTATCAGGTGCGATCATACCAGCACTAATGCATCGGATCCCATCAGAACTCCGCAGTCAAGCGTGCTTGGGCGAGAGTAGTACTAGGATGGGTGACCTCCTGGGAAGTCCTCGTGTTGCACCCCTTTTTTGCGGCTGAAATCCGTGCGAGTCCAAACTATGCAGTTAAGCGTGCTTGGGAGAGAGTAGTACTTGGATGGGTGACCTCCTGGAAAGTCCTCGTGTTGCACCCCTTTTTATGATGGCAAAATCCATTGGAGTGTAAACTCCTCAATTAAGCACGATGAGTACGGTTTGTTCAGTCATCGTATTGCTCTCCAGGATTTTTATGATGAGATCCGTATGGATGCCAATATATGCATTGATCGCGATCTCCCTATCGGGTGCGATCATACCAGCACTAATGCATCGGATCCCATCAGAACTCCGCAGTCAAGCGTGCTTGGGCGAGAGTAGTACTAGGATGGTTGACCTGCTGGGAAGTCCTCGTGTTGCACCCCTTTTTCGCGGCCGAAATCCGTGCGAGTCCAAACTATGCAGTTAAGCGTGCTTGGGAGAGAGTAGTACTTGGATGGGTGACCTCCTGGGAAGTCCTCGTGTTGCACCCCTTTTTATGATGGTAAAATCCATTGGAGTGTAAACTCCTCAATTAAGCACGATGAGTACGGTTTGTTCAGTCATCGTATTGCTCTCCAGGATTTTTATGATGAGATCCGTATGGATGCCAATATTTGCATTGATCGCGATCTCCCTATCGGGTGCGATCATACCAGCACTAGTGCACCGGATCCCATCAGAACTCCGCAGTTAAGCGTGCTTGGGCGAGAGTAGTACTAGGATGGGTGACCTCCTGGGAAGTCCTTGTGTTGCACCCCTTTTTCGCGGCCGAAATCCGTGCGAGTCCAAACTATGCAGTTAAGCGTGCTTGGGCGAGAGTAGTACTAGGATGGGTGACCTCCTGGGAAGTCCTCGTGTTGCACCCCTTTTTATGATGGCAAAATCCATTGGAGTGTAAACTCCTCAATTAAGCACGATGAGTACGGTTTGTTCAGTCATCGTATTGCTCTCCAGGATTTTTATGATGAGATCCGTATGGATGCCAATATATGCATTGATCGCGATCTCCCTATCGGGTGCGATCATACCAGCACTAATGCATCGGATCCCATCAGAACTCCGCAGTCAAGCGTGCTTGGGCGAGAGTAGTACTAGGATGGGTGACCTCCTGGGAAGTCCTCGTGTTGCACCCCTTTTTTGCGGCTGAAATCCGTGCGAGTCCAAACTATGCAGTTAAGCGTGCTTGGGAGAGAGTAGTACTTGGATGGGTGACCTCCTGGAAAGTCCTCGTGTTGCACCCCTTTTTATGATGGCAAAATCCATTGGAGTGTAAACTCCTCAATTAAGCACGATGAGTACGGTTTGTTCAGTCATCGTATTGCTCTCCAGGATTTTTATGATGAGATCCGTATGGATGCCAATATATGCATTGATCGCGATCTCCCTATCGGGTGCGATCATACCAGCACTAATGCATCGGATCCCATCAGAACTCCACAGTCAAGCGTGCTTGGGCGAGAGTAGTACTAGGATGGGTGACCTGCTGGGAAGTCCTCGTGTTGCACCCCTTTTTCGCGGCCGAAATCCGTGCGAGTCCAAACTATGCAGTTAAGCGTGCTTGGGAGAGAGTAGTACTTGGATGGGTGACCTCCTGGGAAGTCCTCGTGTTGCACCCCTTTTTATGATGGTAAAATCCATTGGAGTGTAAACTCCTCAATTAAGCACGATGAGTACGGTTTGTTCAGTCATCGTATTGCTCTCCAGGATTTTTATGATGAGATCCGTATGGATGCCAATATTTGCATTGATCGCGATCTCCCTATCGGGTGCGATCATACCAGCACTAATGCACCGGATCCCATCAGAACTCCGCAGTTAAGCGTGCTTGGGCGAGAGTAGTACTAGGATGGGTGACCTCCTGGGAAGTCCTCGTGTTGCACCCCTTTTTCGCGGCCGAAATCCGTGCGAGTCCAAACTATGCAGTTAAGCGTGCTTGGGCGAGAGTAGTACTTGGAAGGGTGACCTCCTGGGAAGTCCTCGTGTTGCACCCCTTTTTCGCGGCCGAAATCCGTGCGAGTCCAAACTATGCAGTTAAGCGTGCTTGGGCGAGAGTAGTACTAGGATGGGTGACCTCCTGGGAAGTCCTCGTGTTGCACCCCTTTTTCGCGGCCGAAATCCGTGCGAGTCCAAACTATGCAGTTAAGCGTGCTTGGGAGAGAGTAGTACTTGGATGGGTGACCTCCTGGGAAGTCCTCGTGTTGCACCCCTTTTTATGATGGTAAAATCCATTGGAGTGTAAACTCCTCAATTAAGCACGATGAGTACGGTTTGTTCAGTCATCGTATTGCTCTCCAGGATTTTTATGATGAGATCCGTATGGATGCCAATATATGCATTGATCGCGATCTCCCTATCAGGTGCGATCATACCAGCACTAATGCATCGGATCCCATCAGAACTCCGCAGTCAAGCGTGCTTGGGCGAGAGTAGTACTAGGATGGGTGACCTCCTGGGAAGTCCTCGTGTTGCACCCCTTTTTTGCGGCTGAAATCCGTGCGAGTCCAAACTATGCAGTTAAGCGTGCTTGGGAGAGAGTAGTACTTGGATGGGTGACCTCCTGGAAAGTCCTCGTGTTGCACCCCTTTTTATGATGGCAAAATCCATTGGAGTGTAAACTCCTCAATTAAGCACGATGAGTACGGTTTGTTCAGTCATCGTATTGCTCTCCAGGATTTTTATGATGAGATCCGTATGGATGCCAATATATGCATTGATCGCGATCTCCCTATCGGGTGCGATCATACCAGCACTAATGCATCGGATCCCATCAGAACTCCGCAGTCAAGCGTGCTTGGGCGAGAGTAGTACTAGGATGGTTGACCTGCTGGGAAGTCCTCGTGTTGCACCCCTTTTTCGCGGCCGAAATCCGTGCGAGTCCAAACTATGCAGTTAAGCGTGCTTGGGCGAGAGTAGTACTTGGATGGGTGACCTCCTGGGAAGTCCTCGTGTTGCACCCCTTTTTCGCGGCCGAAATCCGTGCGAGTCCAAACTATGCAGTTAAGCGTGCTTGGGAGAGAGTAGTACTTGGATGGGTGACCTCCTGGGAAGTCCTCGTGTTGCACCCCTTTTTATGATGGCAAAATCCATTGGAGTGTAAACTCCTCAATTAAGCACGATGAGTACGGTTTGTTCAGTCATCGTATTGCTCTCCAGGATTTTTATGATGAGATCCGTATGGATGCCAATATATGCATTGATCGCGATCTCCCTATCGGGTGCGATCATACCAGCACTAATGCACCGGATCCCATCAGAACTATGCAGTTAAGCGTGCTTGGGCGAGAGTAGTACTAGGATGGGTGACCTCCTGGGAAGTCCTTGTGTTGCACCCCTTTTTCGCGGCCGAAATCCGTGCGAGTCCAAACTATGCAGTTAAGCGTGCTTGGGCGAGAGTAGTACTAGGATGGGTGACCTCCTGGGAAGTCCTCGTGTTGCACCCCTTTTTATGATGGCAAAATCCATTGGAGTGTAAACTCCTCAATTAAGCACGATGAGTACGGTTTGTTCAGTCATCGTATTGCTCTCCAGGATTTTTATGATGAGATCCGTATGGATGCCAATATATGCATTGATCGCGATCTCCCTATCGGGTGCGATCATACCAGCACTAATGCATCGGATCCCATCAGAACTCCGCAGTCAAGCGTGCTTGGGCGAGAGTAGTACTAGGATGGGTGACCTCCTGGGAAGTCCTCGTGTTGCACCCCTTTTTTGCGGCTGAAATCCGTGCGAGTCCAAACTATGCAGTTAAGCGTGCTTGGGAGAGAGTAGTACTTGGATGGGTGACCTCCTGGAAAGTCCTCGTGTTGCACCCCTTTTTATGATGGCAAAATCCATTGGAGTGTAAACTCCTCAATTAAGCACGATGAGTACGGTTTGTTCAGTCATCGTATTGCTCTCCAGGATTTTTATGATGAGATCCGTATGGATGCCAATATATGCATTGATCGCGATCTCCCTATCGGGTGCAATCATACCAGCACTAATGCATCGGATCCCATCAGAACTCCACAGTCAAGCGTGCTTGGGCGAGAGTAGTACTAGGATGGGTGACCTGCTGGGAAGTCCTCGTGTTGCACCCCTTTTTCGCGGCCGAAATCCGTGCGAGTCCAAACTATGCAGTTAAGCGTGCTTGGGAGAGAGTAGTACTTGGATGGGTGACCTCCTGGGAAGTCCTCGTGTTGCACCCCTTTTTATGATGGTAAAATCCATTGGAGTGTAAACTCCTCAATTAAGCACGATGAGTACGGTTTGTTCAGTCATCGTATTGCTCTCCAGGATTTTTATGATGAGATCCGTATGGATGCCAATATTTGCATTGATCGCGATCTCCCTATCGGGTGCGATCATACCAGCACTAATGCACCGGATCCCATCAGAACTCCGCAGTTAAGCGTGCTTGGGCGAGAGTAGTACTAGGATGGGTGACCTCCTGGGAAGTCCTCGTGTTGCACCCCTTTTTCGCGGCCGAAATCCGTGCGAGTCCAAACTATGCAGTTAAGCGTGCTTGGGCGAGAGTAGTACTTGGAAGGGTGACCTCCTGGGAAGTCCTCGTGTTGCACCCCTTTTTCGCGGCCGAAATCCGTGCGAGTCCAAACTATGCAGTTAAGCGTGCTTGGGCGAGAGTAGTACTAGGATGGGTGACCTCCTGGGAAGTCCTCGTGTTGCACCCCTTTTTCGCGGCCGAAATCCGTGCGAGTCCAAACTATGCAGTTAAGCGTGCTTGGGAGAGAGTAGTACTTGGATGGGTGACCTCCTGGGAAGTCCTCGTGTTGCACCCCTTTTTATGATGGCAAAATCCATTGGAGTGTAAACTCCTCAATTAAGCACGATGAGTACGGTTTGTTCAGTCATCGTATTGCTCTCCAGGATTTTTATGATGAGATCCGTATGGATGCCAATATATGCATTGATCGCGATCTCCTTATCGGGTGCGATCATACCAGCACTAATGCACCGGATCCCATCAGAACTCCGCAGTTAAGCGTGCTTGGGCGAGAGTAGTACTAGGATGGGTGACCTCCTGGGAAGTCCTCGTGTTGCACCCCTTTTTCGCGGCCGAAATCCGTGCGAGTCCAAACTATGCAGTTAAGCGTGCTTGGGCGAGAGTAGTACTAGGATGGGTGACCTCCTGGGAAGTCCTCGTGTTGCACCCCTTTTTCGCGGCCGAAATCCGTGCGAGTCCAAACTATGCAGTTAAGCGTGCTTGGGAGAGAGTAGTACTTGGATGGGTGACCTCCTGGGAAGTCCTCGTGTTGCACCCCTTTTTATGATGGCAAAATCCATTGGAGTGTAAACTCCTCAATTAAGCACGATGAGTACGGTTTGTTCAGTCATCGTATTGCTCTCCAGGATTTTTATGATGAGATCCGTATGGATGCCAATATATGCATTGATCGCGATCTCCTTATCGGGTGCGATCATACCAGCACTAATGCACCGGATCCCATCAGAACTCCGCAGTTAAGCGTGCTTGGGCGAGAGTAGTACTAGGATGGGTGACCTCCTGGGAAGTCCTCGTGTTGCACCCCTTTTTCGCGGCCGAAATCCGTGCGAGTCCAAACTATGCAGTTAAGCGTGCTTGGGAGAGAGTAGTACTTGGATGGGTGACCTCCTGGGAAGTCCTCGTGTTGCACCCCTTTTTATGATGGCAAAATCCATTGGAGTGTAAACTCCTCAATTAAGCACGATGAGTACGGTTTGTTCAGTCATCGTATTGCTCTCCAGGATTTTTATGATGAGATCCGTATGGATGCCAATATATGCATTGATCGCGATCTCCCTATCGGGTGCGATCATACCAGCACTAATGCACCGGATCCCATCAGAACTATGCAGTTAAGCGTGCTTGGGCGAGAGTAGTACTAGGATGGGTGACCTCCTGGGAAGTCCTTGTGTTGCACCCCTTTTTCGCGGCCGAAATCCGTGCGAGTCCAAACTATGCAGTTAAGCGTGCTTGGGCGAGAGTAGTACTAGGATGGGTGACCTCCTGGGAAGTCCTCGTGTTGCACCCCTTTTTATGATGGCAAAATCCATTGGAGTGTAAACTCCTCAATTAAGCACGATGAGTACGGTTTGTTCAGTCATCGTATTGCTCTCCAGGATTTTTATGATGAGATCCGTATGGATGCCAATATATGCATTGATCGCGATCTCCCTATCGGGTGCGATCATACCAGCACTAATGCATCGGATCCCATCAGAACTCCGCAGTCAAGCGTGCTTGGGCGAGAGTAGTACTAGGATGGGTGACCTCCTGGGAAGTCCTCGTGTTGCACCCCTTTTTTGCGGCTGAAATCCGTGCGAGTCCAAACTATGCAGTTAAGCGTGCTTGGGAGAGAGTAGTACTTGGATGGGTGACCTCCTGGAAAGTCCTCGTGTTGCACCCCTTTTTATGATGGCAAAATCCATTGGAGTGTAAACTCCTCAATTAAGCACGATGAGTACGGTTTGTTCAGTCATCGTATTGCTCTCCAGGATTTTTATGATGAGATCCGTATGGATGCCAATATATGCATTGATCGCGATCTCCCTATCGGGTGCGATCATACCAGCACTAATGCATCGGATCCCATCAGAACTCCACAGTCAAGCGTGCTTGGGCGAGAGTAGTACTAGGATGGGTGACCTGCTGGGAAGTCCTCGTGTTGCACCCCTTTTTCGCGGCCGAAATCCGTGCGAGTCCAAACTATGCAGTTAAGCGTGCTTGGGAGAGAGTAGTACTTGGATGGGTGACCTCCTGGGAAGTCCTCGTGTTGCACCCCTTTTTATGATGGTAAAATCCATTGGAGTGTAAACTCCTCAATTAAGCACGATGAGTACGGTTTGTTCAGTCATCGTATTGCTCTCCAGGATTTTTATGATGAGATCCGTATGGATGCCAATATTTGCATTGATCGCGATCTCCCTATCGGGTGCGATCATACCAGCACTAATGCACCGGATCCCATCAGAACTCCGCAGTTAAGCGTGCTTGGGCGAGAGTAGTACTAGGATGGGTGACCTCCTGGGAAGTCCTCGTGTTGCACCCCTTTTTCGCGGCCGAAATCCGTGCGAGTCCAAACTATGCAGTTAAGCGTGCTTGGGCGAGAGTAGTACTTGGAAGGGTGACCTCCTGGGAAGTCCTCGTGTTGCACCCCTTTTTCGCGGCCGAAATCCGTGCGAGTCCAAACTATGCAGTTAAGCGTGCTTGGGCGAGAGTAGTACTAGGATGGGTGACCTCCTGGGAAGTCCTCGTGTTGCACCCCTTTTTCGCGGCCGAAATCCGTGCGAGTCCAAACTATGCAGTTAAGCGTGCTTGGGAGAGAGTAGTACTTGGATGGGTGACCTCCTGGGAAGTCCTCGTGTTGCACCCCTTTTTATGATGGCAAAATCCATTGGAGTGTAAACTCCTCAATTAAGCACGATGAGTACGGTTTGTTCAGTCATCGTATTGCTCTCCAGGATTTTTATGATGAGATCCGTATGGATGCCAATATATGCATTGATCGCGATCTCCTTATCGGGTGCGATCATACCAGCACTAATGCACCGGATCCCATCAGAACTCCGCAGTTAAGCGTGCTTGGGCGAGAGTAGTACTAGGATGGGTGACCTCCTGGGAAGTCCTCGTGTTGCACCCCTTTTTCGCGGCCGAAATCCGTGCGAGTCCAAACTATGCAGTTAAGCGTGCTTGGGCGAGAGTAGTACTAGGATGGGTGACCTCCTGGGAAGTCCTCGTGTTGCACCCCTTTTTCGCGGCCGAAATCCGTGCGAGTCCAAACTATGCAGTTAAGCGTGCTTGGGCGAGAGTAGTACTTGGAAGGGTGACCTCCTGGGAAGTCCTCGTGTTGCACCCCTTTTTCGCGGCCGAAATCCGTGCGAGTCCAAACTATGCAGTTAAGCGTGCTTGGGCGAGAGTAGTACTAGGATGGGTGACCTCCTGGGAAGTCCTCGTGTTGCACCCCTTTTTCGCGGCCGAAATCCGTGCGAGTCCAAACTATGCAGTTAAGCGTGCTTGGGAGAGAGTAGTACTTGGATGGGTGACCTCCTGGGAAGTCCTCGTGTTGCACCCCTTTTTATGATGGCAAAATCCATTGGAGTGTAAACTCCTCAATTAAGCACGATGAGTACGGTTTGTTCAGTCATCGTATTGCTCTCCAGGATTTTTATGATGAGATCCGTATGGATGCCAATATATGCATTGATCGCGATCTCCTTATCGGGTGCGATCATACCAGCACTAATGCACCGGATCCCATCAGAACTCCGCAGTTAAGCGTGCTTGGGCGAGAGTAGTACTAGGATGGGTGACCTCCTGGGAAGTCCTCGTGTTGCACCCCTTTTTCGCGGCCGAAATCCGTGCGAGTCCAAACTATGCAGTTAAGCGTGCTTGGGCGAGAGTAGTACTAGGATGGGTGACCTCCTGGGAAGTCCTCGTGTTGCACCCCTTTTTCGCGGCCGAAATCCGTGCGAGTCCAAACTATGCTGTTAAGCATGCTTGGGCGAGAGTAGTACTAGGATGGGTGACCTCCTGGGAAGTCCTCGTGTTGCACCCCTTTTTCGCGGCCGAAATCCGTGCGAGTCCAAACTATGCAGTTAAGCGTGCTTGGGCGAGAGTAGTACTTGGAAGGGTGACCTCCTGGGAAGTCCTCGTGTTGCACCCCTTTTTCGCGGCCGAAATCCGTGCGAGTCCAAACTATGCTGTTAAGCGTGCTTGGGCGAGAGTAGTACTTGGAAGGGTGACCTCCTGGGAAGTCCTCGTGTTGCACCCCTTTTTCGCGGCCGAAATCCGTGCGAGTCCAAACTATGCAGTTAAGCGTGCTTGGGCGAGAGTAGTACTAGGATGGGTGACCTCCTGGGAAGTCCTCGTGTTGCACCCCTTTTTCGCGGCCGAAATCCGTGCGAGTCCAAACTATGCAGTTAAGCGTGCTTGGGCGAGAGTAGTACTAGGATGGGTGACCTCCTGGGAAGTCCTCGTGTTGCACCCCTTTTTATGATGGCAAAATCCATTGGAGTGTAAACTCCTCAATTAAGCACGATGAGTACGGTTTGTTCAGTCATCGTATTGCTCTCCAGGATTTTTATGATGAGATCCGTATGGATGCCAATATATGCATTGATCGCGATCTCCCTATCGGGTGCGATCATACCAGCACTAATGCACCGGATCCCATCAGAACTCCGCAGTTAAGCGTGCTTGGGCGAGAGTAGTACTAGGATGGGTGACCTCCTGGGAAGTCCTCGTGTTGCACCCCTTTTTCGCGGCCGAAATCCGTGCGAGTCCAAACTATGCAGTTAAGCGTGCTTGGGCGAGAGTAGTACTAGGATGGGTGACCTCCTGGGAAGTCCTCGTGTTGCACCCCTTTTTCGCGGCCGAAATCCGTGCGAGTCCAAACTATGCAGTTAAGCGTGCTTGGGCGAGAGTAGTACTAGGATGGGTGACCTCCTGGGAAGTCCTCGTGTTGCACCCCTTTTTCGCGGCCGAAATCCGTGCGAGTCCAAACTATGCAGTTAAGCGTGCTTGGGAGAGAGTAGTACTTGGATGGGTGACCTCCTGGGAAGTCCTCGTGTTGCACCCCTTTTTATGATGGCAAAATCCATTGGAGTGTAAACTCCTCAATTAAGCACGATGAGTACGGTTTGTTCAGTCATCGTATTGCTCTCCAGGATTTTTATGATGAGATCCGTATGGATGCCAATATATGCATTGATCGCGATCTCCTTATCGGGTGCGATCATACCAGCACTAATGCACCGGATCCCATCAGAACTCCGCAGTTAAGCGTGCTTGGGCGAGAGTAGTACTAGGATGGGTGACCTCCTGGGAAGTCCTCGTGTTGCACCCCTTTTTCGCGGCCGAAATCCGTGCGAGTCCAAACTATGCAGTTAAGCGTGCTTGGGCGAGAGTAGTACTAGGATGGGTGACCTCCTGGGAAGTCCTCGTGTTGCACCCCTTTTTCGCGGCCGAAATCCGTGCGAGTCCAAACTATGCAGTTAAGCGTGCTTGGGAGAGAGTAGTACTTGGATGGGTGACCTCCTGGGAAGTCCTCGTGTTGCACCCCTTTTTATGATGGCAAAATCCATTGGAGTGTAAACTCCTCAATTAAGCACGATGAGTACGGTTTGTTCAGTCATCGTATTGCTCTCCAGGATTTTTATGATGAGATCCGTATGGATGCCAATATATGCATTGATCGCGATCTCCTTATCGGGTGCGATCATACCAGCACTAATGCACCGGATCCCATCAGAACTCCGCAGTTAAGCGTGCTTGGGCGAGAGTAGTACTAGGATGGGTGACCTCCTGGGAAGTCCTCGTGTTGCACCCCTTTTTCGCGGCCGAAATCCGTGCGAGTCCAAACTATGCAGTTAAGCGTGCTTGGGAGAGAGTAGTACTTGGATGGGTGACCTCCTGGGAAGTCCTCGTGTTGCACCCCTTTTTATGATGGCAAAATCCATTGGAGTGTAAACTCCTCAATTAAGCACGATGAGTACGGTTTGTTCAGTCATCGTATTGCTCTCCAGGATTTTTATGATGAGATCCGTATGGATGCCAATATATGCATTGATCGCGATCTCCCTATCGGGTGCGATCATACCAGCACTAATGCACCGGATCCCATCAGAACTATGCAGTTAAGCGTGCTTGGGCGAGAGTAGTACTAGGATGGGTGACCTCCTGGGAAGTCCTTGTGTTGCACCCCTTTTTCGCGGCCGAAATCCGTGCGAGTCCAAACTATGCAGTTAAGCGTGCTTGGGCGAGAGTAGTACTAGGATGGGTGACCTCCTGGGAAGTCCTCGTGTTGCACCCCTTTTTATGATGGCAAAATCCATTGGAGTGTAAACTCCTCAATTAAGCACGATGAGTACGGTTTGTTCAGTCATCGTATTGCTCTCCAGGATTTTTATGATGAGATCCGTATGGATGCCAATATATGCATTGATCGCGATCTCCCTATCGGGTGCGATCATACCAGCACTAATGCATCGGATCCCATCAGAACTCCGCAGTCAAGCGTGCTTGGGCGAGAGTAGTACTAGGATGGGTGACCTCCTGGGAAGTCCTCGTGTTGCACCCCTTTTTTGCGGCTGAAATCCGTGCGAGTCCAAACTATGCAGTTAAGCGTGCTTGGGAGAGAGTAGTACTTGGATGGGTGACCTCCTGGAAAGTCCTCGTGTTGCACCCCTTTTTATGATGGCAAAATCCATTGGAGTGTAAACTCCTCAATTAAGCACGATGAGTACGGTTTGTTCAGTCATCGTATTGCTCTCCAGGATTTTTATGATGAGATCCGTATGGATGCCAATATATGCATTGATCGCGATCTCCCTATCGGGTGCGATCATACCAGCACTAATGCATCGGATCCCATCAGAACTCCACAGTCAAGCGTGCTTGGGCGAGAGTAGTACTAGGATGGGTGACCTGCTGGGAAGTCCTCGTGTTGCACCCCTTTTTCGCGGCCGAAATCCGTGCGAGTCCAAACTATGCAGTTAAGCGTGCTTGGGAGAGAGTAGTACTTGGATGGGTGACCTCCTGGGAAGTCCTCGTGTTGCACCCCTTTTTATGATGGTAAAATCCATTGGAGTGTAAACTCCTCAATTAAGCACGATGAGTACGGTTTGTTCAGTCATCGTATTGCTCTCCAGGATTTTTATGATGAGATCCGTATGGATGCCAATATTTGCATTGATCGCGATCTCCCTATCGGGTGCGATCATACCAGCACTAATGCACCGGATCCCATCAGAACTCCGCAGTTAAGCGTGCTTGGGCGAGAGTAGTACTAGGATGGGTGACCTCCTGGGAAGTCCTCGTGTTGCACCCCTTTTTCGCGGCCGAAATCCGTGCGAGTCCAAACTATGCAGTTAAGCGTGCTTGGGCGAGAGTAGTACTTGGAAGGGTGACCTCCTGGGAAGTCCTCGTGTTGCACCCCTTTTTCGCGGCCGAAATCCGTGCGAGTCCAAACTATGCAGTTAAGCGTGCTTGGGCGAGAGTAGTACTAGGATGGGTGACCTCCTGGGAAGTCCTCGTGTTGCACCCCTTTTTCGCGGCCGAAATCCGTGCGAGTCCAAACTATGCAGTTAAGCGTGCTTGGGAGAGAGTAGTACTTGGATGGGTGACCTCCTGGGAAGTCCTCGTGTTGCACCCCTTTTTATGATGGCAAAATCCATTGGAGTGTAAACTCCTCAATTAAGCACGATGAGTACGGTTTGTTCAGTCATCGTATTGCTCTCCAGGATTTTTATGATGAGATCCGTATGGATGCCAATATATGCATTGATCGCGATCTCCTTATCGGGTGCGATCATACCAGCACTAATGCACCGGATCCCATCAGAACTCCGCAGTTAAGCGTGCTTGGGCGAGAGTAGTACTAGGATGGGTGACCTCCTGGGAAGTCCTCGTGTTGCACCCCTTTTTCGCGGCCGAAATCCGTGCGAGTCCAAACTATGCAGTTAAGCGTGCTTGGGCGAGAGTAGTACTAGGATGGGTGACCTCCTGGGAAGTCCTCGTGTTGCACCCCTTTTTCGCGGCCGAAATCCGTGCGAGTCCAAACTATGCAGTTAAGCGTGCTTGGGCGAGAGTAGTACTTGGAAGGGTGACCTCCTGGGAAGTCCTCGTGTTGCACCCCTTTTTCGCGGCCGAAATCCGTGCGAGTCCAAACTATGCAGTTAAGCGTGCTTGGGCGAGAGTAGTACTAGGATGGGTGACCTCCTGGGAAGTCCTCGTGTTGCACCCCTTTTTCGCGGCCGAAATCCGTGCGAGTCCAAACTATGCAGTTAAGCGTGCTTGGGAGAGAGTAGTACTTGGATGGGTGACCTCCTGGGAAGTCCTCGTGTTGCACCCCTTTTTATGATGGCAAAATCCATTGGAGTGTAAACTCCTCAATTAAGCACGATGAGTACGGTTTGTTCAGTCATCGTATTGCTCTCCAGGATTTTTATGATGAGATCCGTATGGATGCCAATATATGCATTGATCGCGATCTCCTTATCGGGTGCGATCATACCAGCACTAATGCACCGGATCCCATCAGAACTCCGCAGTTAAGCGTGCTTGGGCGAGAGTAGTACTAGGATGGGTGACCTCCTGGGAAGTCCTCGTGTTGCACCCCTTTTTCGCGGCCGAAATCCGTGCGAGTCCAAACTATGCAGTTAAGCGTGCTTGGGCGAGAGTAGTACTAGGATGGGTGACCTCCTGGGAAGTCCTCGTGTTGCACCCCTTTTTCGCGGCCGAAATCCGTGCGAGTCCAAACTATGCTGTTAAGCATGCTTGGGCGAGAGTAGTACTAGGATGGGTGACCTCCTGGGAAGTCCTCGTGTTGCACCCCTTTTTCGCGGCCGAAATCCGTGCGAGTCCAAACTATGCAGTTAAGCGTGCTTGGGCGAGAGTAGTACTTGGAAGGGTGACCTCCTGGGAAGTCCTCGTGTTGCACCCCTTTTTCGCGGCCGAAATCCGTGCGAGTCCAAACTATGCTGTTAAGCGTGCTTGGGCGAGAGTAGTACTTGGAAGGGTGACCTCCTGGGAAGTCCTCGTGTTGCACCCCTTTTTCGCGGCCGAAATCCGTGCGAGTCCAAACTATGCAGTTAAGCGTGCTTGGGCGAGAGTAGTACTAGGATGGGTGACCTCCTGGGAAGTCCTCGTGTTGCACCCCTTTTTCGCGGCCGAAATCCGTGCGAGTCCAAACTATGCAGTTAAGCGTGCTTGGGCGAGAGTAGTACTAGGATGGGTGACCTCCTGGGAAGTCCTCGTGTTGCACCCCTTTTTCGCGGCCGAAATCCGTGCGAGTCCAAACTATGCAGTTAAGCGTGCTTGGGAGAGAGTAGTACTTGGATGGGTGACCTCCTGGGAAGTCCTCGTGTTGCACCCCTTTTTATGATGGCAAAATCCATTGGAGTTTAAACTCCTCAATTAAGCACGATGAGTACGGTTTGTTCAGTCATCGTATTGCTCTCCAGGATTTTTATGATGAGATCCGTATGGATGCCAATATATGCATTGATCGCGATCTCCCTATCGGGTGCGATCATACCAGCACTAATGCACCGGATCCCATCAGAACTCCGCAGTTAAGCGTGCTTGGGCGAGAGTAGTACTAGGATGGGTGACCTCCTGGGAAGTCCTCGTGTTGCACCCCTTTTTCGCGGCCGAAATCCGTGCGAGTCCAAACTATGCAGTTAAGCGTGCTTGGGCGAGAGTAGTACTAGGATGGGTGACCTCCTGGGAAGTCCTCGTGTTGCACCCCTTTTTCGCGGCCGAAATCCGTGCGAGTCCAAACTATGCAGTTAAGCGTGCTTGGGCGAGAGTAGTACTTGGAAGGGTGACCTCCTGGGAAGTCCTCGTGTTGCACCCCTTTTTCGCGGCCGAAATCCGTGCGAGTCCAAACTATGCAGTTAAGCGTGCTTGGGCGAGAGTAGTACTAGGATGGGTGACCTCCTGGGAAGTCCTCGTGTTGCACCCCTTTTTCGCGGCCGAAATCCGTGCGAGTCCAAACTATGCAGTTAAGCGTGCTTGGGAGAGAGTAGTACTTGGATGGGTGACCTCCTGGGAAGTCCTCGTGTTGCACCCCTTTTTATGATGGCAAAATCCATTGGAGTGTAAACTCCTCAATTAAGCACGATGAGTACGGTTTGTTCAGTCATCGTATTGCTCTCCAGGATTTTTATGATGAGATCCGTATGGATGCCAATATATGCATTGATCGCGATCTCCTTATCGGGTGCGATCATACCAGCACTAATGCACCGGATCCCATCAGAACTCCGCAGTTAAGCGTGCTTGGGCGAGAGTAGTACTAGGATGGGTGACCTCCTGGGAAGTCCTCGTGTTGCACCCCTTTTTCGCGGCCGAAATCCGTGCGAGTCCAAACTATGCAGTTAAGCGTGCTTGGGCGAGAGTAGTACTAGGATGGGTGACCTCCTGGGAAGTCCTCGTGTTGCACCCCTTTTTCGCGGCCGAAATCCGTGCGAGTCCAAACTATGCTGTTAAGCATGCTTGGGCGAGAGTAGTACTAGGATGGGTGACCTCCTGGGAAGTCCTCGTGTTGCACCCCTTTTTCGCGGCCGAAATCCGTGCGAGTCCAAACTATGCAGTTAAGCGTGCTTGGGCGAGAGTAGTACTTGGAAGGGTGACCTCCTGGGAAGTCCTCGTGTTGCACCCCTTTTTCGCGGCCGAAATCCGTGCGAGTCCAAACTATGCTGTTAAGCGTGCTTGGGCGAGAGTAGTACTTGGAAGGGTGACCTCCTGGGAAGTCCTCGTGTTGCACCCCTTTTTCGCGGCCGAAATCCGTGCGAGTCCAAACTATGCAGTTAAGCGTGCTTGGGCGAGAGTAGTACTAGGATGGGTGACCTCCTGGGAAGTCCTCGTGTTGCACCCCTTTTTCGCGGCCGAAATCCGTGCGAGTCCAAACTATGCAGTTAAGCGTGCTTGGGCGAGAGTAGTACTAGGATGGGTGACCTCCTGGGAAGTCCTCGTGTTGCACCCCTTTTTCGCGGCCGAAATCCGTGCGAGTCCAAACTATGCAGTTAAGCGTGCTTGGGAGAGAGTAGTACTTGGATGGGTGACCTCCTGGGAAGTCCTCGTGTTGCACCCCTTTTTATGATGGCAAAATCCATTGGAGTTTAAACTCCTCAATTAAGCACGATGAGTACGGTTTGTTCAGTCATCGTATTGCTCTCCAGGATTTTTATGATGAGATCCGTATGGATGCCAATATATGCATTGATCGCGATCTCCCTATCGGGTGCGATCATACCAGCACTAATGCACCGGATCCCATCAGAACTCCGCAGTTAAGCGTGCTTGGGCGAGAGTAGTACTAGGATGGGTGACCTCCTGGGAAGTCCTCGTGTTGCACCCCTTTTTCGCGGCCGAAATCCGTGCGAGTCCAAACTATGCAGTTAAGCGTGCTTGGGCGAGAGTAGTACTAGGATGGGTGACCTCCTGGGAAGTCCTCGTGTTGCACCCCTTTTTCGCGGCCGAAATCCGTGCGAGTCCAAACTATGCTGTTAAGCGTGCTTGGGCGAGAGTAGTACTTGGAAGGGTGACCTCCTGGGAAGTCCTCGTGTTGCACCCCTTTTTCGCGGCCGAAATCCGTGCGAGTCCAAACTATGCAGTTAAGCGTGCTTGGGCGAGAGTAGTACTAGGATGGGTGACCTCCTGGGAAGTCCTCGTGTTGCACCCCTTTTTCGCGGCCGAAATCCGTGCGAGTCCAAACTATGCAGTTAAGCGTGCTTGGGAGAGAGTAGTACTTGGATGGGTGACCTCCTGGGAAGTCCTCGTGTTGCACCCCTTTTTATGATGGCAAAATCCATTGGAGTGTAAACTCCTCAATTAAGCACGATGAGTACGGTTTGTTCAGTCATCGTATTGCTCTCCAGGATTTTTATGATGAGATCCGTATGGATGCCAATATATGCATTGATCGCGATCTCCCTATCGGGTGCGATCATACCAGCACTAATGCACCGGATCCCATCAGAACTCCGCAGTTAAGCGTGCTTGGGCGAGAGTAGTACTAGGATGGGTGACCTCCTGGGAAGTCCTCGTGTTGCACCCCTTTTTCGCGGCCGAAATCCGTGCGAGTCCAAACTATGTAGTTAAGCGTGCTTGGGCGAGAGTAGTACTAGGATGGGTGACCTCCTGGGAAGTCCTCGTGTTGCACCCCTTTTTCGCGGCCGAAATCCGTGCGAGTCCAAACTATGCTGTTAAGCGTGCTTGGGCGAGAGTAGTACTAGGATGGGTGACCTCCTGGGAAGTCCTCGTGTTGCACCCCTTTTTCGCGGCCGAAATCCGTGCGAGTCCAAACTATGCAGTTAAGCGTGCTTGGGCGAGAGTAGTACTTGGAAGGGTGACCTCCTGGGAAGTCCTCGTGTTGCACCCCTTTTTCGCGGCCGAAATCCGTGCGAGTCCAAACTATGCAGTTAAGCGTGCTTGGGCGAGAGTAGTACTAGGATGGGTGACCTCCTGGGAAGTCCTCGTGTTGCACCCCTTTTTCGCGGCCGAAATCCGTGCGAGTCCAAACTATGCAGTTAAGCGTGCTTGGGAGAGAGTAGTACTTGGATGGGTGACCTCCTGGGAAGTCCTCGTGTTGCACCCCTTTTTATGATGGTAAAATCCATTGGAGTGTAAACTCCTCAATTAAGCACGATGAGTACGGTTTGTTCAGTCATCGTATTGCTCTCCAGGATTTTTATGATGAGATCCGTATGGATGCCAATATATGCATTGATCGCGATCTCCCTATCGGGTGCGATCATACCAGCACTAATGCACCGGATCCCATCAGAACTCCGCAGTTAAGCGTGCTTGGGCGAGAGTAGTACTAGGATGGGTGACCTCCTGGGAAGTCCTCGTGTTGCACCCCTTTTTCGCGGCCGAAATCCGTGCGAGTCCAAACTATGCAGTTAAGCGTGCTTGGGAGAGAGTAGTACTTGGATGGGTGAC
Source organism: Leucaena leucocephala (assembly GCA_037074615.1). Taxonomy (NCBI): domain Eukaryota; kingdom Viridiplantae; phylum Streptophyta; class Magnoliopsida; order Fabales; family Fabaceae; genus Leucaena; species Leucaena leucocephala. The sequence goes on from CM073520.1 coordinate 20,668,776, forward strand.
CTCCTGGGAAGTCCTCGTGTTGCACCCCTTTTTATGATGGCAAAATCCATTGGAGTGTAAACTCCTCAATTAAGCACGATGAGTACGGTTTGTTCAGTCATCGTATTGCTCTCCAGGATTTTTATGATGAGATCCGTATGGATGCCAATATATGCATTGATCGCGATCTCCCTATCGGGTGCGATCATACCAGCACTAATGCACCGGATCCCATCAAAAGTCCGCAGTTAAGCGTGCTTGGGCGAGAGTAGTACTAGGATGGGTGACCTCCTGGGAAGTCCTCGTGTTGCACCCCTTTTTCGCGGCCGAAATCCGTGCGAGTCCAAACTATGCAGTTAAGCGTGCTTGGGAGAGAGTAGTACTTGGATGGGTGACCTCCTGGGAAGTCCTCGTGTTGCACCCCTTTTTATGATGGCAAAATCCATTGGAGTGTAAACTCCTCAATTAAGCACGATGAGTACGGTTTGTTCAGTCATCGTATTGCTCTCCAGGATTTTTATGATGAGATCCGTATGGATGCCAATATATGCATTGATCGCGATCTCCCTATCGGGTGCGATCATACCAGCACTAATGCACCGGATCCCATCAGAACTCCGCAGTTAAGCGTGCTTGGGCAAGAGTAGTACTAGGATGGGTGACCTCCTGGGAAGTCCTCGTGTTGCACCCCTTTTTCGCGGCCGAAATCCGTGCGAGTCCAAACTATGCAGTTAAGCGTGCTTGGGCGAGAGTAGTACTAGGATGGGTGACCTCCTGGGAAGTCCTCGTGTTGCACCCCTTTTTATGATGGCAAAATCCATTGGAGTGTAAACTCCTCAATTAAGCACGATGAGTACGGTTTGTTCAGTCATCGTATTGCTCTCCAGGATTTTTATGATGAGATCCGTATGGATGCCAATATATGCATTGATCGCGATCTCCCTATCGGGTGCGATCATACCAGCACTAATGCACCGGATCCCATCAGAACTCCGCAGTTAAGCGTGCTTGGGCGAGAGTAGTACTAGGATGGGTGACCTCCTGGGAAGTCCTCGTGTTGCACCCCTTTTTCGCGGCCGAAATCCGTGCGAGTCCAAACTATGCAGTTAAGCGTGCTTGGGCGAGAGTAGTACTAGGATGGGTGACCTCCTGGGAAGTCCTCGTGTTGCACCCCTTTTTCGCGGCCGAAATCCGTGCGAGTCCAAACTATGCTGTTAAGCGTGCTTGGGCGAGAGTAGTACTTGGAAGGGTGACCTCCTGGGAAGTCCTCGTGTTGCACCCCTTTTTCGCGGCCGAAATCCGTGCGAGTCCAAACTATGCAGTTAAGCGTGCTTGGGCGAGAGTAGTACTAGGATGGGTGACCTCCTGGGAAGTCCTCGTGTTGCACCCCTTTTTCGCGGCCGAAATCCGTGCGAGTCCAAACTATGCAGTTAAGCGTGCTTGGGAGAGAGTAGTACTTGGATGGGTGACCTCCTGGGAAGTCCTCGTGTTGCACCCCTTTTTATGATGGCAAAATCCATTGGAGTGTAAACTCCTCAATTAAGCACGATGAGTACGGTTTGTTCAGTCATCGTATTGCTCTCCAGGATTTTTATGATGAGATCCGTATGGATGCCAATATATGCATTGATCGCGATCTCCCTATCGGGTGCGATCATACCAGCACTAATGCACCGGATCCCATCAGAACTCCGCAGTTAAGTGTGCTTGGGCGAGAGTAGTACTAGGATGGGTGACCTCCTGGGAAGTCCTCGTGTTGCACCCCTTTTTCGCGGCCGAAATCCGTGCGAGTCCAAACTATGCAGTTAAGCGTGCTTGGGCGAGAGTAGTACTAGGATGGGTGACCTCCTGGGAAGTCCTCGTGTTGCACCCCTTTTTCGCGGCCGAAATCCGTGCGAGTCCAAACTATGCTGTTAAGCGTGCTTGGGCGAGAGTAGTACTAGGATGGGTGACCTCCTGGGAAGTCCTCGTGTTGCACCCCTTTTTCGCGGCCGAAATCCGTGCGAGTCCAAACTATGCAGTTAAGCGTGCTTGGGCGAGAGTAGTACTTGGAAGGGTGACCTCCTGGGAAGTCCTCGTGTTGCACCCCTTTTTCGCGGCCGAAATCCGTGCGAGTCCAAACTATGCAGTTAAGCGTGCTTGGGCGAGAGTAGTACTAGGATGGGTGACCTCCTGGGAAGTCCTCGTGTTGCACCCCTTTTTCGCGGCCGAAATCCGTGCGAGTCCAAACTATGCAGTTAAGCGTGCTTGGGAGAGAGTAGTACTTGGATGGGTGACCTCCTGGGAAGTCCTCGTGTTGCACCCCTTTTTATGATGGTAAAATCCATTGGAGTGTAAACTCCTCAATTAAGCACGATGAGTACGGTTTGTTCAGTCATCGTATTGCTCTCCAGGATTTTTATGATGAGATCCGTATGGATGCCAATATATGCATTGATCGCGATCTCCCTATCGGGTGCGATCATACCAGCACTAATGCACCGGATCCCATCAGAACTCCGCAGTTAAGCGTGCTTGGGCGAGAGTAGTACTAGGATGGGTGACCTCCTGGGAAGTCCTCGTGTTGCACCCCTTTTTATGATGGCAAAATCCATTGGAGTGTAAACTCCTCAATTAAGCACGATGAGTACGGTTTGTTCAGTCATCGTATTGCTCTCCAGGATTTTTATGATGAGATCCGTATGGATGCCAATATATGCATTGATCGCGATCTCCCTATCGGGTGCGATCATACCAGCACTAATGCACCGGATCCCATCAAAAGTCCGCAGTTAAGCGTGCTTGGGCGAGAGTAGTACTAGGATGGGTGACCTCCTGGGAAGTCCTCGTGTTGCACCCCTTTTTCGCGGCCGAAATCCGTGCGAGTCCAAACTATGCAGTTAAGCGTGCTTGGGAGAGAGTAGTACTTGGATGGGTGACCTCCTGGGAAGTCCTCGTGTTGCACCCCTTTTTATGATGGCAAAATCCATTGGAGTGTAAACTCCTCAATTAAGCACGATGAGTACGGTTTGTTCAGTCATCGTATTGCTCTCCAGGATTTTTATGATGAGATCCGTATGGATGCCAATATATGCATTGATCGCGATCTCCCTATCGGGTGCGATCATACCAGCACTAATGCACCGGATCCCATCAGAACTCCGCAGTTAAGCGTGCTTGGGCAAGAGTAGTACTAGGATGGGTGACCTCCTGGGAAGTCCTCGTGTTGCACCCCTTTTTCGCGGCCGAAATCCGTGCGAGTCCAAACTATGCAGTTAAGCGTGCTTGGGCGAGAGTAGTACTAGGATGGGTGACCTCCTGGGAAGTCCTCGTGTTGCACCCCTTTTTATGATGGCAAAATCCATTGGAGTGTAAACTCCTCAATTAAGCACGATGAGTACGGTTTGTTCAGTCATCGTATTGCTCTCCAGGATTTTTATGATGAGATCCGTATGGATGCCAATATATGCATTGATCGCGATCTCCCTATCGGGTGCGATCATACCAGCACTAATGCACCGGATCCCATCAGAACTCCGCAGTTAAGCGTGCTTGGGCGAGAGTAGTACTAGGATGGGTGACCTCCTGGGAAGTCCTCGTGTTGCACCCCTTTTTCGCGGCCGAAATCCGTGCGAGTCCAAACTATGCAGTTAAGCGTGCTTGGGCGAGAGTAGTACTAGGATGGGTGACCTCCTGGGAAGTCCTCGTGTTGCACCCCTTTTTCGCGGCCGAAATCCGTGCGAGTCCAAACTATGCTGTTAAGCGTGCTTGGGCGAGAGTAGTACTTGGAAGGGTGACCTCCTGGGAAGTCCTCGTGTTGCACCCCTTTTTCGCGGCCGAAATCCGTGCGAGTCCAAACTATGCAGTTAAGCGTGCTTGGGCGAGAGTAGTACTAGGATGGGTGACCTCCTGGGAAGTCCTCGTGTTGCACCCCTTTTTCGCGGCCGAAATCCGTGCGAGTCCAAACTATGCAGTTAAGCGTGCTTGGGAGAGAGTAGTACTTGGATGGGTGACCTCCTGGGAAGTCCTCGTGTTGCACCCCTTTTTATGATGGCAAAATCCATTGGAGTGTAAACTCCTCAATTAAGCACGATGAGTACGGTTTGTTCAGTCATCGTATTGCTCTCCAGGATTTTTATGATGAGATCCGTATGGATGCCAATATATGCATTGATCGCGATCTCCCTATCGGGTGCGATCATACCAGCACTAATGCACCGGATCCCATCAGAACTCCGCAGTTAAGTGTGCTTGGGCGAGAGTAGTACTAGGATGGGTGACCTCCTGGGAAGTCCTCGTGTTGCACCCCTTTTTCGCGGCCGAAATCCGTGCGAGTCCAAACTATGCAGTTAAGCGTGCTTGGGCGAGAGTAGTACTAGGATGGGTGACCTCCTGGGAAGTCCTCGTGTTGCACCCCTTTTTCGCGGCCGAAATCCGTGCGAGTCCAAACTATGCTGTTAAGCGTGCTTGGGCGAGAGTAGTACTAGGATGGGTGACCTCCTGGGAAGTCCTCGTGTTGCACCCCTTTTTCGCGGCCGAAATCCGTGCGAGTCCAAACTATGCAGTTAAGCGTGCTTGGGCGAGAGTAGTACTTGGAAGGGTGACCTCCTGGGAAGTCCTCGTGTTGCACCCCTTTTTCGCGGCCGAAATCCGTGCGAGTCCAAACTATGCAGTTAAGCGTGCTTGGGCGAGAGTAGTACTAGGATGGGTGACCTCCTGGGAAGTCCTCGTGTTGCACCCCTTTTTCGCGGCCGAAATCCGTGCGAGTCCAAACTATGCAGTTAAGCGTGCTTGGGAGAGAGTAGTACTTGGATGGGTGACCTCCTGGGAAGTCCTCGTGTTGCACCCCTTTTTATGATGGTAAAATCCATTGGAGTGTAAACTCCTCAATTAAGCACGATGAGTACGGTTTGTTCAGTCATCGTATTGCTCTCCAGGATTTTTATGATGAGATCCGTATGGATGCCAATATATGCATTGATCGCGATCTCCCTATCGGGTGCGATCATACCAGCACTAATGCACCGGATCCCATCAGAACTCCGCAGTTAAGCGTGCTTGGGCGAGAGTAGTACTAGGATGGGTGACCTCCTGGGAAGTCCTCGTGTTGCACCCCTTTTTCGCGGCCGAAATCCGTGCGAGTCCAAACTATGCAGTTAAGCGTGCTTGGGAGAGAGTAGTACTTGGATGGGTGACCTCCTGGGAAGTCCTCGTGTTGCACCCCTTTTTATGATGGCAAAATCCATTGGAGTGTAAACTCCTCAATTAAGCACGATGAGTACGGTTTGTTCAGTCATCGTATTGCTCTCCAGGATTTTTATGATGAGATCCGTATGGATGCCAATATATGCATTGATCGCGATCTCCCTATCGGGTGCGATCATACCAGCACTAATGCACCGGATCCCATCAAAACTCCGCAGTTAAGCGTGCTTGGGCGAGAGTAGTACTAGGATGGGTGACCTCCTGGGAAGTCCTCGTGTTGCACCCCTTTTTCGCGGCCGAAATCCGTGCGAGTCCAAACTATGCAGTTAAGCGTGCTTGGGAGAGAGTAGTACTTGGATGGGTGACCTCCTGGGAAGTCCTCGTGTTGCACCCCTTTTTATGATGGCAAAATCCATTGGAGTGTAAACTCCTCAATTAAGCACGATGAGTACGGTTTGTTCAGTCATCGTATTGCTCTCCAGGATTTTTATGATGAGATCCGTATGGATGCCAATATATGCATTGATCGCGATCTCCCTATCGGGTGCGATCATACCAGCACTAATGCACCGGATCCCATCAGAACTCCGCAGTTAAGCGTGCTTGGGCGAGAGTAGTACTAGGATGGGTGACCTCCTGGGAAGTCCTCGTGTTGCACCCCTTTTTCGCGGCCGAAATCCGTGCGAGTCCAAACTATGCAGTTAAGCGTGCTTGGGCGAGAGTAGTACTAGGATGGGTGACCTCCTGGGAAGTCCTCGTGTTGCACCCCTTTTTCGCGGCCGAAATCCGTGCGAGTCCAAACTATGCTGTTAAGCGTGCTTGGGCGAGAGTAGTACTAGGATGGGTGACCTCCTGGGAAGTCCTCGTGTTGCACCCCTTTTTCGCGGCCGAAATCCGTGCGAGTCCAAACTATGCAGTTAAGCGTGCTTGGGCGAGAGTAGTACTTGGAAGGGTGACCTCCTGGGAAGTCCTCGTGTTGCACCCCTTTTTCGCGGCCGAAATCCGTGCGAGTCCAAACTATGCAGTTAAGCGTGCTTGGGCGAGAGTAGTACTAGGATGGGTGACCTCCTGGGAAGTCCTCGTGTTGCACCCCTTTTTCGCGGCCGAAATCCGTGCGAGTCCAAACTATGCAGTTAAGCGTGCTTGGGAGAGAGTAGTACTTGGATGGGTGACCTCCTGGGAAGTCCTCGTGTTGCACCCCTTTTTATGATGGTAAAATCCATTGGAGTGTAAACTCCTCAATTAAGCACGATGAGTACGGTTTGTTCAGTCATCGTATTGCTCTCCAGGATTTTTATGATGAGATCCGTATGGATGCCAATATTTGCATTGATCGCGATCTCCCTATCGGGTGCGATCATACCAGCACTAATGCACCGGATCCCATCAGAACTCCGCAGTTAAGCGTGCTTGGGCGAGAGTAGTACTAGGATGGGTGACCTCCTGGGAAGTCCTCGTGTTGCACCCCTTTTTCGCGGCCGAAATCCGTGCGAGTCCAAACTATGCAGTTAAGCGTGCTTGGGAGAGAGTAGTACTTGGATGGGTGACCTCCTGGGAAGTCCTCGTGTTGCACCCCTTTTTATGATGGCAAAATCCATTGGAGTGTAAACTCCTCAATTAAGCACGATGAGTACGGTTTGTTCAGTCATCGTATTGCTCTCCAGGATTTTTATGATGAGATCCGTATGGATGCCAATATATGCATTGATCGCGATCTCCCTATCGGGTGCGATCATACCAGCACTAATGCACCGGATCCCATCAAAACTCCGCAGTTAAGCGTGCTTGGGCGAGAGTAGTACTAGGATGGGTGACCTCCTGGGAAGTCCTCGTGTTGCACCCCTTTTTCGCGGCCGAAATCCATGCGAGTCCAAACTATGCAGTTAAGCGTGCTTGGGAGAGAGTAGTACTTGGATGGGTGACCTCCTGGGAAGTCCTCGTGTTGCACCCCTTTTTATGATGGCAAAATCCATTGGAGTGTAAACTCCTCAATTAAGCACGATGAGTACGGTTTGTTCAGTCATCGTATTGCTCTCCAGGATTTTTATGATGAGATCCGTATGGATGCCAATATATGCATTGATCGCGATCTCCCTATCGGGTGCGATCATACCAGCACTAATGCACCGGATCCCATCAGAACTCCGCAGTTAAGCGTGCTTGGGCGAGAGTAGTACTAGGATGGGTGACCTCCTGGGAAGTCCTCGTGTTGCACCCCTTTTTCGCGGCCGAAATCCGTGCGAGTCCAAACTATGCAGTTAAGCGTGCTTGGGCGAGAGTAGTACTAGGATGGGTGACCTCCTGGGAAGTCCTCGTGTTGCACCCCTTTTTCGCGGCCGAAATCCGTGCGAGTCCAAACTATGCTGTTAAGCGTGCTTGGGCGAGAGTAGTACTAGGATGGGTGACCTCCTGGGAAGTCCTCGTGTTGCACCCCTTTTTCGCGGCCGAAATCCGTGCGAGTCCAAACTATGCAGTTAAGCGTGCTTGGGCGAGAGTAGTACTTGGAAGGGTGACCTCCTGGGAAGTCCTCGTGTTGCACCCCTTTTTCGCGGCCGAAATCCGTGCGAGTCCAAACTATGCAGTTAAGCGTGCTTGGGCGAGAGTAGTACTAGGATGGGTGACCTCCTGGGAAGTCCTCGTGTTGCACCCCTTTTTCGCGGCCGAAATCCGTGCGAGTCCAAACTATGCAGTTAAGCGTGCTTGGGAGAGAGTAGTACTTGGATGGGTGACCTCCTGGGAAGTCCTCGTGTTGCACCCCTTTTTATGATGGTAAAATCCATTGGAGTGTAAACTCCTCAATTAAGCACGATGAGTACGGTTTGTTCAGTCATCGTATTGCTCTCCAGGATTTTTATGATGAGATCCGTATGGATGCCAATATTTGCATTGATCGCGATCTCCCTATCGGGTGCGATCATACCAGCACTAATGCACCGGATCCCATCAGAACTCCGCAGTTAAGCGTGCTTGGGCGAGAGTAGTACTAGGATGGGTGACCTCCTGGGAAGTCCTCGTGTTGCACCCCTTTTTCGCGGCCGAAATCCGTGCGAGTCCAAACTATGCAGTTAAGCGTGCTTGGGAGAGAGTAGTACTTGGATGGGTGACCTCCTGGGAAGTCCTCGTGTTGCACCCCTTTTTATGATGGCAAAATCCATTGGAGTGTAAACTCCTCAATTAAGCACGATGAGTACGGTTTGTTCAGTCATCGTATTGCTCTCCAGGATTTTTATGATGAGATCCGTATGGATGCCAATATATGCATTGATCGCGATCTCCCTATCGGGTGCGATCATACCAGCACTAATGCACCGGATCCCATCAAAACTCCGCAGTTAAGCGTGCTTGGGCGAGAGTAGTACTAGGATGGGTGACCTCCTGGGAAGTCCTCGTGTTGCACCCCTTTTTCGCGGCCGAAATCCATGCGAGTCCAAACTATGCAGTTAAGCGTGCTTGGGAGAGAGTAGTACTTGGATGGGTGACCTCCTGGGAAGTCCTCGTGTTGCACCCCTTTTTATGATGGCAAAATCCATTGGAGTGTAAACTCCTCAATTAAGCACGATGAGTACGGTTTGTTCAGTCATCGTATTGCTCTCCAGGATTTTTATGATGAGATCCGTATGGATGCCAATATATGCATTGATCGCGATCTCCCTATCGGGTGCGATCATACCAGCACTAATGCACCGGATCCCATCAGAACTCCGCAGTTAAGCGTGCTTGGGCGAGAGTAGTACTAGGATGGGTGACCTCCTGGGAAGTCCTCGTGTTGCACCCCTTTTTCGCGGCCGAAATCCGTGCGAGTCCAAACTATGCAGTTAAGCGTGCTTGGGCGAGAGTAGTACTAGGATGGGTGACCTCCTGGGAAGTCCTCGTGTTGCACCCCTTTTTCGCGGCCGAAATCCGTGCGAGTCCAAACTATGCAGTTAAGCGTGCTTGGGCGAGAGTAGTACTTGGAAGGGTGACCTCCTGGGAAGTCCTCGTGTTGCACCCCTTTTTCGCGGCCGAAATCCGTGCGAGTCCAAACTATGCAGTTAAGCGTGCTTGGGCGAGAGTAGTACTAGGATGGGTGACCTCCTGGGAAGTCCTCGTGTTGCACCCCTTTTTCGCGGCCGAAATCCGTGCGAGTCCAAACTATGCAGTTAAGCGTGCTTGGGCGAGAGTAGTACTTGGATGGGTGACCTCCTGGGAAGTCCTCGTGTTGCACCCCTTTTTCGCGGCCGAAATCCGTGCGAGTCCAAACTATGCAGTTAAGCGTGCTTGGGAGAGAGTAGTACTTGGATGGGTGACCTCCTGGGAAGTCCTTGTGTTGCACCCCTTTTTATGATGACAAAATCCATTGGAGTGTAAACTCCTCAATTAAGCACGATGAGTACGGTTTGTTCAGTCATCGTATTGCTCTCCAGGATTTTTATGATGAGATCCGTATGGATGCCAATATATGCATTGATCGCGATCTCCCTATCGGGTGCGATCATACCAGCACTAATGCACCGGATTCCATCAGAACTCCGCAGTTAAGCGTGCTTGGGCGAGAGTAGTACTAGGATGGGTGACCTCCTGGGAAGTCCTCGTGTTGCACCCCTTTTTCGCGGCCGAAATCCGTGCGAGTCCAAACTATGCAGTTAAGCGTGCTTGGGCGAGAGTAGTACTAGGATGGGTGACCTCCTGGGAAGTCCTCGTGTTGCACCCCTTTTTATGATGGCAAAATCCATTGGAGTGTAAACTCCTCAATTAAGCACGATGAGTACGGTTTGTTCAGTCATCGTATTGCTCTCCAGGATTTTTATGATGAGATCCGTATGGATGCCAATATATGCATTGATCGCGATCTCCCTATCGGGTGCGATCATACCAGCACTAATGCATCGGATCCCATCAGAACTCCGCAGTCAAGCGTGCTTGGGCGAGAGTAGTACTAGGATGGGTGACCTCCTGGGAAGTCCTCGTGTTGCACCCCTTTTTTGCGGCTGAAATCCGTGCGAGTCCAAACTATGCAGTTAAGCGTGCTTGGGAGAGAGTAGTACTTGGATGGGTGACCTCCTGGAAAGTCCTCGTGTTGCACCCCTTTTTATGATGGCAAAATCCATTGGAGTGTAAACTCCTCAATTAAGCACGATGAGTACGGTTTGTTCAGTCATCGTATTGCTCTCCAGGATTTTTATGATGAGATCCGTATGGATGCCAATATATGCATTGATCGCGATCTCCCTATCGGGTGCGATCATACCAGCACTAATGCACCGGATCCCATCAGAACTCCGCAGTTAAGCGTGCTTGGGCGAGAGTAGTACTAGGATGGGTGACCTCCTGGGAAGTCCTCGTGTTGCACCCCTTTTTCGCGGCCGAAATCCGTGCGAGTCCAAACTATGCAGTTAAGCGTGCTTGGGAGAGAGTAGTACTTGGATGGGTGACCTCCTGGGAAGTCCTCGTGTTGCACCCCTTTTTATGATGGCAAAATCCATTGGAGTGTAAACTCCTCAATTAAGCACGATGAGTACGGTTTGTTCAGTCATCGTATTGCTCTCCAGGATTTTTATGATGAGATCCGTATGGATGCCAATATATGCATTGATCGCGATCTCCCTATCGGGTGCGATCATACCAGCACTAATGCACCGGATCCCATCAGAACTATGCAGTTAAGCGTGCTTGGGCGAGAGTAGTACTAGGATGGGTGACCTCCTGGGAAGTCCTCGTGTTGCACCCCTTTTTCGCGGCCGAAATCCGTGCGAGTCCAAACTATGCAGTTAAGCGTGCTTGGGCGAGAGTAGTACTAGGATGGGTGACCTCCTGGGAAGTCCTCGTGTTGCACCCCTTTTTATGATGGCAAAATCCATTGGAGTGTAAACTCCTCAATTAAGCACGATGAGTACGGTTTGTTCAGTCATCGTATTGCTCTCCAGGATTTTTATGATGAGATCCGTATGGATGCCAATATATGCATTGATCGCGATCTCCCTATCGGGTGCGATCATACCAGCACTAATGCATCGGATCCCATCAGAACTCCGCAGTCAAGCGTGCTTGGGCGAGAGTAGTACTAGGATGGGTGACCTCCTGGGAAGTCCTCGTGTTGCACCCCTTTTTTGCGGCTGAAATCCGTGCGAGTCCAAACTATGCAGTTAAGCGTGCTTGGGAGAGAGTAGTACTTGGATGGGTGACCTCCTGGGAAGTCCTCGTGTTGCACCCCTTTTTATGATGGCAAAATCCATTGGAGTGTAAACTCCTCAATTAAGCACGATGAGTACGGTTTGTTCAGTCATCGTATTGCTCTCCAGGATTTTTATGATGAGATCCGTATGGATGCCAATATATGCATTGATCGCGATCTCCCTATCGGGTGCGATCATACCAGCACTAATGCATCGGATCCCATCAGAACTCCGCAGTCAAGCGTGCTTGGGCGAGAGTAGTACTAGGATGGGTGACCTCCTGGGAAGTCCTCGTGTTGCACCCCTTTTTTGCGGCTGAAATCCGTGCGAGTCCAAACTATGCAGTTAAGCGTGCTTGGGAGAGAGTAGTACTTGGATGGGTGACCTCCTGGAAAGTCCTCGTGTTGCACCCCTTTTTATGATGGCAAAATCCATTGGAGTGTAAACTCCTCAATTAAGCACGATGAGTACGGTTTGTTCAGTCATCGTATTGCTCTCCAGGATTTTTATGATGAGATCCGTATGGATGCCAATATATGCATTGATCGCGATCTCCCTATCGGGTGCGATCATACCAGCACTAATGCACCGGATCCCATCAGAACTCCGCAGTTAAGCGTGCTTGGGCGAGAGTAGTACTAGGATGGGTGACCTCCTGGGAAGTCCTCGTGTTGCACCCCTTTTTCGCGGCCGAAATCCGTGCGAGTCCAAACTATGCAGTTAAGCGTGCTTGGGAGAGAGTAGTACTTGGATGGGTGACCTCCTGGGAAGTCCTCGTGTTGCACCCCTTTTTATGATGGCAAAATCCATTGGAGTGTAAACTCCTCAATTAAGCACGATGAGTACGGTTTGTTCAGTCATCGTATTGCTCTCCAGGATTTTTATGATGAGATCCGTATGGATGCCAATATATGCATTGATCGCGATCTCCCTATCGGGTGCGATCATACCAGCACTAATGCACCGGATCCCATCAGAACTATGCAGTTAAGCGTGCTTGGGCGAGAGTAGTACTAGGATGGGTGACCTCCTGGGAAGTCCTCGTGTTGCACCCCTTTTTCGCGGCCGAAATCCGTGCGAGTCCAAACTATGCAGTTAAGCGTGCTTGGGCGAGAGTAGTACTAGGATGGGTGACCTCCTGGGAAGTCCTCGTGTTGCACCCCTTTTTATGATGGCAAAATCCATTGGAGTGTAAACTCCTCAATTAAGCACGATGAGTACGGTTTGTTCAGTCATCGTATTGCTCTCCAGGATTTTTATGATGAGATCCGTATGGATGCCAATATATGCATTGATCGCGATCTCCCTATCGGGTGCGATCATACCAGCACTAATGCATCGGATCCCATCAGAACTCCGCAGTCAAGCGTGCTTGGGCGAGAGTAGTACTAGGATGGGTGACCTCCTGGGAAGTCCTCGTGTTGCACCCCTTTTTTGCGGCTGAAATCCGTGCGAGTCCAAACTATGCAGTTAAGCGTGCTTGGGAGAGAGTAGTACTTGGATGGGTGACCTCCTGGAAAGTCCTCGTGTTGCACCCCTTTTTATGATGGCAAAATCCATTGGAGTGTAAACTCCTCAATTAAGCACGATGAGTACGGTTTGTTCAGTCATCGTATTGCTCTCCAGGATTTTTATGATGAGATCCGTATGGATGCCAATATATGCATTGATCGCGATCTCCCTATCGGGTGCGATCATACCAGCACTAATGCATCGGATCCCATCAGAACTCCGCAGTCAAGCGTGCTTGGGCGAGAGTAGTACTAGGATGGGTGACCTGCTGGGAAGTCCTCGTGTTGCACCCCTTTTTCGCGGCCGAAATCCGTGCGAGTCCAAACTATGCAGTTAAGCGTGCTTAGGAGAGAGTAGTACTTGGATGGGTGACCTCCTGGGAAGTCCTCGTGTTGCACCCCTTTTTATGATGGTAAAATCCATTGGAGTGTAAACTCCTCAATTAAGCACGATGAGTACGGTTTGTTCAGTCATCGTATTGCTCTCCAGGATTTTTATGATGAGATCCGTATGGATGCCAATATATGCATTGATCGCGATCTCCCTATCGGGTGCGATCATACCAGCACTAATGCACCGGATCCCATCAGAACTCCGCAGTTAAGCGTGCTTGGGCGAGAGTAGTACTAGGATGGGTGACCTCCTGGGAAGTCCTCGTGTTGCACCCCTTTTTCGCGGCCGAAATCCGTGCGAGTCCAAACTATGCAGTTAAGCGTGCTTGGGAGAGAGTAGTACTTGGATGGGTGACCTCCTGGGAAGTCCTCGTGTTGCACCCCTTTTTATGATGGCAAAATCCATTGGAGTGTAAACTCCTCAATTAAGCACGATGAGTACGGTTTGTTCAGTCATCGTATTGCTCTCCAGGATTTTTATGATGAGATCCGTATGGATGCCAATATATGCATTGATCGCGATCTCCCTATCGGGTGCGATCATACCAGCACTAATGCACCGGATCCCATCAGAACTCCGCAGTCAAGCGTGCTTGGGCGAGAGTAGTACTAGGATGGGTGACCTCCTGGGAAGTCCTCGTGTTGCACCCCTTTTTCGCGGCCGAAATCCGTGCGAGTCCAAACTATGCAGTTAAGCGTGCTTGGGCGAGAGTAGTACTTGGAAGGGTGACCTCCTGGGAAGTCCTCGTGTTGCACCCCTTTTTCGCGGCCGAAATCCGTGCGAGTCCAAACTATGCAGTTAAGCGTGCTTGGGCGAGAGTAGTACTAGGATGGGTGACCTCCTGGGAAGTCCTCGTGTTGCACCCCTTTTTCGCGGCCGAAATCCGTGCGAGTCCAAACTATGCAGTTAAGCGTGCTTGGGAGAGAGTAGTACTTGGATGGGTGACCTCCTGGGAAGTCCTCGTGTTGCACCCCTTTTTATGATGGTAAAATCCATTGGAGTGTAAACTCCTCAATTAAGCACGATGAGTACGGTTTGTTCAGTCATCGTATTGCTCTCCAGGATTTTTATGATGAGATCCGTATGGATGCCAATATTTGCATTGATCGCGATCTCCCTATCGGGTGCGATCATACCAGCACTAATGCACCGGATCCCATCAGAACTCCGCAGTTAAGCGTGCTTGGGCGAGAGTAGTACTAGGATGGGTGACCTCCTGGGAAGTCCTCGTGTTGCACCCCTTTTTCGCGGCCGAAATCCGTGCGAGTCCAAACTATGCAGTTAAGCGTGCTTGGGAGAGAGTAGTACTTGGATGGGTGACCTCCTGGGAAGTCCTCGTGTTGCACCCCTTTTTATGATGGCAAAATCCATTGGAGTGTAAACTCCTCAATTAAGCACGATGAGTACGGTTTGTTCAGTCATCGTATTGCTCTCCAGGATTTTTATGATGAGATCCGTATGGATGCCAATATATGCATTGATCGCGATCTCCCTATCGGGTGCGATCATACCAGCACTAATGCACCGGATCCCATCAAAACTCCGCAGTTAAGCGTGCTTGGGCGAGAGTAGTACTAGGATGGGTGACCTCCTGGGAAGTCCTCGTGTTGCACCCCTTTTTCGCGGCCGAAATCCGTGCGAGTCCAAACTATGCAGTTAAGCGTGCTTGGGAGAGAGTAGTACTTGGATGGGTGACCTCCTGGGAAGTCCTCGTGTTGCACCCCTTTTTATGATGGCAAAATCCATTGGAGTGTAAACTCCTCAATTAAGCACGATGAGTACGGTTTGTTCAGTCATCGTATTGCTCTCCAGGATTTTTATGATGAGATCCGTATGGATGCCAATATATGCATTGATCGCGATCTCCCTATCGGGTGCGATCATACCAGCACTAATGCACCGGATCCCATCAGAACTCCGCAGTTAAGCGTGCTTGGGCGAGAGTAGTACTAGGATGGGTGACCTCCTGGGAAGTCCTCGTGTTGCACCCCTTTTTCGCGGCCGAAATCCGTGCGAGTCCAAACTATGCAGTTAAGCGTGCTTGGGCGAGAGTAGTACTAGGATGGGTGACCTCCTGGGAAGTCCTCGTGTTGCACCCCTTTTTCGCGGCCGAAATCCGTGCGAGTCCAAACTATGCAGTTAAGCGTGCTTGGGCGAGAGTAGTACTTGGAAGGGTGACCTCCTGGGAAGTCCTCGTGTTGCACCCCTTTTTCGCGGCCGAAATCCGTGCGAGTCCAAACTATGCAGTTAAGCGTGCTTGGGCGAGAGTAGTACTAGGATGGGTGACCTCCTGGGAAGTCCTCGTGTTGCACCCCTTTTTCGCGGCCGAAATCCGTGCGAGTCCAAACTATGCAGTTAAGCGTGCTTGGGCGAGAGTAGTACTTGGATGGGTGACCTCCTGGGAAGTCCTCGTGTTGCACCCCTTTTTCGCGGCCGAAATCCGTGCGAGTCCAAACTATGCAGTTAAGCGTGCTTGGGAGAGAGTAGTACTTGGATGGGTGACCTCCTGGGAAGTCCTTGTGTTGCACCCCTTTTTATGATGACAAAATCCATTGGAGTGTAAACTCCTCAATTAAGCACGATGAGTACGGTTTGTTCAGTCATCGTATTGCTCTCCAGGATTTTTATGATGAGATCCGTATGGATGCCAATATATGCATTGATCGCGATCTCCCTATCGGGTGCGATCATACCAGCACTAATGCATCGGATCCCATCAGAACTCCGCAGTCAAGCGTGCTTGGGCGAGAGTAGTACTCGGATGGGTGACCTGCTGGGAAGTCCTCGTGTTGCACCCCTTTTTCGCGGCCGAAATCCGTGCGAGTCCAAACTATGCAGTTAAGCGTGCTTAGGAGAGAGTAGTACTTGGATGGGTGACCTCCTGGGAAGTCCTCGTGTTGCACCCCTTTTTATGATGGTAAAATCCATTGGAGTGTAAACTCCTCAATTAAGCACGATGAGTACGGTTTGTTCAGTCATCGTATTGCTCTCCAGGATTTTTATGATGAGATCCGTATGGATGCCAATATATGCATTGATCGCGATCTCCCTATCGGGTGCGATCATACCAGCACTAATGCACCGGATCCCATCAGAACTCCGCAGTTAAGCGTGCTTGGGCGAGAGTAGTACTAGGATGGGTGACCTCCTGGGAAGTCCTCGTGTTGCACCCCTTTTTCGCGGCCGAAATCCGTGCGAGTCCAAACTATGCAGTTAAGCGTGCTTGGGAGAGAGTAGTACTTGGATGGGTGACCTCCTGGGAAGTCCTCGTGTTGCACCCCTTTTTATGATGGCAAAATCCATTGGAGTGTAAACTCCTCAATTAAGCACGATGAGTACGGTTTGTTCAGTCATCGTATTGCTCTCCAGGATTTTTATGATGAGATCCGTATGGATGCCAATATATGCATTGATCGCGATCTCCCTATCGGGTGCGATCATACCAGCACTAATGCACCGGATCCCATCAAAACTCCGCAGTTAAGCGTGCTTGGGCGAGAGTAGTACTAGGATGGGTGACCTCCTGGGAAGTCCTCGTGTTGCACCCCTTTTTCGCGGCCGAAATCCGTGCGAGTCCAAACTATGCAGTTAAGCGTGCTTGGGAGAGAGTAGTACTTGGATGGGTGACCTCCTGGGAAGTCCTCGTGTTGCACCCCTTTTTATGATGGCAAAATCCATTGGAGTGTAAACTCCTCAATTAAGCACGATGAGTACGGTTTGTTCAGTCATCGTATTGCTCTCCAGGATTTTTATGATGAGATCCGTATGGATGCCAATATATGCATTGATCGCGATCTCCCTATCGGGTGCGATCATACCAGCACTAATGCACCGGATCCCATCAGAACTCCGCAGTTAAGCGTGCTTGGGCGAGAGTAGTACTAGGATGGGTGACCTCCTGGGAAGTCCTCGTGTTGCACCCCTTTTTCGCGGCCGAAATCCGTGCGAGTCCAAACTATGCAGTTAAGCGTGCTTGGGCGAGAGTAGTACTAGGATGGGTGACCTCCTGGGAAGTCCTCGTGTTGCACCCCTTTTTCGCGGCCGAAATCCGTGCGAGTCCAAACTATGCAGTTAAGCGTGCTTGGGCGAGAGTAGTACTTGGAAGGGTGACCTCCTGGGAAGTCCTCGTGTTGCACCCCTTTTTCGCGGCCGAAATCCGTGCGAGTCCAAACTATGCAGTTAAGCGTGCTTGGGCGAGAGTAGTACTAGGATGGGTGACCTCCTGGGAAGTCCTCGTGTTGCACCCCTTTTTCGCGGCCGAAATCCGTGCGAGTCCAAACTATGCAGTTAAGCGTGCTTGGGCGAGAGTAGTACTTGGATGGGTGACCTCCTGGGAAGTCCTCGTGTTGCACCCCTTTTTCGCGGCCGAAATCCGTGCGAGTCCAAACTATGCAGTTAAGCGTGCTTGGGAGAGAGTAGTACTTGGATGGGTGACCTCCTGGGAAGTCCTTGTGTTGCACCCCTTTTTATGATGACAAAATCCATTGGAGTGTAAACTCCTCAATTAAGCACGATGAGTACGGTTTGTTCAGTCATCGTATTGCTCTCCAGGATTTTTATGATGAGATCCGTATGGATGCCAATATATGCATTGATCGCGATCTCCCTATCGGGTGCGATCATACCAGCACTAATGCATCGGATCCCATCAGAACTCCGCAGTCAAGCGTGCTTGGGCGAGAGTAGTACTAGGATGGGTGACCTGCTGGGAAGTCCTCGTGTTGCACCCCTTTTTCGCGGCCGAAATCCGTGCGAGTCCAAACTATGCAGTTAAGCGTGCTTAGGAGAGAGTAGTACTTGGATGGGTGACCTCCTGGGAAGTCCTCGTGTTGCACCCCTTTTTATGATGGTAAAATCCATTGGAGTGTAAACTCCTCAATTAAGCACGATGAGTACGGTTTGTTCAGTCATCGTATTGCTCTCCAGGATTTTTATGATGAGATCCGTATGGATGCCAATATATGCATTGATCGCGATCTCCCTATCGGGTGCGATCATACCAGCACTAATGCACCGGATCCCATCAGAACTCCGCAGTTAAGCGTGCTTGGGCGAGAGTAGTACTAGGATGGGTGACCTCCTGGGAAGTCCTCGTGTTGCACCCCTTTTTCGCGGCCGAAATCCGTGCGAGTCCAAACTATGCAGTTAAGCGTGCTTGGGAGAGAGTAGTACTTGGATGGGTGACCTCCTGGAAAGTCCTCGTGTTGCACCCCTTTTTATGATGGCAAAATCCATTGGAGTGTAAACTCCTCAATTAAGCACGATGAGTACGGTTTGTTCAGTCATCGTATTGCTCTCCAGGATTTTTATGATGAGATCCGTATGGATGCCAATATATGCATTGATCGCGATCTCCCTATCGGGTGCGATCATACCAGCACTAATGCACCGGATCCCATCAGAACTCCGCAGTCAAGCGTGCTTGGGCGAGAGTAGTACTAGGATGGGTGACCTCCTGGGAAGTCCTCGTGTTGCACCCCTTTTTCGCGGCCGAAATCCGTGCGAGTCCAAACTATGCAGTTAAGCGTGCTTGGGCGAGAGTAGTACTTGGAAGGGTGACCTCCTGGGAAGTCCTCGTGTTGCACCCCTTTTTCGCGGCCGAAATCCGTGCGAGTCCAAACTATGCAGTTAAGCGTGCTTGGGCGAGAGTAGTACTAGGATGGGTGACCTCCTGGGAAGTCCTCGTGTTGCACCCCTTTTTCGCGGCCGAAATCCGTGCGAGTCCAAACTATGCAGTTAAGCGTGCTTGGGAGAGAGTAGTACTTGGATGGGTGACCTCCTGGGAAGTCCTCGTGTTGCACCCCTTTTTATGATGGTAAAATCCATTGGAGTGTAAACTCCTCAATTAAGCACGATGAGTACGGTTTGTTCAGTCATCGTATTGCTCTCCAGGATTTTTATGATGAGATCCGTATGGATGCCAATATTTGCATTGATCGCGATCTCCCTATCGGGTGCGATCATACCAGCACTAATGCACCGGATCCCATCAGAACTCCGTAGTTAAGCGTGCTTGGGCGAGAGTAGTACTAGGATGGGTGACCTCCTGGGAAGTCCTCGTGTTGCACCCCTTTTTCGCGGCCGAAATCCGTGCGAGTCCAAACTATGCAGTTAAGCGTGCTTGGGAGAGAGTAGTACTTGGATGGGTGACCTCCTGGGAAGTCCTCGTGTTGCACCCCTTTTTATGATGGCAAAATCCATTGGAGTGTAAACTCCTCAATTAAGCACGATGAGTACGGTTTGTTCAGTCATCGTATTGCTCTCCAGGATTTTTATGATGAGATCCGTATGGATGCCAATATATGCATTGATCGCGATCTCCCTATCGGGTGCGATCATACCAGCACTAATGCACCGGATCCCATCAAAACTCCGCAGTTAAGCGTGCTTGGGCGAGAGTAGTACTAGGATGGGTGACCTCCTGGGAAGTCCTCGTGTTGCACCCCTTTTTCGCGGCCGAAATCCGTGCGAGTCCAAACTATGCAGTTAAGCGTGCTTGGGAGAGAGTAGTACTTGGATGGGTGACCTCCTGGGAAGTCCTCGTGTTGCACCCCTTTTTATGATGGCAAAATCCATTGGAGTGTAAACTCCTCAATTAAGCACGATGAGTACGGTTTGTTCAGTCATCGTATTGCTCTCCAGGATTTTTATGATGAGATCCGTATGGATGCCAATATATGCATTGATCGCGATCTCCCTATCGGGTGCGATCATACCAGCACTAATGCACCGGATCCCATCAGAACTCCGCAGTTAAGCGTGCTTGGGCGAGAGTAGTACTAGGATGGGTGACCTCCTGGGAAGTCCTCGTGTTGCACCCCTTTTTAGCGGCCGAAATCCGTGCGAGTCCAAACTATGCAGTTAAGCGTGCTTGGGCGAGAGTAGTACTAGGATGGGTGACCTCCTGGGAAGTCCTCGTGTTGCACCCCTTTTTCGCGGCCGAAATCCGTGCGAGTCCAAACTATGCAGTTAAGCGTGCTTGGGCGAGAGTAGTACTTGGAAGGGTGACCTCCTGGGAAGTCCTCGTGTTGCACCCCTTTTTCGCGGCCGAAATCCGTGCGAGTCCAAACTATGCAGTTAAGTGTGCTTGGGCGAGAGTAGTACTAGGATGGGTGACCTCCTGGGAAGTCCTCGTGTTGCACCCCTTTTTCGCGGCCGAAATCCGTGCGAGTCCAAACTATGCAGTTAAGCGTGCTTGGGCGAGAGTAGTACTTGGATGGGTGACCTCCTGGGAAGTCCTCGTGTTGCACCCCTTTTTCGCGGCCGAAATCCGTGCGAGTCCAAACTATGCAGTTAAGCGTGCTTGGGAGAGAGTAGTACTTGGATGGGTGACCTCCTGGGAAGTCCTTGTGTTGCACCCCTTTTTATGATGACAAAATCCATTGGAGTGTAAACTCCTCAATTAAGCACGATGAGTACGGTTTGTTCAGTCATCGTATTGCTCTCCAGGATTTTTATGATGAGATCCGTATGGATGCCAATATATGCATTGATCGCGATCTCCCTATCGGGTGCGATCATACCAGCACTAATGCACCGGATTCCATCAGAACTCCGCAGTTAAGCGTGCTTGGGCGAGAGTAGTACTAGGATGGGTGACCTCCTGGGAAGTCCTCGTGTTGCACCCCTTTTTCGCGGCCGAAATCCGTGCGAGTCCAAACTATGCAGTTAAGCGTGCTTGGGCGAGAGTAGTACTAGGATGGGTGACCTCCTGGGAAGTCCTCGTGTTGCACCCCTTTTTATGATGGCAAAATCCATTGGAGTGTAAACTCCTCAATTAAGCACGATGAGTACGGTTTGTTCAGTCATCGTATTGCTCTCCAGGATTTTTATGATGAGATCCGTATGGATGCCAATATATGCATTGATCGCGATCTCCCTATCGGGTGCGATCATACCAGCACTAATGCATCGGATCCCATCAGAACTCCGCAGTCAAGCGTGCTTGGGCGAGAGTAGTACTAGGATGGGTGACCTCCTGGGAAGTCCTCGTGTTGCACCCCTTTTTTGCGGCTGAAATCCGTGCGAGTCCAAACTATGCAGTTAAGCGTGCTTGGGAGAGAGTAGTACTTGGATGGGTGACCTCCTGGAAAGTCCTCGTGTTGCACCCCTTTTTATGATGGCAAAATCCATTGGAGTGTAAACTCCTCAATTAAGCACGATGAGTACGGTTTGTTCAGTCATCGTATTGCTCTCCAGGATTTTTATGATGAGATCCGTATGGATGCCAATATATGCATTGATCGCGATCTCCCTATCGGGTGCGATCATACCAGCACTAATGCACCGGATCCCATCAGAACTCCGCAGTTAAGCGTGCTTGGGCGAGAGTAGTACTAGGATGGGTGACCTCCTGGGAAGTCCTCGTGTTGCACCCCTTTTTCGCGGCCGAAATCCGTGCGAGTCCAAACTATGCAGTTAAGCGTGCTTGGGCGAGAGTAGTACTTGGAAGGGTGACCTCCTGGGAAGTCCTCGTGTTGCACCCCTTTTTCGCGGCCGAAATCCGTGCGAGTCCAAACTATGCAGTTAAGCGTGCTTGGGCGAGAGTAGTACTAGGATGGGTGACCTCCTGGGAAGTCCTCGTGTTGCACCCCTTTTTCGCGGCCGAAATCCGTGCGAGTCCAAACTATGCAGTTAAGCGTGCTTGGGCGAGAGTAGTACTTGGATGGGTGACCTCCTGGGAAGTCCTCGTGTTGCACCCCTTTTTCGCGGCCGAAATCCGTGCGAGTCCAAACTATGCAGTTAAGCGTGCTTGGGAGAGAGTAGTACTTGGATGGGTGACCTCCTGGGAAGTCCTTGTGTTGCACCCCTTTTTATGATGACAAAATCCATTGGAGTGTAAACTCCTCAATTAAGCACGATGAGTACGGTTTGTTCAGTCATCGTATTGCTCTCCAGGATTTTTATGATGAGATCCGTATGGATGCCAATATATGCATTGATCGCGATCTCCCTATCGGGTGCGATCATACCAGCACTAATGCACCGGATTCCATCAGAACTCCGCAGTTAAGCGTGCTTGGGCGAGAGTAGTACTAGGATGGGTGACCTCCTGGGAAGTCCTCGTGTTGCACCCCTTTTTCGCGGCCGAAATCCGTGCGAGTCCAAACTATGCAGTTAAGCGTGCTTGGGAGAGAGTAGTACTTGGATGGGTGACCTCCTGGGAAGTCCTTGTGTTGCACCCCTTTTTATGATGACAAAATCCATTGGAGTGTAAACTCCTCAATTAAGCACGATGAGTACGGTTTGTTCAGTCATCGTATTGCTCTCCAGGATTTTTATGATGAGATCCGTATGGATGCCAATATATGCATTGATCGCGATCTCCCTATCGGGTGCGATCATACCAGCACTAATGCACCGGATTCCATCAGAACTCCGCAGTTAAGCGTGCTTGGGCGAGAGTAGTACTAGGATGGGTGACCTCCTGGGAAGTCCTCGTGTTGCACCCCTTTTTCGCGGCCGAAATCCGTGCGAGTCCAAACTATGCAGTTAAGCGTGCTTGGGCGAGAGTAGTACTAGGATGGGTGACCTCCTGGGAAGTCCTCGTGTTGCACCCCTTTTTATGATGGCAAAATCCATTGGAGTGTAAACTCCTCAATTAAGCACGATGAGTACGGTTTGTTCAGTCATCGTATTGCTCTCCAGGATTTTTATGATGAGATCCGTATGGATGCCAATATATGCATTGATCGCGATCTCCCTATCGGGTGCGATCATACCAGCACTAATGCATCGGATCCCATCAGAACTCCGCAGTCAAGCGTGCTTGGGCGAGAGTAGTACTAGGATGGGTGACCTCCTGGGAAGTCCTCGTGTTGCACCCCTTTTTTGCGGCTGAAATCCGTGCGAGTCCAAACTATGCAGTTAAGCGTGCTTGGGAGAGAGTAGTACTTGGATGGGTGACCTCCTGGAAAGTCCTCGTGTTGCACCCCTTTTTATGATGGCAAAATCCATTGGAGTGTAAACTCCTCAATTAAGCACGATGAGTACGGTTTGTTCAGTCATCGTATTGCTCTCCAGGATTTTTATGATGAGATCCGTATGGATGCCAATATATGCATTGATCGCGATCTCCCTATCGGGTGCGATCATACCAGCACTAATGCACCGGATCCCATCAGAACTCCGCAGTTAAGCGTGCTTGGGCGAGAGTAGTACTAGGATGGGTGACCTCCTGGGAAGTCCTCGTGTTGCACCCCTTTTTCGCGGCCGAAATCCGTGCGAGTCCAAACTATGCAGTTAAGCGTGCTTGGGCGAGAGTAGTACTTGGAAGGGTGACCTCCTGGGAAGTCCTCGTGTTGCACCCCTTTTTCGCGGCCGAAATCCGTGCGAGTCCAAACTATGCAGTTAAGCGTGCTTGGGCGAGAGTAGTACTAGGATGGGTGACCTCCTGGGAAGTCCTCGTGTTGCACCCCTTTTTCGCGGCCGAAATCCGTGCGAGTCCAAACTATGCAGTTAAGCGTGCTTGGGCGAGAGTAGTACTTGGATGGGTGACCTCCTGGGAAGTCCTCGTGTTGCACCCCTTTTTCGCGGCCGAAATCCGTGCGAGTCCAAACTATGCAGTTAAGCGTGCTTGGGAGAGAGTAGTACTTGGATGGGTGACCTCCTGGGAAGTCCTTGTGTTGCACCCCTTTTTATGATGACAAAATCCATTGGAGTGTAAACTCCTCAATTAAGCACGATGAGTACGGTTTGTTCAGTCATCGTATTGCTCTCCAGGATTTTTATGATGAGATCCGTATGGATGCCAATATATGCATTGATCGCGATCTCCCTATCGGGTGCGATCATACCAGCACTAATGCACCGGATTCCATCAGAACTCCGCAGTTAAGCGTGCTTGGGCGAGAGTAGTACTAGGATGGGTGACCTCCTGGGAAGTCCTCGTGTTGCACCCCTTTTTCGCGGCCGAAATCCGTGCGAGTCCAAACTATGCAGTTAAGCGTGCTTGGGAGAGAGTAGTACTTGGATGGGTGACCTCCTGGGAAGTCCTTGTGTTGCACCCCTTTTTATGATGACAAAATCCATTGGAGTGTAAACTCCTCAATTAAGCACGATGAGTACGGTTTGTTCAGTCATCGTATTGCTCTCCAGGATTTTTATGATGAGATCCGTATGGATGCCAATATATGCATTGATCGCGATCTCCCTATCGGGTGCGATCATACCAGCACTAATGCACCGGATTCCATCAGAACTCCGCAGTTAAGCGTGCTTGGGCGAGAGTAGTACTAGGATGGGTGACCTCCTGGGAAGTCCTCGTGTTGCACCCCTTTTTCGCGGCCGAAATCCGTGCGAGTCCAAACTATGCAGTTAAGCGTGCTTGGGCGAGAGTAGTACTAGGATGGGTGACCTCCTGGGAAGTCCTCGTGTTGCACCCCTTTTTATGATGGCAAAATCCATTGGAGTGTAAACTCCTCAATTAAGCACGATGAGTACGGTTTGTTCAGTCATCGTATTGCTCTCCAGGATTTTTATGATGAGATCCGTATGGATGCCAATATATGCATTGATCGCGATCTCCCTATCGGGTGCGATCATACCAGCACTAATGCATCGGATCCCATCAGAACTCCGCAGTCAAGCGTGCTTGGGCGAGAGTAGTACTAGGATGGGTGACCTCCTGGGAAGTCCTCGTGTTGCACCCCTTTTTTGCGGCTGAAATCCGTGCGAGTCCAAACTATGCAGTTAAGCGTGCTTGGGAGAGAGTAGTACTTGGATGGGTGACCTCCTGGAAAGTCCTCGTGTTGCACCCCTTTTTATGATGGCAAAATCCATTGGAGTGTAAACTCCTCAATTAAGCACGATGAGTACGGTTTGTTCAGTCATCGTATTGCTCTCCAGGATTTTTATGATGAGATCCGTATGGATGCCAATATATGCATTGATCGCGATCTCCCTATCGGGTGCGATCATACCAGCACTAATGCACCGGATCCCATCAGAACTCCGCAGTTAAGCGTGCTTGGGCGAGAGTAGTACTAGGATGGGTGACCTCCTGGGAAGTCCTCGTGTTGCACCCCTTTTTCGCGGCCGAAATCCGTGCGAGTCCAAACTATGCAGTTAAGCGTGCTTGGGCGAGAGTA
Source organism: Leucaena leucocephala (assembly GCA_037074615.1). Lineage (NCBI taxonomy): Eukaryota > Viridiplantae > Streptophyta > Magnoliopsida > Fabales > Fabaceae > Leucaena > Leucaena leucocephala. The sequence goes on from CM073520.1 coordinate 20,694,085, forward strand.
GTACTTGGAAGGGTGACCTCCTGGGAAGTCCTCGTGTTGCACCCCTTTTTCGCGGCCGAAATCCGTGCGAGTCCAAACTATGCAGTTAAGCGTGCTTGGGCGAGAGTAGTACTAGGATGGGTGACCTCCTGGGAAGTCCTCGTGTTGCACCCCTTTTTCGCGGCCGAAATCCGTGCGAGTCCAAACTATGCAGTTAAGCGTGCTTGGGCGAGAGTAGTACTTGGATGGGTGACCTCCTGGGAAGTCCTCGTGTTGCACCCCTTTTTCGCGGCCGAAATCCGTGCGAGTCCAAACTATGCAGTTAAGCGTGCTTGGGAGAGAGTAGTACTTGGATGGGTGACCTCCTGGGAAGTCCTTGTGTTGCACCCCTTTTTATGATGACAAAATCCATTGGAGTGTAAACTCCTCAATTAAGCACGATGAGTACGGTTTGTTCAGTCATCGTATTGCTCTCCAGGATTTTTATGATGAGATCCGTATGGATGCCAATATATGCATTGATCGCGATCTCCCTATCGGGTGCGATCATACCAGCACTAATGCACCGGATTCCATCAGAACTCCGCAGTTAAGCGTGCTTGGGCGAGAGTAGTACTAGGATGGGTGACCTCCTGGGAAGTCCTCGTGTTGCACCCCTTTTTCGCGGCCGAAATCCGTGCGAGTCCAAACTATGCAGTTAAGCGTGCTTGGGCGAGAGTAGTACTAGGATGGGTGACCTCCTGGGAAGTCCTCGTGTTGCACCCCTTTTTATGATGGCAAAATCCATTGGAGTGTAAACTCCTCAATTAAGCACGATGAGTACGGTTTGTTCAGTCATCGTATTGCTCTCCAGGATTTTTATGATGAGATCCGTATGGATGCCAATATATGCATTGATCGCGATCTCCCTATCGGGTGCGATCATACCAGCACTAATGCATCGGATCCCATCAGAACTCCGCAGTCAAGCGTGCTTGGGCGAGAGTAGTACTAGGATGGGTGACCTCCTGGGAAGTCCTCGTGTTGCACCCCTTTTTTGCGGCTGAAATCCGTGCGAGTCCAAACTATGCAGTTAAGCGTGCTTGGGAGAGAGTAGTACTTGGATGGGTGACCTCCTGGAAAGTCCTCGTGTTGCACCCCTTTTTATGATGGCAAAATCCATTGGAGTGTAAACTCCTCAATTAAGCACGATGAGTACGGTTTGTTCAGTCATCGTATTGCTCTCCAGGATTTTTATGATGAGATCCGTATGGATGCCAATATATGCATTGATCGCGATCTCCCTATCGGGTGCGATCATACCAGCACTAATGCATCGGATCCCATCAGAACTCCGCAGTCAAGCGTGCTTGGGCGAGAGTAGTACTAGGATGGGTGACCTGCTGGGAAGTCCTCGTGTTGCACCCCTTTTTCGCGGCCGAAATCCGTGCGAGTCCAAACTATGCAGTTAAGCGTGCTTGGGAGAGAGTAGTACTTGGATGGGTGACCTCCTGGGAAGTCCTCGTGTTGCACCCCTTTTTATGATGGTAAAATCCATTGGAGTGTAAACTCCTCAATTAAGCACGATGAGTACGGTTTGTTCAGTCATCGTATTGCTCTCCAGGATTTTTATGATGAGATCCGTATGGATGCCAATATATGCATTGATCGCGATCTCCCTATCGGGTGCGATCATACCAGCACTAATGCACCGGATCCCATCAGAACTCCGCAGTTAAGCGTGCTTGGGCGAGAGTAGTACTAGGATGGGTGACCTCCTGGGAAGTCCTCGTGTTGCACCCCTTTTTCGCGGCCGAAATCCGTGCGAGTCCAAACTATGCAGTTAAGCGTGCTTGGGAGAGAGTAGTACTTGGATGGGTGACCTCCTGGGAAGTCCTCGTGTTGCACCCCTTTTTATGATGGCAAAATCCATTGGAGTGTAAACTCCTCAATTAAGCACGATGAGTACGGTTTGTTCAGTCATCGTATTGCTCTCCAGGATTTTTATGATGAGATCCGTATGGATGCCAATATATGCATTGATCGCGATCTCCCTATCGGGTGCAATCATACCAGCACTAATGCACCGGATCCTATCAGAACTCCGCAGTCAAGCGTGCTTGGGCGAGAGTAGTACTAGGATGGGTGACCTCCTGGGAAGTCCTCGTGTTGCACCCCTTTTTCGCGGCCGAAATCCGTGCGAGTCCAAACTATGCAGTTAAGCGTGCTTGGGCGAGAGTAGTACTAGGATGGGTGACCTCCTGGGAAGTCCTCGTGTTGCACCCCTTTTTCGCGGCCGAAATCCGTGCGAGTCCAAACTATGCAGTTAAGCGTGCTTGGGAGAGAGTAGTACTTGGATGGGTGACCTCCTGGGAAGTCCTCGTGTTGCACCCCTTTTTATGATGGTAAAATCCATTGGAGTGTAAACTCCTCAATTAAGCACGATGAGTACGGTTTGTTCAGTCATCGTATTGCTCTCCAGGATTTTTATGATGAGATCCGTATGGATGCCAATATTTGCATTGATCGCGATCTCCCTATCGGGTGCGATCATACCAGCACTAATGCACCGGATCCCATCAGAACTCCGCAGTTAAGCGTGCTTGGGCGAGAGTAGTACTAGGATGGGTGACCTCCTGGGAAGTCCTCGTGTTGCACCCCTTTTTCGCGGCCGAAATCCGTGCGAGTCCAAACTATGCAGTTAAGCGTGCTTGGGAGAGAGTAGTACTTGGATGGGTGACCTCCTGGGAAGTCCTCGTGTTGCACCCCTTTTTATGATGGCAAAATCCATTGGAGTGTAAACTCCTCAATTAAGCACGATGAGTACGGTTTGTTCAGTCATCGTATTGCTCTCCAGGATTTTTATGATGAGATCCGTATGGATGCCAATATATGCATTGATCGCGATCTCCCTATCGGGTGCGATCATACCAGCACTAATGCACCGGATCCCATCAAAACTCCGCAGTTAAGCGTGCTTGGGCGAGAGTAGTACTAGGATGGGTGACCTCCTGGGAAGTCCTCGTGTTGCACCCCTTTTTCGCGGCCGAAATCCGTGCGAGTCCAAACTATGCAGTTAAGCGTGCTTGGGAGAGAGTAGTACTTGGATGGGTGACCTCCTGGGAAGTCCTCGTGTTGCACCCCTTTTTATGATGGCAAAATCCATTGGAGTGTAAACTCCTCAATTAAGCACGATGAGTACGGTTTGTTCAGTCATCGTATTGCTCTCCAGGATTTTTATGATGAGATCCGTATGGATGCCAATATATGCATTGATCGCGATCTCCCTATCGGGTGCGATCATACCAGCACTAATGCACCGGATCCCATCAGAACTCCGCAGTTAAGCGTGCTTGGGCGAGAGTAGTACTAGGATGGGTGACCTCCTGGGAAGTCCTCGTGTTGCACCCCTTTTTCGCGGCCGAAATCCGTGCGAGTCCAAACTATGCAGTTAAGCGTGCTTGGGCGAGAGTAGTACTAGGATGGGTGACCTCCTGGGAAGTCCTCGTGTTGCACCCCTTTTTCGCGGCCGAAATCCGTGCGAGTCCAAACTATGCAGTTAAGCGTGCTTGGGAGAGAGTAGTACTTGGATGGGTGACCTCCTGGGAAGTCCTCGTGTTGCACCCCTTTTTATGATGGCAAAATCCATTGGAGTGTAAACTCCTCAATTAAGCACGATGAGTACGGTTTGTTCAGTCATCGTATTGCTCTCCAGGATTTTTATGATGAGATCCGTATGGATGCCAATATATGCATTGATCGCGATCTCCCTATCGGGTGCAATCATACCAGCACTAATGCACCGGATCCCATCAGAACTCCGCAGTCAAGCGTGCTTGGGCGAGAGTAGTACTAGGATGGGTGACCTCCTGGGAAGTCCTCGTGTTGCACCCCTTTTTCGCGGCCGAAATCCGTGCGAGTCCAAACTATGCAGTTAAGCGTGCTTGGGCGAGAGTAGTACTTGGAAGGGTGACCTCCTGGGAAGTCCTCGTGTTGCACCCCTTTTTCGCGGCCGAAATCCGTGCGAGTCCAAACTATGCAGTTAAGCGTGCTTGGGCGAGAGTAGTACTAGGATGGGTGACCTCCTGGGAAGTCCTCGTGTTGCACCCCTTTTTCGCGGCCGAAATCCGTGCGAGTCCAAACTATGCAGTTAAGCGTGCTTGGGCGAGAGTAGTACTTGGATGGGTGACCTCCTGGGAAGTCCTCGTGTTGCACCCCTTTTTCGCGGCCGAAATCCGTGCGAGTCCAAACTATGCAGTTAAGCGTGCTTGGGAGAGAGTAGTACTTGGATGGGTGACCTCCTGGGAAGTCCTTGTGTTGCACCCCTTTTTATGATGACAAAATCCATTGGAGTGTAAACTCCTCAATTAAGCACGATGAGTACGGTTTGTTCAGTCATCGTATTGCTCTCCAGGATTTTTATGATGAGATCCGTATGGATGCCAATATATGCATTGATCGCGATCTCCCTATCGGGTGCGATCATACCAGCACTAATGCACCGGATTCCATCAGAACTCCGCAGTTAAGCGTGCTTGGGCGAGAGTAGTACTAGGATGGGTGACCTCCTGGGAAGTCCTCGTGTTGCACCCCTTTTTCGCGGCCGAAATCCGTGCGAGTCCAAACTATGCAGTTAAGCGTGCTTGGGCGAGAGTAGTACTAGGATGGGTGACCTCCTGGGAAGTCCTCGTGTTGCACCCCTTTTTATGATGGCAAAATCCATTGGAGTGTAAACTCCTCAATTAAGCACGATGAGTACGGTTTGTTCAGTCATCGTATTGCTCTCCAGGATTTTTATGATGAGATCCGTATGGATGCCAATATATGCATTGATCGCGATCTCCCTATCGGGTGCGATCATACCAGCACTAATGCATCGGATCCCATCAGAACTCCGCAGTCAAGCGTGCTTGGGCGAGAGTAGTACTAGGATGGGTGACCTCCTGGGAAGTCCTCGTGTTGCACCCCTTTTTCGCGGCCGAAATCCGTGCGAGTCCAAACTATGCAGTTAAGCGTGCTTGGGAGAGAGTAGTACTTGGATGGGTGACCTCCTGGGAAGTCCTCGTGTTGCACCCCTTTTTATGATGGCAAAATCCATTGGAGTGTAAACTCCTCAATTAAGCACGATGAGTACGGTTTGTTCAGTCATCGTATTGCTCTCCAGGATTTTTATGATGAGATCCGTATGGATGCCAATATATGCATTGATCGCGATCTCCCTATCGGGTGCGATCATACCAGCACTAATGCACCGGATCCCATCAGAACTCCGCAGTTAAGCGTGCTTGGGCGAGAGTAGTACTAGGATGGGTGACCTCCTGGGAAGTCCTCGTGTTGCACCCCTTTTTCGCGGCCGAAATCCGTGCGAGTCCAAACTATGCAGTTAAGCGTGCTTGGGCGAGAGTAGTACTAGGATGGGTGACCTCCTGGGAAGTCCTCGTGTTGCACCCCTTTTTCGCGGCCGAAATCCGTGCGAGTCCAAACTATGCAGTTAAGCGTGCTTGGGCGAGAGTAGTACTTGGAAGGGTGACCTCCTGGGAAGTCCTCGTGTTGCACCCCTTTTTCGCGGCCGAAATCCGTGCGAGTCCAAACTATGCAGTTAAGCGTGCTTGGGCGAGAGTAGTACTAGGATGGGTGACCTCCTGGGAAGTCCTCGTGTTGCACCCCTTTTTCGCGGCCGAAATCCGTGCGAGTCCAAACTATGCAGTTAAGCGTGCTTGGGCGAGAGTAGTACTTGGATGGGTGACCTCCTGGGAAGTCCTCGTGTTGCACCCCTTTTTCGCGGCCGAAATCCGTGCGAGTCCAAACTATGCAGTTAAGCGTGCTTGGGAGAGAGTAGTACTTGGATGGGTGACCTCCTGGGAAGTCCTTGTGTTGCACCCCTTTTTATGATGACAAAATCCATTGGAGTGTAAACTCCTCAATTAAGCACGATGAGTACGGTTTGTTCAGTCATCGTATTGCTCTCCAGGATTTTTATGATGAGATCCGTATGGATGCCAATATATGCATTGATCGCGATCTCCCTATCGGGTGCGATCATACCAGCACTAATGCACCGGATTCCATCAGAACTCCGCAGTTAAGCGTGCTTGGGCGAGAGTAGTACTAGGATGGGTGACCTCCTGGGAAGTCCTCGTGTTGCACCCCTTTTTCGCGGCCGAAATCCGTGCGAGTCCAAACTATGCAGTTAAGCGTGCTTGGGCGAGAGTAGTACTAGGATGGGTGACCTCCTGGGAAGTCCTCGTGTTGCACCCCTTTTTATGATGGCAAAATCCATTGGAGTGTAAACTCCTCAATTAAGCACGATGAGTACGGTTTGTTCAGTCATCGTATTGCTCTCCAGGATTTTTATGATGAGATCCGTATGGATGCCAATATATGCATTGATCGCGATCTCCCTATCGGGTGCGATCATACCAGCACTAATGCATCGGATCCCATCAGAACTCCGCAGTCAAGCGTGCTTGGGCGAGAGTAGTACTAGGATGGGTGACCTCCTGGGAAGTCCTCGTGTTGCACCCCTTTTTTGCGGCTGAAATCCGTGCGAGTCCAAACTATGCAGTTAAGCGTGCTTGGGAGAGAGTAGTACTTGGATGGGTGACCTCCTGGAAAGTCCTCGTGTTGCACCCCTTTTTATGATGGCAAAATCCATTGGAGTGTAAACTCCTCAATTAAGCACGATGAGTACGGTTTGTTCAGTCATCGTATTGCTCTCCAGGATTTTTATGATGAGATCCGTATGGATGCCAATATATGCATTGATCGCGATCTCCCTATCGGGTGCGATCATACCAGCACTAATGCATCGGATCCCATCAGAACTCCGCAGTCAAGCGTGCTTGGGCGAGAGTAGTACTAGGATGGGTGACCTGCTGGGAAGTCCTCGTGTTGCACCCCTTTTTCGCGGCCGAAATCCGTGCGAGTCCAAACTATGCAGTTAAGCGTGCTTGGGAGAGAGTAGTACTTGGATGGGTGACCTCCTGGGAAGTCCTCGTGTTGCACCCCTTTTTATGATGGTAAAATCCATTGGAGTGTAAACTCCTCAATTAAGCACGATGAGTACGGTTTGTTCAGTCATCGTATTGCTCTCCAGGATTTTTATGATGAGATCCGTATGGATGCCAATATATGCATTGATCGCGATCTCCCTATCGGGTGCGATCATACCAGCACTAATGCACCGGATCCCATCAGAACTCCGCAGTTAAGCGTGCTTGGGCGAGAGTAGTACTAGGATGGGTGACCTCCTGGGAAGTCCTCGTGTTGCACCCCTTTTTCGCGGCCGAAATCCGTGCGAGTCCAAACTATGCAGTTAAGCGTGCTTGGGAGAGAGTAGTACTTGGATGGGTGACCTCCTGGGAAGTCCTCGTGTTGCACCCCTTTTTATGATGGCAAAATCCATTGGAGTGTAAACTCCTCAATTAAGCACGATGAGTACGGTTTGTTCAGTCATCGTATTGCTCTCCAGGATTTTTATGATGAGATCCGTATGGATGCCAATATATGCATTGATCGCGATCTCCCTATCGGGTGCAATCATACCAGCACTAATGCACCGGATCCCATCAGAACTCCGCAGTCAAGCGTGCTTGGGCGAGAGTAGTACTAGGATGGGTGACCTCCTGGGAAGTCCTCGTGTTGCACCCCTTTTTCGCGGCCGAAATCCGTGCGAGTCCAAACTATGCAGTTAAGCGTGCTTGGGCGAGAGTAGTACTTGGAAGGGTGACCTCCTGGGAAGTCCTCGTGTTGCACCCCTTTTTCGCGGCCGAAATCCGTGCGAGTCCAAACTATGCAGTTAAGCGTGCTTGGGCGAGAGTAGTACTAGGATGGGTGACCTCCTGGGAAGTCCTCGTGTTGCACCCCTTTTTCGCGGCCGAAATCCGTGCGAGTCCAAACTATGCAGTTAAGCGTGCTTGGGCGAGAGTAGTACTTGGATGGGTGACCTCCTGGGAAGTCCTCGTGTTGCACCCCTTTTTCGCGGCCGAAATCCGTGCGAGTCCAAACTATGCAGTTAAGCGTGCTTGGGAGAGAGTAGTACTTGGATGGGTGACCTCCTGGGAAGTCCTTGTGTTGCACCCCTTTTTATGATGACAAAATCCATTGGAGTGTAAACTCCTCAATTAAGCACGATGAGTACGGTTTGTTCAGTCATCGTATTGCTCTCCAGGATTTTTATGATGAGATCCGTATGGATGCCAATATATGCATTGATCGCGATCTCCCTATCGGGTGCGATCATACCAGCACTAATGCACCGGATTCCATCAGAACTCCGCAGTTAAGCGTGCTTGGGCGAGAGTAGTACTAGGATGGGTGACCTCCTGGGAAGTCCTCGTGTTGCACCCCTTTTTCGCGGCCGAAATCCGTGCGAGTCCAAACTATGCAGTTAAGCGTGCTTGGGCGAGAGTAGTACTAGGATGGGTGACCTCCTGGGAAGTCCTCGTGTTGCACCCCTTTTTATGATGGCAAAATCCATTGGAGTGTAAACTCCTCAATTAAGCACGATGAGTACGGTTTGTTCAGTCATCGTATTGCTCTCCAGGATTTTTATGATGAGATCCGTATGGATGCCAATATATGCATTGATCGCGATCTCCCTATCGGGTGCGATCATACCAGCACTAATGCATCGGATCCCATCAGAACTCCGCAGTCAAGCGTGCTTGGGCGAGAGTAGTACTAGGATGGGTGACCTCCTGGGAAGTCCTCGTGTTGCACCCCTTTTTCGCGGCCGAAATCCGTGCGAGTCCAAACTATGCAGTTAAGCGTGCTTGGGAGAGAGTAGTACTTGGATGGGTGACCTCCTGGGAAGTCCTCGTGTTGCACCCCTTTTTATGATGGCAAAATCCATTGGAGTGTAAACTCCTCAATTAAGCACGATGAGTACGGTTTGTTCAGTCATCGTATTGCTCTCCAGGATTTTTATGATGAGATCCGTATGGATGCCAATATATGCATTGATCGCGATCTCCCTATCGGGTGCGATCATACCAGCACTAATGCACCGGATCCCATCAGAACTCCGCAGTTAAGCGTGCTTGGGCGAGAGTAGTACTAGGATGGGTGACCTCCTGGGAAGTCCTCGTGTTGCACCCCTTTTTCGCGGCCGAAATCCGTGCGAGTCCAAACTATGCAGTTAAGCGTGCTTGGGCGAGAGTAGTACTAGGATGGGTGACCTCCTGGGAAGTCCTCGTGTTGCACCCCTTTTTCGCGGCCGAAATCCGTGCGAGTCCAAACTATGCAGTTAAGCGTGCTTGGGCGAGAGTAGTACTTGGAAGGGTGACCTCCTGGGAAGTCCTCGTGTTGCACCCCTTTTTCGCGGCCGAAATCCGTGCGAGTCCAAACTATGCAGTTAAGCGTGCTTGGGCGAGAGTAGTACTAGGATGGGTGACCTCCTGGGAAGTCCTCGTGTTGCACCCCTTTTTCGCGGCCGAAATCCGTGCGAGTCCAAACTATGCAGTTAAGCGTGCTTGGGCGAGAGTAGTACTTGGATGGGTGACCTCCTGGGAAGTCCTCGTGTTGCACCCCTTTTTCGCGGCCGAAATCCGTGCGAGTCCAAACTATGCAGTTAAGCGTGCTTGGGAGAGAGTAGTACTTGGATGGGTGACCTCCTGGGAAGTCCTTGTGTTGCACCCCTTTTTATGATGACAAAATCCATTGGAGTGTAAACTCCTCAATTAAGCACGATGAGTACGGTTTGTTCAGTCATCGTATTGCTCTCCAGGATTTTTATGATGAGATCCGTATGGATGCCAATATATGCATTGATCGCGATCTCCCTATCGGGTGCGATCATACCAGCACTAATGCACCGGATTCCATCAGAACTCCGCAGTTAAGCGTGCTTGGGCGAGAGTAGTACTAGGATGGGTGACCTCCTGGGAAGTCCTCGTGTTGCACCCCTTTTTCGCGGCCGAAATCCGTGCGAGTCCAAACTATGCAGTTAAGCGTGCTTGGGCGAGAGTAGTACTAGGATGGGTGACCTCCTGGGAAGTCCTCGTGTTGCACCCCTTTTTATGATGGCAAAATCCATTGGAGTGTAAACTCCTCAATTAAGCACGATGAGTACGGTTTGTTCAGTCATCGTATTGCTCTCCAGGATTTTTATGATGAGATCCGTATGGATGCCAATATATGCATTGATCGCGATCTCCCTATCGGGTGCGATCATACCAGCACTAATGCATCGGATCCCATCAGAACTCCGCAGTCAAGCGTGCTTGGGCGAGAGTAGTACTAGGATGGGTGACCTCCTGGGAAGTCCTCGTGTTGCACCCCTTTTTTGCGGCTGAAATCCGTGCGAGTCCAAACTATGCAGTTAAGCGTGCTTGGGAGAGAGTAGTACTTGGATGGGTGACCTCCTGGAAAGTCCTCGTGTTGCACCCCTTTTTATGATGGCAAAATCCATTGGAGTGTAAACTCCTCAATTAAGCACGATGAGTACGGTTTGTTCAGTCATCGTATTGCTCTCCAGGATTTTTATGATGAGATCCGTATGGATGCCAATATATGCATTGATCGCGATCTCCCTATCGGGTGCGATCATACCAGCACTAATGCATCGGATCCCATCAGAACTCCGCAGTCAAGCGTGCTTGGGCGAGAGTAGTACTAGGATGGGTGACCTCCTGGGAAGTCCTCGTGTTGCACCCCTTTTTCGCGGCCGAAATCCGTGCGAGTCCAAACTATGCAGTTAAGCGTGCTTGGGAGAGAGTAGTACTTGGATGGGTGACCTCCTGGGAAGTCCTCGTGTTGCACCCCTTTTTATGATGGCAAAATCCATTGGAGTGTAAACTCCTCAATTAAGCACGATGAGTACGGTTTGTTCAGTCATCGTATTGCTCTCCAGGATTTTTATGATGAGATCCGTATGGATGCCAATATATGCATTGATCGCGATCTCCCTATCGGGTGCGATCATACCAGCACTAATGCACCGGATCCCATCAGAACTCCGCAGTTAAGCGTGCTTGGGCGAGAGTAGTACTAGGATGGGTGACCTCCTGGGAAGTCCTCGTGTTGCACCCCTTTTTCGCGGCCGAAATCCGTGCGAGTCCAAACTATGCAGTTAAGCGTGCTTGGGCGAGAGTAGTACTAGGATGGGTGACCTCCTGGGAAGTCCTCGTGTTGCACCCCTTTTTCGCGGCCGAAATCCGTGCGAGTCCAAACTATGCAGTTAAGCGTGCTTGGGCGAGAGTAGTACTTGGAAGGGTGACCTCCTGGGAAGTCCTCGTGTTGCACCCCTTTTTCGCGGCCGAAATCCGTGCGAGTCCAAACTATGCAGTTAAGCGTGCTTGGGCGAGAGTAGTACTAGGATGGGTGACCTCCTGGGAAGTCCTCGTGTTGCACCCCTTTTTCGCGGCCGAAATCCGTGCGAGTCCAAACTATGCAGTTAAGCGTGCTTGGGCGAGAGTAGTACTTGGATGGGTGACCTCCTGGGAAGTCCTCGTGTTGCACCCCTTTTTCGCGGCCGAAATCCGTGCGAGTCCAAACTATGCAGTTAAGCGTGCTTGGGAGAGAGTAGTACTTGGATGGGTGACCTCCTGGGAAGTCCTTGTGTTGCACCCCTTTTTATGATGACAAAATCCATTGGAGTGTAAACTCCTCAATTAAGCACGATGAGTACGGTTTGTTCAGTCATCGTATTGCTCTCCAGGATTTTTATGATGAGATCCGTATGGATGCCAATATATGCATTGATCGCGATCTCCCTATCGGGTGCGATCATACCAGCACTAATGCACCGGATTCCATCAGAACTCCGCAGTTAAGCGTGCTTGGGCGAGAGTAGTACTAGGATGGGTGACCTCCTGGGAAGTCCTCGTGTTGCACCCCTTTTTCGCGGCCGAAATCCGTGCGAGTCCAAACTATGCAGTTAAGCGTGCTTGGGCGAGAGTAGTACTAGGATGGGTGACCTCCTGGGAAGTCCTCGTGTTGCACCCCTTTTTATGATGGCAAAATCCATTGGAGTGTAAACTCCTCAATTAAGCACGATGAGTACGGTTTGTTCAGTCATCGTATTGCTCTCCAGGATTTTTATGATGAGATCCGTATGGATGCCAATATATGCATTGATCGCGATCTCCCTATCGGGTGCGATCATACCAGCACTAATGCATCGGATCCCATCAGAACTCCGCAGTCAAGCGTGCTTGGGCGAGAGTAGTACTAGGATGGGTGACCTCCTGGGAAGTCCTCGTGTTGCACCCCTTTTTTGCGGCTGAAATCCGTGCGAGTCCAAACTATGCAGTTAAGCGTGCTTGGGAGAGAGTAGTACTTGGATGGGTGACCTCCTGGAAAGTCCTCGTGTTGCACCCCTTTTTATGATGGCAAAATCCATTGGAGTGTAAACTCCTCAATTAAGCACGATGAGTACGGTTTGTTCAGTCATCGTATTGCTCTCCAGGATTTTTATGATGAGATCCGTATGGATGCCAATATATGCATTGATCGCGATCTCCCTATCGGGTGCGATCATACCAGCACTAATGCATCGGATCCCATCAGAACTCCGCAGTCAAGCGTGCTTGGGCGAGAGTAGTACTAGGATGGGTGACCTGCTGGGAAGTCCTCGTGTTGCACCCCTTTTTCGCGGCCGAAATCCGTGCGAGTCCAAACTATGCAGTTAAGCGTGCTTGGGAGAGAGTAGTACTTGGATGGGTGACCTCCTGGGAAGTCCTCGTGTTGCACCCCTTTTTATGATGGTAAAATCCATTGGAGTGTAAACTCCTCAATTAAGCACGATGAGTACGGTTTGTTCAGTCATCGTATTGCTCTCCAGGATTTTTATGATGAGATCCGTATGGATGCCAATATATGCATTGATCGCGATCTCCCTATCGGGTGCGATCATACCAGCACTAATGCACCGGATCCCATCAGAACTCCGCAGTTAAGCGTGCTTGGGCGAGAGTAGTACTAGGATGGGTGACCTCCTGGGAAGTCCTCGTGTTGCACCCCTTTTTCGCGGCCGAAATCCGTGCGAGTCCAAACTATGCAGTTAAGCGTGCTTGGGAGAGAGTAGTACTTGGATGGGTGACCTCCTGGGAAGTCCTCGTGTTGCACCCCTTTTTATGATGGCAAAATCCATTGGAGTGTAAACTCCTCAATTAAGCACGATGAGTACGGTTTGTTCAGTCATCGTATTGCTCTCCAGGATTTTTATGATGAGATCCGTATGGATGCCAATATATGCATTGATCGCGATCTCCCTATCGTGTGCAATCATACCAGCACTAATGCACCGGATCCCATCAGAACTCCGCAGTCAAGCGTGCTTGGGCGAGAGTAGTACTAGGATGGGTGACCTCCTGGGAAGTCCTCGTGTTGCACCCCTTTTTCGCGGCCGAAATCCGTGCGAGTCCAAACTATGCAGTTAAGCGTGCTTGGGCGAGAGTAGTACTTGGAAGGGTGACCTCCTGGGAAGTCCTCGTGTTGCACCCCTTTTTCGCGGCCGAAATCCGTGCGAGTCCAAACTATGCAGTTAAGCGTGCTTGGGCGAGAGTAGTACTAGGATGGGTGACCTCCTGGGAAGTCCTCGTGTTGCACCCCTTTTTCGCGGCCGAAATCCGTGCGAGTCCAAACTATGCAGTTAAGCGTGCTTGGGAGAGAGTAGTACTTGGATGGGTGACCTCCTGGGAAGTCCTCGTGTTGCACCCCTTTTTATGATGGTAAAATCCATTGGAGTGTAAACTCCTCAATTAAGCACGATGAGTACGGTTTGTTCAGTCATCGTATTGCTCTCCAGGATTTTTATGATGAGATCCGTATGGATGCCAATATTTGCATTGATCGCGATCTCCCTATCGGGTGCGATCATACCAGCACTAATGCACCGGATCCCATCAGAACTCCGCAGTTAAGCGTGCTTGGGCGAGAGTAGTACTAGGATGGGTGACCTCCTGGGAAGTCCTCGTGTTGCACCCCTTTTTCGCGGCCGAAATCCGTGCGAGTCCAAACTATGCAGTTAAGCGTGCTTGGGAGAGAGTAGTACTTGGATGGGTGACCTCCTGGGAAGTCCTCGTGTTGCACCCCTTTTTATGATGGCAAAATCCATTGGAGTGTAAACTCCTCAATTAAGCACGATGAGTACGGTTTGTTCAGTCATCGTATTGCTCTCCAGGATTTTTATGATGAGATCCGTATGGATGCCAATATATGCATTGATCGCGATCTCCCTATCGGGTGCGATCATACCAGCACTAATGCACCGGATCCCATCAGAACTCCGCAGTTAAGCGTGCTTGGGCGAGAGTAGTACTAGGATGGGTGACCTCCTGGGAAGTCCTCGTGTTGCACCCCTTTTTCGCGGCCGAAATCCGTGCGAGTCCAAACTATGCAGTTAAGCGTGCTTGGGCGAGAGTAGTACTTGGAAGGGTGACCTCCTGGGAAGTCCTCGTGTTGCACCCCTTTTTCGCGGCCGAAATCCGTGCGAGTCCAAACTATGCAGTTAAGCGTGCTTGGGCGAGAGTAGTACTTGGAAGGGTGACCTCCTGGGAAGTCCTCGTGTTGCACCCCTTTTTCGCGGCCGAAATCCGTGCGAGTCCAAACTATGCAGTTAAGCGTGCTTGGGCGAGAGTAGTACTAGGATGGGTGACCTCCTGGGAAGTCCTCGTGTTGCACCCCTTTTTCGCGGCCGAAATCCGTGCGAGTCCAAACTATGCAGTTAAGCGTGCTTGGGAGAGAGTAGTACTTGGATGGGTGACCTCCTGGGAAGTCCTCGTGTTGCACCCCTTTTTATGATGGTAAAATCCATTGGAGTGTAAACTCCTCAATTAAGCACGATGAGTACGGTTTGTTCAGTCATCGTATTGCTCTCCAGGATTTTTATGATGAGATCCGTATGGATGCCAATATTTGCATTGATCGCGATCTCCCTATCGGGTGCGATCATACCAGCACTAATGCACCGGATCCCATCAGAACTCCGCAGTTAAGCGTGCTTGGGCGAGAGTAGTACTAGGATGGGTGACCTCCTGGGAAGTCCTCGTGTTGCACCCCTTTTTCGCGGCCGAAATCCGTGCGAGTCCAAACTATGCAGTTAAGCGTGCTTGGGAGAGAGTAGTACTTGGATGGGTGACCTCCTGGGAAGTCCTCGTGTTGCACCCCTTTTTATGATGGCAAAATCCATTGGAGTGTAAACTCCTCAATTAAGCACGATGAGTACGGTTTGTTCAGTCATCGTATTGCTCTCCAGGATTTTTATGATGAGATCCGTATGGATGCCAATATATGCATTGATCGCGATCTCCCTATCGGGTGCGATCATACCAGCACTAATGCACCGGATCCCATCAGAACTCCGCAGTTAAGCGTGCTTGGGCGAGAGTAGTACTAGGATGGGTGACCTCCTGGGAAGTCCTCGTGTTGCACCCCTTTTTCGCGGCCGAAATCCGTGCGAGTCCAAACTATGCAGTTAAGCGTGCTTGGGAGAGAGTAGTACTTGGATGGGTGACCTCCTGGGAAGTCCTCGTGTTGCACCCCTTTTTATGATGGCAAAATCCATTGGAGTGTAAACTCCTCAATTAAGCACGATGAGTACGGTTTGTTCAGTCATCGTATTGCTCTCCAGGATTTTTATGATGAGATCCGTATGGATGCCAATATATGCATTGATCGCGATCTCCCTATCGGGTGCGATCATACCAGCACTAATGCACCGGATCCCATCAGAACTCCGCAGTTAAGCGTGCTTGGGCGAGAGTAGTACTAGGATGGGTGACCTCCTGGGAAGTCCTCGTGTTGCACCCCTTTTTCGCGGCCGAAATCCGTGCGAGTCCAAACTATGCAGTTAAGCGTGCTTGGGCGAGAGTAGTACTAGGATGGGTGACCTCCTGGGAAGTCCTCGTGTTGCACCCCTTTTTCGCGGCCGAAATCCGTGCGAGTCCAAACTATGCAGTTAAGTGTGCTTGGGCGAGAGTAGTACTTGGAAGGGTGACCTCCTGGGAAGTCCTCGTGTTGCACCCCTTTTTCGCGGCCGAAATCCGTGCGAGTCCAAACTATGCAGTTAAGCGTGCTTGGGCGAGAGTAGTACTAGGATGGGTGACCTCCTGGGAAGTCCTCGTGTTGCACCCCTTTTTCGCGGCCGAAATCCGTGCGAGTCCAAACTATGCAGTTAAGCGTGCTTGGGCGAGAGTAGTACTTGGATGGGTGACCTCCTGGGAAGTCCTCGTGTTGCACCCCTTTTTCGCGGCCGAAATCCGTGCGAGTCCAAACTATGCAGTTAAGCGTGCTTGGGAGAGAGTAGTACTTGGATGGGTGACCTCCTGGGAAGTCCTTGTGTTGCACCCCTTTTTATGATGACAAAATCCATTGGAGTGTAAACTCCTCAATTAAGCACGATGAGTACGGTTTGTTCAGTCATCGTATTGCTCTCCAGGATTTTTATGATGAGATCCGTATGGATGCCAATATATGCATTGATCGCGATCTCCCTATCGGGTGCGATCATACCAGCACTAATGCACCGGATTCCATCAGAACTCCGCAGTTAAGCGTGCTTGGGCGAGAGTAGTACTAGGATGGGTGACCTCCTGGGAAGTCCTCGTGTTGCACCCCTTTTTCGCGGCCGAAATCCGTGCGAGTCCAAACTATGCAGTTAAGCGTGCTTGGGCGAGAGTAGTACTAGGATGGGTGACCTCCTGGGAAGTCCTCGTGTTGCACCCCTTTTTATGATGGCAAAATCCATTGGAGTGTAAACTCCTCAATTAAGCACGATGAGTACGGTTTGTTCAGTCATCGTATTGCTCTCCAGGATTTTTATGATGAGATCCGTATGGATGCCAATATATGCATTGATCGCGATCTCCCTATCGGGTGCGATCATACCAGCACTAATGCATCGGATCCCATCAGAACTCCGCAGTCAAGCGTGCTTGGGCGAGAGTAGTACTAGGATGGGTGACCTCCTGGGAAGTCCTCGTGTTGCACCCCTTTTTTGCGGCTGAAATCCGTGCGAGTCCAAACTATGCAGTTAAGCGTGCTTGGGAGAGAGTAGTACTTGGATGGGTGACCTCCTGGAAAGTCCTCGTGTTGCACCCCTTTTTATGATGGCAAAATCCATTGGAGTGTAAACTCCTCAATTAAGCACGATGAGTACGGTTTGTTCAGTCATCGTATTGCTCTCCAGGATTTTTATGATGAGATCCGTATGGATGCCAATATATGCATTGATCGCGATCTCCCTATCGGGTGCGATCATACCAGCACTAATGCATCGGATCCCATCAGAACTCCGCAGTCAAGCGTGCTTGGGCGAGAGTAGTACTAGGATGGGTGACCTGCTGGGAAGTCCTCGTGTTGCACCCCTTTTTCGCGGCCGAAATCCGTGCGAGTCCAAACTATGCAGTTAAGCGTGCTTGGGAGAGAGTAGTACTTGGATGGGTGACCTCCTGGGAAGTCCTCGTGTTGCACCCCTTTTTCGCGGCCGAAATCCGTGCGAGTCTAAACTATGCAGTTAAGCGTGCTTGGGCGAGAGTAGTACTTGGAAGGGTGACCTCCTGGGAAGTCCTCGTGTTGCACCCCTTTTTCGCGGCCGAAATCCGTGCGAGTCCAAACTATGCAGTTAAGCGTGCTTTGGAGAGAGTAGTACTTGGATGGGTGACCTCCTGGAAAGTCCTCGTGTTGCACCCCTTTTTATGATGGCAAAATCCATTGGAGTGTAAACTCCTCAATTAAGCACGATGAGTACGGTTTGTTCAGTCATCGTATTGCTCTCCAGGATTTTTATGATGAGATCCGTATGGATGCCAATATATGCATTGATCGCGATCTCCCTATCGGGTGCGATCATACCAGCACTAATGCACCGGATCCCATCAGAACTCCGCAGTTAAGCGTGCTTGGGCGAGAGTAGTACTAGGATGGGTGACCTCCTGGGAAGTCCTCGTGTTGCACCCCTTTTTCGCGGCCGAAATCCGTGCGAGTCCAAACTATGCAGTTAAGCGTGCTTGGGAGAGAGTAGTACTTGGATGGGTGACCTCCTGGGAAGTCCTCGTGTTGCACCCCTTTTTATGATGGCAAAATCCATTGGAGTGTAAACTCCTCAATTAAGCACGATGAGTACGGTTTGTTCAGTCATCGTATTGCTCTCCAGGATTTTTATGATGAGATCCGTATGGATGCCAATATATGCATTGATCGCGATCTCCCTATCGTGTGCAATCATACCAGCACTAATGCACCGGATCCCATCAGAACTCCGCAGTCAAGCGTGCTTGGGCGAGAGTAGTACTAGGATGGGTGACCTCCTGGGAAGTCCTCGTGTTGCACCCCTTTTTCGCGGCCGAAATCCGTGCGAGTCCAAACTATGCAGTTAAGCGTGCTTGGGCGAGAGTAGTACTTGGAAGGGTGACCTCCTGGGAAGTCCTCGTGTTGCACCCCTTTTTCGCGGCCGAAATCCGTGCGAGTCCAAACTATGCAGTTAAGCGTGCTTGGGCGAGAGTAGTACTAGGATGGGTGACCTCCTGGGAAGTCCTCGTGTTGCACCCCTTTTTCGCGGCCGAAATCCGTGCGAGTCCAAACTATGCAGTTAAGCGTGCTTGGGAGAGAGTAGTACTTGGATGGGTGACCTCCTGGGAAGTCCTCGTGTTGCACCCCTTTTTATGATGGTAAAATCCATTGGAGTGTAAACTCCTCAATTAAGCACGATGAGTACGGTTTGTTCAGTCATCGTATTGCTCTCCAGGATTTTTATGATGAGATCCGTATGGATGCCAATATTTGCATTGATCGCGATCTCCCTATCGGGTGCGATCATACCAGCACTAATGCACCGGATCCCATCAGAACTCCGCAGTTAAGCGTGCTTGGGCGAGAGTAGTACTAGGATGGGTGACCTCCTGGGAAGTCCTCGTGTTGCACCCCTTTTTCGCGGCCGAAATCCGTGCGAGTCCAAACTATGCAGTTAAGCGTGCTTGGGAGAGAGTAGTACTTGGATGGGTGACCTCCTGGGAAGTCCTCGTGTTGCACCCCTTTTTATGATGGCAAAATCCATTGGAGTGTAAACTCCTCAATTAAGCACGATGAGTACGGTTTGTTCAGTCATCGTATTGCTCTCCAGGATTTTTATGATGAGATCCGTATGGATGCCAATATATGCATTGATCGCGATCTCCCTATCGGGTGCGATCATACCAGCACTAATGCACCGGATCCCATCAGAACTCCGCAGTTAAGCGTGCTTGGGCGAGAGTAGTACTAGGATGGGTGACCTCCTGGGAAGTCCTCGTGTTGCACCCCTTTTTCGCGGCCGAAATCCGTGCGAGTCCAAACTATGCAGTTAAGCGTGCTTGGGAGAGAGTAGTACTTGGATGGGTGACCTCCTGGGAAGTCCTCGTGTTGCACCCCTTTTTATGATGGCAAAATCCATTGGAGTGTAAACTCCTCAATTAAGCACGATGAGTACGGTTTGTTCAGTCATCGTATTGCTCTCCAGGATTTTTATGATGAGATCCGTATGGATGCCAATATATGCATTGATCGCGATCTCCCTATCGGGTGCGATCATACCAGCACTAATGCACCGGATCCCATCAGAACTCCGCAGTTAAGCGTGCTTGGGCGAGAGTAGTACTAGGATGGGTGACCTCCTGGGAAGTCCTCGTGTTGCACCCCTTTTTCGCGGCCGAAATCCGTGCGAGTCCAAACTATGCAGTTAAGCGTGCTTGGGCGAGAGTAGTACTAGGATGGGTGACCTCCTGGGAAGTCCTCGTGTTGCACCCCTTTTTCGCGGCCGAAATCCGTGCGAGTCCAAACTATGCAGTTAAGTGTGCTTGGGCGAGAGTAGTACTTGGAAGGGTGACCTCCTGGGAAGTCCTCGTGTTGCACCCCTTTTTCGCGGCCGAAATCCGTGCGAGTCCAAACTATGCAGTTAAGCGTGCTTGGGCGAGAGTAGTACTAGGATGGGTGACCTCCTGGGAAGTCCTCGTGTTGCACCCCTTTTTCGCGGCCGAAATCCGTGCGAGTCCAAACTATGCAGTTAAGCGTGCTTGGGCGAGAGTAGTACTTGGATGGGTGACCTCCTGGGAAGTCCTCGTGTTGCACCCCTTTTTCGCGGCCGAAATCCGTGCGAGTCCAAACTATGCAGTTAAGCGTGCTTGGGAGAGAGTAGTACTTGGATGGGTGACCTCCTGGGAAGTCCTTGTGTTGCACCCCTTTTTATGATGACAAAATCCATTGGAGTGTAAACTCCTCAATTAAGCACGATGAGTACGGTTTGTTCAGTCATCGTATTGCTCTCCAGGATTTTTATGATGAGATCCGTATGGATGCCAATATATGCATTGATCGCGATCTCCCTATCGGGTGCGATCATACCAGCACTAATGCACCGGATTCCATCAGAACTCCGCAGTTAAGCGTGCTTGGGCGAGAGTAGTACTAGGATGGGTGACCTCCTGGGAAGTCCTCGTGTTGCACCCCTTTTTCGCGGCCGAAATCCGTGCGAGTCCAAACTATGCAGTTAAGCGTGCTTGGGCGAGAGTAGTACTAGGATGGGTGACCTCCTGGGAAGTCCTCGTGTTGCACCCCTTTTTATGATGGCAAAATCCATTGGAGTGTAAACTCCTCAATTAAGCACGATGAGTACGGTTTGTTCAGTCATCGTATTGCTCTCCAGGATTTTTATGATGAGATCCGTATGGATGCCAATATATGCATTGATCGCGATCTCCCTATCGGGTGCGATCATACCAGCACTAATGCATCGGATCCCATCAGAACTCCGCAGTCAAGCGTGCTTGGGCGAGAGTAGTACTAGGATGGGTGACCTCCTGGGAAGTCCTCGTGTTGCACCCCTTTTTTGCGGCTGAAATCCGTGCGAGTCCAAACTATGCAGTTAAGCGTGCTTGGGAGAGAGTAGTACTTGGATGGGTGACCTCCTGGAAAGTCCTCGTGTTGCACCCCTTTTTATGATGGCAAAATCCATTGGAGTGTAAACTCCTCAATTAAGCACGATGAGTACGGTTTGTTCAGTCATCGTATTGCTCTCCAGGATTTTTATGATGAGATCCGTATGGATGCCAATATATGCATTGATCGCGATCTCCCTATCGGGTGCGATCATACCAGCACTAATGCACCGGATCCCATCAGAACTCCGCAGTTAAGCGTGCTTGGGCGAGAGTAGTACTAGGATGGGTGACCTCCTGGGAAGTCCTCGTGTTGCACCCCTTTTTCGCGGCCGAAATCCGTGCGAGTCCAAACTATGCAGTTAAGCGTGCTTGGGCGAGAGTAGTACTAGGATGGGTGACCTCCTGGGAAGTCCTCGTGTTGCACCCCTTTTTCGCGGCCGAAATCCGTGCGAGTCCAAACTATGCAGTTAAGTGTGCTTGGGCGAGAGTAGTACTTGGAAGGGTGACCTCCTGGGAAGTCCTCGTGTTGCACCCCTTTTTCGCGGCCGAAATCCGTGCGAGTCCAAACTATGCAGTTAAGCGTGCTTGGGCGAGAGTAGTACTAGGATGGGTGACCTCCTGGGAAGTCCTCGTGTTGCACCCCTTTTTCGCGGCCGAAATCCGTGCGAGTCCAAACTATGCAGTTAAGCGTGCTTGGGCGAGAGTAGTACTTGGATGGGTGACCTCCTGGGAAGTCCTCGTGTTGCACCCCTTTTTCGCGGCCGAAATCCGTGCGAGTCCAAACTATGCAGTTAAGCGTGCTTGGGAGAGAGTAGTACTTGGATGGGTGACCTCCTGGGAAGTCCTTGTGTTGCACCCCTTTTTATGATGACAAAATCCATTGGAGTGTAAACTCCTCAATTAAGCACGATGAGTACGGTTTGTTCAGTCATCGTATTGCTCTCCAGGATTTTTATGATGAGATCCGTATGGATGCCAATATATGCATTGATCGCGATCTCCCTATCGGGTGCGATCATACCAGCACTAATGCACCGGATTCCATCAGAACTCCGCAGTTAAGCGTGCTTGGGCGAGAGTAGTACTAGGATGGGTGACCTCCTGGGAAGTCCTCGTGTTGCACCCCTTTTTCGCGGCCGAAATCCGTGCGAGTCCAAACTATGCAGTTAAGCGTGCTTGGGCGAGAGTAGTACTAGGATGGGTGACCTCCTGGGAAGTCCTCGTGTTGCACCCCTTTTTATGATGGCAAAATCCATTGGAGTGTAAACTCCTCAATTAAGCACGATGAGTACGGTTTGTTCAGTCATCGTATTGCTCTCCAGGATTTTTATGATGAGATCCGTATGGATGCCAATATATGCATTGATCGCGATCTCCCTATCGGGTGCGATCATACCAGCACTAATGCATCGGATCCCATCAGAACTCCGCAGTCAAGCGTGCTTGGGCGAGAGTAGTACTAGGATGGGTGACCTCCTGGGAAGTCCTCGTGTTGCACCCCTTTTTTGCGGCTGAAATCCGTGCGAGTCCAAACTATGCAGTTAAGCGTGCTTGGGAGAGAGTAGTACTTGGATGGGTGACCTCCTGGAAAGTCCTCGTGTTGCACCCCTTTTTATGATGGCAAAATCCATTGGAGTGTAAACTCCTCAATTAAGCACGATGAGTACGGTTTGTTCAGTCATCGTATTGCTCTCCAGGATTTTTATGATGAGATCCGTATGGATGCCAATATATGCATTGATCGCGATCTCCCTATCGGGTGCGATCATACCAGCACTAATGCATCGGATCCCATCAGAACTCCGCAGTCAAGCGTGCTTGGGCGAGAGTAGTACTAGGATGGGTGACCTGCTGGGAAGTCCTCGTGTTGCACCCCTTTTTCGCGGCCGAAATCCGTGCGAGTCCAAACTATGCAGTTAAGCGTGCTTGGGAGAGAGTAGTACTTGGATGGGTGACCTCCTGGGAAGTCCTCGTGTTGCACCCCTTTTTCGCGGCCGAAATCCGTGCGAGTCCAAACTATGCAGTTAAGCGTGCTTGGGCGAGAGTAGTACTTGGAAGGGTGACCTCCTGGGAAGTCCTCGTGTTGCACCCCTTTTTCGCGGCCGAAATCCGTGCGAGTCCAAACTATGCAGTTAAGCGTGCTTTGGAGAGAGTAGTACTTGGATGGGTGACCTCCTGGAAAGTCCTCGTGTTGCACCCCTTTTTATGATGGCAAAATCCATTGGAGTGTAAACTCCTCAATTAAGCACGATGAGTACGGTTTGTTCAGTCATCGTATTGCTCTCCAGGATTTTTATGATGAGATCCGTATGGATGCCAATATATGCATTGATCGCGATCTCCCTATCGGGTGCGATCATACCAGCACTAATGCACCGGATCCCATCAGAACTCCGCAGTTAAGCGTGCTTGGGCGAGAGTAGTACTAGGATGGGTGACCTCCTGGGAAGTCCTCGTGTTGCACCCCTTTTTCGCGGCCGAAATCCGTGCGAGTCCAAACTATGCAGTTAAGCGTGCTTGGGAGAGAGTAGTACTTGGATGGGTGACCTCCTGGGAAGTCCTCGTGTTGCACCCCTTTTTATGATGGCAAAATCCATTGGAGTGTAAACTCCTCAATTAAGCACGATGAGTACGGTTTGTTCAGTCATCGTATTGCTCTCCAGGATTTTTATGATGAGATCCGTATGGATGCCAATATATGCATTGATCGCGATCTCCCTATCGTGTGCAATCATACCAGCACTAATGCACCGGATCCCATCAGAACTCCGCAGTCAAGCGTGCTTGGGCGAGAGTAGTACTAGGATGGGTGACCTCCTGGGAAGTCCTCGTGTTGCACCCCTTTTTCGCGGCCGAAATCCGTGCGAGTCCAAACTATGCAGTTAAGCGTGCTTGGGCGAGAGTAGTACTTGGAAGGGTGACCTCCTGGGAAGTCCTCGTGTTGCACCCCTTTTTCGCGGCCGAAATCCGTGCGAGTCCAAACTATGCAGTTAAGCGTGCTTGGGCGAGAGTAGTACTAGGATGGGTGACCTCCTGGGAAGTCCTCGTGTTGCACCCCTTTTTCGCGGCCGAAATCCGTGCGAGTCCAAACTATGCAGTTAAGCGTGCTTGGGAGAGAGTAGTACTTGGATGGGTGACCTCCTGGGAAGTCCTCGTGTTGCACCCCTTTTTATGATGGTAAAATCCATTGGAGTGTAAACTCCTCAATTAAGCACGATGAGTACGGTTTGTTCAGTCATCGTATTGCTCTCCAGGATTTTTATGATGAGATCCGTATGGATGCCAATATTTGCATTGATCGCGATCTCCCTATCGGGTGCGATCATACCAGCACTAATGCACCGGATCCCATCAGAACTCCGCAGTTAAGCGTGCTTGGGCGAGAGTAGTACTAGGATGGGTGACCTCCTGGGAAGTCCTCGTGTTGCACCCCTTTTTCGCGGCCGAAATCCGTGCGAGTCCAAACTATGCAGTTAAGCGTGCTTGGGAGAGAGTAGTACTTGGATGGGTGACCTCCTGGGAAGTCCTCGTGTTGCACCCCTTTTTATGATGGCAAAATCCATTGGAGTGTAAACTCCTCAATTAAGCACGATGAGTACGGTTTGTTCAGTCATCGTATTGCTCTCCAGGATTTTTATGATGAGATCCGTATGGATGCCAATATATGCATTGATCGCGATCTCCCTATCGGGTGCGATCATACCAGCACTAATGCACCGGATCCCATCAGAACTCCGCAGTTAAGCGTGCTTGGGCGAGAGTAGTACTAGGATGGGTGACCTCCTGGGAAGTCCTCGTGTTGCACCCCTTTTTCGCGGCCGAAATCCGTGCGAGTCCAAACTATGCAGTTAAGCGTGCTTGGGAGAGAGTAGTACTTGGATGGGTGACCTCCTGGGAAGTCCTCGTGTTGCACCCCTTTTTATGATGGCAAAATCCATTGGAGTGTAAACTCCTCAATTAAGCACGATGAGTACGGTTTGTTCAGTCATCGTATTGCTCTCCAGGATTTTTATGATGAGATCCGTATGGATGCCAATATATGCATTGATCGCGATCTCCCTATCGGGTGCGATCATACCAGCACTAATGCACCGGATCCCATCAGAACTCCGCAGTTAAGCGTGCTTGGGCGAGAGTAGTACTAGGATGGGTGACCTCCTGGGAAGTCCTCGTGTTGCACCCCTTTTTCGCGGCCGAAATCCGTGCGAGTCCAAACTATGCAGTTAAGCGTGCTTGGGCGAGAGTAGTACTAGGATGGGTGACCTCCTGGGAAGTCCTCGTGTTGCACCCCTTTTTCGCGGCCGAAATCCGTGCGAGTCCAAACTATGCAGTTAAGTGTGCTTGGGCGAGAGTAGTACTTGGAAGGGTGACCTCCTGGGAAGTCCTCGTGTTGCACCCCTTTTTCGCGGCCGAAATCCGTGCGAGTCCAAACTATGCAGTTAAGCGTGCTTGGGCGAGAGTAGTACTAGGATGGGTGACCTCCTGGGAAGTCCTCGTGTTGCACCCCTTTTTCGCGGCCGAAATCCGTGCGAGTCCAAACTATGCAGTTAAGCGTGCTTGGGCGAGAGTAGTACTTGGATGGGTGACCTCCTGGGAAGTCCTCGTGTTGCACCCCTTTTTCGCGGCCGAAATCCGTGCGAGTCCAAACTATGCAGTTAAGCGTGCTTGGGAGAGAGTAGTACTTGGATGGGTGACCTCCTGGGAAGTCCTTGTGTTGCACCCCTTTTTATGATGACAAAATCCATTGGAGTGTAAACTCCTCAATTAAGCACGATGAGTACGGTTTGTTCAGTCATCGTATTGCTCTCCAGGATTTTTATGATGAGATCCGTATGGATGCCAATATATGCATTGATCGCGATCTCCCTATCGGGTGCGATCATACCAGCACTAATGCACCGGATTCCATCAGAACTCCGCAGTTAAGCGTGCTTGGGCGAGAGTAGTACTAGGATGGGTGACCTCCTGGGAAGTCCTCGTGTTGCACCCCTTTTTCGCGGCCGAAATCCGTGCGAGTCCAAACTATGCAGTTAAGCGTGCTTGGGCGAGAGTAGTACTAGGATGGGTGACCTCCTGGGAAGTCCTCGTGTTGCACCCCTTTTTATGATGGCAAAATCCATTGGAGTGTAAACTCCTCAATTAAGCACGATGAGTACGGTTTGTTCAGTCATCGTATTGCTCTCCAGGATTTTTATGATGAGATCCGTATGGATGCCAATATATGCATTGATCGCGATCTCCCTATCGGGTGCGATCATACCAGCACTAATGCATCGGATCCCATCAGAACTCCGCAGTCAAGCGTGCTTGGGCGAGAGTAGTACTAGGATGGGTGACCTCCTGGGAAGTCCTCGTGTTGCACCCCTTTTTTGCGGCTGAAATCCGTGCGAGTCCAAACTATGCAGTTAAGCGTGCTTGGGAGAGAGTAGTACTTGGATGGGTGACCTCCTGGAAAGTCCTCGTGTTGCACCCCTTTTTATGATGGCAAAATCCATTGGAGTGTAAACTCCTCAATTAAGCACGATGAGTACGGTTTGTTCAGTCATCGTATTGCTCTCCAGGATTTTTATGATGAGATCCGTATGGATGCCAATATATGCATTGATCGCGATCTCCCTATCGGGTGCGATCATACCAGCACTAATGCACCGGATCCCATCAGAACTCCGCAGTTAAGCGTGCTTGGGCGAGAGTAGTACTAGGATGGGTGACCTCCTGGGAAGTCCTCGTGTTGCACCCCTTTTTCGCGGCCGAAATCCGTGCGAGTCCAAACTATGCAGTTAAGCGTGCTTGGGCGAGAGTAGTACTAGGATGGGTGACCTCCTGGGAAGTCCTCGTGTTGCACCCCTTTTTCGCGGCCGAAATCCGTGCGAGTCCAAACTATGCAGTTAAGTGTGCTTGGGCGAGAGTAGTACTTGGAAGGGTGACCTCCTGGGAAGTCCTCGTGTTGCACCCCTTTTTCGCGGCCGAAATCCGTGCGAGTCCAAACTATGCAGTTAAGCGTGCTTGGGCGAGAGTAGTACTAGGATGGGTGACCTCCTGGGAAGTCCTCGTGTTGCACCCCTTTTTCGCGGCCGAAATCCGTGCGAGTCCAAACTATGCAGTTAAGCGTGCTTGGGCGAGAGTAGTACTTGGATGGGTGACCTCCTGGGAAGTCCTCGTGTTGCACCCCTTTTTCGCGGCCGAAATCCGTGCGAGTCCAAACTATGCAGTTAAGCGTGCTTGGGAGAGAGTAGTACTTGGATGGGTGACCTCCTGGGAAGTCCTTGTGTTGCACCCCTTTTTATGATGACAAAATCCATTGGAGTGTAAACTCCTCAATTAAGCACGATGAGTACGGTTTGTTCAGTCATCGTATTGCTCTCCAGGATTTTTATGATGAGATCCGTATGGATGCCAATATATGCATTGATCGCGATCTCCCTATCGGGTGCGATCATACCAGCACTAATGCACCGGATTCCATCAGAACTCCGCAGTTAAGCGTGCTTGGGCGAGAGTAGTACTAGGATGGGTGACCTCCTGGGAAGTCCTCGTGTTGCACCCCTTTTTCGCGGCCGAAATCCGTGCGAGTCCAAACTATGCAGTTAAGCGTGCTTGGGCGAGAGTAGTACTAGGATGGGTGACCTCCTGGGAAGTCCTCGTGTTGCACCCCTTTTTATGATGGCAAAATCCATTGGAGTGTAAACTCCTCAATTAAGCACGATGAGTACGGTTTGTTCAGTCATCGTATTGCTCTCCAGGATTTTTATGATGAGATCCGTATGGATGCCAATATATGCATTGATCGCGATCTCCCTATCGGGTGCGATCATACCAGCACTAATGCATCGGATCCCATCAGAACTCCGCAGTCAAGCGTGCTTGGGCGAGAGTAGTACTAGGATGGGTGACCTCCTGGGAAGTCCTCGTGTTGCACCCCTTTTTTGCGGCTGAAATCCGTGCGAGTCCAAACTATGCAGTTAAGCGTGCTTGGGAGAGAGTAGTACTTGGATGGGTGACCTCCTGGAAAGTCCTCGTGTTGCACCCCTTTTTATGATGGCAAAATCCATTGGAGTGTAAACTCCTCAATTAAGCACGATGAGTACGGTTTGTTCAGTCATCGTATTGCTCTCCAGGATTTTTATGATGAGATCCGTATGGATGCCAATATATGCATTGATCGCGATCTCCCTATCGGGTGCGATCATACCAGCACTAATGCATCGGATCCCATCAGAACTCCGCAGTCAAGCGTGCTTGGGCGAGAGTAGTACTAGGATGGGTGACCTGCTGGGAAGTCCTCGTGTTGCACCCCTTTTTCGCGGCCGAAATCCGTGCGAGTCCAAACTATGCAGTTAAGCGTGCTTGGGAGAGAGTAGTACTTGGATGGGTGACCTCCTGGGAAGTCCTCGTGTTGCACCCCTTTTTCGCGGCCGAAATCCGTGCGAGTCCAAACTATGCAGTTAAGCGTGCTTGGGCGAGAGTAGTACTTGGAAGGGTGACCTCCTGGGAAGTCCTCGTGTTGCACCCCTTTTTCGCGGCCGAAATCCGTGCGAGTCCAAACTATGCAGTTAAGCGTGCTTTGGAGAGAGTAGTACTTGGATGGGTGACCTCCTGGAAAGTCCTCGTGTTGCACCCCTTTTTATGATGGCAAAATCCATTGGAGTGTAAACTCCTCAATTAAGCACGATGAGTACGGTTTGTTCAGTCATCGTATTGCTCTCCAGGATTTTTATGATGAGATCCGTATGGATGCCAATATATGCATTGATCGCGATCTCCCTATCGGGTGCGATCATACCAGCACTAATGCACCGGATCCCATCAGAACTCCGCAGTTAAGCGTGCTTGGGCGAGAGTAGTACTAGGATGGGTGACCTCCTGGGAAGTCCTCGTGTTGCACCCCTTTTTCGCGGCCGAAATCCGTGCGAGTCCAAACTATGCAGTTAAGCGTGCTTGGGAGAGAGTAGTACTTGGATGGGTGACCTCCTGGGAAGTCCTCGTGTTGCACCCCTTTTTATGATGGCAAAATCCATTGGAGTGTAAACTCCTCAATTAAGCACGATGAGTACGGTTTGTTCAGTCATCGTATTGCTCTCCAGGATTTTTATGATGAGATCCGTATGGATGCCAATATATGCATTGATCGCGATCTCCCTATCGTGTGCAATCATACCAGCACTAATGCACCGGATCCCATCAGAACTCCGCAGTCAAGCGTGCTTGGGCGAGAGTAGTACTAGGATGGGTGACCTCCTGGGAAGTCCTCGTGTTGCACCCCTTTTTCGCGGCCGAAATCCGTGCGAGTCCAAACTATGCAGTTAAGCGTGCTTGGGCGAGAGTAGTACTTGGAAGGGTGACCTCCTGGGAAGTCCTCGTGTTGCACCCCTTTTTCGCGGCCGAAATCCGTGCGAGTCCAAACTATGCAGTTAAGCGTGCTTGGGCGAGAGTAGTACTAGGATGGGTGACCTCCTGGGAAGTCCTCGTGTTGCACCCCTTTTTCGCGGCCGAAATCCGTGCGAGTCCAAACTATGCAGTTAAGCGTGCTTGGGAGAGAGTAGTACTTGGATGGGTGACCTCCTGGGAAGTCCTCGTGTTGCACCCCTTTTTATGATGGTAAAATCCATTGGAGTGTAAACTCCTCAATTAAGCACGATGAGTACGGTTTGTTCAGTCATCGTATTGCTCTCCAGGATTTTTATGATGAGATCCGTATGGATGCCAATATTTGCATTGATCGCGATCTCCCTATCGGGTGCGATCATACCAGCACTAATGCACCGGATCCCATCAGAACTCCGCAGTTAAGCGTGCTTGGGCGAGAGTAGTACTAGGATGGGTGACCTCCTGGGAAGTCCTCGTGTTGCACCCCTTTTTCGCGGCCGAAATCCGTGCGAGTCCAAACTATGCAGTTAAGCGTGCTTGGGAGAGAGTAGTACTTGGATGGGTGACCTCCTGGGAAGTCCTCGTGTTGCACCCCTTTTTATGATGGCAAAATCCATTGGAGTGTAAACTCCTCAATTAAGCACGATGAGTACGGTTTGTTCAGTCATCGTATTGCTCTCCAGGATTTTTATGATGAGATCCGTATGGATGCCAATATATGCATTGATCGCGATCTCCCTATCGGGTGCGATCATACCAGCACTAATGCACCGGATCCCATCAGAACTCCGCAGTTAAGCGTGCTTGGGCGAGAGTAGTACTAGGATGGGTGACCTCCTGGGAAGTCCTCGTGTTGCACCCCTTTTTCGCGGCCGAAATCCGTGCGAGTCCAAACTATGCAGTTAAGCGTGCTTGGGAGAGAGTAGTACTTGGATGGGTGACCTCCTGGGAAGTCCTCGTGTTGCACCCCTTTTTATGATGGCAAAATCCATTGGAGTGTAAACTCCTCAATTAAGCACGATGAGTACGGTTTGTTCAGTCATCGTATTGCTCTCCAGGATTTTTATGATGAGATCCGTATGGATGCCAATATATGCATTGATCGCGATCTCCCTATCGGGTGCGATCATACCAGCACTAATGCACCGGATCCCATCAGAACTCCGCAGTTAAGCGTGCTTGGGCGAGAGTAGTACTAGGATGGGTGACCTCCTGGGAAGTCCTCGTGTTGCACCCCTTTTTCGCGGCCGAAATCCGTGCGAGTCCAAACTATGCAGTTAAGCGTGCTTGGGCGAGAGTAGTACTAGGATGGGTGACCTCCTGGGAAGTCCTCGTGTTGCACCCCTTTTTCGCGGCCGAAATCCGTGCGAGTCCAAACTATGCAGTTAAGTGTGCTTGGGCGAGAGTAGTACTTGGAAGGGTGACCTCCTGGGAAGTCCTCGTGTTGCACCCCTTTTTCGCGGCCGAAATCCGTGCGAGTCCAAACTATGCAGTTAAGCGTGCTTGGGCGAGAGTAGTACTAGGATGGGTGACCTCCTGGGAAGTCCTCGTGTTGCACCCCTTTTTCGCGGCCGAAATCCGTGCGAGTCCAAACTATGCAGTTAAGCGTGCTTGGGCGAGAGTAGTACTTGGATGGGTGACCTCCTGGGAAGTCCTCGTGTTGCACCCCTTTTTCGCGGCCGAAATCCGTGCGAGTCCAAACTATGCAGTTAAGCGTGCTTGGGAGAGAGTAGTACTTGGATGGGTGACCTCCTGGGAAGTCCTTGTGTTGCACCCCTTTTTATGATGACAAAATCCATTGGAGTGTAAACTCCTCAATTAAGCACGATGAGTACGGTTTGTTCAGTCATCGTATTGCTCTCCAGGATTTTTATGATGAGATCCGTATGGATGCCAATATATGCATTGATCGCGATCTCCCTATCGGGTGCGATCATACCAGCACTAATGCACCGGATTCCATCAGAACTCCGCAGTTAAGCGTGCTTGGGCGAGAGTAGTACTAGGATGGGTGACCTCCTGGGAAGTCCTCGTGTTGCACCCCTTTTTCGCGGCCGAAATCCGTGCGAGTCCAAACTATGCAGTTAAGCGTGCTTGGGCGAGAGTAGTACTAGGATGGGTGACCTCCTGGGAAGTCCTCGTGTTGCACCCCTTTTTATGATGGCAAAATCCATTGGAGTGTAAACTCCTCAATTAAGCACGATGAGTACGGTTTGTTCAGTCATCGTATTGCTCTCCAGGATTTTTATGATGAGATCCGTATGGATGCCAATATATGCATTGATCGCGATCTCCCTATCGGGTGCGATCATACCAGCACTAATGCATCGGATCCCATCAGAACTCCGCAGTCAAGCGTGCTTGGGCGAGAGTAGTACTAGGATGGGTGACCTCCTGGGAAGTCCTCGTGTTGCACCCCTTTTTTGCGGCTGAAATCCGTGCGAGTCCAAACTATGCAGTTAAGCGTGCTTGGGAGAGAGTAGTACTTGGATGGGTGACCTCCTGGAAAGTCCTCGTGTTGCACCCCTTTTTATGATGGCAAAATCCATTGGAGTGTAAACTCCTCAATTAAGCACGATGAGTACGGTTTGTTCAGTCATCGTATTGCTCTCCAGGATTTTTATGATGAGATCCGTATGGATGCCAATATATGCATTGATCGCGATCTCCCTATCGGGTGCGATCATACCAGCACTAATGCATCGGATCCCATCAGAACTCCGCAGTCAAGCGTGCTTGGGCGAGAGTAGTACTAGGATGGGTGACCTGCTGGGAAGTCCTCGTGTTGCACCCCTTTTTCGCGGCCGAAATCCGTGCGAGTCCAAACTATGCAGTTAAGCGTGCTTGGGAGAGAGTAGTACTTGGATGGGTGACCTCCTGGGAAGTCCTCGTGTTGCACCCCTTTTTCGCGGCCGAAATCCGTGCGAGTCCAAACTATGCAGTTAAGCGTGCTTGGGCGAGAGTAGTACTTGGAAGGGTGACCTCCTGGGAAGTCCTCGTGTTGCACCCCTTTTTCGCGGCCGAAATCCGTGCGAGTCCAAACTATGCAGTTAAGCGTGCTTTGGAGAGAGTAGTACTTGGATGGGTGACCTCCTGGAAAGTCCTCGTGTTGCACCCCTTTTTATGATGGCAAAATCCATTGGAGTTTAAACTCCTCAATTAAGCACGATGAGTACGGTTTGTTCAGTCATCGTATTGCTCTCCAGGATTTTTATGATGAGATCCGTATGGATGCCAATATATGCATTGATCGCGATCTCCCTATCGGGTGCGATCATACCAGCACTAATGCACCGGATCCCATCAGAACTCCGCAGTTAAGCGTGCTTGGGCGAGAGTAGTACTAGGATGGGTGACCTCCTGGGAAGTCCTCGTGTTGCACCCCTTTTTCGCGGCCGAAATCCGTGCGAGTCCAAACTATGCAGTTAAGCGTGCTTGGGAGAGAGTAGTACTTGGATGGGTGACCTCCTGGAAAGTCCTCGTGTTGCACCCCTTTTTATGATGGCAAAATCCATTGGAGTGTAAACTCCTCAATTAAGCACGATGAGTACGGTTTGTTCAGTCATCGTATTGCTCTCCAGGATTTTTATGATGAGATCCGTATGGATGCCAATATATGCATTGATCGCGATCTCCCTATCGGGTGCGATCATACCAGCACTAATGCACCGGATCCCATCAGAACTCCGCAGTTAAGCGTGCTTGGGCGAGAGTAGTACTAGGATGGGTGACCTCCTGGGAAGTCCTCGTGTTGCACCCCTTTTTCGCGGCCGAAATCCGTGCGAGTCCAAACTATGCAGTTAAGCGTGCTTGGGCGAGAGTAGTACTAGGATGGGTGACCTCCTGGGAAGTCCTCGTGTTGCACCCCTTTTTCGCGGCCGAAATCCGTGCGAGTCCAAACTATGCAGTTAAGCGTGCTTGGGCGAGAGTAGTACTTGGAAGGGTGACCTCCTGGGAAGTCCTCGTGTTGCACCCCTTTTTCGCGGCCGAAATCCGTGCGAGTCCAAACTATGCAGTTAAGCGTGCTTGGGCGAGAGTAGTACTAGGATGGGTGACCTCCTGGGAAGTCCTCGTGTTGCACCCCTTTTTCGCGGCCGAAATCCGTGCGAGTCCAAACTATGCAGTTAAGCGTGCTTGGGCGAGAGTAGTACTTGGATGGGTGACCTCCTGGGAAGTCCTCGTGTTGCACCCCTTTTTCGCGGCCGAAATCCGTGCGAGTCCAAACTATGCAGTTAAGCGTGCTTGGGCGAGAGTAGTACTAGGATGGGTGACCTCCTGGGAAGTCCTCGTGTTGCACCCCTTTTTCGCGGCCGAAATCCGTGCGAGTCCAAACTATGCAGTTAAGCGTGCTTGGGCGAGAGTAGTACTAGGATGGGTGACCTCCTGGGAAGTCCTCGTGTTGCACCCCTTTTTATGATGGCAAAATCCATTGGAGTGTAAACTCCTCAATTAAGCACGATGAGTACGGTTTGTTCAGTCATCGTATTGCTCTCCAGGATTTTTATGATGAGATCCGTATGGATGCCAATATATGCATTGATCGCGATCTCCCTATCGGGTGCGATCATACCAGCACTAATGCATCGGATCCCATCAGAACTCCGCAGTCAAGCGTGCTTGGGCGAGAGTAGTACTAGGATGGGTGACCTCCTGGGAAGTCCTCGTGTTGCACCCCTTTTTTGCGGCTGAAATCCGTGCGAGTCCAAACTATGCAGTTAAGCGTGCTTGGGAGAGAGTAGTACTTGGATGGGTGACCTCCTGGAAAGTCCTCGTGTTGCACCCCTTTTTATGATGGCAAAATCCATTGGAGTGTAAACTCCTCAATTAAGCACGATGAGTACGGTTTGTTCAGTCATCGTATTGCTCTCCAGGATTTTTATGATGAGATCCGTATGGATGCCAATATATGCATTGATCGCGATCTCCCTATCGGGTGCGATCATACCAGCACTAATGCATCGGATCCCATCAGAACTCCGCAGTCAAGCGTGCTTGGGCGAGAGTAGTACTAGGATGGGTGACCTGCTGGGAAGTCCTCGTGTTGCACCCCTTTTTCGCGGCCGAAATCCGTGCGAGTCCAAACTATGCAGTTAAGCGTGCTTGGGAGAGAGTAGTACTTGGATGGGTGACCTCCTGGGAAGTCCTCGTGTTGCACCCCTTTTTCGCGGCCGAAATCCGTGCGAGTCCAAACTATGCAGTTAAGCGTGCTTGGGCGAGAGTAGTACTTGGAAGGGTGACCTCCTGGGAAGTCCTCGTGTTGCACCCCTTTTTCGCGGCCGAAATCCGTGCGAGTCCAAACTATGCAGTTAAGCGTGCTTGGGAGAGAGTAGTACTTGGATGGGTGACCTCCTGGAAAGTTCTCGTGTTGCACCCCTTTTTATGATGGCAAAATCCATTGGAGTGTAAACTCCTCAATTAAGCACGATGAGTACGGTTTGTTCAGTCATCGTATTGCTCTCCAGGATTTTTATGATGAGATCCGTATGGATGCCAATATATGCATTGATCGCGATCTCCCTATCGGGTGCGATCATACCAGCACTAATGCACCGGATCCCATCAGAACTCCGCAGTTAAGCGTGCTTGGGCGAGAGTAGTACTAGGATGGGTGACCTCCTGGGAAGTCCTCGTGTTGCACCCCTTTTTCGCGGCCGAAATCCGTGCGAGTCCAAACTATGCAGTTAAGCGTGCTTGGGCGAGAGTAGTACTAGGATGGGTGACCTCCTGGGAAGTCCTCGTGTTGCACCCCTTTTTCGCGGCCGAAATCCGTGCGAGTCCAAACTATGCAGTTAAGCGTGCTTGGGCGAGAGTAGTACTTGGAAGGGTGACCTCCTGGGAAGTCCTCGTGTTGCACCCCTTTTTCGCGGCCGAAATCCGTGCGAGTCCAAACTATGCAGTTAAGCGTGCTTGGGCGAGAGTAGTACTAGGATGGGTGACCTCCTGGGAAGTCCTCGTGTTGCACCCCTTTTTATGATGGCAAAATCCATTGGAGTGTAAACTCCTCAATTAAGCACGATGAGTACGGTTTGTTCAGTCATCGTATTGCTCTCCAGGTGTTTTATGATGAGATCCGTATGGATGCCAATATATGCATTGATCGCGATCTCCCTATCGGGTGCGATCATACCAGCACTAATGCATCGGATCCCATCAGAACTCCGCAGTCAAGCGTGCTTGGGCGAGAGTAGTACTAGGATGGGTGACCTCCTGGGAAGTCCTCGTGTTGCACCCCTTTTTTGCGGCTGAAATCCGTGCGAGTCCAAACTATGCAGTTAAGCGTGCTTGGGAGAGAGTAGTACTTGGATGGGTGACCTCCTGGAAAGTCCTCGTGTTGCACCCCTTTTTATGATGGCAAAATCCATTGGAGTGTAAACTCCTCAATTAAGCACGATGAGTACGGTTTGTTCAGTCATCGTATTGCTCTCCAGGATTTTTATGATGAGATCCGTATGGATGCCAATATATGCATTGATCGCGATCTCCCTATCGGGTGCGATCATACCAGCACTAATGCATCGGATCCCATCAGAACTCCGCAGTCAAGCGTGCTTGGGCGAGAGTAGTACTAGGATGGGTGACCTGCTGGGAAGTCCTCGTGTTGCACCCCTTTTTCGCGGCCGAAATCCGTGCGAGTCCAAACTATGCAGTTAAGCGTGCTTGGGAGAGAGTAGTACTTGGATGGGTGACCTCCTGGGAAGTCCTCGTGTTGCACCCCTTTTTCGCGGCCGAAATCCGTGCGAGTCCAAACTATGCAGTTAAGCGTGCTTGGGCGAGAGTAGTACTTGGAAGGGTGACCTCCTGGGAAGTCCTCGTGTTGCACCCCTTTTTCGCGGCCGAAATCCGTGCGAGTCCAAACTATGCAGTTAAGCGTGCTTGGGAGAGAGTAGTACTTGGATGGGTGACCTCCTGGAAAGTCCTCGTGTTGCACCCCTTTTTATGATGGCAAAATCCATTGGAGTGTAAACTCCTCAATTAAGCACGATGAGTACGGTTTGTTCAGTCATCGTATTGCTCTCCAGGATTTTTATGATGAGATCCGTATGGATGCCAATATATGCATTGATCGCGATCTCCCTATCGGGTGCGATCATACCAGCACTAATGCACCGGATCCCATCAGAACTCCGCAGTTAAGCGTGCTTGGGCGAGAGTAGTACTAGGATGGGTGACCTCCTGGGAAGTCCTCGTGTTGCACCCCTTTTTCGCGGCCGAAATCCGTGCGAGTCCAAACTATGCAGTTAAGCGTGCTTGGGCGAGAGTAGTACTAGGATGGGTGACCTCCTGGGAAGTCCTCGTGTTGCACCCCTTTTTATGATGGCAAAATCCATTGGAGTGTAAACTCCTCAATTAAGCACGATGAGTACGGTTTGTTCAGTCATCGTATTGCTCTCCAGGATTTTTATGATGAGATCCGTATGGATGCCAATATATGCATTGATCGCGATCTCCCTATCGGGTGCGATCATACCAGCACTAATGCACCGGATCCCATCAGAACTCCGCAGTCAAGCGTGCTTGGGCGAGAGTAGTACTAGGATGGGTGACCTGCTGGGAAGTCCTCGTGTTGCACCCCTTTTTCGCGGCCGAAATCCGTGCGAGTCCAAACTATGCAGTTAAGCGTGCTTGGGAGAGAGTAGTACTTGGATGGGTGACCTCCTGGGAAGTCCTCGTGTTGCACCCCTTTTTATGATGGTAAAATCCATTGGAGTGTAAACTCCTCAATTAAGCACGATGAGTACGGTTTGTTCAGTCATCGTATTGCTCTCCAGGATTTTTATGATGAGATCCGTATGGATGCCAATATTTGCATTGATCGCGATCTCCCTATCGGGTGCGATCATACCAGCACTAATGCACCGGATCCCATCAGAACTCCGCAGTTAAGCGTGCTTGGGCGAGAGTAGTACTAGGATGGGTGACCTCCTGGGAAGTCCTCGTGTTGCACCCCTTTTTCGCGGCCGAAATCCGTGCGAGTCCAAACTATGCAGTTAAGCGTGCTTGGGAGAGAGTAGTACTTGGATGGGTGACCTCCTGGGAAGTCCTCGTGTTGCACCCCTTTTTATGATGGCAAAATCCATTGGAGTGTAAACTCCTCAATTAAGCACGATGAGTACGGTTTGTTCAGTCATCGTATTGCTCTCCAGGATTTTTATGATGAGATCCGTATGGATGCCAATATATGCATTGATCGCGATCTCCCTATCGGGTGCGATCATACCAGCACTAATGCACCGGATCCCATCAGAACTCCGCAGTGAAGCGTGCTTGGGCGAGAGTAGTACTAGGATGGGTGACCTCCTGGGAAGTCCTCGTGTTGCACCCCTTTTTCGCGGCCGAAATCCGTGCGAGTCCAAACTATGCAGTTAAGCGTGCTTGGGCGAGAGTAGTACTTGGAAGGGTGACCTCCTGGGAAGTCCTCGTGTTGCACCCCTTTTTCGCGGCCGAAATCCGTGCGAGTCTAAACTATGCAGTTAAGCGTGCTTGGGCGAGAGTAGTACTAGGATGGGTGACCTCCTGGGAAGTCCTCGTGTTGCACCCCTTTTTCGCGGCCGAAATCCGTGCGAGTCCAAACTATGCAGTTAAGCGTGCTTGGGAGAGAGTAGTACTTGGATGGGTGACCTCCTGGGAAGTCCTCGTGTTGCACCCCTTTTTATGATGGTAAAATCCATTGGAGTGTAAACTCCTCAATTAAGCACGATGAGTACGGTTTGTTCAGTCATCGTATTGCTCTCCAGGATTTTTATGATGAGATCCGTATGGATGCCAATATTTGCATTGATCGCGATCTCCCTATTGGGTGCGATCATACCAGCACTAATGCACCGGATCCCATCAGAACTCCGCAGTTAAGCGTGCTTGGGCGAGAGTAGTACTAGGATGGGTGACCTCCTGGGAAGTCCTCGTGTTGCACCCCTTTTTCGCGGCCGAAATCCGTGCGAGTCCAAACTATGCAGTTAAGCGTGCTTGGGCGAGAGTAGTACTAGGATGGGTGACCTCCTGGGAAGTCCTCGTGTTGCACCCCTTTTTCGCGGCCGAAATCCGTGCGAGTCCAAACTATGCAGTTAAGCGTGCTTGGGCGAGAGTAGTACTTGGATGGGTGACCTCCTGGGAAGTCCTCGTGTTGCACCCCTTTTTCGCGGCCGAAATCCGTGCGAGTCCAAACTATGCAGTTAAGCGTGCTTGGGAGAGAGTAGTACTTGGATGGGTGACCTCCTGGGAAGTCCTTGTGTTGCACCCCTTTTTATGATGACAAAATCCATTGGAGTGTAAACTCCTCAATTAAGCACGATGAGTACGGTTTGTTCAGTCATCGTATTGCTCTCCAGGATTTTTATGATGAGATCCGTATGGATGCCAATATATGCATTGATCGCGATCTCCCTATCGGGTGCGATCATACCAGCACTAATGCACCGGATTCCATCAGAACTCCGCAGTTAAGCGTGCTTGGGCGAGAGTAGTACTAGGATGGGTGACCTCCTGGGAAGTCCTCGTGTTGCACCCCTTTTTCGCGGCCGAAATCCGTGCGAGTCCAAACTATGCAGTTAAGCGTGCTTGGGCGAGAGTAGTACTAGGATGGGTGACCTCCTGGGAAGTCCTCGTGTTGCACCCCTTTTTATGATGGCAAAATCCATTGGAGTGTAAACTCCTCAATTAAGCACGATGAGTACGGTTTGTTCAGTCATCGTATTGCTCTCCAGGATTTTTATGATGAGATCCGTATGGATGCCAATATATGCATTGATCGCGATCTCCCTATCGGGTGCGATCATACCAGCACTAATGCATCGGATCCCATCAGAACTCCGCAGTCAAGCGTGCTTGGGCGAGAGTAGTACTAGGATGGGTGACCTCCTGGGAAGTCCTCGTGTTGCACCCCTTTTTTGCGGCTGAAATCCGTGCGAGTCCAAACTATGCAGTTAAGCGTGCTTGGGAGAGAGTAGTACTTGGATGGGTGACCTCCTGGAAAGTCCTCGTGTTGCACCCCTTTTTATGATGGCAAAATCCATTGGAGTGTAAACTCCTCAATTAAGCACGATGAGTACGGTTTGTTCAGTCATCGTATTGCTCTCCAGGATTTTTATGATGAGATCCGTATGGATGCCAATATATGCATTGATCGCGATCTCCCTATCGGGTGCGATCATACCAGCACTAATGCATCGGATCCCATCAGAACTCCGCAGTCAAGCGTGCTTGGGCGAGAGTAGTACTAGGATGGGTGACCTGCTGGGAAGTCCTCGTGTTGCACCCCTTTTTCGCGGCCGAAATCCGTGCGAGTCCAAACTATGCAGTTAAGCGTGCTTGGGAGAGAGTAGTACTTGGATGGGTGACCTCCTGGGAAGTCCTCGTGTTGCACCCCTTTTTCGCGGCCGAAATCCGTGCGAGTCCAAACTATGCAGTTAAGCGTGCTTGGGCGAGAGTAGTACTTGGAAGGGTGACCTCCTGGGAAGTCCTCGTGTTGCACCCCTTTTTCGCGGCCGAAATCCGTGCGAGTCCAAACTATGCAGTTAAGCGTGCTTGGGAGAGAGTAGTACTTGGATGGGTGACCTCCTGGAAAGTCCTCGTGTTGCACCCCTTTTTATGATGGCAAAATCCATTGGAGTGTAAACTCCTCAATTAAGCACGATGAGTACGGTTTGTTCAGTCATCGTATTGCTCTCCAGGATTTTTATGATGAGATCCGTATGGATGCCAATATATGCATTGATCGCGATCTCCCTATCGGGTGCGATCATACCAGCACTAATGCACCGGATCCCATCAGAACTCCGCAGTTAAGCGTGCTTGGGCGAGAGTAGTACTAGGATGGGTGACCTCCTGGGAAGTCCTCGTGTTGCACCCCTTTTTCGCGGCCGAAATCCGTGCGAGTCCAAACTATGCAGTTAAGCGTGCTTGGGCGAGAGTAGTACTAGGATGGGTGACCTCCTGGGAAGTCCTCGTGTTGCACCCCTTTTTCGCGGCCGAAATCCGTGCGAGTCCAAACTATGCAGTTAAGCGTGCTTGGGCGAGAGTAGTACTTGGAAGGGTGACCTCCTGGGAAGTCCTCGTGTTGCACCCCTTTTTCGCGGCCGAAATCCGTGCGAGTCCAAACTATGCAGTTAAGCGTGCTTGGGCGAGAGTAGTACTAGGATGGGTGACCTCCTGGGAAGTCCTCGTGTTGCACCCCTTTTTATGATGGCAAAATCCATTGGAGTGTAAACTCCTCAATTAAGCACGATGAGTACGGTTTGTTCAGTCATCGTATTGCTCTCCAGGA
The DNA here is from genome assembly GCA_037074615.1 of Leucaena leucocephala. Classification (NCBI taxonomy): domain Eukaryota; kingdom Viridiplantae; phylum Streptophyta; class Magnoliopsida; order Fabales; family Fabaceae; genus Leucaena; species Leucaena leucocephala. Next base: position 20,734,525 of record CM073520.1, read on the forward strand.
TTTTTATGATGAGATCCGTATGGATGCCAATATATGCATTGATCGCGATCTCCCTATCGGGTGCGATCATACCAGCACTAATGCATCGGATCCCATCAGAACTCCGAAGTCAAGCGTGCTTGGGCGAGAGTAGTACTAGGATGGGTGACCTCCTGGGAAGTCCTCGTGTTGCACCCCTTTTTTGCGGCTGAAATCCGTGCGAGTCCAAACTATGCAGTTAAGCGTGCTTGGGAGAGAGTAGTACTTGGATGGGTGACCTCCTGGAAAGTCCTCGTGTTGCACCCCTTTTTATGATGGCAAAATCCATTGGAGTGTAAACTCCTCAATTAAGCACGATGAGTACGGTTTGTTCAGTCATCGTATTGCTCTCCAGGATTTTTATGATGAGATCCGTATGGATGCCAATATATGCATTGATCGCGATCTCCCTATCGGGTGCGATCATACCAGCACTAATGCATCGGATCCCATCAGAACTCCGCAGTCAAGCGTGCTTGGGCGAGAGTAGTACTAGGATGGGTGACCTGCTGGGAAGTCCTCGTGTTGCACCCCTTTTTCGCGGCCGAAATCCGTGCGAGTCCAAACTATGCAGTTAAGCGTGCTTGGGAGAGAGTAGTACTTGGATGGGTGACCTCCTGGGAAGTCCTCGTGTTGCACCCCTTTTTATGATGGTAAAATCCATTGGAGTGTAAACTCCTCAATTAAGCACGATGAGTACGGTTTGTTCAGTCATCGTATTGCTCTCCAGGATTTTTATGATGAGATCCGTATGGATGCCAATATTTGCATTGATCGCGATCTCCCTATCGGGTGCGATCATACCAGCACTAATGCACCGGATCCCATCAGAACTCCGCAGTTAAGCGTGCTTGGGCGAGAGTAGTACTAGGATGGGTGACCTCCTGGGAAGTCCTCGTGTTGCACCCCTTTTTCGCGGCCGAAATCCGTGCGAGTCCAAACTATGCAGTTAAGCGTGCTTGGGAGAGAGTAGTACTTGGATGGGTGACCTCCTGGGAAGTCCTCGTGTTGCACCCCTTTTTATGATGGCAAAATCCATTGGAGTGTAAACTCCTCAATTAAGCACGATGAGTACGGTTTGTTCAGTCATCGTATTGCTCTCCAGGATTTTTATGATGAGATCCGTATGGATGCCAATATATGCATTGATCGCGATCTCCCTATCGGGTGCGATCATACCAGCACTAATGCACCGGATCCCATCAGAACTCCGCAGTTAAGCGTGCTTGGGCGACAGTAGTACTAGGATGGGTGACCTCCTGGGAAGTCCTCGTGTTGCACCCCTTTTTCGCGGCCGAAATCCGTGCGAGTCCAAACTATGCAGTTAAGCGTGCTTGGGCGAGAGTAGTACTTGGAAGGGTGACCTCCTGGGAAGTCCTCGTGTTGCACCCCTTTTTCGCGGCCGAAATCCGTGCGAGTCTAAACTATGCAGTTAAACGTGCTTGGGCGAGAGTAGTACTAGGATGGGTGACCTCCTGGGAAGTCCTCGTGTTGCACCCCTTTTTCGCGGCCGAAATCCGTGCGAGTCCAAACTATGCAGTTAAGCGTGCTTGGGAGAGAGTAGTACTTGGATGGGTGACCTCCTGGGAAGTCCTCGTGTTGCACCCCTTTTTATGATGGTAAAATCCATTGGAGTGTAAACTCCTCAATTAAGCACGATGAGTACGGTTTGTTCAGTCATCGTATTGCTCTCCAGGATTTTTATGATGAGATCCGTATGGATGCCAATATTTGCATTGATCGCGATCTCCCTATTGGGTGCGATCATACCAGCACTAATGCACCGGATCCCATCAGAACTCCGCAGTTAAGCGTGCTTGGGCGAGAGTAGTACTAGGATGGGTGACCTCCTGGGAAGTCCTCGTGTTGCACCCCTTTTTCGCGGCCGAAATCCGTGCGAGTCCAAACTATGCAGTTAAGCGTGCTTGGGCGAGAGTAGTACTAGGATGGGTGACCTCCTGGGAAGTCCTCGTGTTGCACCCCTTTTTCGCGGCCGAAATCCGTGCGAGTCCAAACTATGCAGTTAAGCGTGCTTGGGCGAGAGTAGTACTTGGATGGGTGACCTCCTGGGAAGTCCTCGTGTTGCACCCCTTTTTCGCGGCCGAAATCCGTGCGAGTCCAAACTATGCAGTTAAGCGTGCTTGGGAGAGAGTAGTACTTGGATGGGTGACCTCCTGGGAAGTCCTTGTGTTGCACCCCTTTTTATGATGACAAAATCCATTGGAGTGTAAACTCCTCAATTAAGCACGATGAGTACGGTTTGTTCAGTCATCGTATTGCTCTCCAGGATTTTTATGATGAGATCCGTATGGATGCCAATATATGCATTGATCGCGATCTCCCTATTGGGTGCGATCATACCAGCACTAATGCACCGGATTCCATCAGAACTCCGCAGTTAAGCGTGCTTGGGCGAGAGTAGTACTAGGATGGGTGACCTCCTGGGAAGTCCTCGTGTTGCACCCCTTTTTCGCGGCCGAAATCCGTGCGAGTCCAAACTATGCAGTTAAGCGTGCTTGGGCGAGAGTAGTACTAGGATGGGTGACCTCCTGGGAAGTCCTCGTGTTGCACCCCTTTTTATGATGGCAAAATCCATTGGAGTGTAAACTCCTCAATTAAGCACGATGAGTACGGTTTGTTCAGTCATCGTATTGCTCTCCAGGATTTTTATGATGAGATCCGTATGGATGCCAATATATGCATTGATCGCGATCTCCCTATCGGGTGCGATCATACCAGCACTAATGCATCGGATCCCATCAGAACTCCGCAGTCAAGCGTGCTTGGGCGAGAGTAGTACTAGGATGGGTGACCTCCTGGGAAGTCCTCGTGTTGCACCCCTTTTTTGCGGCTGAAATCCGTGCGAGTCCAAACTATGCAGTTAAGCGTGCTTGGGAGAGAGTAGTACTTGGATGGGTGACCTCCTGGAAAGTCCTCGTGTTGCACCCCTTTTTATGATGGCAAAATCCATTGGAGTGTAAACTCCTCAATTAAGCACGATGAGTACGGTTTGTTCAGTCATCGTATTGCTCTCCAGGATTTTTATGATGAGATCCGTATGGATGCCAATATATGCATTGATCGCGATCTCCCTATCGGGTGCGATCATACCAGCACTAATGCATCGGATCCCATCAGAACTCCGCAGTCAAGCGTGCTTGGGCGAGAGTAGTACTAGGATGGGTGACCTGCTGGGAAGTCCTCGTGTTGCACCCCTTTTTCGCGGCCGAAATCCGTGCGAGTCCAAACTATGCAGTTAAGCGTGCTTGGGAGAGAGTAGTACTTGGATGGGTGACCTCCTGGGAAGTCCTCGTGTTGCACCCCTTTTTCGCGGCCGAAATCCGTGCGAGTCCAAACTATGCAGTTAAGCGTGCTTGGGCGAGAGTAGTACTTGGAAGGGTGACCTCCTGGGAAGTCCTCGTGTTGCACCCCTTTTTCGCGGCCGAAATCCGTGCGAGTCCAAACTATGCAGTTAAGCGTGCTTGGGAGAGAGTAGTACTTGGATGGGTGACCTCCTGGAAAGTCCTCGTGTTGCACCCCTTTTTATGATGGCAAAATCCATTGGAGTGTAAACTCCTCAATTAAGCACGATGAGTACGGTTTGTTCAGTCATCGTATTGCTCTCCAGGATTTTTATGATGAGATCCGTATGGATGCCAATATATGCATTGATCGCGATCTCCCTATCGGGTGCGATCATACCAGCACTAATGCACCGGATCCCATCAGAACTCCGCAGTTAAGCGTGCTTGGGCGAGAGTAGTACTAGGATGGGTGACCTCCTGGGAAGTCCTCGTGTTGCACCCCTTTTTCGCGGCCGAAATCCGTGCGAGTCCAAACTATGCAGTTAAGCGTGCTTGGGAGAGAGTAGTACTTGGATGGGTGACCTCCTGGAAAGTCCTCGTGTTGCACCCCTTTTTATGATGGCAAAATCCATTGGAGTGTAAACTCCTCAATTAAGCACGATGAGTACGGTTTGTTCAGTCATCGTATTGCTCTCCAGGATTTTTATGATGAGATCCGTATGGATGCCAATATATGCATTGATCGCGATCTCCCTATCGGGTGCGATCATACCAGCACTAATGCACCGGATCCCATCAGAACTCCGCAGTTAAGCGTGCTTGGGCGAGAGTAGTACTAGGATGGGTGACCTCCTGGGAAGTCCTCGTGTTGCACCCCTTTTTCGCGGCCGAAATCCGTGCGAGTCCAAACTATGCAGTTAAGCGTGCTTGGGCGAGAGTAGTACTAGGATGGGTGACCTCCTGGGAAGTCCTCGTGTTGCACCCCTTTTTCGCGGCCGAAATCCGTGCGAGTCCAAACTATGCAGTTAAGCGTGCTTGGGCGAGAGTAGTACTTGGAAGGGTGACCTCCTGGGAAGTCCTCGTGTTGCACCCCTTTTTCGCGGCCGAAATCCGTGCGAGTCCAAACTATGCAGTTAAGCGTGCTTGGGCGAGAGTAGTACTAGGATGGGTGACCTCCTGGGAAGTCCTCGTGTTGCACCCCTTTTTCGCGGCCGAAATCCGTGCGAGTCCAAACTATGCAGTTAAGCGTGCTTGGGCGAGAGTAGTACTTGGATGGGTGACCTCCTGGGAAGTCCTCGTGTTGCACCCCTTTTTCGCGGCCGAAATCCGTGCGAGTCCAAACTATGCAGTTAAGCGTGCTTGGGCGAGAGTAGTACTAGGATGGGTGACCTCCTGGGAAGTCCTCGTGTTGCACCCCTTTTTCGCGGCCGAAATCCGTGCGAGTCCAAACTATGCAGTTAAGCGTGCTTGGGCGAGAGTAGTACTAGGATGGGTGACCTCCTGGGAAGTCCTCGTGTTGCACCCCTTTTTATGATGGCAAAATCCATTGGAGTGTAAACTCCTCAATTAAGCACGATGAGTACGGTTTGTTCAGTCATCGTATTGCTCTCCAGGATTTTTATGATGAGATCCGTATGGATGCCAATATATGCATTGATCGCGATCTCCCTATCGGGTGCGATCATACCAGCACTAATGCATCGGATCCCATCAGAACTCCGCAGTCAAGCGTGCTTGGGCGAGAGTAGTACTAGGATGGGTGACCTCCTGGGAAGTCCTCGTGTTGCACCCCTTTTTTGCGGCTGAAATCCGTGCGAGTCCAAACTATGCAGTTAAGCGTGCTTGGGAGAGAGTAGTACTTGGATGGGTGACCTCCTGGAAAGTCCTCGTGTTGCACCCCTTTTTATGATGGCAAAATCCATTGGAGTGTAAACTCCTCAATTAAGCACGATGAGTACGGTTTGTTCAGTCATCGTATTGCTCTCCAGGATTTTTATGATGAGATCCGTATGGATGCCAATATATGCATTGATCGCGATCTCCCTATCGGGTGCGATCATACCAGCACTAATGCATCGGATCCCATCAGAACTCCGCAGTCAAGCGTGCTTGGGCGAGAGTAGTACTAGGATGGGTGACCTGCTGGGAAGTCCTCGTGTTGCACCCCTTTTTCGCGGCCGAAATCCGTGCGAGTCCAAACTATGCAGTTAAGCGTGCTTGGGAGAGAGTAGTACTTGGATGGGTGACCTCCTGGGAAGTCCTCGTGTTGCACCCCTTTTTCGCGGCCGAAATCCGTGCGAGTCCAAACTATGCAGTTAAGCGTGCTTGGGCGAGAGTAGTACTTGGAAGGGTGACCTCCTGGGAAGTCCTCGTGTTGCACCCCTTTTTCGCGGCCGAAATCCGTGCGAGTCCAAACTATGCAGTTAAGCGTGCTTGGGAGAGAGTAGTACTTGGATGGGTGACCTCCTGGAAAGTCCTCGTGTTGCACCCCTTTTTATGATGGCAAAATCCATTGGAGTGTAAACTCCTCAATTAAGCACGATGAGTACGGTTTGTTCAGTCATCGTATTGCTCTCCAGGATTTTTATGATGAGATCCGTATGGATGCCAATATATGCATTGATCGCGATCTCCCTATCGGGTGCGATCATACCAGCACTAATGCACCGGATCCCATCAGAACTCCGCAGTTAAGCGTGCTTGGGCGAGAGTAGTACTAGGATGGGTGACCTCCTGGGAAGTCCTCGTGTTGCACCCCTTTTTCGCGGCCGAAATCCGTGCGAGTCCAAACTATGCAGTTAAGCGTGCTTGGGCGAGAGTAGTACTAGGATGGGTGACCTCCTGGGAAGTCCTCGTGTTGCACCCCTTTTTCGCGGCCGAAATCCGTGCGAGTCCAAACTATGCAGTTAAGCGTGCTTGGGCGAGAGTAGTACTTGGAAGGGTGACCTCCTGGGAAGTCCTCGTGTTGCACCCCTTTTTCGCGGCCGAAATCCGTGCGAGTCCAAACTATGCAGTTAAGCGTGCTTGGGCGAGAGTAGTACTAGGATGGGTGACCTCCTGGGAAGTCCTCGTGTTGCACCCCTTTTTATGATGGCAAAATCCATTGGAGTGTAAACTCCTCAACTAAGCACGATGAGTACGGTTTGTTCAGTCATCGTATTGCTCTCCAGGATTTTTATGATGAGATCCGTATGGATGCCAATATATGCATTGATCGCGATCTCCCTATCGGGTGCGATCATACCAGCACTAATGCATCGGATCCCATCAGAACTCCGCAGTCAAGCGTGCTTGGGCGAGAGTAGTACTAGGATGGGTGACCTCCTGGGAAGTCCTCGTGTTGCACCCCTTTTTTGCGGCTGAAATCCGTGCGAGTCCAAACTATGCAGTTAAGCGTGCTTGGGAGAGAGTAGTACTTGGATGGGTGACCTCCTGGAAAGTCCTCGTGTTGCACCCCTTTTTATGATGGCAAAATCCATTGGAGTGTAAACTCCTCAATTAAGCACGATGAGTACGGTTTGTTCAGTCATCGTATTGCTCTCCAGGATTTTTATGATGAGATCCGTATGGATGCCAATATATGCATTGATCGCGATCTCCCTATCGGGTGCGATCATACCAGCACTAATGCATCGGATCCCATCAGAACTCCGCAGTCAAGCGTGCTTGGGCGAGAGTAGTACTAGGATGGGTGACCTGCTGGGAAGTCCTCGTGTTGCACCCCTTTTTCGCGGCCGAAATCCGTGCGAGTCCAAACTATGCAGTTAAGCGTGCTTGGGAGAGAGTAGTACTTGGATGGGTGACCTCCTGGGAAGTCCTCGTGTTGCACCCCTTTTTCGCGGCCGAAATCCGTGCGAGTCCAAACTATGCAGTTAAGCGTGCTTGGGCGAGAGTAGTACTTGGAAGGGTGACCTCCTGGGAAGTCCTCGTGTTGCACCCCTTTTTCGCGGCCGAAATCCGTGCGAGTCCAAACTATGCAGTTAAGCGTGCTTGGGAGAGAGTAGTACTTGGATGGGTGACCTCCTGGAAAGTCCTCGTGTTGCACCCCTTTTTATGATGGCAAAATCCATTGGAGTGTAAACTCCTCAATTAAGCACGATGAGTACGGTTTGTTCAGTCATCGTATTGCTCTCCAGGATTTTTATGATGAGATCCGTATGGATGCCAATATATGCATTGATCGCGATCTCCCTATCGGGTGCGATCATACCAGCACTAATGCACCGGATCCCATCAGAACTCCGCAGTTAAGCGTGCTTGGGCGAGAGTAGTACTAGGATGGGTGACCTCCTGGGAAGTCCTCGTGTTGCACCCCTTTTTCGCGGCCGAAATCCGTGCGAGTCCAAACTATGCAGTTAAGCGTGCTTGGGCGAGAGTAGTACTAGGATGGGTGACCTCCTGGGAAGTCCTCGTGTTGCACCCCTTTTTCGCGGCCGAAATCCGTGCGAGTCCAAACTATGCAGTTAAGCGTGCTTGGGCGAGAGTAGTACTTGGAAGGGTGACCTCCTGGGAAGTCCTCGTGTTGCACCCCTTTTTCGCGGCCGAAATCCGTGCGAGTCCAAACTATGCAGTTAAGCGTGCTTGGGCGAGAGTAGTACTAGGATGGGTGACCTCCTGGGAAGTCCTCGTGTTGCACCCCTTTTTATGATGGCAAAATCCATTGGAGTGTAAACTCCTCAATTAAGCACGATGAGTACGGTTTGTTCAGTCATCGTATTGCTCTCCAGGATTTTTATGATGAGATCCGTATGGATGCCAATATATGCATTGATCGCGATCTCCCTATCGGGTGCGATCATACCAGCACTAATGCATCGGATCCCATCAGAACTCCGAAGTCAAGCGTGCTTGGGCGAGAGTAGTACTAGGATGGGTGACCTCCTGGGAAGTCCTCGTGTTGCACCCCTTTTTTGCGGCTGAAATCCGTGCGAGTCCAAACTATGCAGTTAAGCGTGCTTGGGAGAGAGTAGTACTTGGATGGGTGACCTCCTGGAAAGTCCTCGTGTTGCACCCCTTTTTATGATGGCAAAATCCATTGGAGTGTAAACTCCTCAATTAAGCACGATGAGTACGGTTTGTTCAGTCATCGTATTGCTCTCCAGGATTTTTATGATGAGATCCGTATGGATGCCAATATATGCATTGATCGCGATCTCCCTATCGGGTGCGATCATACCAGCACTAATGCATCGGATCCCATCAGAACTCCGCAGTCAAGCGTGCTTGGGCGAGAGTAGTACTAGGATGGGTGACCTGCTGGGAAGTCCTCGTGTTGCACCCCTTTTTCGCGGCCGAAATCCGTGCGAGTCCAAACTATGCAGTTAAGCGTGCTTGGGAGAGAGTAGTACTTGGATGGGTGACCTCCTGGGAAGTCCTCGTGTTGCACCCCTTTTTATGATGGTAAAATCCATTGGAGTGTAAACTCCTCAATTAAGCACGATGAGTACGGTTTGTTCAGTCATCGTATTGCTCTCCAGGATTTTTATGATGAGATCCGTATGGATGCCAATATTTGCATTGATCGCGATCTCCCTATCGGGTGCGATCATACCAGCACTAATGCACCGGATCCCATCAGAACTCCGCAGTTAAGCGTGCTTGGGCGAGAGTAGTACTAGGATGGGTGACCTCCTGGGAAGTCCTCGTGTTGCACCCCTTTTTCGCGGCCGAAATCCGTGCGAGTCCAAACTATGCAGTTAAGCGTGCTTGGGAGAGAGTAGTACTTGGATGGGTGACCTCCTGGGAAGTCCTCGTGTTGCACCCCTTTTTATGATGGCAAAATCCATTGGAGTGTAAACTCCTCAATTAAGCACGATGAGTACGGTTTGTTCAGTCATCGTATTGCTCTCCAGGATTTTTATGATGAGATCCGTATGGATGCCAATATATGCATTGATCGCGATCTCCCTATCGGGTGCGATCATACCAGCACTAATGCACCGGATCCCATCAGAACTCCGCAGTTAAGCGTGCTTGGGCGAGAGTAGTACTAGGATGGGTGACCTCCTGGGAAGTCCTCGTGTTGCACCCCTTTTTCGCGGCCGAAATCCGTGCGAGTCCAAACTATGCAGTTAAGCGTGCTTGGGCGAGAGTAGTACTTGGAAGGGTGACCTCCTGGGAAGTCCTCGTGTTGCACCCCTTTTTCGCGGCCGAAATCCGTGCGAGTCTAAACTATGCAGTTAAGCGTGCTTGGGCGAGAGTAGTACTAGGATGGGTGACCTCCTGGGAAGTCCTCGTGTTGCACCCCTTTTTCGCGGCCGAAATCCGTGCGAGTCCAAACTATGCAGTTAAGCGTGCTTGGGAGAGAGTAGTACTTGGATGGGTGACCTCCTGGGAAGTCCTCGTGTTGCACCCCTTTTTATGATGGTAAAATCCATTGGAGTGTAAACTCCTCAATTAAGCACGATGAGTACGGTTTGTTCAGTCATCGTATTGCTCTCCAGGATTTTTATGATGAGATCCGTATGGATGCCAATATTTGCATTGATCGCGATCTCCCTATTGGGTGCGATCATACCAGCACTAATGCACCGGATCCCATCAGAACTCCGCAGTTAAGCGTGCTTGGGCGAGAGTAGTACTAGGATGGGTGACCTCCTGGGAAGTCCTCGTGTTGCACCCCTTTTTCGCGGCCGAAATCCGTGCGAGTCCAAACTATGCAGTTAAGCGTGCTTGGGCGAGAGTAGTACTAGGATGGGTGACCTCCTGGGAAGTCCTCGTGTTGCACCCCTTTTTCGCGGCCGAAATCCGTGCGAGTCCAAACTATGCAGTTAAGCGTGCTTGGGCGAGAGTAGTACTTGGAAGGGTGACCTCCTGGGAAGTCCTCGTGTTGCACCCCTTTTTCGCGGCCGAAATCCGTGCGAGTCCAAACTATGCAGTTAAGCGTGCTTGGGCGAGAGTAGTACTAGGATGGGTGACCTCCTGGGAAGTCCTCGTGTTGCACCCCTTTTTCGCGGCCGAAATCCGTGCGAGTCCAAACTATGCAGTTAAGCGTGCTTGGGCGAGAGTAGTACTTGGATGGGTGACCTCCTGGGAAGTCCTCGTGTTGCACCCCTTTTTCGCGGCCGAAATCCGTGCGAGTCCAAACTATGCAGTTAAGCGTGCTTGGGAGAGAGTAGTACTTGGATGGGTAACCTCCTGGGAAGTCCTTGTGTTGCACCCCTTTTTATGATGACAAAATCCATTGGAGTGTAAACTCCTCAATTAAGCACGATGAGTACGGTTTGTTCAGTCATCGTATTGCTCTCCAGGATTTTTATGATGAGATCCGTATGGATGCCAATATATGCATTGATCGCGATCTCCCTATCGGGTGCGATCATACCAGCACTAATGCACCGGATTCCATCAGAACTCCGCAGTTAAGCGTGCTTGGGCGAGAGTAGTACTAGGATGGGTGACCTCCTGGGAAGTCCTCGTGTTGCACCCCTTTTTCGTGGCCGAAATCCGTGCGAGTCCAAACTATGCAGTTAAGCGTGCTTGGGCGAGAGTAGTACTAGGATGGGTGACCTCCTGGGAAGTCCTCGTGTTGCACCCCTTTTTATGATGGCAAAATCCATTGGAGTGTAAACTCCTCAATTAAGCACGATGAGTACGGTTTGTTCAGTCATCGTATTGCTCTCCAGGATTTTTATGATGAGATCCGTATGGATGCCAATATTTGCATTGATCGCGATCTCCCTATCGGGTGCGATCATACCAGCACTAATGCACCGGATCCCATCAGAACTCCGCAGTTAAGCGTGCTTGGGCGAGAGTAGTACTAGGATGGGTGACCTCCTGGGAAGTCCTCGTGTTGCACCCCTTTTTCCCCGCCGAAATCCGTGCGAGTCCAAACTATGCAGTTAAGCGTGCTTGGGCGAGAGTAGTACTAGGATGGGTGACCTCCTGGGAAGTCCTCGTGTTGCACCCCTTTTTCGCGGCCGAAATCCGTGCGAGTCCAAACTATGCAGTTAAGCGTGCTTGGGCGAGAGTAGTACTTGGAAGGGTGACCTCCTGGGAAGTCCTCGTGTTGCACCCCTTTTTCGCGGCCGAAATCCGTGCGAGTCCAAACTATGCAGTTAAGCGTGCTTGGGCGAGAGTAGTACTAGGATGGGTGACCTCCTGGGAAGTCCTCGTGTTGCACTCCTTTTTCCCCGCCGAAATCCGTGCGAGTCCAAACTATGCAGTTAAGCGTGCTTGGGCGAGAGTAGTACTAGGATGGGTGACCTCCTGGGAAGTCCTCGTGTTGCACCCCTTTTTCGCGGCCGAAATCCGTGCGAGTCCAAACTATGCAGTTAAGCGTGCTTGGGAGAGAGTAGTACTTGGATGGGTGACCTCCTGGGAAGTCCTTGTGTTGCACCCCTTTTTATGATGACAAAATCCATTGGAGTGTAAACTCCTCAATTAAGCACGATGAGTACGGTTTGTTCAGTCATCGTATTGCTCTCCAGGATTTTTATGATGAGATCCGTATGGATGCCAATATATGCATTGATCGCGATCTCCCTATCGGGTGTGATCATACCAGCACTAATGCACCGGATTCCATCAGAACTCCGCAGTTAAGCGTGCTTGGGCGAGAGTAGTACTAGGATGGGTGACCTCCTGGGAAGTCCTCGTGTTGCACCCCTTTTTCGCGGCCGAAATCCGTGCGAGTCCAAACTATGCAGTTAAGCGTGCTTGGGCGAGAGTAGTACTTGGAAGGGTGACCTCCTGGGAAGTCCTCGTGTTGCACCCCTTTTTCGCGGCCGAAATCCGTGCGAGTCCAAACTATGCAGTTAAGCGTGCTTGGGCGAGAGTAGTACTAGGATGGGTGACCTCCTGGGAAGTCCTCGTGTTGCACCCCTTTTTATGATGGCAAAATCCATTGGAGTGTAAACTCCTCAATTAAGCACGATGAGTACGGTTTGTTCAGTCATCGTATTGCTCTCCAGGATTTTTATGATGAGATCCGTATGGATGCCAATATATGCATTGATCGCGATCTCCCTATCGGGTGCGATCATACCAGCACTAATGCATCGGATCCCATCAGAACTCCGCAGTCAAGCGTGCTTGGGCGAGAGTAGTACTAGGATGGGTGACCTCCTGGGAAGTCCTCGTGTTGCACCCCTTTTTTGCGGCTGAAATCCGTGCGAGTCCAAACTATGCAGTTAAGCGTGCTTGGGAGAGAGTAGTACTTGGATGGGTGACCTCCTGGAAAGTCCTCGTGTTGCACCCCTTTTTATGATGGCAAAATCCATTGGAGTGTAAACTCCTCAATTAAGCACGATGAGTACGGTTTGTTCAGTCATCGTATTGCTCTCCAGGATTTTTATGATGAGATCCGTATGGATGCCAATATATGCATTGATCGCGATCTCCCTATCGGGTGCGATCATACCAGCACTAATGCATCGGATCCCATCAGAACTCCGCAGTCAAGCGTGCTTGGGCGAGAGTAGTACTAGGATGGGTGACCTGCTGGGAAGTCCTCGTGTTGCACCCCTTTTTCGCGGCCGAAATCCGTGCGAGTCCAAACTATGCAGTTAAGCGTGCTTGGGAGAGAGTAGTACTTGGATGGGTGACCTCCTGGGAAGTCCTCGTGTTGCACACCTTTTTCGCGGCCGAAATCCGTGCGAGTCCAAACTATGCAGTTAAGCGTGCTTGGGCGAGAGTAGTACTTGGAAGGGTGACCTCCTGGGAAGTCCTCGTGTTGCACCCCTTTTTCGCGGCCGAAATCCGTGCGAGTCCAAACTATGCAGTTAAGCGTGCTTGGGAGAGAGTAGTACTTGGATGGGTGACCTCCTGGAAAGTCCTCGTGTTGCACCCCTTTTTATGATGGCAAAATCCATTGGAGTGTAAACTCCTCAATTAAGCACGATGAGTACGGTTTGTTCAGTCATCGTATTGCTCTCCAGGATTTTTATGATGAGATCCGTATGGATGCCAATATATGCATTGATCGCGATCTCCCTATCGGGTGCGATCATACCAGCACTAATGCACCGGATCCCATCAGAACTCCGCAGTTAAGCGTGCTTGGGCGAGAGTAGTACTAGGATGGGTGACCTCCTGGGAAGTCCTCGTGTTGCACCCCTTTTTCGCGGCCGAAATCCGTGCGAGTCCAAACTATGCAGTTAAGCGTGCTTGGGCGAGAGTAGTACTAGGATGGGTGACCTCCTGGGAAGTCCTCGTGTTGCACCCCTTTTTCGCGGCCGAAATCCGTGCGAGTCCAAACTATGCAGTTAAGCGTGCTTGGGCGAGAGTAGTACTTGGAAGGGTGACCTCCTGGGAAGTCCTCGTGTTGCACCCCTTTTTCGCGGCCGAAATCCGTGCGAGTCCAAACTATGCAGTTAAGCGTGCTTGGGCGAGAGTAGTACTAGGATGGGTGACCTCCTGGGAAGTCCTCGTGTTGCACCCCTTTTTATGATGGCAAAATCCATTGGAGTGTAAACTCCTCAATTAAGCACGATGAGTACGGTTTGTTCAGTCATCGTATTGCTCTCCAGGATTTTTATGATGAGATCCGTATGGATGCCAATATATGCATTGATCGCGATCTCCCTATCGGGTGCGATCATACCAGCACTAATGCATCGGATCCCATCAGAACTCCGAAGTCAAGCGTGCTTGGGCGAGAGTAGTACTAGGATGGGTGACCTCCTGGGAAGTCCTCGTGTTGCACCCCTTTTTTGCGGCTGAAATCCGTGCGAGTCCAAACTATGCAGTTAAGCGTGCTTGGGAGAGAGTAGTACTTGGATGGGTGACCTCCTGGAAAGTCCTCGTGTTGCACCCCTTTTTATGATGGCAAAATCCATTGGAGTGTAAACTCCTCAATTAAGCACGATGAGTACGGTTTGTTCAGTCATCGTATTGCTCTCCAGGATTTTTATGATGAGATCCGTATGGATGCCAATATATGCATTGATCGCGATCTCCCTATCGGGTGCGATCATACCAGCACTAATGCATCGGATCCCATCAGAACTCCGCAGTCAAGCGTGCTTGGGCGAGAGTAGTACTAGGATGGGTGACCTGCTGGGAAGTCCTCGTGTTGCACCCCTTTTTCGCGGCCGAAATCCGTGCGAGTCCAAACTATGCAGTTAAGCGTGCTTGGGAGAGAGTAGTACTTGGATGGGTGACCTCCTGGGAAGTCCTCGTGTTGCACCCCTTTTTATGATGGTAAAATCCATTGGAGTGTAAACTCCTCAATTAAGCACGATGAGTACGGTTTGTTCAGTCATCGTATTGCTCTCCAGGATTTTTATGATGAGATCCGTATGGATGCCAATATTTGCATTGATCGCGATCTCCCTATCGGGTGCGATCATACCAGCACTAATGCACCGGATCCCATCAGAACTCCGCAGTTAAGCGTGCTTGGGCGAGAGTAGTACTAGGATGGGTGACCTCCTGGGAAGTCCTCGTGTTGCACCCCTTTTTCGCGGCCGAAATCCGTGCGAGTCCAAACTATGCAGTTAAGCGTGCTTGGGAGAGAGTAGTACTTGGATGGGTGACCTCCTGGGAAGTCCTCGTGTTGCACCCCTTTTTATGATGGCAAAATCCATTGGAGTGTAAACTCCTCAATTAAGCACGATGAGTACGGTTTGTTCAGTCATCGTATTGCTCTCCAGGATTTTTATGATGAGATCCGTATGGATGCCAATATATGCATTGATCGCGATCTCCCTATCGGGTGCGATCATACCAGCACTAATGCACCGGATCCCATCAGAACTCCGCAGTTAAGCGTGCTTGGGCGAGAGTAGTACTAGGATGGGTGACCTCCTGGGAAGTCCTCGTGTTGCACCCCTTTTTCGCGGCCGAAATCCGTGCGAGTCCAAACTATGCAGTTAAGCGTGCTTGGGCGAGAGTAGTACTTGGAAGGGTGACCTCCTGGGAAGTCCTCGTGTTGCACCCCTTTTTCGCGGCCGAAATCCGTGCGAGTCTAAACTATGCAGTTAAGCGTGCTTGGGCGAGAGTAGTACTAGGATGGGTGACCTCCTGGGAAGTCCTCGTGTTGCACCCCTTTTTCGCGGCCGAAATCCGTGCGAGTCCAAACTATGCAGTTAAGCGTGCTTGGGAGAGAGTAGTACTTGGATGGGTGACCTCCTGGGAAGTCCTCGTGTTGCACCCCTTTTTATGATGGTAAAATCCATTGGAGTGTAAACTCCTCAATTAAGCACGATGAGTACGGTTTGTTCAGTCATCGTATTGCTCTCCAGGATTTTTATGATGAGATCCGTATGGATGCCAATATTTGCATTGATCGCGATCTCCCTATTGGGTGCGATCATACCAGCACTAATGCACCGGATCCCATCAGAACTCCGCAGTTAAGCGTGCTTGGGCGAGAGTAGTACTAGGATGGGTGACCTCCTGGGAAGTCCTCGTGTTGCACCCCTTTTTCGCGGCCGAAATCCGTGCGAGTCCAAACTATGCAGTTAAGCGTGCTTGGGCGAGAGTAGTACTAGGATGGGTGACCTCCTGGGAAGTCCTCGTGTTGCACCCCTTTTTCGCGGCCGAAATCCGTGCGAGTCCAAACTATGCAGTTAAGCGTGCTTGGGCGAGAGTAGTACTTGGAAGGGTGACCTCCTGGGAAGTCCTCGTGTTGCACCCCTTTTTCGCGGCCGAAATCCGTGCGAGTCCAAACTATGCAGTTAAGCGTGCTTGGGCGAGAGTAGTACTAGGATGGGTGACCTCCTGGGAAGTCCTCGTGTTGCACCCCTTTTTCGCGGCCGAAATCCGTGCGAGTCCAAACTATGCAGTTAAGCGTGCTTGGGCGAGAGTAGTACTTGGATGGGTGACCTCCTGGGAAGTCCTCGTGTTGCACCCCTTTTTCGCGGCCGAAATCCGTGCGAGTCCAAACTATGCAGTTAAGCGTGCTTGGGAGAGAGTAGTACTTGGATGGGTAACCTCCTGGGAAGTCCTTGTGTTGCACCCCTTTTTATGATGACAAAATCCATTGGAGTGTAAACTCCTCAATTAAGCACGATGAGTACGGTTTGTTCAGTCATCGTATTGCTCTCCAGGATTTTTATGATGAGATCCGTATGGATGCCAATATATGCATTGATCGCGATCTCCCTATCGGGTGCGATCATACCAGCACTAATGCACCGGATTCCATCAGAACTCCGCAGTTAAGCGTGCTTGGGCGAGAGTAGTACTAGGATGGGTGACCTCCTGGGAAGTCCTCGTGTTGCACCCCTTTTTCGTGGCCGAAATCCGTGCGAGTCCAAACTATGCAGTTAAGCGTGCTTGGGCGAGAGTAGTACTAGGATGGGTGACCTCCTGGGAAGTCCTCGTGTTGCACCCCTTTTTATGATGGCAAAATCCATTGGAGTGTAAACTCCTCAATTAAGCACGATGAGTACGGTTTGTTCAGTCATCGTATTGCTCTCCAGGATTTTTATGATGAGATCCGTATGGATGCCAATATTTGCATTGATCGCGATCTCCCTATCGGGTGCGATCATACCAGCACTAATGCACCGGATCCCATCAGAACTCCGCAGTTAAGCGTGCTTGGGCGAGAGTAGTACTAGGATGGGTGACCTCCTGGGAAGTCCTCGTGTTGCACCCCTTTTTCCCCGCCGAAATCCGTGCGAGTCCAAACTATGCAGTTAAGCGTGCTTGGGCGAGAGTAGTACTAGGATGGGTGACCTCCTGGGAAGTCCTCGTGTTGCACCCCTTTTTCGCGGCCGAAATCCGTGCGAGTCCAAACTATGCAGTTAAGCGTGCTTGGGCGAGAGTAGTACTTGGAAGGGTGACCTCCTGGGAAGTCCTCGTGTTGCACCCCTTTTTCGCGGCCGAAATCCGTGCGAGTCCAAACTATGCAGTTAAGCGTGCTTGGGCGAGAGTAGTACTAGGATGGGTGACCTCCTGGGAAGTCCTCGTGTTGCACCCCTTTTTCCCCGCCGAAATCCGTGCGAGTCCAAACTATGCAGTTAAGCGTGCTTGGGCGAGAGTAGTACTAGGATGGGTGACCTCCTGGGAAGTCCTCGTGTTGCACCCCTTTTTCGCGGCCGAAATCCGTGCGAGTCCAAACTATGCAGTTAAGCGTGCTTGGGAGAGAGTAGTACTTGGATGGGTGACCTCCTGGGAAGTCCTTGTGTTGCACCCCTTTTTATGATGACAAAATCCATTGGAGTGTAAACTCCTCAATTAAGCACGATGAGTACGGTTTGTTCAGTCATCGTATTGCTCTCCAGGATTTTTATGATGAGATCCGTATGGATGCCAATATATGCATTGATCGCGATCTCCCTATCGGGTGCGATCATACCAGCACTAATGCACCGGATTCCATCAGAACTCCGCAGTTAAGCGTGCTTGGGCGAGAGTAGTACTAGGATGGGTGACCTCCTGGGAAGTCCTCGTGTTGCACCCCTTTTTCGCGGCCGAAATCCGTGCGAGTCCAAACTATGCAGTTAAGCGTGCTTGGGCGAGAGTAGTACTAGGATGGGTGACCTCCTGGGAAGTCCTCGTGTTGCACCCCTTTTTATGATGGCAAAATCCATTGGAGTGTAAACTCCTCAATTAAGCACGATGAGTACGGTTTGTTCAGTCATCGTATTGCTCTCCAGGATTTTTATGATGAGATCCGTATGGATGCCAATATATGCATTGATCGCGATCTCCCTATCGGGTGCGATCATACCAGCACTAATGCATTGGATCCCATCAGAACTCCGCAGTCAAGCGTGCTTGGGCGAGAGTAGTACTAGGATGGGTGACCTCCTGGGAAGTCCTCGTGTTGCACCCCTTTTTTGCGGCTGAAATCCGTGCGAGTCCAAACTATGCAGTTAAGCGTGCTTGGGAGAGAGTAGTACTTGGATGGGTGACCTCCTGGAAAGTCCTCGTGTTGCACCCCTTTTTATGATGGCAAAATCCATTGGAGTGTAAACTCCTCAATTAAGCACGATGAGTACGGTTTGTTCAGTCATCGTATTGCTCTCCAGGATTTTTATGATGAGATCCGTATGGATGCCAATATATGCATTGATCGCGATCTCCCTATCGGGTGCGATCATACCAGCACTAATGCATCGGATCCCATCAGAACTCCGCAGTCAAGCGTGCTTGGGCGAGAGTAGTACTAGGATGGGTGACCTGCTGGGAAGTCCTCATGTTGCACCCCTTTTTCGCGGCCGAAATCCGTGCGAGTCCAAACTATGCAGTTAAGCGTGCTTGGGAGAGAGTAGTACTTGGATGGGTGACCTCCTGGGAAGTCCTCGTGTTGCACCCCTTTTTATGATGGTAAAATCCATTGGAGTGTAAACTCCTCAATTAAGCACGATGAGTACGGTTTGTTCAGTCATCGTATTGCTCTCCAGGATTTTTATGATGAGATCCGTATGGATGCCAATATTTGCATTGATCGCGATCTCCCTATCGGGTGCGATCATACCAGCACTAATGCACCGGATCCCATCAGAACTCCGCAGTTAAGCGTGCTTGGGCGAGAGTAGTACTAGGATGGGTGACCTCCTGGGAAGTCCTCGTGTTGCACCCCTTTTTCGCGGCCGAAATCCGTGCGAGTCCAAACTATGCAGTTAAGCGTGCTTGGGAGAGAGTAGTACTTGGATGGGTGACCTCCTGGGAAGTCCTCGTGTTGCACCCCTTTTTATGATGGCAAAATCCATTGGAGTGTAAACTCCTCAATTAAGCACGATGAGTACGGTTTGTTCAGTCATCGTATTGCTCTCCAGGATTTTTATGATGAGATCCGTATGGATGCCAATATATGCATTGATCGCGATCTCCCTATCGGGTGCGATCATACCAGCACTAATGCACCGGATCCCATCAGAACTCCGCAGTTAAGCGTGCTTGGGCGAGAGTAGTACCAGGATGGGTGACCTCCTGGGAAGTCCTCGTGTTGCACCCCTTTTTCGCGGCCGAAATCCGTGCGAGTCCAAACTATGCAGTTAAGCGTGCTTGGGCGAGAGTAGTACTTGGAAGGGTGACCTCCTGGGAAGTCCTCGTGTTGCACCCCTTTTTCGCGGCCGAAATCCGTGCGAGTCTAAACTATGCAGTTAAGCGTGCTTGGGCGAGAGTAGTACTAGGATGGGTGACCTCCTGGGAAGTCCTCGTGTTGCACCCCTTTTTCGCGGCCGAAATCCGTGCGAGTCCAAACTATGCAGTTAAGCGTGCTTGGGAGAGAGTAGTACTTGGATGGGTGACCTCCTGGGAAGTCCTCGTGTTGCACCCCTTTTTATGATGGTAAAATCCATTGGAGTGTAAACTCCTCAATTAAGCACGATGAGTACGGTTTGTTCAGTCATCGTATTGCTCTCCAGGATTTTTATGATGAGATCCGTATGGATGCCAATATTTGCATTGATCGCGATCTCCCTATTGGGTGCGATCATACCAGCACTAATGCACCGGATCCCATCAGAACTCCGCAGTTAAGCGTGCTTGGGCGAGAGTAGTACTAGGATGGGTGACCTCCTGGGAAGTCCTCGTGTTGCACCCCTTTTTCGCGGCCGAAATCCGTGCGAGTCCAAACTATGCAGTTAAGCGTGCTTGGGCGAGAGTAGTACTAGGATGGGTGACCTCCTGGGAAGTCCTCGTGTTGCACCCCTTTTTCGCGGCCGAAATCCGTGCGAGTCCAAACTATGCAGTTAAGCGTGCTTGGGCGAGAGTAGTACTTGGAAGGGTGACCTCCTGGGAAGTCCTCGTGTTGCACCCCTTTTTCGCGGCCGAAATCCGTGCGAGTCCAAACTATGCAGTTAAGCGTGCTTGGGCGAGAGTAGTACTAGGATGGGTGACCTCCTGGGAAGTCCTCGTGTTGCACCCCTTTTTCGCGGCCGAAATCCGTGCGAGTCCAAACTATGCAGTTAAGCGTGCTTGGGCGAGAGTAGTACTTGGATGGGTGACCTCCTGGGAAGTCCTCGTGTTGCACCCCTTTTTCGCGGCCGAAATCCGTGCGAGTCCAAACTATGCAGTTAAGCGTGCTTGGGAGAGAGTAGTACTTGGATGGGTAACCTCCTGGGAAGTCCTTGTGTTGCACCCCTTTTTATGATGACAAAATCCATTGGAGTGTAAACTCCTCAATTAAGCACGATGAGTACGGTTTGTTCAGTCATCGTATTGCTCTCCAGGATTTTTATGATGAGATCCGTATGGATGCCAATATATGCATTGATCGCGATCTCCCTATCGGGTGCGATCATACCAGCACTAATGCACCGGATTCCATCAGAACTCCGCAGTTAAGCGTGCTTGGGCGAGAGTAGTACTAGGATGGGTGACCTCCTGGGAAGTCCTCGTGTTGCACCCCTTTTTCGCGGCCGAAATCCGTGCGAGTCCAAACTATGCAGTTAAGCGTGCTTGGGCGAGAGTAGTACTAGGATGGGTGACCTCCTGGGAAGTCCTCGTGTTGCACCCCTTTTTATGATGGCAAAATCCATTGGAGTGTAAACTCCTCAATTAAGCACGATGAGTACGGTTTGTTCAGTCATCGTATTGCTCTCCAGGATTTTTATGATGAGATCCGTATGGATGCCAATATATGCATTGATCGCGATCTCCCTATCGGGTGCGATCATACCAGCACTAATGCATTGGATCCCATCAGAACTCCGCAGTCAAGCGTGCTTGGGCGAGAGTAGTACTAGGATGGGTGACCTCCTGGGAAGTCCTCGTGTTGCACCCCTTTTTTGCGGCTGAAATCCGTGCGAGTCCAAACTATGCAGTTAAGCGTGCTTGGGAGAGAGTAGTACTTGGATGGGTGACCTCCTGGAAAGTCCTCGTGTTGCACCCCTTTTTATGATGGCAAAATCCATTGGAGTGTAAACTCCTCAATTAAGCACGATGAGTACGGTTTGTTCAGTCATCGTATTGCTCTCCAGGATTTTTATGATGAGATCCGTATGGATGCCAATATATGCATTGATCGCGATCTCCCTATCGGGTGCGATCATACCAGCACTAATGCATCGGATCCCATCAGAACTCCGCAGTCAAGCGTGCTTGGGCGAGAGTAGTACTAGGATGGGTGACCTGCTGGGAAGTCCTCGTGTTGCACCCCTTTTTCGCGGCCGAAATCCGTGCGAGTCCAAACTATGCAGTTAAGCGTGCTTGGGAGAGAGTAGTACTTGGATGGGTGACCTCCTGGGAAGTCCTCGTGTTGCACCCCTTTTTATGATGGTAAAATCCATTGGAGTGTAAACTCCTCAATTAAGCACGATGAGTACGGTTTGTTCAGTCATCGTATTGCTCTCCAGGATTTTTATGATGAGATCCGTATGGATGCCAATATTTGCATTGATCGCGATCTCCCTATCGGGTGCGATCATACCAGCACTAATGCACCGGATCCCATCAGAACTCCGCAGTTAAGCGTGCTTGGGCGAGAGTAGTACTAGGATGGGTGACCTCCTGGGAAGTCCTCGTGTTGCACCCCTTTTTCGCGGCCGAAATCCGTGCGAGTCCAAACTATGCAGTTAAGCGTGCTTGGGCGAGAGTAGTACTAGGATGGGTGACCTCCTGGGAAGTCCTCGTGTTGCACCCCTTTTTATGATGGCAAAATCCATTGGAGTGTAAACTCCTCAATTAAGCACGATGAGTACGGTTTGTTCAGTCATCGTATTGCTCTCCAGGATTTTTATGATGAGATCCGTATGGATGCCAATATATGCATTGATCGCGATCTCCCTATCGGGTGCGATCATACCAGCACTAATGCATTGGATCCCATCAGAACTCCGCAGTCAAGCGTGCTTGGGCGAGAGTAGTACTAGGATGGGTGACCTCCTGGGAAGTCCTCGTGTTGCACCCCTTTTTTGCGGCTGAAATCCGTGCGAGTCCAAACTATGCAGTTAAGCGTGCTTGGGAGAGAGTAGTACTTGGATGGGTGACCTCCTGGAAAGTCCTCGTGTTGCACCCCTTTTTATGATGGCAAAATCCATTGGAGTGTAAACTCCTCAATTAAGCACGATGAGTACGGTTTGTTCAGTCATCGTATTGCTCTCCAGGATTTTTATGATGAGATCCGTATGGATGCCAATATATGCATTGATCGCGATCTCCCTATCGGGTGCGATCATACCAGCACTAATGCATCGGATCCCATCAGAACTCCGCAGTCAAGCGTGCTTGGGCGAGAGTAGTACTAGGATGGGTGACCTGCTGGGAAGTCCTCGTGTTGCACCCCTTTTTCGCGGCCGAAATCCGTGCGAGTCCAAACTATGCAGTTAAGCGTGCTTGGGAGAGAGTAGTACTTGGATGGGTGACCTCCTGGGAAGTCCTCGTGTTGCACCCCTTTTTATGATGGTAAAATCCATTGGAGTGTAAACTCCTCAATTAAGCACGATGAGTACGGTTTGTTCAGTCATCGTATTGCTCTCCAGGATTTTTATGATGAGATCCGTATGGATGCCAATATTTGCATTGATCGCGATCTCCCTATCGGGTGCGATCATACCAGCACTAATGCACCGGATCCCATCAGAACTCCACAGTTAAGCGTGCTTGGGCGAGAGTAGTACTAGGATGGGTGACCTCCTGGGAAGTCCTCGTGTTGCACCCCTTTTTCGCGGCCGAAATCCGTGCGAGTCCAAACTATGCAGTTAAGCGTGCTTGGGCGAGAGTAGTACTAGGATGGGTGACCTCCTGGGAAGTCCTCGTGTTGCACCCCTTTTTATGATGGCAAAATCCATTGGAGTGTAAACTCCTCAATTAAGCACGATGAGTACGGTTTGTTCAGTCATCGTATTGCTCTCCAGGATTTTTATGATGAGATCCGTATGGATGCCAATATATGCATTGATCGCGATCTCCCTATCGGGTGCGATCATACCAGCACTAATGCATTGGATCCCATCAGAACTCCGCAGTCAAGCGTGCTTGGGCGAGAGTAGTACTAGGATGGGTGACCTCCTGGGAAGTCCTCGTGTTGCACCCCTTTTTTGCGGCTGAAATCCGTGCGAGTCCAAACTATGCAGTTAAGCGTGCTTGGGAGAGAGTAGTACTTGGATGGGTGACCTCCTGGAAAGTCCTCGTGTTGCACCCCTTTTTATGATGGCAAAATCCATTGGAGTGTAAACTCCTCAATTAAGCACGATGAGTACGGTTTGTTCAGTCATCGTATTGCTCTCCAGGATTTTTATGATGAGATCCGTATGGATGCCAATATATGCATTGATCGCGATCTCCCTATCGGGTGCGATCATACCAGCACTAATGCATCGGATCCCATCAGAACTCCGCAGTCAAGCGTGCTTGGGCGAGAGTAGTACTAGGATGGGTGACCTGCTGGGAAGTCCTCGTGTTGCACCCCTTTTTCGCGGCCGAAATCCGTGCGAGTCCAAACTATGCAGTTAAGCGTGCTTGGGAGAGAGTAGTACTTGGATGGGTGACCTCCTGGGAAGTCCTCGTGTTGCACCCCTTTTTATGATGGTAAAATCCATTGGAGTGTAAACTCCTCAATTAAGCACGATGAGTACGGTTTGTTCAGTCATCGTATTGCTCTCCAGGATTTTTATGATGAGATCCGTATGGATGCCAATATTTGCATTGATCGCGATCTCCCTATCGGGTGCGATCATACCAGCACTAATGCACCGGATCCCATCAGAACTCCGCAGTTAAGCGTGCTTGGGCGAGAGTAGTACTAGGATGGGTGACCTCCTGGGAAGTCCTCGTGTTGCACCCCTTTTTCGCGGCCGAAATCCGTGCGAGTCCAAACTATGCAGTTAAGCGTGCTTGGGAGAGAGTAGTACTTGGATGGGTGACCTCCTGGGAAGTCCTCGTGTTGCACCCCTTTTTATGATGGCAAAATCCATTGGAGTGTAAACTCCTCAATTAAGCACGATGAGTACGGTTTGTTCAGTCATCGTATTGCTCTCCAGGATTTTTATGATGAGATCCGTATGGATGCCAATATATGCATTGATCGCGATCTCCCTATCGGGTGCGATCATACCAGCACTAATGCACCGGATCCCATCAGAACTCCGCAGTTAAGCGTGCTTGGGCGAGAGTAGTACCAGGATGGGTGACCTCCTGGGAAGTCCTCGTGTTGCACCCCTTTTTCGCGGCCGAAATCCGTGCGAGTCCAAACTATGCAGTTAAGCGTGCTTGGGCGAGAGTAGTACTTGGAAGGGTGACCTCCTGGGAAGTCCTCGTGTTGCACCCCTTTTTCGCGGCCGAAATCCGTGCGAGTCTAAACTATGCAGTTAAGCGTGCTTGGGCGAGAGTAGTACTAGGATGGGTGACCTCCTGGGAAGTCCTCGTGTTGCACCCCTTTTTCGCGGCCGAAATCCGTGCGAGTCCAAACTATGCAGTTAAGCGTGCTTGGGAGAGAGTAGTACTTGGATGGGTGACCTCCTGGGAAGTCCTCGTGTTGCACCCCTTTTTATGATGGTAAAATCCATTGGAGTGTAAACTCCTCAATTAAGCACGATGAGTACGGTTTGTTCAGTCATCGTATTGCTCTCCAGGATTTTTATGATGAGATCCGTATGGATGCCAATATTTGCATTGATCGCGATCTCCCTATCGGGTGCGATCATACCAGCACTAATGCACCGGATCCCATCAGAACTCCGCAGTTAAGCGTGCTTGGGCGAGAGTAGTACTAGGATGGGTGACCTCCTGGGAAGTCCTCGTGTTGCACCCCTTTTTCGCGGCCGAAATCCGTGCGAGTCCAAACTATGCAGTTAAGCGTGCTTGGGCGAGAGTAGTACTAGGATGGGTGACCTCCTGGGAAGTCCTCGTGTTGCACCCCTTTTTATGATGGCAAAATCCATTGGAGTGTAAACTCCTCAATTAAGCACGATGAGTACGGTTTGTTCAGTCATCGTATTGCTCTCCAGGATTTTTATGATGAGATCCGTATGGATGCCAATATATGCATTGATCGCGATCTCCCTATCGGGTGCGATCATACCAGCACTAATGCATTGGATCCCATCAGAACTCCGCAGTCAAGCGTGCTTGGGCGAGAGTAGTACTAGGATGGGTGACCTCCTGGGAAGTCCTCGTGTTGCACCCCTTTTTTGCGGCTGAAATCCGTGCGAGTCCAAACTATGCAGTTAAGCGTGCTTGGGAGAGAGTAGTACTTGGATGGGTGACCTCCTGGAAAGTCCTCGTGTTGCACCCCTTTTTATGATGGCAAAATCCATTGGAGTGTAAACTCCTCAATTAAGCACGATGAGTACGGTTTGTTCAGTCATCGTATTGCTCTCCAGGATTTTTATGATGAGATCCGTATGGATGCCAATATATGCATTGATCGCGATCTCCCTATCGGGTGCGATCATACCAGCACTAATGCATCGGATCCCATCAGAACTCCGCAGTCAAGCGTGCTTGGGCGAGAGTAGTACTAGGATGGGTGACCTGCTGGGAAGTCCTCGTGTTGCACCCCTTTTTCGCGGCCGAAATCCGTGCGAGTCCAAACTATGCAGTTAAGCGTGCTTGGGAGAGAGTAGTACTTGGATGGGTGACCTCCTGGGAAGTCCTCGTGTTGCACCCCTTTTTATGATGGTAAAATCCATTGGAGTGTAAACTCCTCAATTAAGCACGATGAGTACGGTTTGTTCAGTCATCGTATTGCTCTCCAGGATTTTTATGATGAGATCCGTATGGATGCCAATATTTGCATTGATCGCGATCTCCCTATCGGGTGCGATCATACCAGCACTAATGCACCGGATCCCATCAGAACTCCACAGTTAAGCGTGCTTGGGCGAGAGTAGTACTAGGATGGGTGACCTCCTGGGAAGTCCTCGTGTTGCACCCCTTTTTCGCGGCCGAAATCCGTGCGAGTCCAAACTATGCAGTTAAGCGTGCTTGGGCGAGAGTAGTACTAGGATGGGTGACCTCCTGGGAAGTCCTCGTGTTGCACCCCTTTTTATGATGGCAAAATCCATTGGAGTGTAAACTCCTCAATTAAGCACGATGAGTACGGTTTGTTCAGTCATCGTATTGCTCTCCAGGATTTTTATGATGAGATCCGTATGGATGCCAATATATGCATTGATCGCGATCTCCCTATCGGGTGCGATCATACCAGCACTAATGCATTGGATCCCATCAGAACTCCGCAGTCAAGCGTGCTTGGGCGAGAGTAGTACTAGGATGGGTGACCTCCTGGGAAGTCCTCGTGTTGCACCCCTTTTTTGCGGCTGAAATCCGTGCGAGTCCAAACTATGCAGTTAAGCGTGCTTGGGAGAGAGTAGTACTTGGATGGGTGACCTCCTGGAAAGTCCTCGTGTTGCACCCCTTTTTATGATGGCAAAATCCATTGGAGTGTAAACTCCTCAATTAAGCACGATGAGTACGGTTTGTTCAGTCATCGTATTGCTCTCCAGGATTTTTATGATGAGATCCGTATGGATGCCAATATATGCATTGATCGCGATCTCCCTATCGGGTGCGATCATACCAGCACTAATGCATCGGATCCCATCAGAACTCCGCAGTCAAGCGTGCTTGGGCGAGAGTAGTACTAGGATGGGTGACCTGCTGGGAAGTCCTCGTGTTGCACCCCTTTTTCGCGGCCGAAATCCGTGCGAGTCCAAACTATGCAGTTAAGCGTGCTTGGGAGAGAGTAGTACTTGGATGGGTGACCTCCTGGGAAGTCCTCGTGTTGCACCCCTTTTTATGATGGTAAAATCCATTGGAGTGTAAACTCCTCAATTAAGCACGATGAGTACGGTTTGTTCAGTCATCGTATTGCTCTCCAGGATTTTTATGATGAGATCCGTATGGATGCCAATATTTGCATTGATCGCGATCTCCCTATCGGGTGCGATCATACCAGCACTAATGCACCGGATCCCATCAGAACTCCGCAGTTAAGCGTGCTTGGGCGAGAGTAGTACTAGGATGGGTGACCTCCTGGGAAGTCCTCGTGTTGCACCCCTTTTTCGCGGCCGAAATCCGTGCGAGTCCAAACTATGCAGTTAAGCGTGCTTGGGAGAGAGTAGTACTTGGATGGGTGACCTCCTGGGAAGTCCTCGTGTTGCACCCCTTTTTATGATGGCAAAATCCATTGGAGTGTAAACTCCTCAATTAAGCACGATGAGTACGGTTTGTTCAGTCATCGTATTGCTCTCCAGGATTTTTATGATGAGATCCGTATGGATGCCAATATATGCATTGATCGCGATCTCCCTATCGGGTGCGATCATACCAGCACTAATGCACCGGATCCCATCAGAACTCCGCAGTTAAGCGTGCTTGGGCGAGAGTAGTACCAGGATGGGTGACCTCCTGGGAAGTCCTCGTGTTGCACCCCTTTTTCGCGGCCGAAATCCGTGCGAGTCCAAACTATGCAGTTAAGCGTGCTTGGGAGAGAGTAGTACTTGGAAGGGTGACCTCCTGGGAAGTCCTCGTGTTGCACCCCTTTTTCGCGGCCGAAATCCGTGCGAGTCTAAACTATGCAGTTAAGCGTGCTTGGGCGAGAGTAGTACTAGGATGGGTGACCTCCTGGGAAGTCCTCGTGTTGCACCCCTTTTTCGCGGCCGAAATCCGTGCGAGTCCAAACTATGCAGTTAAGCGTGCTTGGGAGAGAGTAGTACTTGGATGGGTGACCTCCTGGGAAGTCCTCGTGTTGCACCCCTTTTTATGATGGTAAAATCCATTGGAGTGTAAACTCCTCAATTAAGCACGATGAGTACGGTTTGTTCAGTCATCGTATTGCTCTCCAGGATTTTTATGATGAGATCCGTATGGATGCCAATATTTGCATTGATCGCGATCTCCCTATTGGGTGCGATCATACCAGCACTAATGCACCGGATCCCATCAGAACTCCGCAGTTAAGCGTGCTTGGGCGAGAGTAGTACTAGGATGGGTGACCTCCTGGGAAGTCCTCGTGTTGCACCCCTTTTTCGCGGCCGAAATCCGTGCGAGTCCAAACTATGCAGTTAAGCGTGCTTGGGCGAGAGTAGTACTAGGATGGGTGACCTCCTGGGAAGTCCTCGTGTTGCACCCCTTTTTCGCGGCCGAAATCCGTGCGAGTCCAAACTATGCAGTTAAGCGTGCTTGGGCGAGAGTAGTACTTGGAAGGGTGACCTCCTGGGAAGTCCTCGTGTTGCACCCCTTTTTCGCGGCCGAAATCCGTGCGAGTCCAAACTATGCAGTTAAGCGTGCTTGGGCGAGAGTAGTACTAGGATGGGTGACCTCCTGGGAAGTCCTCGTGTTGCACCCCTTTTTCGCGGCCGAAATCCGTGCGAGTCCAAACTATGCAGTTAAGCGTGCTTGGGCGAGAGTAGTACTTGGATGGGTGACCTCCTGGGAAGTCCTCGTGTTGCACCCCTTTTTCGCGGCCGAAATCCGTGCGAGTCCAAACTATGCAGTTAAGCGTGCTTGGGAGAGAGTAGTACTTGGATGGGTAACCTCCTGGGAAGTCCTTGTGTTGCACCCCTTTTTATGATGACAAAATCCATTGGAGTGTAAACTCCTCAATTAAGCACGATGAGTACGGTTTGTTCAGTCATCGTATTGCTCTCCAGGATTTTTATGATGAGATCCGTATGGATGCCAATATATGCATTGATCGCGATCTCCCTATCGGGTGCGATCATACCAGCACTAATGCACCGGATTCCATCAGAACTCCGCAGTTAAGCGTGCTTGGGCGAGAGTAGTACTAGGATGGGTGACCTCCTGGGAAGTCCTCGTGTTGCACCCCTTTTTCGCGGCCGAAATCCGTGCGAGTCCAAACTATGCAGTTAAGCGTGCTTGGGCGAGAGTAGTACTAGGATGGGTGACCTCCTGGGAAGTCCTCGTGTTGCACCCCTTTTTATGATGGCAAAATCCATTGGAGTGTAAACTCCTCAATTAAGCACGATGAGTACGGTTTGTTCAGTCATCGTATTGCTCTCCAGGATTTTTATGATGAGATCCGTATGGATGCCAATATATGCATTGATCGCGATCTCCCTATCGGGTGCGATCATACCAGCACTAATGCATTGGATCCCATCAGAACTCCGCAGTCAAGCGTGCTTGGGCGAGAGTAGTACTAGGATGGGTGACCTCCTGGGAAGTCCTCGTGTTGCACCCCTTTTTTGCGGCTGAAATCCGTGCGAGTCCAAACTATGCAGTTAAGCGTGCTTGGGAGAGAGTAGTACTTGGATGGGTGACCTCCTGGAAAGTCCTCGTGTTGCACCCCTTTTTATGATGGCAAAATCCATTGGAGTGTAAACTCCTCAATTAAGCACGATGAGTACGGTTTGTTCAGTCATCGTATTGCTCTCCAGGATTTTTATGATGAGATCCGTATGGATGCCAATATATGCATTGATCGCGATCTCCCTATCGGGTGCGATCATACCAGCACTAATGCATCGGATCCCATCAGAACTCCGCAGTCAAGCGTGCTTGGGCGAGAGTAGTACTAGGATGGGTGACCTGCTGGGAAGTCCTCGTGTTGCACCCCTTTTTCGCGGCCGAAATCCGTGCGAGTCCAAACTATGCAGTTAAGCGTGCTTGGGAGAGAGTAGTACTTGGATGGGTGACCTCCTGGGAAGTCCTCGTGTTGCACCCCTTTTTATGATGGTAAAATCCATTGGAGTGTAAACTCCTCAATTAAGCACGATGAGTACGGTTTGTTCAGTCATCGTATTGCTCTCCAGGATTTTTATGATGAGATCCGTATGGATGCCAATATTTGCATTGATCGCGATCTCCCTATCGGGTGCGATCATACCAGCACTAATGCACCGGATCCCATCAGAACTCCGCAGTTAAGCGTGCTTGGGCGAGAGTAGTACTAGGATGGGTGACCTCCTGGGAAGTCCTCGTGTTGCACCCCTTTTTCCCGGCCGAAATCCGTGCGAGTCCAAACTATGCAGTTAAGCGTGCTTGGGAGAGAGTAGTACTTGGATGGGTGACCTCCTGGGAAGTCCTCGTGTTGCACCCCTTTTTATGATGGCAAAATCCATTGGAGTGTAAACTCCTCAATTAAGCACGATGAGTACGGTTTGTTCAGTCATCGTATTGCTCTCCAGGATTTTTATGATGAGATCCGTATGGATGCCAATATATGCATTGATCGCGATCTCCCTATCGGGTGCGATCATACCAGCACTAATGCACCGGATCCCATCAGAACTCCGCAGTTAAGCGTGCTTGGGCGAGAGTAGTACCAGGATGGGTGACCTCCTGGGAAGTCCTCGTGTTGCACCCCTTTTTCGCGGCCGAAATCCGTGCGAGTCCAAACTATGCAGTTAAGCGTGCTTGGGCGAGAGTAGTACTTGGAAGGGTGACCTCCTGGGAAGTCCTCGTGTTGCACCCCTTTTTCGCGGCCGAAATCCGTGCGAGTCTAAACTATGCAGTTAAGCGTGCTTGGGCGAGAGTAGTACTAGGATGGGTGACCTCCTGGGAAGTCCTCGTGTTGCACCCCTTTTTCGCGGCCGAAATCCGTGCGAGTCCAAACTATGCAGTTAAGCGTGCTTGGGAGAGAGTAGTACTTGGATGGGTGACCTCCTGGGAAGTCCTCGTGTTGCACCCCTTTTTATGATGGTAAAATCCATTGGAGTGTAAACTCCTCAATTAAGCACGATGAGTACGGTTTGTTCAGTCATCGTATTGCTCTCCAGGATTTTTATGATGAGATCCGTATGGATGCCAATATTTGCATTGATCGCGATCTCCCTATTGGGTGCGATCATACCAGCACTAATGCACCGGATCCCATCAGAACTCCGCAGTTAAGCGTGCTTGGGCGAGAGTAGTACTAGGATGCGTGACCTCCTGGGAAGTCCTCGTGTTGCACCCCTTTTTCGCGGCCGAAATCCGTGCGAGTCCAAACTATGCAGTTAAGCGTGCTTGGGCGAGAGTAGTACTAGGATGGGTGACCTCCTGGGAAGTCCTCGTGTTGCACCCCTTTTTCGCGGCCGAAATCCGTGCGAGTCCAAACTATGCAGTTAAGCGTGCTTGGGCGAGAGTAGTACTTGGAAGGGTGACCTCCTGGGAAGTCCTCGTGTTGCACCCCTTTTTCGCGGCCGAAATCCGTGCGAGTCCAAACTATGCAGTTAAGCGTGCTTGGGCGAGAGTAGTACTAGGATGGGTGACCTCCTGGGAAGTCCTCGTGTTGCACCCCTTTTTCGCGGCCGAAATCCGTGCGAGTCCAAACTATGCAGTTAAGCGTGCTTGGGCGAGAGTAGTACTTGGATGGGTGACCTCCTGGGAAGTCCTCGTGTTGCACCCCTTTTTCGCGGCCGAAATCCGTGCGAGTCCAAACTATGCAGTTAAGCGTGCTTGGGAGAGAGTAGTACTTGGATGGGTAACCTCCTGGGAAGTCCTTGTGTTGCACCCCTTTTTATGATGACAAAATCCATTGGAGTGTAAACTCCTCAATTAAGCACGATGAGTACGGTTTGTTCAGTCATCGTATTGCTCTCCAGGATTTTTATGATGAGATCCGTATGGATGCCAATATATGCATTGATCGCGATCTCCCTATCGGGTGCGATCATACCAGCACTAATGCACCGGATTCCATCAGAACTCCGCAGTTAAGCGTGCTTGGGCGAGAGTAGTACTAGGATGGGTGACCTCCTGGGAAGTCCTCGTGTTGCACCCCTTTTTCGTGGCCGAAATCCGTGCGAGTCCAAACTATGCAGTTAAGCGTGCTTGGGCGAGAGTAGTACTAGGATGGGTGACCTCCTGGGAAGTCCTCGTGTTGCACCCCTTTTTATGATGGCAAAATGTAAGGAATTGGAAGACACGCAGCGGAAATAAACTTTAAAAATTTTCCATTCCTTGCCAGGATCTGCCGTATGTGTTTAAGTCAAGTGGAAAGAATCATTACCCTTAGTGTTGCTCAGCGAATTTCACAGCTTCTCTACGTGGGTGGTGATCTCTTTCTGATCGCAAGAAATCGATGGAGTGTTCCTCAGCGACCTTCACAGATTCTCTCCGCGGACGGTGGTCTCTTTCCGATCACAAGAAGTCGACGCCTCAGGTCGGCTTCCTCTACTGGTATCCACACGAACAGCGTTCCAACCACGAACGACGTGCTAGCGTCTCCTGTCCCTCCAAGGCTTTCACAAGTCTCCGTCTCTATTTCGGCAGTTTCTTGTCTGCAAACCTTTTGCAGATTCCGTTCGGCCTTTTGTGTTCTGTGTTATTTTCAAACGTAGCTCCTCCAATCAGATATAGAGGATGCTATGCGTTTTTACACTTGACCTAATTGGATTTTGGAGTTAATCTTATATTAATTCCGAATTGATACAATATCATATATTGTATAATTTTATAAGAAACTAATTAAATAAAATAATATTAAATCCGTCCCACAGATTTAATTACTTATTTATTTAACTTTAAATAAAGATGAGACTGAGTTATATTTGATTTATTCCCATAAATCAAATTTGAGATATCCTATCAATTTAAATTTCGAATTTCAAACGTGATAGAGATTTAATTTATCCTTATAAATTAAATCTTATAAATATCTCTTATATGAGATATCCTATCAATTTGAATTTCGAATTTCAAACGTGATAGAGATTTAATTTATCCTTATAAATTAAATCTTATAAATATCTCTTATATGAGATATCCTATCAATTTGAATTTCGAATTCAAACGTGATAGGGATTTAATTTATCCTTATAAATTAAATCTCATATATCTCATATATATAATATATATATATATACGAATTTATATATATACGAATATAAATAAATATATATACATTCACCTGGATCTTTCATTGAATCTGGACATGTCTTAGATTCAATGAATCTGGACATCATAGCTCGTGTTGGGCTATTTTGTGTGCGACCCTGTAGGCCCATATGAAGTTGGCAGTGGGCCATTTGCTATACTAGCCCACAAGTCGCAAGCGGTCTCTAGCAAGACATAACAACTACCCAAATCATATGAGGATCGATAAACGATGTAACCTTTTATACAACCATATCATGTCCCTTCTGTCACGCGATATTTTGGTCATGGATGAGGCATGGATAATGTCATCCTCCTATTCCCGACCGTTACTTTCTCGATCCCTGAGTAGTCTGACTATAGAAATGGAACTACCTTTCCATTACAGTATGGCCATACATTTCTCAGACTCACTCATCGAGGGGCCCAGTAATATCTCTCCACGAATGTGAGGGACAAATTCCATCTTGACCATTCACATTCCTCCGCATGAAAAACCACTAAGCCCGAACATAGTCTTTATGATCACTCGGTCAAAAGTGACTTTTGACTAGGTCAAAGCTGAGCGTTTTGTCATGTAGGAATCCATGATGATCTCAGGTCAAAGGGCATATTGACATGGTTTGTATATGAGAGAAGCTTATGACGTTACCCATGCAGTTCTCTCATAGCGGGTCGGTCCAACACCCTGTACTCTTACATGTGCTTATGACTTTGATTTATATCTCTATACATCTTCAAAGTCATACTGGTCTTATTTCATCTGTGCTCCCACATAGATGATCGACCAGGGACATTTAGGATAATATCATGAATTATCCAAGGATGGTCATCATAGTAAACATGCAAATAATATGATAACTCAATTAATAAATTCATAAATCAATAATGTTCATAAGACAATGATTGGCCCCTAGGGCACGATTTCCAACAACCTCCCACTTGCACTAGGTACAATCATTAATTTGACTAATTCCCATTGACCTAACATGACGCTCATGCTTTGCCTGCACAAGCGGCTTTGTTAGAGGATCAGCAACATTATCTTCTCCTGCTACTTTGCATATTTTTATATCACCTCTATCGTTGATTTCTCTGATGAGATGAAATCGCCTGAGTATATGCTTGGTCCTTTGATGTGACCTAGGCTCTTTGGCCTGTGCAATAGCACCGCTATTGTCACAGAGCAAAGTTATTGGATCTGAGATGGTAGGTATCACCCCTAGTTCTGTGATGAACTTCCTGATCCAAACGGCTTCCTTAGCTGCATCAGATGCTGCTATATACTCAGCTTCCGTTGCAGAATCTGCTACAGTGCCCTGCTTAGAGCTCTTCCAGCTTACTGCTCCATTATTGAGGAGGAATATGTATCCAGACTGCGATTTTTGGTCGTCCTGGTCAGTTTGGAAACTCGCATCTGTGTAACCAGTTACACAGAGCTCATCATCCAATCCACCATAGACCAAGAATAAGTCCTTAGTCCTTCTTAAGTACTTAAGGATATTCTTGACAGCAGTCCAATGGCCCTCACCAGGGTCCTGTTGGTATCTGCTAGTCATACTTAAGGCAAACGAGACATCCGGTCGAGTACATAACATGGCGTACATGATAGATCCTATGGCCGAGGCATATGGAACCTTACTCATGCGACCTCGCTGATCAGATGTACTAGGACACAGATCTTTGCTGAGGTGAGTACCATGAGACATGGGTATGAAACCCCTCTTTGATTCGTGCATACTGAACCTATGCAGTATTTTATCTATGTATGTACTCTGACTGAGTCCTAGAAGTCTTTTAGATCTATCTCTATAGATCCTGATTCCTAGGATGTAGGTGGCTTCACCCAAGTCTTTCATCGAGAAAGACTTTCCTAACCAAGACTTGACAATCTGCAAGGTAGGAATGTCATTCCCAATAAGTAGGATGTCATCGACATAGAGTACCAAAAACACAACTGTGCTCCCACTAACCTTCTTGTACACACAAGGTTCATCAATGTTTTGAAGAAATCCAAACTCTTTGATTACTTCATCAAAACGATGATTCCAACTCCGAGAGGCTTGCTTTAGTCCATAAATGGACTTTTGAAGCTTGCACACTTTACCAGAGTCCTCGGAACGCACAAACCCTTCAGGTTGTGTCATGTACACATCCTCAAGGAGCTTTCCATTAAGGAAGGCTGTCTTGACGTCCATCTGCCATATTTCATAGTCATAATATGCTGCAATAGCAAAGAGGATTCTGATTGATTTGGCCATTGCTACTGGGGAAAAGGTCTCATCATAGTCCACACCATGAGTTTGAGTAAAACCTTTTGCAACCAGTCGTGCCTTGAAGACATTTACATTGCCATCCATGTCAGTTTTCTCTTTGAAAACCCACTTGCACCCGACGGTTTTTACACCTTCAGGCGGGTCGACTAAGGTCCAAACCTTATTGTCGTACATGGATTGCATCTCAGACTTCATGGCACTAAGCCATTTTTCGGAGTTTGGTCCCACTATAGCTTCTCGATAGGTAGTCGGCTCATTATGCTCAATGAGCAACACATCACGACTATCAGAAATCAGAAATCCATATCTCTGAGGCTGAAGTCGTGTCCTATTAGACTTTCGTGGACCTTGCGTGACTTGAGGAGTCTCAACAACTTGTTGTGAGTCTTCTCTATTTTCCATCTGCAGTTCTGTGGTGTCTTGTAGCTCTCGAACTTCTTCGAGTTGTACCTTACTCCCACTGGTTCTTTTAGAGATAAATTCTCGTTCAAGAAAGATACCATTTCTGACAACAAACACTTTGTTATCAGCAGGGTTGTAGACGTAATATCCCTTGGTTTCCTTAGGATATCCCACAAAAAGGCATTTTGAGGATTTGGGCGCTAATTTGTCTGAGGCTTGTTGCTTAACATAGACCTCGCATCCCCAAATCTTGAGGAAAGACAAACTAGGCGTCCTCCCAGTCCATATCTCATACGGAGTCTTTTCGATTGCCTTAGATGGAACACGATTGAGTGTGAACGCAGCTGTCTCTAGGGCATATCCCCAAAAGGAGGGCGGAAGATCTGTTCGACTCATCATGGATCGAACCATATCTAATAGTGTTCGATTTATCCGTTCAGAAACGCCATTCCATTGTGGTGTCCCTGGAGGAGTCAATTGTGAGAGTGTCCCACAATTCCTAAGATGATCTATGAACTCTTGGCTCAAATATTCACCACCCCGATCAGATCGAAGGGCTTTAATTGTTTTGCCAAGCTGGTTTTGTACTTCATTTTGAAATATCTTGAACTTTTCAAAAGATTCAGATTTATGTTTCATTAGATAGATGTACCCATATCTGCTGAAATCATCTATGAATGTTATAAAGTACGAATAACCTCCTCTGGCATTTGTGTTCATCGGTCCACACACATCTGTATGTATGAGGCCCAATAAATCAGTGGCCCTCTCACTGTGCCCAGTGAAAGGTGACTTTGTCATCTTTCCTAACAAGCAAGACTCGCAAGTGTCATATGATTCAAAATCAAATGAGTTTAGAAATCCATCTTGATGGAGTTTGGAAATGCGTTTCTCATTTATGTGGCCCAGACGACAGTGCCAGAGGTATGTGGGATTCAAATCGTTTGGTTTGACCCTTTTGGCGGTTATGTTATAGATATTTCCATGATTGGGTTGTTCCAAATTTAATATGTAATGATCAACATGCAAATCACCATGAGCATATAAAACATCATTACGATAAATAGAACATCTACTATTCCCAGCAATGGAAGTGAAACCTTCCTTATCCAAATAAGAAAGTGAAACAATGTTACTACTTAAAGCAGGAACATAATAGCAATTGTTCAAAACTAACAAAAGCCCAGTGGGCAGAACTAATTCATAAGTGCCTACAGCTAACGCAGCAACCCTTGCTCTGTTTCCAACTCGTAGGTCAACTTCACCCCTTTTCAGCTTCCTACTGTCCTTTAGTCCCTGCACATTCGTACAAATGTGAGAACCACATGCAGTATCTAATACCCATGAGGTGGAAGTAGAAAGATGAATGTCTATAACATAAATACCTGAAGCGATAGCCCCGCTATCCTTCTTGTTCTTTTTTAGATCTTCGAGGTAGAGTTTGCAATTCCTCTTCCAATGACCCGGTTCATTGCAGAAGAAGCAGACTCCTTCCTTCGGAGGCTTTGCCTTCTTTGGTGCAGGCTTGGTTTCGGGCTTGCCTGACTCTTTGGTCTTACCTGATGAGCCATGACCCTTCCCCTTGCCTTTGCCTTTCTTTTTCGTACCCTTTCCTTTCTGAACCATCAAAACACTACTGGGTTTCTTCTTAAGACTCGGCTCAGCAGTTTTAAGCATCCCATGCAGTTCAGAAATAGATTTCTCCATGTTGTTCATGTTGTAGTTCATAACAAACTGGTCATAACTTTCCGGGAGTGAGTTTAAGATCAAATCTGTAGCTAACTCCTGGCTCATGGGAAATCCAAGCCGTTCAAGGTGATCAATGTACCCTTTCATCTTTAAGACATGAGCACTGACTGATGCACCTTCAGCCATCTTGCAGGAATGTAAGGCCTTAGTGGTCTCATACCTCTCTTGCCTTGCCTGTTGCTGGAACATTTCCTTGAGATGCATAATCATCTCATAAGCCTCCATGTGTTCCAGATCTCTTTGGAGCTCCGGAACCATGGTGGCTAGCATCAAGCATCCCACATCGACAGAGTCTTCCTTATGCTTCATATGAGCATCTCTCTGAGCTCTGGGAGCATTGGCGGCTGGCTCCTCAGGAATGGGTTGATCTAGGACATGCGCCTTTCTTTCCTGCTTGAGAACAATTCTCAAGTTCCTAAACCAGTCAAGAAAGTTTGTCCCATTGAGTTTGTCCTTCTCAAGGACAGATCGCAGCGATAATGTAGCAGTATTACTAGTCGTCATGATTCTACAATTAAAATATGCAATGTAATTAGTAATCTCCCACTAAATAAACAACCCTCAATGCAATAGTTAGTGGGCTAAGATCCATATTTGGCTCAAACTTAAGTCCGCTTTGGCAGGACGCTTAGATTAAGTTATTTAGGTAGGTAACACCTTTACCAATTACATCAAATGTAACTCTTAGATATTCATGGGATCCTATCATCATATGATCTGGCATGTTCTAATCCCATCTAATGCCTTGAGATCCAAAACCGTTTTGTTAATCTCAATTAAGTCAAACAATAATGAACCTATGAGAGTAGCACCATTACTCTTTGCTTATCTCCCCAAGATAACTCAAAAGCACCCACTTTGGTGGAGTCCACAATTGAGCGATCAAGGTTTTGACAAGTGTTCATAAATTGACAGCATTATGACTTAAGATTTCTTTTAGAGGGCTTAATTAACTATCTGTTTTTATGAGGATGCATGTATCCCAGTTTGTAACTCATACAAGTAATATGCATGTGCTGATCTAATCATAAGATGCATAATTCAAACGTGATACAATATGGCTCACCTATCCTAAGTCCCCTCAAGCCAATGAGAGGAGCTCTCTAGTAAGAAAAGAGAAATTACATATAGAAACCTCTTTTAACATTCGAGGGGAGTGAGATGAGAGGAGAAGGTACATTGAGAGTATATAGAGGAAGGCACGACACGCAGGCCGTATTTTTAAAAATTACAACACTTGCAATCTAGAGCCATATTGTTCACCATACCCAAACATTCAAGAATCAATATTCAGATCTAATCGAAGGGCAAAAAACATTTACAAAGTAACATTTGTTACGGTTATGTTGCGCTACGAACAGGTAGCTACGGCGGTCCCGCTAGCCGGTTAGCGGGCGGCTGTCCCGCTAGCCGGTTAGCGGGCGGGGTCTCTGGGGCAGCGCCCCGGAAGAAATTTTTTTTTTGTTTTTGTTTCATAAATAATCACGAATCTGAATTCGGTTTTCACAAATTCGAATTCGGTTTTCTTAGACCCCATCTATGCGGATTGATCAAATCAAAAAGCATCACCACCGATTTCAATTTCCTTTTAGATTCCTTTTATGTCATACACAACAAGGATTCCATATATGTCACACATACAACGCTTATTATATGATTGGCTACTACTAACATATATCATATAAATCACAAATCAAGCCTAACTTAAACACAAAACAGCATGGCTCTGATACCACTGTAAGGAATTGGAAGACACGCAGCGGAAATAAACTTTAAAAATTTTCCATTCCTTGCCAGGATCTGCCGTATGTGTTTAAGTCAAGTGGAAAGAATCATTACCCTTAGTGTTGCTCAGCGAATTTCACAGCTTCTCTACGTGGGTGGTGATCTCTTTCTGATCGCAAGAAATCGATGGAGTGTTCCTCAGCGACCTTCACAGATTCTCTCCGCGGACGGTGGTCTCTTTCCGATCACAAGAAGTCGACGCCTCAGGTCGGCTTCCTCTACTGGTATCCACACGAACAGCGTTCCAACCACGAACGACGTGCTAGCGTCTCCTGTCCCTCCAAGGCTTTCACAAGTCTCCGTCTCTATTTCGGCAGTTTCTTGTCTGCAAACCTTTTGCAGATTCCGTTCGGCCTTTTGTGTTCTGTGTTATTTTCAAACGTAGCTCCTCCAATCAGATATAGAGGATGCTATGCGTTTTTACACTTGACCTAATTGGATTTTGGAGTTAATCTTATATTAATTCCGAATTGATACAATATCATATATTGTATAATTTTATAAGAAACTAATTAAATAAAATAATATTAAATCCGTCCCACAGATTTAATTACTTATTTATTTAACTTTAAATAAAGATGAGACTGAGTTATATTTGATTTATTCCCATAAATCAAATTTGAGATATCCTATCAATTTAAATTTCGAATTTCAAACGTGATAGAGATTTAATTTATCCTTATAAATTAAATCTTATAAATATCTCTTATATGAGATATCCTATCAATTTGAATTTCGAATTTCAAACGTGATAGAGATTTAATTTATCCTTATAAATTAAATCTTATAAATATCTCTTATATGAGATATCCTATCAATTTGAATTTCGAATTCAAACGTGATAGGGATTTAATTTATCCTTATAAATTAAATCTCATATATCTCATATATATAATATATATATATATACGAATTTATATATATACGAATATAAATAAATATATATACATTCACCTGGATCTTTCATTGAATCTGGACATGTCTTAGATTCAATGAATCTGGACATCATAGCTCGTGTTGGGCTATTTTGTGTGCGACCCTGTAGGCCCATATGAAGTTGGCAGTGGGCCATTTGCTATACTAGCCCACAAGTCGCAAGCGGTCTCTAGCAAGACATAACAACTACCCAAATCATATGAGGATCGATAAACGATGTAACCTTTTATACAACCATATCATGTCCCTTCTGTCACGCGATATTTTGGTCATGGATGAGGCATGGATAATGTCATCCTCCTATTCCCGACCGTTACTTTCTCGATCCCTGAGTAGTCTGACTATAGAAATGGAACTACCTTTCCATTACAGTATGGCCATACATTTCTCAGACTCACTCATCGAGGGGCCCAGTAATATCTCTCCACGAATGTGAGGGACAAATTCCATCTTGACCATTCACATTCCTCCGCATGAAAAACCACTAAGCCCGAACATAGTCTTTATGATCACTCGGTCAAAAGTGACTTTTGACTAGGTCAAAGCTGAGCGTTTTGTCATGTAGGAATCCATGATGATCTCAGGTCAAAGGGCATATTGACATGGTTTGTATATGAGAGAAGCTTATGACGTTACCCATGCAGTTCTCTCATAGCGGGTCGGTCCAACACCCTGTACTCTTACATGTGCTTATGACTTTGATTTATATCTCTATACATCTTCAAAGTCATACTGGTCTTATTTCATCTGTGCTCCCACATAGATGATCGACCAGGGACATTTAGGATAATATCATGAATTATCCAAGGATGGTCATCATAGTAAACATGCAAATAATATGATAACTCAATTAATAAATTCATAAATCAATAATGTTCATAAGACAATGATTGGCCCCTAGGGCACGATTTCCAACACAAAATCCATTGGAGTGTAAACTCCTCAATTAAGCACGATGAGTACGGTTTGTTCAGTCATCGTATTGCTCTCCAGGATTTTTATGATGAGATCCGTATGGATGCCAATATTTGCATTGATCGCGATCTCCCTATCGGGTGCGATCATACCAGCACTAATGCACCGGATCCCATCAGAACTCCGCAGTTAAGCGTGCTTGGGCGAGAGTAGTACTAGGATGGGTGACCTCCTGGGAAGTCCTCGTGTTGCACCCCTTTTTCCCCGCCGAAATCCGTGCGAGTCCAAACTATGCAGTTAAGCGTGCTTGGGCGAGAGTAGTACTAGGATGGGTGACCTCCTGGGAAGTCCTCGTGTTGCACCCCTTTTTCGCGGCCGAAATCCGTGCGAGTCCAAACTATGCAGTTAAGCGTGCTTGGGCGAGAGTAGTACTTGGAAGGGTGACCTCCTGGGAAGTCCTCGTGTTGCACCCCTTTTTCGCGGCCGAAATCCGTGCGAGTCCAAACTATGCAGTTAAGCGTGCTTGGGCGAGAGTAGTACTAGGATGGGTGACCTCCTGGGAAGTCCTCGTGTTGCACCCCTTTTTCGCGGCCGAAATCCGTGCGAGTCCAAACTATGCAGTTAAGCGTGCTTGGGCGAGAGTAGTACTTGGATGGGTGACCTCCTGGGAAGTCCTCGTGTTGCACCCCTTTTTCGCGGCCGAAATCCGTGCGAGTCCAAACTATGCAGTTAAGCGTGCTTGGGAGAGAGTAGTACTTGGATGGGTGACCTCCTGGGAAGTCCTTGTGTTGCACCCCTTTTTATGATGACAAAATCCATTGGAGTGTAAACTCCTCAATTAAGCACGATGAGTACGGTTTGTTCAGTCATCGTATTGCTCTCCAGGATTTTTATGATGAGATCCGTATGGATGCCAATATATGCATTGATCGCGATCTCCCTATCGGGTGCGATCATACCAGCACTAATGCACCGGATCCCATCAGAACTCCGCAGTTAAGCGTGCTTGGGCGAGAGTAGTACTAGGATGGGTGACCTCCTGGGAAGTCCTCGTGTTGCACCCCTTTTTCGCGGCCGAAATCCGTGCGAGTCCAAACTATGCAGTTAAGCGTGCTTGGGCGAGAGTAGTACTAGGATGGGTGACCTCCTGGGAAGTCCTCGTGTTGCACCCCTTTTTATGATGGCAAAATCCATTGGAGTGTAAACTCCTCAATTAAGCACGATGAGTACGGTTTGTTCAGTCATCGTATTGCTCTCCAGGATTTTTATGATGAGATCCGTATGGATGCCAATATTTGCATTGATCGCGATCTCCCTATCGGGTGCGATCATACCAGCACTAATGCACCGGATCCCATCAGAACTCCGCAGTTAAGCGTGCTTGGGCGAGAGTAGTACTAGGATGGGTGACCTCCTGGGAAGTCCTCGTGTTGCACCCCTTTTTCCCCGCCGAAATCCGTGCGAGTCCAAACTATGCAGTTAAGCGTGCTTGGGCGAGAGTAGTACTAGGATGGGTGACCTCCTGGGAAGTCCTCGTGTTGCACCCCTTTTTCGCGGCCGAAATCCGTGCGAGTCCAAACTATGCAGTTAAGCGTGCTTGGGCGAGAGTAGTACTTGGAAGGGTGACCTCCTGGGAAGTCCTCGTGTTGCACCCCTTTTTCGCGGCCGAAATCCGTGCGAGTCCAAACTATGCAGTTAAGCGTGCTTGGGCGAGAGTAGTACTAGGATGGGTGACCTCCTGGGAAGTCCTCGTGTTGCACCCCTTTTTCGCGGCCGAAATCCGTGCGAGTCCAAACTATGCAGTTAAGCGTGCTTGGGCGAGAGTAGTACTTGGATGGGTGACCTCCTGGGAAGTCCTCGTGTTGCACCCCTTTTTCGCGGCCGAAATCCGTGCGAGTCCAAACTATGCAGTTAAGCGTGCTTGGGAGAGAGTAGTACTTGGATGGGTGACCTCCTGGGAAGTCCTTGTGTTGCACCCCTTTTTATGATGACAAAATCCATTGGAGTGTAAACTCCTCAATTAAGCACGATGAGTACGGTTTGTTCAGTCATCGTATTGCTCTCCAGGATTTTTATGATGAGATCCGTATGGATGCCAATATATGCATTGATCGCGATCTCCCTATCGGGTGCGATCATACCAGCACTAATGCACCGGATTCCATCAGAACTCCGCAGTTAAGCGTGCTTGGGCGAGAGTAGTACTAGGATGGGTGACCTCCTGGGAAGTCCTCGTGTTGCACCCCTTTTTCGCGGCCGAAATCCGTGCGAGTCCAAACTATGCAGTTAAGCGTGCTTGGGCGAGAGTAGTACTAGGATGGGTGACCTCCTGGGAAGTCCTCGTGTTGCACCCCTTTTTATGATGGCAAAATCCATTGGAGTGTAAACTCCTCAATTAAGCACGATGAGTACGGTTTGTTCAGTCATCGTATTGCTCTCCAGGATTTTTATGATGAGATCCGTATGGATGCCAATATATGCATTGATCGCGATCTCCCTATCGGGTGCGATCATACCAGCACTAATGCATCGGATCCCATCAGAACTCCGCAGTCAAGCGTGCTTGGGCGAGAGTAGTACTAGGATGGGTGACCTCCTGGGAAGTCCTCGTGTTGCACCCCTTTTTTGCGGCTGAAATCCGTGCGAGTCCAAACTATGCAGTTAAGCGTGCTTGGGAGAGAGTAGTACTTGGATGGGTGACCTCCTGGAAAGTCCTCGTGTTGCACCCCTTTTTATGATGGCAAAATCCATTGGAGTGTAAACTCCTCAATTAAGCACGATGAGTACGGTTTGTTCAGTCATCGTATTGCTCTCCAGGATTTTTATGATGAGATCCGTATGGATGCCAATATATGCATTGATCGCGATCTCCCTATCGGGTGCGATCATACCAGCACTAATGCATCGGATCCCATCAGAACTCCGCAGTCAAGCGTGCTTGGG
This sequence comes from Leucaena leucocephala, assembly GCA_037074615.1. Taxonomy (NCBI): domain Eukaryota; kingdom Viridiplantae; phylum Streptophyta; class Magnoliopsida; order Fabales; family Fabaceae; genus Leucaena; species Leucaena leucocephala. The sequence continues at coordinate 20,778,464 of CM073520.1, forward strand.
CGAGAGTAGTACTAGGATGGTTGACCTGCTGGGAAGTCCTCGTGTTGCACCCCTTTTTCGCGGCCGAAATCCGTGCGAGTCCAAACTATGCAGTTAAGCGTGCTTGGGAGAGAGTAGTACTTGGATGGGTGACCTCCTGGGAAGTCCTCGTGTTGCACCCCTTTTTATGATGGTAAAATCCATTGGAGTGTAAACTCCTCAATTAAGCACGATGAGTACGGTTTGTTCAGTCATCGTATTGCTCTCCAGGATTTTTATGATGAGATCCGTATGGATGCCAATATTTGCATTGATCGCGATCTCCCTATCGGGTGCGATCATACCAGCACTAGTGCACCGGATCCCATCAGAACTCCGCAGTCAAGCGTGCTTGGGCGAGAGTAGTACTAGGATGGGTGACCTCCTGGGAAGTCCTCGTGTTGCACCCCTTTTTCGCGGCCGAAATCCGTGCGAGTCCAAACTATGCAGTTAAGCGTGCTTGGGAGAGAGTAGTACTTGGATGGGTGACCTCCTGGGAAGTCCTCGTGTTGCACCCCTTTTTATGATGGCAAAATCCATTGGAGTGTAAACTCCTCAATTAAGCACGATGAGTACGGTTTGTTCAGTCATCGTATTGCTCTCCAGGATTTTTATGATGAGATCCGTATGGATGCCAATATATGCATTGATCGCGATCTCCCTATCGGGTGCGATCATACCAGCACTAATGCACCGGATCCCATCAGAACTCCGCAGTTAAGCGTGCTTGGGCGAGAGTAGTACTAGGATGGGTGACCTCCTGGGAAGTCCTCGTGTTGCACCCCTTTTTCGCGGCCGAAATCCGTGCGAGTCCAAACTATGCAGTTAAGCGTGCTTGGGCGAGAGTAGTACTTGGAAGGGTGACCTCCTGGGAAGTCCTCGTGTTGCACCCCTTTTTCGCGGCCGAAATCCGTGCGAGTCCAAACTATGCAGTTAAGCGTGCTTGGGCGAGAGTAGTACTAGGATGGGTGACCTCCTGGGAAGTCCTCGTGTTGCACCCCTTTTTCGCGGCCGAAATCCGTGCGAGTCCAAACTATGCAGTTAAGCGTGCTTGGGAGAGAGTAGTACTTGGATGGGTGACCTCCTGGGAAGTCCTCGTGTTGCACCCCTTTTTATGATGGTAAAATCCATTGGAGTGTAAACTCCTCAATTAAGCACGATGAGTACGGTTTGTTCAGTCATCGTATTGCTCTCCAGGATTTTTATGATGAGATCCGTATGGATGCCAATATATGCATTGATCGCGATCTCCCTATCAGGTGCGATCATACCAGCACTAATGCATCGGATCCCATCAGAACTCCGCAGTCAAGCGTGCTTGGGCGAGAGTAGTACTAGGATGGGTGACCTCCTGGGAAGTCCTCGTGTTGCACCCCTTTTTTGCGGCTGAAATCCGTGCGAGTCCAAACTATGCAGTTAAGCGTGCTTGGGAGAGAGTAGTACTTGGATGGGTGACCTCCTGGAAAGTCCTCGTGTTGCACCCCTTTTTATGATGGCAAAATCCATTGGAGTGTAAACTCCTCAATTAAGCACGATGAGTACGGTTTGTTCAGTCATCGTATTGCTCTCCAGGATTTTTATGATGAGATCCGTATGGATGCCAATATATGCATTGATCGCGATCTCCCTATCGGGTGCGATCATACCAGCACTAATGCATCGGATCCCATCAGAACTCCGCAGTCAAGCGTGCTTGGGCGAGAGTAGTACTAGGATGGTTGACCTGCTGGGAAGTCCTCGTGTTGCACCCCTTTTTCGCGGCCGAAATCCGTGCGAGTCCAAACTATGCAGTTAAGCGTGCTTGGGAGAGAGTAGTACTTGGATGGGTGACCTCCTGGGAAGTCCTCGTGTTGCACCCCTTTTTATGATGGTAAAATCCATTGGAGTGTAAACTCCTCAATTAAGCACGATGAGTACGGTTTGTTCAGTCATCGTATTGCTCTCCAGGATTTTTATGATGAGATCCGTATGGATGCCAATATTTGCATTGATCGCGATCTCCCTATCGGGTGCGATCATACCAGCACTAGTGCACCGGATCCCATCAGAACTCCGCAGTCAAGCGTGCTTGGGCGAGAGTAGTACTAGGATGGGTGACCTCCTGGGAAGTCCTCGTGTTGCACCCCTTTTTCGCGGCCGAAATCCGTGCGAGTCCAAACTATGCAGTTAAGCGTGCTTGGGAGAGAGTAGTACTTGGATGGGTGACCTCCTGGGAAGTCCTCGTGTTGCACCCCTTTTTATGATGGCAAAATCCATTGGAGTGTAAACTCCTCAATTAAGCACGATGAGTACGGTTTGTTCAGTCATCGTATTGCTCTCCAGGATTTTTATGATGAGATCCGTATGGATGCCAATATATGCATTGATCGCGATCTCCCTATCGGGTGCGATCATACCAGCACTAATGCACCGGATCCCATCAGAACTCCGCAGTTAAGCGTGCTTGGGCGAGAGTAGTACTAGGATGGGTGACCTCCTGGGAAGTCCTCGTGTTGCACCCCTTTTTCGCGGCCGAAATCCGTGCGAGTCCAAACTATGCAGTTAAGCGTGCTTGGGCGAGAGTAGTACTTGGAAGGGTGACCTCCTGGGAAGTCCTCGTGTTGCACCCCTTTTTCGCGGCCGAAATCCGTGCGAGTCCAAACTATGCAGTTAAGCGTGCTTGGGCGAGAGTAGTACTAGGATGGGTGACCTCCTGGGAAGTCCTCGTGTTGCACCCCTTTTTCGCGGCCGAAATCCGTGCGAGTCCAAACTATGCAGTTAAGCGTGCTTGGGAGAGAGTAGTACTTGGATGGGTGACCTCCTGGGAAGTCCTCGTGTTGCACCCCTTTTTATGATGGTAAAATCCATTGGAGTGTAAACTCCTCAATTAAGCACGATGAGTACGGTTTGTTCAGTCATCGTATTGCTCTCCAGGATTTTTATGATGAGATCCGTATGGATGCCAATATATGCATTGATCGCGATCTCCCTATCAGGTGCGATCATACCAGCACTAATGCATCGGATCCCATCAGAACTCCGCAGTCAAGCGTGCTTGGGCGAGAGTAGTACTAGGATGGGTGACCTCCTGGGAAGTCCTCGTGTTGCACCCCTTTTTTGCGGCTGAAATCCGTGCGAGTCCAAACTATGCAGTTAAGCGTGCTTGGGAGAGAGTAGTACTTGGATGGGTGACCTCCTGGAAAGTCCTCGTGTTGCACCCCTTTTTATGATGGCAAAATCCATTGGAGTGTAAACTCCTCAATTAAGCACGATGAGTACGGTTTGTTCAGTCATCGTATTGCTCTCCAGGATTTTTATGATGAGATCCGTATGGATGCCAATATATGCATTGATCGCGATCTCCCTATCGGGTGCGATCATACCAGCACTAATGCATCGGATCCCATCAGAACTCCGCAGTCAAGCGTGCTTGGGCGAGAGTAGTACTAGGATGGTTGACCTGCTGGGAAGTCCTCGTGTTGCACCCCTTTTTCGCGGCCGAAATCCGTGCGAGTCCAAACTATGCAGTTAAGCGTGCTTGGGAGAGAGTAGTACTTGGATGGGTGACCTCCTGGGAAGTCCTCGTGTTGCACCCCTTTTTATGATGGTAAAATCCATTGGAGTGTAAACTCCTCAATTAAGCACGATGAGTACGGTTTGTTCAGTCATCGTATTGCTCTCCAGGATTTTTATGATGAGATCCGTATGGATGCCAATATTTGCATTGATCGCGATCTCCCTATCGGGTGCGATCATACCAGCACTAGTGCACCGGATCCCATCAGAACTCCGCAGTCAAGCGTGCTTGGGCGAGAGTAGTACTAGGATGGGTGACCTCCTGGGAAGTCCTCGTGTTGCACCCCTTTTTCGCGGCCGAAATCCGTGCGAGTCCAAACTATGCAGTTAAGCGTGCTTGGGAGAGAGTAGTACTTGGATGGGTGACCTCCTGGGAAGTCCTCGTGTTGCACCCCTTTTTATGATGGCAAAATCCATTGGAGTGTAAACTCCTCAATTAAGCACGATGAGTACGGTTTGTTCAGTCATCGTATTGCTCTCCAGGATTTTTATGATGAGATCCGTATGGATGCCAATATATGCATTGATCGCGATCTCCCTATCGGGTGCGATCATACCAGCACTAATGCACCGGATCCCATCAGAACTCCGCAGTTAAGCGTGCTTGGGCGAGAGTAGTACTAGGATGGGTGACCTCCTGGGAAGTCCTCGTGTTGCACCCCTTTTTCGCGGCCGAAATCCGTGCGAGTCCAAACTATGCAGTTAAGCGTGCTTGGGCGAGAGTAGTACTTGGAAGGGTGACCTCCTGGGAAGTCCTCGTGTTGCACCCCTTTTTCGCGGCCGAAATCCGTGCGAGTCCAAACTATGCAGTTAAGCGTGCTTGGGCGAGAGTAGTACTAGGATGGGTGACCTCCTGGGAAGTCCTCGTGTTGCACCCCTTTTTCGCGGCCGAAATCCGTGCGAGTCCAAACTATGCAGTTAAGCGTGCTTGGGAGAGAGTAGTACTTGGATGGGTGACCTCCTGGGAAGTCCTCGTGTTGCACCCCTTTTTATGATGGTAAAATCCATTGGAGTGTAAACTCCTCAATTAAGCACGATGAGTACGGTTTGTTCAGTCATCGTATTGCTCTCCAGGATTTTTATGATGAGATCCGTATGGATGCCAATATATGCATTGATCGCGATCTCCCTATCGGGTGCGATCATACCAGCACTAATGCATCGGATCCCATCAGAACTCCGCAGTCAAGCGTGCTTGGGCGAGAGTAGTACTAGGATGGGTGACCTCCTGGGAAGTCCTCGTGTTGCACCCCTTTTTTGCGGCTGAAATCCGTGCGAGTCCAAACTATGCAGTTAAGCGTGCTTGGGAGAGAGTAGTACTTGGATGGGTGACCTCCTGGAAAGTCCTCGTGTTGCACCCCTTTTTATGATGGCAAAATCCATTGGAGTGTAAACTCCTCAATTAAGCACGATGAGTACGGTTTGTTCAGTCATCGTATTGCTCTCCAGGATTTTTATGATGAGATCCGTATGGATGCCAATATATGCATTGATCGCGATCTCCCTATCGGGTGCGATCATACCAGCACTAATGCATCGGATCCCATCAGAACTCCGCAGTCAAGCGTGCTTGGGCGAGAGTAGTACTAGGATGGTTGACCTGCTGGGAAGTCCTCGTGTTGCACCCCTTTTTCGCGGCCGAAATCCGTGCGAGTCCAAACTATGCAGTTAAGCGTGCTTGGGAGAGAGTAGTACTTGGATGGGTGACCTCCTGGGAAGTCCTCGTGTTGCACCCCTTTTTATGATGGTAAAATCCATTGGAGTGTAAACTCCTCAATTAAGCACGATGAGTACGGTTTGTTCAGTCATCGTATTGCTCTCCAGGATTTTTATGATGAGATCCGTATGGATGCCAATATTTGCATTGATCGCGATCTCCCTATCGGGTGCGATCATACCAGCACTAATGCACCGGAGCCCATCAGAACTCCGCAGTTAAGCGTGCTTGGGCGAGAGTAGTACTAGGATGGGTGACCTCCTGGGAAGTCCTCGTGTTGCACCCCTTTTTCGCGGCCGAAATCCGTGCGAGTCCAAACTATGCAGTTAAGCGTGCTTGGGAGAGAGTAGTACTTGGATGGGTGACCTCCTGGGAAGTCCTCGTGTTGCACCCCTTTTTATGATGGCAAAATCCATTGGAGTGTAAACTCCTCAATTAAGCACGATGAGTACGGTTTGTTCAGTCATCGTATTGCTCTCCAGGATTTTTATGATGAGATCCGTATGGATGCCAATATATGCATTGATCGCGATCTCCCTATCGGGTGCGATCATACCAGCACTAATGCACCGGATCCCATCAGAACTCCGCAGTTAAGCGTGCTTGGGCGAGAGTAGTACTAGGATGGGTGACCTCCTGGGAAGTCCTCGTGTTGCACCCCTTTTTCGCGGCCGAAATCCGTGCGAGTCCAAACTATGCAGTTAAGCGTGCTTGGGCGAGAGTAGTACTTGGAAGGGTGACCTCCTGGGAAGTCCTCGTGTTGCACCCCTTTTTCGCGGCCGAAATCCGTGCGAGTCCAAACTATGCAGTTAAGCGTGCTTGGGCGAGAGTAGTACTAGGATGGGTGACCTCCTGGGAAGTCCTCGTGTTGCACCCCTTTTTCGCGGCCGAAATCCGTGCGAGTCCAAACTATGCAGTTAAGCGTGCTTGGGAGAGAGTAGTACTTGGATGGGTGACCTCCTGGGAAGTCCTCGTGTTGCACCCCTTTTTATGATGGTAAAATCCATTGGAGTGTAAACTCCTCAATTAAGCACGATGAGTACGGTTTGTTCAGTCATCGTATTGCTCTCCAGGATTTTTATGATGAGATCCGTATGGATGCCAATATTTGCATTGATCGCGATCTCCCTATTGGGTGCGATCATACCAGCACTAATGCACCGGATCCCATCAGAACTCCGCAGTTAAGCGTGCTTGGGCGAGAGTAGTACTAGGATGGGTGACCTCCTGGGAAGTCCTCGTGTTGCACCCCTTTTTCGCGGCCGAAATCCGTGCGAGTCCAAACTATGCAGTTAAGCGTGCTTGGGCGAGAGTAGTACTAGGATGGGTGACCTCCTGGGAAGTCCTCGTGTTGCACCCCTTTTTCGCGGCCGAAATCCGTGCGAGTCCAAACTATGCAGTTAAGCGTGCTTGGGAGAGAGTAGTACTTGGATGGGTGACCTCCTGGGAAGTCCTCGTGTTGCACCCCTTTTTATGATGGTAAAATCCATTGGAGTGTAAACTCCTCAATTAAGCACGATGAGTACGGTTTGTTCAGTCATCGTATTGCTCTCCAGGATTTTTATGATGAGATCCGTATGGATGCCAATATTTGCATTGATCGCGATCTCCCTATCGGGTGCGATCATACCAGCACTAATGCACCGGATCCCATCAGAACTCCGCAGTTAAGCGTGCTTGGGCGAGAGTAGTACTAGGATGGGTGACCTCCTGGGAAGTCCTCGTGTTGCACCCCTTTTTCGCGGCCGAAATCCGTGCGAGTCCAAACTATGCAGTTAAGCGTGCTTGGGAGAGAGTAGTACTTGGATGGGTGACCTCCTGGGAAGTCCTCGTGTTGCACCCCTTTTTATGATGGCAAAATCCATTGGAGTGTAAACTCCTCAATTAAGCACGATGAGTACGGTTTGTTCAGTCATCGTATTGCTCTCCAGGATTTTTATGATGAGATCCGTATGGATGCCAATATATGCATTGATCGCGATCTCCCTATCGGGTGCGATCATACCAGCACTAATGCACCGGATCCCATCAGAACTCCGCAGTTAAGCGTGCTTGGGCGAGAGTAGTACTAGGATGGGTGACCTCCTGGGAAGTCCTCGTGTTGCACCCCTTTTTCGCGGCCGAAATCCGTGCGAGTCCAAACTATGCAGTTAAGCGTGCTTGGGCGAGAGTAGTACTTGGAAGGGTGACCTCCTGGGAAGTCCTCGTGTTGCACCCCTTTTTCGCGGCCGAAATCCGTGCGAGTCCAAACTATGCAGTTAAGCGTGCTTGGGCGAGAGTAGTACTAGGATGGGTGACCTCCTGGGAAGTCCTCGTGTTGCACCCCTTTTTCGCGGCCGAAATCCGTGCGAGTCCAAACTATGCAGTTAAGCGTGCTTGGGAGAGAGTAGTACTTGGATGGGTGACCTCCTGGGAAGTCCTCGTGTTGCACCCCTTTTTATGATGGTAAAATCCATTGGAGTGTAAACTCCTCAATTAAGCACGATGAGTACGGTTTGTTCAGTCATCGTATTGCTCTCCAGGATTTTTATGATGAGATCCGTATGGATGCCAATATTTGCATTGATCGCGATCTCCCTATTGGGTGCGATCATACCAGCACTAATGCACCGGATCCCATCAGAACTCCGCAGTTAAGCGTGCTTGGGCGAGAGTAGTACTAGGATGGGTGACCTCCTGGGAAGTCCTCGTGTTGCACCCCTTTTTCGCGGCCGAAATCCGTGCGAGTCCAAACTATGCAGTTAAGCGTGCTTGGGCGAGAGTAGTACTAGGATGGGTGACCTCCTGGGAAGTCCTCGTGTTGCACCCCTTTTTCGCGGCCGAAATCCGTGCGAGTCCAAACTATGCAGTTAAGCGTGCTTGGGCGAGAGTAGTACTTGGAAGGGTGACCTCCTGGGAAGTCCTCGTGTTGCACCCCTTTTTCGCGGCCGAAATCCGTGCGAGTCCAAACTATGCAGTTAAGCGTGCTTGGGCGAGAGTAGTACTAGGATGGGTGACCTCCTGGGAAGTCCTCGTGTTGCACCCCTTTTTCGCGGCCGAAATCCGTGCGAGTCCAAACTATGCAGTTAAGCGTGCTTGGGCGAGAGTAGTACTTGGATGGGTGACCTCCTGGGAAGTCCTCGTGTTGCACCCCTTTTTCGCGGCCGAAATCCGTGCGAGTCCAAACTATGCAGTTAAGCGTGCTTGGGAGAGAGTAGTACTTGGATGGGTAACCTCCTGGGAAGTCCTTGTGTTGCACCCCTTTTTATGATGACAAAATCCATTGGAGTGTAAACTCCTCAATTAAGCACGATGAGTACGGTTTGTTCAGTCATCGTATTGCTCTCCAGGATTTTTATGATGAGATCCGTATGGATGCCAATATATGCATTGATCGCGATCTCCCTATCGGGTGCGATCATACCAGCACTAATGCACCGGATTCCATCAGAACTCCGCAGTTAAGCGTGCTTGGGCGAGAGTAGTACTAGGATGGGTGACCTCCTGGGAAGTCCTCGTGTTGCACCCCTTTTTCGCGGCCGAAATCCGTGCGAGTCCAAACTATGCAGTTAAGCGTGCTTGGGCGAGAGTAGTACTAGGATGGGTGACCTCCTGGGAAGTCCTCGTGTTGCACCCCTTTTTCGCGGCCGAAATCCGTGCGAGTCCAAACTATGCAGTTAAGCGTGCTTGGGCGAGAGTAGTACTTGGAAGGGTGACCTCCTGGGAAGTCCTCGTGTTGCACCCCTTTTTCGCGGCCGAAATCCGTGCGAGTCCAAACTATGCAGTTAAGCGTGCTTGGGCGAGAGTAGTACTAGGATGGGTGACCTCCTGGGAAGTCCTCGTGTTGCACCCCTTTTTCGCGGCCGAAATCCGTGCGAGTCCAAACTATGCAGTTAAGCGTGCTTGGGCGAGAGTAGTACTTGGATGGGTGACCTCCTGGGAAGTCCTCGTGTTGCACCCCTTTTTCGCGGCCGAAATCCGTGCGAGTCCAAACTATGCAGTTAAGCGTGCTTGGGAGAGAGTAGTACTTGGATGGGTAACCTCCTGGGAAGTCCTTGTGTTGCACCCCTTTTTATGATGACAAAATCCATTGGAGTGTAAACTCCTCAATTAAGCACGATGAGTACGGTTTGTTCAGTCATCGTATTGCTCTCCAGGATTTTTATGATGAGATCCGTATGGATGCCAATATATGCATTGATCGCGATCTCCCTATCGGGTGCGATCATACCAGCACTAATGCACCGGATTCCATCAGAACTCCGCAGTTAAGCGTGCTTCGGCGAGAGTAGTACTAGGATGGGTGACCTCCTGGGAAGTCCTCGTGTTGCACCCCTTTTTCGTGGCCGAAATCCGTGCGAGTCCAAACTATGCAGTTAAGCGTGCTTGGGCGAGAGTAGTACTAGGATGGGTGACCTCCTGGGAAGTCCTCGTGTTGCACCCCTTTTTATGATGGCAAAATCCATTGGAGTGTAAACTCCTCAATTAAGCACGATGAGTACGGTTTGTTCAGTCATCGTATTGCTCTCCAGGATTTTTATGATGAGATCCGTATGGATGCCAATATTTGCATTGATCGCGATCTCCCTATCGGGTGCGATCATACCAGCACTAATGCACCGGATCCCATCAGAACTCCGCAGTTAAGCGTGCTTGGGCGAGAGTAGTACTAGGATGGGTGACCTCCTGGGAAGTCCTCGTGTTGCACCCCTTTTTCGCGGCCGAAATCCGTGCGAGTCCAAACTATGCAGTTAAGCGTGCTTGGGCGAGAGTAGTACTAGGATGGGTGACCTCCTGGGAAGTCCTCGTGTTGCACCCCTTTTTCGCGGCCGAAATCCGTGCGAGTCCAAACTATGCAGTTAAGCGTGCTTGGGCGAGAGTAGTACTTGGAAGGGTGACCTCCTGGGAAGTCCTCGTGTTGCACCCCTTTTTCGCGGCCGAAATCCGTGCGAGTCCAAACTATGCAGTTAAGCGTGCTTGGGCGAGAGTAGTACTAGGATGGGTGACCTCCTGGGAAGTCCTCGTGTTGCACCCCTTTTTCGCGGCCGAAATCCGTGCGAGTCCAAACTATGCAGTTAAGCGTGCTTGGGAGAGAGTAGTACTTGGATGGGTGACCTCCTGGGAAGTCCTCGTGTTGCACCCCTTTTTATGATGGCAAAATCCATTGGAGTGTAAACTCCTCAATTAAGCACGATGAGTACGGTTTGTTCAGTCATCGTATTGCTCTCCAGGATTTTTATGATGAGATCCGTATGGATGCCAATATATGCATTGATCGCGATCTCCCTATCGGGTGCGATCATACCAGCACTAATGCACCGGATCCCATCAAAACTCTGCAGTTAAGCGTGCTTGGGCGAGAGTAGTACTAGGATGGGTGACCTCCTGGGAAGTCCTCGTGTTGCACCCCTTTTTCGCGGCCGAAATCCGTGCGAGTCCAAACTATGCAGTTAAGCGTGCTTGGGAGAGAGTAGTACTTGGATGGGTGACCTCCTGGGAAGTCCTCGTGTTGCACCCCTTTTTATGATGGCAAAATCCATTGGAGTGTAAACTCCTCAATTAAGCACGATGAGTACGGTTTGTTCAGTCATCGTATTGCTCTCCAGGATTTTTATGATGAGATCCGTATGGATGCCAATATATGCATTGATCGCGATCTCCCTATCGGGTGCGATCATACCAGCACTAATGCACCGGATCCCATCAAAACTCTGCAGTTAAGCGTGCTTGGGCGAGAGTAGTACTAGGATGGGTGACCTCCTGGGAAGTCCTCGTGTTGCACCCCTTTTTCGCGGCCGAAATCCGTGCGAGTCCAAACTATGCAGTTAAGCGTGCTTGGGAGAGAGTAGTACTTGGATGGGTGACCTCCTGGGAAGTCCTCGTGTTGCACCCCTTTTTATGATGGCAAAATCCATTGGAGTGTAAACTCCTCAATTAAGCACGATGAGTACGGTTTGTTCAGTCATCGTATTGCTCTCCAGGATTTTTATGATGAGATCCGTATGGATGCCAATATATGCATTGATCGCGATCTCCCTATCGGGTGCGATCATACCAGCACTAATGCACCGGATCCCATCAAAACTCTGCAGTTAAGCGTGCTTGGGCGAGAGTAGTACTAGGATGGGTGACCTCCTGGGAAGTCCTCGTGTTGCACCCCTTTTTCGCGGCCGAAATCCGTGCGAGTCCAAACTATGCAGTTAAGCGTGCTTGGGAGAGAGTAGTACTTGGATGGGTGACCTCCTGGGAAGTCCTCGTGTTGCACCCCTTTTTATGATGGCAAAATCCATTGGAGTGTAAACTCCTCAATTAAGCACGATGAGTACGGTTTGTTCAGTCATCGTATTGCTCTCCAGGATTTTTATGATGAGATCCGTATGGATGCCAATATATGCATTGATCGCGATCTCCCTATCGGGTGCGATCATACCAGCACTAATGCACCGGATCCCATCAGAACTCCGCAGTTAAGCGTGCTTGGGCGAGAGTAGTACTAGGATGGGTGACCTCCTGGGAAGTCCTCGTGTTGCACCCCTTTTTCGCGGCCGAAATCCGTGCGAGTCCAAACTATGCAGTTAAGCGTGCTTGGGCGAGAGTAGTACTAGGATGGGTGACCTCCTGGGAAGTCCTCGTGTTGCACCCCTTTTTCGCGGCCGAAATCCGTGCGAGTCCAAACTATGCAGTTAAGCGTGCTTGGGCGAGAGTAGTACTTGGAAGGGTGACCTCCTGGGAAGTCCTCGTGTTGCACCCCTTTTTCGCGGCCGAAATCCGTGCGAGTCCAAACTATGCAGTTAAGCGTGCTTGGGCGAGAGTAGTACTAGGATGGGTGACCTCCTGGGAAGTCCTCGTGTTGCACCCCTTTTTCGCGGCCGAAATCCGTGCGAGTCCAAACTATGCAGTTAAGCGTGCTTGGGCGAGAGTAGTACTTGGATGGGTGACCTCCTGGGAAGTCCTCGTGTTGCACCCCTTTTTCGCGGCCGAAATCCGTGCGAGTCCAAACTATGCAGTTAAGCGTGCTTGGGCGAGAGTAGTACTTGGAAGGGTGACCTCCTGGGAAGTCCTCGTGTTGCACCCCTTTTTCGCGGCCGAAATCCGTGCGAGTCCAAACTATGCAGTTAAGCGTGCTTGGGCGAGAGTAGTACTAGGATGGGTGACCTCCTGGGAAGTCCTCGTGTTGCACCCCTTTTTCGCGGCCGAAATCCGTGCGAGTCCAAACTATGCAGTTAAGCGTGCTTGGGCGAGAGTAGTACTTGGATGGGTGACCTCCTGGGAAGTCCTCGTGTTGCACCCCTTTTTCGCGGCCGAAATCCGTGCGAGTCCAAACTATGCAGTTAAGCGTGCTTGGGAGAGAGTAGTACTTGGATGGGTGACCTCCTGGGAAGTCCTCGTGTTGCACCCCTTTTTATGATGGCAAAATCCATTGGAGTGTAAACTCCTCAATTAAGCACGATGAGTACGGTTTGTTCAGTCATCGTATTGCTCTCCAGGATTTTTATGATGAGATCCGTATGGATGCCAATATATGCATTGATCGCGATCTCCCTATCGGGTGCGATCATACCAGCACTAATGCACCGGATCCCATCAGAACTCCGCAGTTAAGCGTGCTTGGGCGAGAGTAGTACTAGGATGGGTGACCTCCTGGGAAGTCCTCGTGTTGCACCCCTTTTTCGCGGCCGAAATCCGTGCGAGTCCAAACTATGCAGTTAAGCGTGCTTGGGCGAGAGTAGTACTAGGATGGGTGACCTCCTGGGAAGTCCTCGTGTTGCACCCCTTTTTCGCGGCCGAAATCCGTGCGAGTCCAAACTATGCAGTTAAGCGTGCTTGGGCGAGAGTAGTACTTGGAAGGGTGACCTCCTGGGAAGTCCTCGTGTTGCACCCCTTTTTCGCGGCCGAAATCCGTGCGAGTCCAAACTATGCAGTTAAGCGTGCTTGGGCGAGAGTAGTACTAGGATGGGTGACCTCCTGGGAAGTCCTCGTGTTGCACCCCTTTTTCGCGGCCGAAATCCGTGCGAGTCCAAACTATGCAGTTAAGCGTGCTTGGGCGAGAGTAGTACTTGGATGGGTGACCTCCTGGGAAGTCCTCGTGTTGCACCCCTTTTTCGCGGCCGAAATCCGTGCGAGTCCAAACTATGCAGTTAAGCGTGCTTGGGAGAGAGTAGTACTTGGATGGGTGACCTCCTGGGAAGTCCTTGTGTTGCACCCCTTTTTATGATGACAAAATCCATTGGAGTGTAAACTCCTCAATTAAGCACGATGAGTACGGTTTGTTCAGTCATCGTATTGCTCTCCAGGATTTTTATGATGAGATCCGTATGGATGCCAATATTTGCATTGATCGCGATCTCCCTATCGGGTGCGATCATACCAGCACTAATGCACCGGATCCCATCAGAACTCCGCAGTTAAGCGTGCTTGGGCGAGAGTAGTACTAGGATGGGTGACCTCCTGGGAAGTCCTCGTGTTGCACCCCTTTTTCGCGGCCGAAATCCGTGCGAGTCCAAACTATGCAGTTAAGCGTGCTTGGGAGAGAGTAGTACTTGGATGGGTGACCTCCTGGGAAGTCCTCGTGTTGCACCCCTTTTTATGATGGCAAAATCCATTGGAGTGTAAACTCCTCAATTAAGCACGATGAGTACGGTTTGTTCAGTCATCGTATTGCTCTCCAGGATTTTTATGATGAGATCCGTATGGATGCCAATATTTGCATTGATCGCGATCTCCCTATCGGGTGCGATCATACCAGCACTAATGCACCGGATCCCATCAGAACTCCGCAGTTAAGCGTGCTTGGGCGAGAGTAGTACTAGGATGGGTGACCTCCTGGGAAGTCCTCGTGTTGCACCCCTTTTTCGCGGCCGAAATCCGTGCGAGTCCAAACTATGCAGTTAAGCGTGCTTGGGAGAGAGTAGTACTTGGATGGGTGACCTCCTGGGAAGTCCTCGTGTTGCACCCCTTTTTATGATGGCAAAATCCATTGGAGTGTAAACTCCTCAATTAAGCACGATGAGTACGGTTTGTTCAGTCATCGTATTGCTCTCCAGGATTTTTATGATGAGATCCGTATGGATGCCAATATTTGCATTGATCGCGATCTCCCTATCGGGTGCGATCATACCAGCACTAATGCACCGGATCCCATCAGAACTCCGCAGTTAAGCGTGCTTGGGCGAGAGTAGTACTAGGATGGGTGACCTCCTGGGAAGTCCTCGTGTTGCACCCCTTTTTCGCGGCCGAAATCCGTGCGAGTCCAAACTATGCAGTTAAGCGTGCTTGGGAGAGAGTAGTACTTGGATGGGTGACCTCCTGGGAAGTCCTCGTGTTGCACCCCTTTTTATGATGGCAAAATCCATTGGAGTGTAAACTCCTCAATTAAGCACGATGAGTACGGTTTGTTCAGTCATCGTATTGCTCTCCAGGATTTTTATGATGAGATCCGTATGGATGCCAATATATGCATTGATCGCGATCTCCCTATCGGGTGCGATCATACCAGCACTAATGCACCGGATCCCATCAAAACTCCGCAGTTAAGCGTGCTTGGGCGAGAGTAGTACTAGGATGGGTGACCTCCTGGGAAGTCCTCGTGTTGCACCCCTTTTTCGCGGCCGAAATCCGTGCGAGTCCAAACTATGCAGTTAAGCGTGCTTGGGAGAGAGTAGTACTTGGATGGGTGACCTCCTGGGAAGTCCTCGTGTTGCACCCCTTTTTATGATGGCAAAATCCATTGGAGTGTAAACTCCTCAATTAAGCACGATGAGTACGGTTTGTTCAGTCATCGTATTGCTCTCCAGGATTTTTATGATGAGATCCGTATGGATGCCAATATATGCATTGATCGCGATCTCCCTATCGGGTGCGATCATACCAGCACTAATGCACCGGATCCCATCAGAACTCCGCAGTTAAGCGTGCTTGGGCGAGAGTAGTACTAGGATGGGTGACCTCCTGGGAAGTCCTCGTGTTGCACCCCTTTTTCGCGGCCGAAATCCGTGCGAGTCCAAACTATGCAGTTAAGCGTGCTTGGGCGAGAGTAGTACTAGGATGGGTGACCTCCTGGGAAGTCCTCGTGTTGCACCCCTTTTTCGCGGCCGAAATCCGTGCGAGTCCAAACTATGCAGTTAAGCGTGCTTGGGCGAGAGTAGTACTTGGAAGGGTGACCTCCTGGGAAGTCCTCGTGTTGCACCCCTTTTTCGCGGCCGAAATCCGTGCGAGTCCAAACTATGCAGTTAAGCGTGCTTGGGCGAGAGTAGTACTAGGATGGGTGACCTCCTGGGAAGTCCTCGTGTTGCACCCCTTTTTCGCGGCCGAAATCCGTGCGAGTCCAAACTATGCAGTTAAGCGTGCTTGGGAGAGAGTAGTACTTGGATGGGTGACCTCCTGGGAAGTCCTCGTGTTGCACCCCTTTTTATGATGGCAAAATCCATTGGAGTGTAAACTCCTCAATTAAGCACGATGAGTACGGTTTGTTCAGTCATCGTATTGCTCTCCAGGATTTTTATGATGAGATCCGTATGGATGCCAATATATGCATTGATCGCGATCTCCCTATCGGGTGCGATCATACCAGCACTAATGCACCGGATCCCATCAAAACTCCGCAGTTAAGCGTGCTTGGGCGAGAGTAGTACTAGGATGGGTGACCTCCTGGGAAGTCCTCGTGTTGCACCCCTTTTTCGCGGCCGAAATCCGTGCGAGTCCAAACTATGCAGTTAAGCGTGCTTGGGAGAGAGTAGTACTTGGATGGGTGACCTCCTGGGAAGTCCTCGTGTTGCACCCCTTTTTATGATGGCAAAATCCATTGGAGTGTAAACTCCTCAATTAAGCACGATGAGTACGGTTTGTTCAGTCATCGTATTGCTCTCCAGGATTTTTATGATGAGATCCGTATGGATGCCAATATATGCATTGATCGCGATCTCCCTATCGGGTGCGATCATACCAGCACTAATGCACCGGATCCCATCAGAACTCCGCAGTTAAGCGTGCTTGGGCGAGAGTAGTACTAGGATGGGTGACCTCCTGGGAAGTCCTCGTGTTGCACCCCTTTTTCGCGGCCGAAATCCGTGCGAGTCCAAACTATGCAGTTAAGCGTGCTTGGGCGAGAGTAGTACTAGGATGGGTGACCTCCTGGGAAGTCCTCGTGTTGCACCCCTTTTTCGCGGCCGAAATCCGTGCGAGTCCAAACTATGCAGTTAAGCGTGCTTGGGCGAGAGTAGTACTTGGAAGGGTGACCTCCTGGGAAGTCCTCGTGTTGCACCCCTTTTTCGCGGCCGAAATCCGTGCGAGTCCAAACTATGCAGTTAAGCGTGCTTGGGCGAGAGTAGTACTAGGATGGGTGACCTCCTGGGAAGTCCTCGTGTTGCACCCCTTTTTCGCGGCCGAAATCCGTGCGAGTCCAAACTATGCAGTTAAGCGTGCTTGGGCGAGAGTAGTACTTGGATGGGTGACCTCCTGGGAAGTCCTCGTGTTGCACCCCTTTTTCGCGGCCGAAATCCGTGCGAGTCCAAACTATGCAGTTAAGCGTGCTTGGGAGAGAGTAGTACTTGGATGGGTGACCTCCTGGGAAGTCCTTGTGTTGCACCCCTTTTTATGATGACAAAATCCATTGGAGTGTAAACTCCTCAATTAAGCACGATGAGTACGGTTTGTTCAGTCATCGTATTGCTCTCCAGGATTTTTATGATGAGATCCGTATGGATGCCAATATTTGCATTGATCGCGATCTCCCTATCGGGTGCGATCATACCAGCACTAATGCACCGGATCCCATCAGAACTCCACAGTTAAGCGTGCTTGGGCGAGAGTAGTACTAGGATGGGTGACCTCCTGGGAAGTCCTCGTGTTGCACCCCTTTTTCGCGGCCGAAATCCGTGCGAGTCCAAACTATGCAGTTAAGCGTGCTTGGGAGAGAGTAGTACTTGGATGGGTGACCTCCTGGGAAGTCCTCGTGTTGCACCCCTTTTTATGATGGCAAAATCCATTGGAGTGTAAACTCCTCAATTAAGCACGATGAGTACGGTTTGTTCAGTCATCGTATTACTCTCCAGGATTTTTATGATGAGATCCGTATGGATGCCAATATATGCATTGATCGCGATCTCCCTATCGGGTGCGATCATACCAGCACTAATGCACCGGATCCCATCAGAACTCCGCAGTTAAGCGTGCTTGGGCGAGAGTAGTACTAGGATGGGTGACCTCCTGGGAAGTCCTCGTGTTGCACCCCTTTTTCGCGGCCGAAATCCGTGCGAGTCCAAACTATGCAGTTAAGCGTGCTTGGGCGAGAGTAGTACTTGGAAGGGTGACCTCCTGGGAAGTCCTCGTGTTGCACCCCTTTTTCGCGGCCGAAATCCGTGCGAGTCCAAACTATGCAGTTAAGCGTGCTTGGGCGAGAGTAGTACTAGGATGGGTGACCTCCTGGGAAGTCCTCGTGTTGCACCCCTTTTTCGCGGCCGAAATCCGTGCGAGTCCAAACTATGTAGTTAAGCGTGCTTGGGAGAGAGTAGTACTTGGATGGGTGACCTCCTGGGAAGTCCTCGTGTTGCACCCCTTTTTATGATGGTAAAATCCATTGGAGTGTAAACTCCTCAATTAAGCACGATGAGTACGGTTTGTTCAGTCATCGTATTGCTCTCCAGGATTTTTATGATGAGATCCGTATGGATGCCAATATTTGCATTGATCGCGATCTCCCTATCGGGTGCGATCATACCAGCACTAATGCACCGGATCCCATCAGAACTCCGCAGTTAAGCGTGCTTGGGCGAGAGTAGTACTAGGATGGGTGACCTCCTGGGAAGTCCTCGTGTTGCACCCCTTTTTCGCGGCCGAAATCCGTGCGAGTCCAAACTATGCAGTTAAGCGTGCTTGGGAGAGAGTAGTACTTGGATGGGTGACCTCCTGGGAAGTCCTCGTGTTGCACCCCTTTTTATGATGGCAAAATCCATTGGAGTGTAAACTCCTCAATTAAGCACGATGAGTACGGTTTGTTCAGTCATCGTATTACTCTCCAGGATTTTTATGATGAGATCCGTATGGATGCCAATATATGCATTGATCGCGATCTCCCTATCGGGTGCGATCATACCAGCACTAATGCACCGGATCCCATCAGAACTCCGCAGTTAAGCGTGCTTGGGCGAGAGTAGTACTAGGATGGGTGACCTCCTGGGAAGTCCTCGTGTTGCACCCCTTTTTCGCGGCCGAAATCCGTGCGAGTCCAAACTATGCAGTTAAGCGTGCTTGGGCGAGAGTAGTACTTGGAAGGGTGACCTCCTGGGAAGTCCTCGTGTTGCACCCCTTTTTCGCGGCCGAAATCCGTGCGAGTCCAAACTATGCAGTTAAGCGTGCTTGGGCGAGAGTAGTACTAGGATGGGTGACCTCCTGGGAAGTCCTCGTGTTGCACCCCTTTTTCGCGGCCGAAATCCGTGCGAGTCCAAACTATGCAGTTAAGCGTGCTTGGGAGAGAGTAGTACTTGGATGGGTGACCTCCTGGGAAGTCCTCGTGTTGCACCCCTTTTTATGATGGTAAAATCCATTGGAGTGTAAACTCCTCAATTAAGCACGATGAGTACGGTTTGTTCAGTCATCGTATTGCTCTCCAGGATTTTTATGATGAGATCCGTATGGATGCCAATATTTGCATTGATCGCGATCTCCCTATCGGGTGCGATCATACCAGCACTAATGCACCGGATCCCATCAGAACTCCGCATTTAAGCGTGCTTGGGCGAGAGTAGTACTAGGATGGGTGACCTCCTGGGAAGTCCTCGTGTTGCACCCCTTTTTCGCGGCCGAAATCCGTGCGAGTCCAAACTATGCAGTTAAGCGTGCTTGGGAGAGAGTAGTACTTGGATGGGTGACCTCCTGGGAAGTCCTCGTGTTGCACCCCTTTTTATGATGGCAAAATCCATTGGAGTGTAAACTCCTCAATTAAGCACGATGAGTACGGTTTGTTCAGTCATCGTATTGCTCTCCAGGATTTTTATGATGAGATCCGTATGGATGCCAATATATGCATTGATCGCGATCTCCCTATCGGGTGCGATCATACCAGCACTAATGCACCGGATCCCATCAAAACTCCGCAGTTAAGCGTGCTTGGGCGAGAGTAGTACTAGGATGGGTGACCTCCTGGGAAGTCCTCGTGTTGCACCCCTTTTTCGCGGCCGAAATCCGTGCGAGTCCAAACTATGCAGTTAAGCGTGCTTGGGAGAGAGTAGTACTTGGATGGGTGACCTCCTGGGAAGTCCTCGTGTTGCACCCCTTTTTATGATGGTAAAATCCATTGGAGTGTAAACTCCTCAATTAAGCACGATGAGTACGGTTTGTTCAGTCATCGTATTGCTCTCCAGGATTTTTATGATGAGATCCGTATGGATGCCAATATTTGCATTGATCGCGATCTCCCTATCGGGTGCGATCATACCAGCACTAATGCACCGGATCCCATCAGAACTCCGCAGTTAAGCGTGCTTGGGCGAGAGTAGTACTAGGATGGGTGACCTCCTGGGAAGTCCTCGTGTTGCACCCCTTTTTCGCGGCCGAAATCCGTGCGAGTCCAAACTATGCAGTTAAGCGTGCTTGGGAGAGAGTAGTACTTGGATGGGTGACCTCCTGGGAAGTCCTCGTGTTGCACCCCTTTTTATGATGGCAAAATCCATTGGAGTGTAAACTCCTCAATTAAGCACGATGAGTACGGTTTGTTCAGTCATCGTATTGCTCTCCAGGATTTTTATGATGAGATCCGTATGGATGCCAATATATGCATTGATCGCGATCTCCCTATCGGGTGCGATCATACCAGCACTAATGCACCGGATCCCATCAGAACTCCGCAGTTAAGCGTGCTTGGGCGAGAGTAGTACTAGGATGGGTGACCTCCTGGGAAGTCCTCGTGTTGCACCCCTTTTTCGCGGCCGAAATCCGTGCGAGTCCAAACTATGCAGTTAAGCGTGCTTGGGCGAGAGTAGTACTTGGAAGGGTGACCTCCTGGGAAGTCCTCGTGTTGCACCCCTTTTTCGCGGCCGAAATCCGTGCGAGTCCAAACTATGCAGTTAAGCGTGCTTGGGCGAGAGTAGTACTAGGATGGGTGACCTCCTGGGAAGTCCTCGTGTTGCACCCCTTTTTCGCGGCCGAAATCCGTGCGAGTCCAAACTATGCAGTTAAGCGTGCTTGGGAGAGAGTAGTACTTGGATGGGTGACCTCCTGGGAAGTCCTCGTGTTGCACCCCTTTTTATGATGGTAAAATCCATTGGAGTGTAAACTCCTCAATTAAGCACGATGAGTACGGTTTGTTCAGTCATCGTATTGCTCTCCAGGATTTTTATGATGAGATCCGTATGGATGCCAATATTTGCATTGATCGCGATCTCCCTATCGGGTGCGATCATACCAGCACTAATGCACCGGATCCCATCAGAACTCCGCATTTAAGCGTGCTTGGGCGAGAGTAGTACTAGGATGGGTGACCTCCTGGGAAGTCCTCGTGTTGCACCCCTTTTTCGCGGCCGAAATCCGTGCGAGTCCAAACTATGCAGTTAAGCGTGCTTGGGAGAGAGTAGTACTTGGATGGGTGACCTCCTGGGAAGTCCTCGTGTTGCACCCCTTTTTATGATGGCAAAATCCATTGGAGTGTAAACTCCTCAATTAAGCACGATGAGTACGGTTTGTTCAGTCATCGTATTGCTCTCCAGGATTTTTATGATGAGATCCGTATGGATGCCAATATATGCATTGATCGCGATCTCCCTATCGGGTGCGATCATACCAGCACTAATGCACCGGATCCCATCAAAACTCCGCAGTTAAGCGTGCTTGGGCGAGAGTAGTACTAGGATGGGTGACCTCCTGGGAAGTCCTCGTGTTGCACCCCTTTTTCGCGGCCGAAATCCGTGCGAGTCCAAACTATGCAGTTAAGCGTGCTTGGGAGAGAGTAGTACTTGGATGGGTGACCTCCTGGGAAGTCCTCGTGTTGCACCCCTTTTTATGATGGTAAAATCCATTGGAGTGTAAACTCCTCAATTAAGCACGATGAGTACGGTTTGTTCAGTCATCGTATTGCTCTCCAGGATTTTTATGATGAGATCCGTATGGATGCCAATATTTGCATTGATCGCGATCTCCCTATCGGGTGCGATCATACCAGCACTAATGCACCGGATCCCATCAGAACTCCGCAGTTAAGCGTGCTTGGGCGAGAGTAGTACTAGGATGGGTGACCTCCTGGGAAGTCCTCGTGTTGCACCCCTTTTTCGCGGCCGAAATCCGTGCGAGTCCAAACTATGCAGTTAAGCGTGCTTGGGAGAGAGTAGTACTTGGATGGGTGACCTCCTGGGAAGTCCTCGTGTTGCACCCCTTTTTATGATGGCAAAATCCATTGGAGTGTAAACTCCTCAATTAAGCACGATGAGTACGGTTTGTTCAGTCATCGTATTGCTCTCCAGGATTTTTATGATGAGATCCGTATGGATGCCAATATATGCATTGATCGCGATCTCCCTATCGGGTGCGATCATACCAGCACTAATGCACCGGATCCCATCAGAACTCCGCAGTTAAGCGTGCTTGGGCGAGAGTAGTACTAGGATGGGTGACCTCCTGGGAAGTCCTCGTGTTGCACCCCTTTTTCGCGGCCGAAATCCGTGCGAGTCCAAACTATGCAGTTAAGCGTGCTTGGGCG
The DNA here is from genome assembly GCA_037074615.1 of Leucaena leucocephala. NCBI lineage: Eukaryota > Viridiplantae > Streptophyta > Magnoliopsida > Fabales > Fabaceae > Leucaena > Leucaena leucocephala. Next base: position 20,800,417 of record CM073520.1, read on the forward strand.
AGAGTAGTACTTGGAAGGGTGACCTCCTGGGAAGTCCTCGTGTTGCACCCCTTTTTCGCGGCCGAAATCCGTGCGAGTCCAAACTATGCAGTTAAGCGTGCTTGGGCGAGAGTAGTACTAGGATGGGTGACCTCCTGGGAAGTCCTCGTGTTGCACCCCTTTTTCGCGGCCGAAATCCGTGCGAGTCCAAACTATGCAGTTAAGCGTGCTTGGGAGAGAGTAGTACTTGGATGGGTGACCTCCTGGGAAGTCCTCGTGTTGCACCCCTTTTTATGATGGTAAAATCCATTGGAGTGTAAACTCCTCAATTAAGCACGATGAGTACGGTTTGTTCAGTCATCGTATTGCTCTCCAGGATTTTTATGATGAGATCCGTATGGATGCCAATATTTGCATTGATCGCGATCTCCCTATCGGGTGCGATCATACCAGCACTAATGCACCGGATCCCATCAGAACTCCGCATTTAAGCGTGCTTGGGCGAGAGTAGTACTAGGATGGGTGACCTCCTGGGAAGTCCTCGTGTTGCACCCCTTTTTCGCGGCCGAAATCCGTGCGAGTCCAAACTATGCAGTTAAGCGTGCTTGGGAGAGAGTAGTACTTGGATGGGTGACCTCCTGGGAAGTCCTCGTGTTGCACCCCTTTTTATGATGGCAAAATCCATTGGAGTGTAAACTCCTCAATTAAGCACGATGAGTACGGTTTGTTCAGTCATCGTATTGCTCTCCAGGATTTTTATGATGAGATCCGTATGGATGCCAATATATGCATTGATCGCGATCTCCCTATCGGGTGCGATCATACCAGCACTAATGCACCGGATCCCATCAAAACTCCGCAGTTAAGCGTGCTTGGGCGAGAGTAGTACTAGGATGGGTGACCTCCTGGGAAGTCCTCGTGTTGCACCCCTTTTTCGCGGCCGAAATCCGTGCGAGTCCAAACTATGCAGTTAAGCGTGCTTGGGAGAGAGTAGTACTTGGATGGGTGACCTCCTGGGAAGTCCTCGTGTTGCACCCCTTTTTATGATGGTAAAATCCATTGGAGTGTAAACTCCTCAATTAAGCACGATGAGTACGGTTTGTTCAGTCATCGTATTGCTCTCCAGGATTTTTATGATGAGATCCGTATGGATGCCAATATTTGCATTGATCGCGATCTCCCTATCGGGTGCGATCATACCAGCACTAATGCACCGGATCCCATCAGAACTCCGCAGTTAAGCGTGCTTGGGCGAGAGTAGTACTAGGATGGGTGACCTCCTGGGAAGTCCTCGTGTTGCACCCCTTTTTCGCGGCCGAAATCCGTGCGAGTCCAAACTATGCAGTTAAGCGTGCTTGGGAGAGAGTAGTACTTGGATGGGTGACCTCCTGGGAAGTCCTCGTGTTGCACCCCTTTTTATGATGGCAAAATCCATTGGAGTGTAAACTCCTCAATTAAGCACGATGAGTACGGTTTGTTCAGTCATCGTATTACTCTCCAGGATTTTTATGATGAGATCCGTATGGATGCCAATATATGCATTGATCGCGATCTCCCTATCGGGTGCGATCATACCAGCACTAATGCACCGGATCCCATCAGAACTCCGCAGTTAAGCGTGCTTGGGCGAGAGTAGTACTAGGATGGGTGACCTCCTGGGAAGTCCTCGTGTTGCACCCCTTTTTCGCGGCCGAAATCCGTGCGAGTCCAAACTATGCAGTTAAGCGTGCTTGGGCGAGAGTAGTACTTGGAAGGGTGACCTCCTGGGAAGTCCTCGTGTTGCACCCCTTTTTCGCGGCCGAAATCCGTGCGAGTCCAAACTATGCAGTTAAGCGTGCTTGGGCGAGAGTAGTACTAGGATGGGTGACCTCCTGGGAAGTCCTCGTGTTGCACCCCTTTTTCACGGCCGAAATCCGTGCGAGTCCAAACTATGCAGTTAAGCGTGCTTGGGAGAGAGTAGTACTTGGATGGGTGACCTCCTGGGAAGTCCTCGTGTTGCACCCCTTTTTATGATGGTAAAATCCATTGGAGTGTAAACTCCTCAATTAAGCACGATGAGTACGGTTTGTTCAGTCATCGTATTGCTCTCCAGGATTTTTATGATGAGATCCGTATGGATGCCAATATTTGCATTGATCGCGATCTCCCTATCGGGTGCGATCATACCAGCACTAATGCACCGGATCCCATCAGAACTCCGCATTTAAGCGTGCTTGGGCGAGAGTAGTACTAGGATGGGTGACCTCCTGGGAAGTCCTCGTGTTGCACCCCTTTTTCGCGGCCGAAATCCGTGCGAGTCCAAACTATGCAGTTAAGCGTGCTTGGGAGAGAGTAGTACTTGGATGGGTGACCTCCTGGGAAGTCCTCGTGTTGCACCCCTTTTTATGATGGCAAAATCCATTGGAGTGTAAACTCCTCAATTAAGCACGATGAGTACGGTTTGTTCAGTCATCGTATTGCTCTCCAGGATTTTTATGATGAGATCCGTATGGATGCCAATATATGCATTGATCGCGATCTCCCTATCGGGTGCGATCATACCAGCACTAATGCACCGGATCCCATCAAAACTCTGCAGTTAAGCGTGCTTGGGCGAGAGTAGTACTAGGATGGGTGACCTCCTGGGAAGTCCTCGTGTTGCACCCCTTTTTCGCGGCCGAAATCCGTGCGAGTCCAAACTATGCAGTTAAGCGTGCTTGGGAGAGAGTAGTACTTGGATGGGTGACCTCCTGGGAAGTCCTCGTGTTGCACCCCTTTTTATGATGGCAAAATCCATTGGAGTGTAAACTCCTCAATTAAGCACGATGAGTACGGTTTGTTCAGTCATCGTATTGCTCTCCAGGATTTTTATGATGAGATCCGTATGGATGCCAATATATGCATTGATCGCGATCTCCCTATCGGGTGCGATCATACCAGCACTAATGCACCGGATCCCATCAAAACTCCGCAGTTAAGCGTGCTTGGGCGAGAGTAGTACTAGGATGGGTGACCTCCTGGGAAGTCCTCGTGTTGCACCCCTTTTTCGCGGCCGAAATCCGTGCGAGTCCAAACTATGCAGTTAAGCGTGCTTGGGAGAGAGTAGTACTTGGATGGGTGACCTCCTGGGAAGTCCTCGTGTTGCACCCCTTTTTATGATGGCAAAATCCATTGGAGTGTAAACTCCTCAATTAAGCACGATGAGTACGGTTTGTTCAGTCATCGTATTGCTCTCCAGGATTTTTATGATGAGATCCGTATGGATGCCAATATATGCATTGATCGCGATCTCCCTATCGGGTGCGATCATACCAGCACTAATGCACCGGATTCCATCAGAACTCCGCAGTTAAGCGTGCTTGGGCGAGAGTAGTACTAGGATGGGTGACCTCCTGGGAAGTCCTCGTGTTGCACCCCTTTTTCGCGGCCGAAATCCGTGCGAGTCCAAACTATGCAGTTAAGCGTGCTTGGGCGAGAGTAGTACTAGGATGGGTGACCTCCTGGGAAGTCCTCGTGTTGCACCCCTTTTTATGATGGCAAAATCCATTGGAGTGTAAACTCCTCAATTAAGCACGATGAGTACGGTTTGTTCAGTCATCGTATTGCTCTCCAGGATTTTTATGATGAGATCCGTATGGATGCCAATATATGCATTGATCGCGATCTCCCTATCGGGTGCGATCATACCAGCACTAATGCATCGGATCCCATCAGAACTCCGCAGTCAAGCGTGCTTGGGCGAGAGTAGTACTAGGATGGGTGACCTCCTGGGAAGTCCTCGTGTTGCACCCCTTTTTCGCGGCTGAAATCCGTGCGAGTCCAAACTATGCAGTTAAGCGTGCTTGGGAGAGAGTAGTACTTGGATGGGTGACCTCCTGGAAAGTCCTCGTGTTGCACCCCTTTTTATGATGGCAAAATCCATTGGAGTGTAAACTCCTCAATTAAGCACGATGAGTACGGTTTGTTCAGTCATCGTATTGCTCTCCAGGATTTTTATGATGAGATCCGTATGGATGCCAATATATGCATTGATCGCGATCTCCCTATCGGGTGCGATCATACCAGCACTAATGCACCGGATCCCATCAGAACTCCGCAGTGAAGCGTGCTTGGGCGAGAGTAGTACTAGGATGGGTGACCTCCTGGGAAGTCCTCGTGTTGCACCCCTTTTTCGCGGCCGAAATCCGTGCGAGTCCAAACTATGCAGTTAAGCGTGCTTGGGCGAGAGTAGTACTAGGATGGGTGACCTCCTGGGAAGTCCTCGTGTTGCACCCCTTTTTCGCGGCCGAAATCCGTGCGAGTCCAAACTATGCAGTTAAGCGTGCTTGGGAGAGAGTAGTACTTGGATGGGTGACCTCCTGGGAAGTCCTCGTGTTGCACCCCTTTTTATGATGGTAAAATCCATTGGAGTGTAAACTCCTCAATTAAGCACGATGAGTACGGTTTGTTCAGTCATCGTATTGCTCTCCAGGATTTTTATGATGAGATCCGTATGGATGCCAATATTTGCATTGATCGCGATCTCCCTATCGGGTGCGATCATACCAGCACTAATGCACCGGATCCCATCAGAACTCCGCATTTAAGGGTGCTTGGGCGAGAGTAGTACTAGGATGGGTGACCTCCTGGGAAGTCCTCGTGTTGCACCCCTTTTTCGCGGCCGAAATCCGTGCGAGTCCAAACTATGCAGTTAAGCGTGCTTGGGAGAGAGTAGTACTTGGATGGGTGACCTCCTGGGAAGTCCTCGTGTTGCACCCCTTTTTATGATGGCAAAATCCATTGGAGTGTAAACTCCTCAATTAAGCACGATGAGTACGGTTTGTTCAGTCATCGTATTGCTCTCCAGGATTTTTATGATGAGATCCGTATGGATGCCAATATATGCATTGATCGCGATCTCCCTATCGGGTGCGATCATACCAGCACTAATGCACCGGATCCCATCAAAACTCCGCAGTTAAGCGTGCTTGGGCGAGAGTAGTACTAGGATGGGTGACCTCCTGGGAAGTCCTCGTGTTGCACCCCTTTTTCGCGGCCGAAATCCGTGCGAGTCCAAACTATGCAGTTAAGCGTGCTTGGGAGAGAGTAGTACTTGGATGGGTGACCTCCTGGGAAGTCCTCGTGTTGCACCCCTTTTTATGATGGTAAAATCCATTGGAGTGTAAACTCCTCAATTAAGCACGATGAGTACGGTTTGTTCAGTCATCGTATTGCTCTCCAGGATTTTTATGATGAGATCCGTATGGATGCCAATATTTGCATTGATCGCGATCTCCCTATCGGGTGCGATCATACCAGCACTAATGCACCGGATCCCATCAGAACTCCGCAGTTAAGCGTGCTTGGGCGAGAGTAGTACTAGGATGGGTGACCTCCTGGGAAGTCCTCGTGTTGCACCCCTTTTTCGCGGCCGAAATCCGTGCGAGTCCAAACTATGCAGTTAAGCGTGCTTGGGAGAGAGTAGTACTTGGATGGGTGACCTCCTGGGAAGTCCTCGTGTTGCACCCCTTTTTATGATGGCAAAATCCATTGGAGTGTAAACTCCTCAATTAAGCACGATGAGTACGGTTTGTTCAGTCATCGTATTACTCTCCAGGATTTTTATGATGAGATCCGTATGGATGCCAATATATGCATTGATCGCGATCTCCCTATCGGGTGCGATCATACCAGCACTAATGCACCGGATCCCATCAGAACTCCGCAGTTAAGCGTGCTTGGGCGAGAGTAGTACTAGGATGGGTGACCTCCTGGGAAGTCCTCGTGTTGCACCCCTTTTTCGCGGCCGAAATCCGTGCGAGTCCAAACTATGCAGTTAAGCGTGCTTGGGCGAGAGTAGTACTTGGAAGGGTGACCTCCTGGGAAGTCCTCGTGTTGCACCCCTTTTTCGCGGCCGAAATCCGTGCGAGTCCAAACTATGCAGTTAAGCGTGCTTGGGCGAGAGTAGTACTAGGATGGGTGACCTCCTGGGAAGTCCTCGTGTTGCACTCCTTTTTCGCGGCCGAAATCCGTGCGAGTCCAAACTATGCAGTTAAGCGTGCTTGGGAGAGAGTAGTACTTGGATGGGTGACCTCCTGGGAAGTCCTCGTGTTGCACCCCTTTTTATGATGGTAAAATCCATTGGAGTGTAAACTCCTCAATTAAGCACGATGAGTACGGTTTGTTCAGTCATCGTATTGCTCTCCAGGATTTTTATGATGAGATCCGTATGGATGCCAATATTTGCATTGATCGCGATCTCCCTATCGGGTGCGATCATACCAGCACTAATGCACCGGATCCCATCAGAACTCCGCAGTTAAGCGTGCTTGGGCGAGAGTAGTACTAGGATGGGTGACCTCCTGGGAAGTCCTCGTGTTGCACCCCTTTTTCGCGGCCGAAATCCGTGCGAGTCCAAACTATGCAGTTAAGCGTGCTTGGGAGAGAGTAGTACTTGGATGGGTGACCTCCTGGGAAGTCCTCGTGTTGCACCCCTTTTTATGATGGCAAAATCCATTGGAGTGTAAACTCCTCAATTAAGCACGATGAGTACGGTTTGTTCAGTCATCGTATTACTCTCCAGGATTTTTATGATGAGATCCGTATGGATGCCAATATATGCATTGATCGCGATCTCCCTATCGGGTGCGATCATACCAGCACTAATGCACCGGATCCCATCAGAACTCCGCAGTTAAGCATGCTTGGGCGAGAGTAGTACTAGGATGGGTGACCTCCTGGGAAGTCCTCGTGTTGCACCCCTTTTTCGCGGCCGAAATCCGTGCGAGTCCAAACTATGCAGTTAAGCGTGCTTGGGCGAGAGTAGTACTTGGAAGGGTGACCTCCTGGGAAGTCCTCGTGTTGCACCCCTTTTTCGCGGCCGAAATCCGTGCGAGTCCAAACTATGCAGTTAAGCGTGCTTGGGCGAGAGTAGTACTAGGATGGGTGACCTCCTGGGAAGTCCTCGTGTTGCACCCCTTTTTCGCGGCCGAAATCCGTGCGAGTCCAAACTATGCAGTTAAGCGTGCTTGGGAGAGAGTAGTACTTGGATGGGTGACCTCCTGGGAAGTCCTCGTGTTGCACCCCTTTTTATGATGGTAAAATCCATTGGAGTGTAAACTCCTCAATTAAGCACGATGAGTACGGTTTGTTCAGTCATCGTATTGCTCTCCAGGATTTTTATGATGAGATCCGTATGGATGCCAATATTTGCATTGATCGCGATCTCCCTATCGGGTGCGATCATACCAGCACTAATGCACCGGATCCCATCAGAACTCCGCAGTTAAGCGTGCTTGGGCGAGAGTAGTACTAGGATGGGTGACCTCCTGGGAAGTCCTCGTGTTGCACCCCTTTTTCGCGGCCGAAATCCGTGCGAGTCCAAACTATGCAGTTAAGCGTGCTTGGGAGAGAGTAGTACTTGGATGGGTGACCTCCTGGGAAGTCCTCGTGTTGCACCCCTTTTTATGATGGCAAAATCCATTGGAGTGTAAACTCCTCAATTAAGCACGATGAGTACGGTTTGTTCAGTCATCGTATTGCTCTCCAGGATTTTTATGATGAGATCCGTATGGATGCCAATATATGCATTGATCGCGATCTCCCTATCGGGTGCGATCATACCAGCACTAATGCACCGGATCCCATCAGAACTCCGCAGTTAAGCGTGCTTGGGCGAGAGTAGTACTAGGATGGGTGACCTCCTGGGAAGTCCTCGTGTTGCACCCCTTTTTCGCGGCCGAAATCCGTGCGAGTCCAAACTATGCAGTTAAGCGTGCTTGGGCGAGAGTAGTACTAGGATGGGTGACCTCCTGGGAAGTCCTCGTGTTGCACCCCTTTTTCGCGGCCGAAATCCGTGCGAGTCCAAACTATGCAGTTAAGCGTGCTTGGGCGAGAGTAGTACTTGGAAGGGTGACCTCCTGGGAAGTCCTCGTGTTGCACCCCTTTTTCGCGGCCGAAATCCGTGCGAGTCCAAACTATGCAGTTAAGCGTGCTTGGGCGAGAGTAGTACTAGGATGGGTGACCTCCTGGGAAGTCCTCGTGTTGCACCCCTTTTTCGCGGCCGAAATCCGTGCGAGTCCAAACTATGCAGTTAAGCGTGCTTGGGCGAGAGTAGTACTTGGATGGGTGACCTCCTGGGAAGTCCTCGTGTTGCACCCCTTTTTCGCGGCCGAAATCCGTGCGAGTCCAAACTATGCAGTTAAGCGTGCTTGGGAGAGAGTAGTACTTGGATGGGTGACCTCCTGGGAAGTCCTTGTGTTGCACCCCTTTTTATGATGACAAAATCCATTGGAGTGTAAACTCCTCAATTAAGCACGATGAGTACGGTTTGTTCAGTCATCGTATTGCTCTCCAGGATTTTTATGATGAGATCCGTATGGATGCCAATATATGCATTGATCGCGATCTCCCTATCGGGTGCGATCATACCAGCACTAATGCACCGGATTCCATCAGAACTCCGCAGTTAAGCGTGCTTGGGCGAGAGTAGTACTAGGATGGGTGACCTCCTGGGAAGTCCTCGTGTTGCACCCCTTTTTATGATGGCAAAATCCATTGGAGTGTAAACTCCTCAATTAAGCACGATGAGTACGGTTTGTTCAGTCATCGTATTGCTCTCCAGGATTTTTATGATGAGATCCGTATGGATGCCAATATATGCATTGATCGCGATCTCCCTATCGGGTGCGATCATACCAGCACTAATGCATCGGATCCCATCAGAACTCCGCAGTCAAGCGTGCTTGGGCGAGAGTAGTACTAGGATGGGTGACCTCCTGGGAAGTCCTCGTGTTGCACCCCTTTTTCGCGGCTGAAATCCGTGCGAGTCCAAACTATGCAGTTAAGCGTGCTTGGGAGAGAGTAGTACTTGGATGGGTGACCTCCTGGAAAGTCCTCGTGTTGCACCCCTTTTTATGATGGCAAAATCCATTGGAGTGTAAACTCCTCAATTAAGCACGATGAGTACGGTTTGTTCAGTCATCGTATTGCTCTCCAGGATTTTTATGATGAGATCCGTATGGATGCCAATATATGCATTGATCGCGATCTCCCTATCGGGTGCGATCATACCAGCACTAATGCACCGGATCCCATCAGAACTCCGCAGTTAAGCGTGCTTGGGCGAGAGTAGTACTAGGATGGGTGACCTCCTGGGAAGTCCTCGTGTTGCACCCCTTTTTCGCGGCCGAAATCCGTGCGAGTCCAAACTATGCAGTTAAGCGTGCTTGGGCGAGAGTAGTACTTGGATGGGTGACCTCCTGGGAAGTCCTCGTGTTGCACCCCTTTTTCGCGGCCGAAATCCGTGCGAGTCCAAACTATGCAGTTAAGCGTGCTTGGGAGAGAGTAGTACTTGGATGGGTGACCTCCTGGGAAGTCCTTGTGTTGCACCCCTTTTTATGATGACAAAATCCATTGGAGTGTAAACTCCTCAATTAAGCACGATGAGTACGGTTTGTTCAGTCATCGTATTGCTCTCCAGGATTTTTATGATGAGATCCGTATGGATGCCAATATTTGCATTGATCGCGATCTCCCTATCGGGTGCGATCATACCAGCACTAATGCACCGGATCCCATCAGAACTCCGCAGTTAAGCGTGCTTGGGCGAGAGTAGTACTAGGATGGGTGACCTCCTGGGAAGTCCTCGTGTTGCACCCCTTTTTCGCGGCCGAAATCCGTGCGAGTCCAAACTATGCAGTTAAGCGTGCTTGGGAGAGAGTAGTACTTGGATGGGTGACCTCCTGGGAAGTCCTCGTGTTGCACCCCTTTTTATGATGGCAAAATCCATTGGAGTGTAAACTCCTCAATTAAGCACGATGAGTACGGTTTGTTCAGTCATCGTATTACTCTCCAGGATTTTTATGATGAGATCCGTATGGATGCCAATATATGCATTGATCGCGATCTCCCTATCGGGTGCGATCATACCAGCACTAATGCACCGGATCCCATCAGAACTCCGCAGTTAAGCGTGCTTGGGCGAGAGTAGTACTAGGATGGGTGACCTCCTGGGAAGTCCTCGTGTTGCACCCCTTTTTCGCGGCCGAAATCCGTGCGAGTCCAAACTATGCAGTTAAGCGTGCTTGGGCGAGAGTAGTACTAGGATGGGTGACCTCCTGGGAAGTCCTCGTGTTGCACCCCTTTTTCGCGGCCGAAATCCGTGCGAGTCCAAACTATGCAGTTAAGCGTGCTTGGGCGAGAGTAGTACTTGGAAGGGTGACCTCCTGGGAAGTCCTCGTGTTGCACCCCTTTTTCGCGGCCGAAATCCGTGCGAGTCCAAACTATGCAGTTAAGCGTGCTTGGGCGAGAGTAGTACTAGGATGGGTGACCTCCTGGGAAGTCCTCGTGTTGCACCCCTTTTTCGCGGCCGAAATCCGTGCGAGTCCAAACTATGCAGTTAAGCGTGCTTGGGCGAGAGTAGTACTTGGATGGGTGACCTCCTAGGAAGTCCTCGTGTTGCACCCCTTTTTCGCGGCCGAAATCCGTGCGAGTCCAAACTATGCAGTTAAGCGTGCTTGGGAGAGAGTAGTACTTGGATGGGTGACCTCCTGGGAAGTCCTTGTGTTGCACCCCTTTTTATGATGACAAAATCCATTGGAGTGTAAACTCCTCAATTAAGCACGATGAGTACGGTTTGTTCAGTCATCGTATTGCTCTCCAGGATTTTTATGATGAGATCCGTATGGATGCCAATATATGCATTGATCGCGATCTCCCTATCGGGTGCGATCATACCAGCACTAATGCACCGGATTCCATCAGAACTCCGCAGTTAAGCGTGCTTGGGCGAGAGTAGTACTAGGATGGGTGACCTCCTGGGAAGTCCTCGTGTTGCACCCCTTTTTATGATGGCAAAATCCATTGGAGTGTAAACTCCTCAATTAAGCACGATGAGTACGGTTTGTTCAGTCATCGTATTGCTCTCCAGGATTTTTATGATGAGATCCGTATGGATGCCAATATATGCATTGATCGCGATCTCCCTATCGGGTGCGATCATACCAGCACTAATGCATCGGATCCCATCAGAACTCCGCAGTCAAGCGTGCTTGGGCGAGAGTAGTACTAGGATGGGTGACCTCCTGGGAAGTCCTCGTGTTGCACCCCTTTTTCGCGGCTGAAATCCGTGCGAGTCCAAACTATGCAGTTAAGCGTGCTTGGGAGAGAGTAGTACTTGGATGGGTGACCTCCTGGAAAGTCCTCGTGTTGCACCCCTTTTTATGATGGCAAAATCCATTGGAGTGTAAACTCCTCAATTAAGCACGATGAGTACGGTTTGTTCAGTCATCGTATTGCTCTCCAGGATTTTTATGATGAGATCCGTATGGATGCCAATATATGCATTGATCGCGATCTCCCTATCGGGTGCGATCATACCAGCACTAATGCACCGGATCCCATCAGAACTCCGCAGTTAAGCGTGCTTGGGCGAGAGTAGTACTAGGATGGGTGACCTCCTGGGAAGTCCTCGTGTTGCACCCCTTTTTCGCGGCCGAAATCCGTGCGAGTCCAAACTATGCAGTTAAGCGTGCTTGGGCGAGAGTAGTACTTGGAAGGGTGACCTCCTGGGAAGTCCTCGTGTTGCACCCCTTTTTCGCGGCCGAAATCCGTGCGAGTCCAAACTATGCAGTTAAGCGTGCTTGGGCGAGAGTAGTACTTGGATGGGTGACCTCCTGGGAAGTCCTCGTGTTGCACCCCTTTTTCGCGGCCGAAATCCGTGCGAGTCCAAACTATGCAGTTAAGCGTGCTTGGGAGAGAGTAGTACTTGGATGGGTGACCTCCTGGGAAGTCCTTGTGTTGCACCCCTTTTTATGATGACAAAATCCATTGGAGTGTAAACTCCTCAATTAAGCACGATGAGTACGGTTTGTTCAGTCATCGTATTGCTCTCCAGGATTTTTATGATGAGATCCGTATGGATGCCAATATATGCATTGATCGCGATCTCCCTATCGGGTGCGATCATACCAGCACTAATGCACCGGATTCCATCAGAACTCCGCAGTTAAGCGTGCTTGGGCGAGAGTAGTACTAGGATGGGTGACCTCCTGGGAAGTCCTCGTGTTGCACCCCTTTTTATGATGGCAAAATCCATTGGAGTGTAAACTCCTCAATTAAGCACGATGAGTACGGTTTGTTCAGTCATCGTATTGCTCTCCAGGATTTTTATGATGAGATCCGTATGGATGCCAATATATGCATTGATCGCGATCTCCCTATCGGGTGCGATCATACCAGCACTAATGCATCGGATCCCATCAGAACTCCGCAGTCAAGCGTGCTTGGGCGAGAGTAGTACTAGGATGGGTGACCTCCTGGGAAGTCCTCGTGTTGCACCCCTTTTTCGCGGCTGAAATCCGTGCGAGTCCAAACTATGCAGTTAAGCGTGCTTGGGAGAGAGTAGTACTTGGATGGGTGACCTCCTGGAAAGTCCTCGTGTTGCACCCCTTTTTATGATGGCAAAATCCATTGGAGTGTAAACTCCTCAATTAAGCACGATGAGTACGGTTTGTTCAGTCATCGTATTGCTCTCCAGGATTTTTATGATGAGATCCGTATGGATGCCAATATATGCATTGATCGCGATCTCCCTATCGGGTGCGATCATACCAGCACTAATGCACCGGATCCCATCAGAACTCCGCAGTTAAGCTTGCTTGGGCGAGAGTAGTACTAGGATGGGTGACCTCCTGGGAAGTCCTCGTGTTGCACCCCTTTTTCGCGGCCGAAATCCGTGCGAGTCCAAACTATGCAGTTAAGCGTGCTTGGGCGAGAGTAGTACTTGGATGGGTGACCTCCTGGGAAGTCCTCGTGTTGCACCCCTTTTTCGCGGCCGAAATCCGTGCGAGTCCAAACTATGCAGTTAAGCGTGCTTGGGAGAGAGTAGTACTTGGATGGGTGACCTCCTGGGAAGTCCTTGTGTTGCACCCCTTTTTATGATGACAAAATCCATTGGAGTGTAAACTCCTCAATTAAGCACGATGAGTACGGTTTGTTCAGTCATCGTATTGCTCTCCAGGATTTTTATGATGAGATCCGTATGGATGCCAATATTTGCATTGATCGCGATCTCCCTATCGGGTGCGATCATACCAGCACTAATGCACCGGATCCCATCAGAACTCCGCAGTTAAGCGTGCTTGGGCGAGAGTAGTACTAGGATGGGTGACCTCCTGGGAAGTCCTCGTGTTGCACCCCTTTTTCGCGGCCGAAATCCGTGCGAGTCCAAACTATGCAGTTAAGCGTGCTTGGGAGAGAGTAGTACTTGGATGGGTGACCTCCTGGGAAGTCCTCGTGTTGCACCCCTTTTTATGATGGCAAAATCCATTGGAGTGTAAACTCCTCAATTAAGCACGATGAGTACGGTTTGTTCAGTCATCGTATTACTCTCCAGGATTTTTATGATGAGATCCGTATGGATGCCAATATATGCATTGATCGCGATCTCCCTATCGGGTGCGATCATACCAGCACTAATGCACCGGATCCCATCAGAACTCCGCAGTTAAGCGTGCTTGGGCGAGAGTAGTACTAGGATGGGTGACCTCCTGGGAAGTCCTCGTGTTGCACCCCTTTTTCGCGGCCGAAATCCGTGCGAGTCCAAACTATGCAGTTAAGCGTGCTTGGGCGAGAGTAGTACTAGGATGGGTGACCTCCTGGGAAGTCCTCGTGTTGCACCCCTTTTTCGCGGCCGAAATCCGTGCGAGTCCAAACTATGCAGTTAAGCGTGCTTGGGCGAGAGTAGTACTTGGAAGGGTGACCTCCTGGGAAGTCCTCGTGTTGCACCCCTTTTTCGCGGCCGAAATCCGTGCGAGTCCAAACTATGCAGTTAAGCGTGCTTGGGCGAGAGTAGTACTAGGATGGGTGACCTCCTGGGAAGTCCTCGTGTTGCACCCCTTTTTCGCGGCCGAAATCCGTGCGAGTCCAAACTATGCAGTTAAGCGTGCTTGGGCGAGAGTAGTACTTGGATGGGTGACCTCCTGGGAAGTCCTCGTGTTGCACCCCTTTTTCGCGGCCGAAATCCGTGCGAGTCCAAACTATGCAGTTAAGCGTGCTTGGGAGAGAGTAGTACTTGGATGGGTGACCTCCTGGGAAGTCCTTGTGTTGCACCCCTTTTTATGATGACAAAATCCATTGGAGTGTAAACTCCTCAATTAAGCACGATGAGTACGGTTTGTTCAGTCATCGTATTGCTCTCCAGGATTTTTATGATGAGATCCGTATGGATGCCAATATATGCATTGATCGCGATCTCCCTATCGGGTGCGATCATACCAGCACTAATGCACCGGATTCCATCAGAACTCCGCAGTTAAGCGTGCTTGGGCGAGAGTAGTACTAGGATGGGTGACCTCCTGGGAAGTCCTCGTGTTGCACCCCTTTTTATGATGGCAAAATCCATTGGAGTGTAAACTCCTCAATTAAGCACGATGAGTACGGTTTGTTCAGTCATCGTATTGCTCTCCAGGATTTTTATGATGAGATCCGTATGGATGCCAATATATGCATTGATCGCGATCTCCCTATCGGGTGCGATCATACCAGCACTAATGCATCGGATCCCATCAGAACTCCGCAGTCAAGCGTGCTTGGGCGAGAGTAGTACTAGGATGGGTGACCTCCTGGGAAGTCCTCGTGTTGCACCCCTTTTTCGCGGCTGAAATCCGTGCGAGTCCAAACTATGCAGTTAAGCGTGCTTGGGAGAGAGTAGTACTTGGATGGGTGACCTCCTGGAAAGTCCTCGTGTTGCACCCCTTTTTATGATGGCAAAATCCATTGGAGTGTAAACTCCTCAATTAAGCACGATGAGTACGGTTTGTTCAGTCATCGTATTGCTCTCCAGGATTTTTATGATGAGATCCGTATGGATGCCAATATATGCATTGATCGCGATCTCCCTATCGGGTGCGATCATACCAGCACTAATGCACCGGATCCCATCAGAACTCCGCAGTTAAGCGTGCTTGGGCGAGAGTAGTACTAGGATGGGTGACCTCCTGGGAAGTCCTCGTGTTGCACCCCTTTTTCGCGGCCGAAATCCGTGCGAGTCCAAACTATGCAGTTAAGCGTGCTTGGGCGAGAGTAGTACTTGGATGGGTGACCTCCTGGGAAGTCCTCGTGTTGCACCCCTTTTTCGCGGCCGAAATCCGTGCGAGTCCAAACTATGCAGTTAAGCGTGCTTGGGAGAGAGTAGTACTTGGATGGGTGACCTCCTGGGAAGTCCTTGTGTTGCACCCCTTTTTATGATGACAAAATCCATTGGAGTGTAAACTCCTCAATTAAGCACGATGAGTACGGTTTGTTCAGTCATCGTATTGCTCTCCAGGATTTTTATGATGAGATCCGTATGGATGCCAATATTTGCATTGATCGCGATCTCCCTATCGGGTGCGATCATACCAGCACTAATGCACCGGATCCCATCAGAACTCCGCAGTTAAGCGTGCTTGGGCGAGAGTAGTACTAGGATGGGTGACCTCCTGGGAAGTCCTCGTGTTGCACCCCTTTTTCGCGGCCGAAATCCGTGCGAGTCCAAACTATGCAGTTAAGCGTGCTTGGGAGAGAGTAGTACTTGGATGGGTGACCTCCTGGGAAGTCCTCGTGTTGCACCCCTTTTTATGATGGCAAAATCCATTGGAGTGTAAACTCCTCAATTAAGCACGATGAGTACGGTTTGTTCAGTCATCGTATTACTCTCCAGGATTTTTATGATGAGATCCGTATGGATGCCAATATATGCATTGATCGCGATCTCCCTATCGGGTGCGATCATACCAGCACTAATGCACCGGATCCCATCAGAACTCCGCAGTTAAGCGTGCTTGGGCGAGAGTAGTACTAGGATGGGTGACCTCCTGGGAAGTCCTCGTGTTGCACCCCTTTTTCGCGGCCGAAATCCGTGCGAGTCCAAACTATGCAGTTAAGCGTGCTTGGGCGAGAGTAGTACTAGGATGGGTGACCTCCTGGGAAGTCCTCGTGTTGCACCCCTTTTTCGCGGCCGAAATCCGTGCGAGTCCAAACTATGCAGTTAAGCGTGCTTGGGCGAGAGTAGTACTTGGAAGGGTGACCTCCTGGGAAGTCCTCGTGTTGCACCCCTTTTTCGCGGCCGAAATCCGTGCGAGTCCAAACTATGCAGTTAAGCGTGCTTGGGCGAGAGTAGTACTAGGATGGGTGACCTCCTGGGAAGTCCTCGTGTTGCACCCCTTTTTCGCGGCCGAAATCCGTGCGAGTCCAAACTATGCAGTTAAGCGTGCTTGGGCGAGAGTAGTACTTGGATGGGTGACCTCCTGGGAAGTCCTCGTGTTGCACCCCTTTTTCGCGGCCGAAATCCGTGCGAGTCCAAACTATGCAGTTAAGCGTGCTTGGGAGAGAGTAGTACTTGGATGGGTGACCTCCTGGGAAGTCCTTGTGTTGCACCCCTTTTTATGATGACAAAATCCATTGGAGTGTAAACTCCTCAATTAAGCACGATGAGTACGGTTTGTTCAGTCATCGTATTGCTCTCCAGGATTTTTATGATGAGATCCGTATGGATGCCAATATATGCATTGATCGCGATCTCCCTATCGGGTGCGATCATACCAGCACTAATGCACCGGATTCCATCAGAACTCCGCAGTTAAGCGTGCTTGGGCGAGAGTAGTACTAGGATGGGTGACCTCCTGGGAAGTCCTCGTGTTGCACCCCTTTTTATGATGGCAAAATCCATTGGAGTGTAAACTCCTCAATTAAGCACGATGAGTACGGTGTGTTCAGTCATCGTATTGCTCTCCAGGATTTTTATGATGAGATCCGTATGGATGCCAATATATGCATTGATCGCGATCTCCCTATCGGGTGCGATCATACCAGCACTAATGCACCGGATTCCATCAGAACTCCGCAGTTAAGCGTGCTTGGGCGAGAGTAGTACTAGGATGGGTGACCTCCTGGGAAGTCCTCGTGTTGCACCCCTTTTTATGATGGCAAAATCCATTGGAGTGTAAACTCCTCAATTAAGCACGATGAGTACGGTTTGTTCAGTCATCGTATTGCTCTCCAGGATTTTTATGATGAGATCCGTATGGATGCCAATATATGCATTGATCGCGATCTCCCTATCGGGTGCGATCATACCAGCACTAATGCATCGGATCCCATCAGAACTCCGCAGTCAAGCGTGCTTGGGCGAGAGTAGTACTAGGATGGGTGACCTCCTGGGAAGTCCTCGTGTTGCACCCCTTTTTCGCGGCTGAAATCCGTGCGAGTCCAAACTATGCAGTTAAGCGTGCTTGGGAGAGAGTAGTACTTGGATGGGTGACCTCCTGGAAAGTCCTCGTGTTGCACCCCTTTTTATGATGGCAAAATCCATTGGAGTGTAAACTCCTCAATTAAGCACGATGAGTACGGTTTGTTCAGTCATCGTATTGCTCTCCAGGATTTTTATGATGAGATCCGTATGGATGCCAATATATGCATTGATCGCGATCTCCCTATCGGGTGCGATCATACCAGCACTAATGCACCGGATCCCATCAGAACTCCGCAGTTAAGCGTGCTTGGGCGAGAGTAGTACTAGGATGGGTGACCTCCTGGGAAGTCCTCGTGTTGCACCCCTTTTTCGCGGCCGAAATCCGTGCGAGTCCAAACTATGCAGTTAAGCGTGCTTGGGCGAGAGTAGTACTTGGATGGGTGACCTCCTGGGAAGTCCTCGTGTTGCACCCCTTTTTCGCGGCCGAAATCCGTGCGAGTCCAAACTATGCAGTTAAGCGTGCTTGGGAGAGAGTAGTACTTGGATGGGTGACCTCCTGGGAAGTCCTTGTGTTGCACCCCTTTTTATGATGACAAAATCCATTGGAGTGTAAACTCCTCAATTAAGCACGATGAGTACGGTTTGTTCAGTCATCGTATTGCTCTCCAGGATTTTTATGATGAGATCCGTATGGATGCCAATATTTGCATTGATCGCGATCTCCCTATCGGGTGCGATCATACCAGCACTAATGCACCGGATCCCATCAGAACTCCGCAGTTAAGCGTGCTTGGGCGAGAGTAGTACTAGGATGGGTGACCTCCTGGGAAGTCCTCGTGTTGCACCCCTTTTTCGCGGCCGAAATCCGTGCGAGTCCAAACTATGCAGTTAAGCGTGCTTGGGAGAGAGTAGTACTTGGATGGGTGACCTCCTGGGAAGTCCTCGTGTTGCACCCCTTTTTATGATGGCAAAATCCATTGGAGTGTAAACTCCTCAATTAAGCACGATGAGTACGGTTTGTTCAGTCATCGTATTACTCTCCAGGATTTTTATGATGAGATCCGTATGGATGCCAATATATGCATTGATCGCGATCTCCCTATCGGGTGCGATCATACCAGCACTAATGCACCGGATCCCATCAGAACTCCGCAGTTAAGCGTGCTTGGGCGAGAGTAGTACTAGGATGGGTGACCTCCTGGGAAGTCCTCGTGTTGCACCCCTTTTTCGCGGCCGAAATCCGTGCGAGTCCAAACTATGCAGTTAAGCGTGCTTGGGCGAGAGTAGTACTAGGATGGGTGACCTCCTGGGAAGTCCTCGTGTTGCACCCCTTTTTCGCGGCCGAAATCCGTGCGAGTCCAAACTATGCAGTTAAGCGTGCTTGGGCGAGAGTAGTACTTGGAAGGGTGACCTCCTGGGAAGTCCTCGTGTTGCACCCCTTTTTCGCGGCCGAAATCCGTGCGAGTCCAAACTATGCAGTTAAGCGTGCTTGGGCGAGAGTAGTACTAGGATGGGTGACCTCCTGGGAAGTCCTCGTGTTGCACCCCTTTTTCGCGGCCGAAATCCGTGCGAGTCCAAACTATGCAGTTAAGCGTGCTTGGGCGAGAGTAGTACTTGGATGGGTGACCTCCTGGGAAGTCCTCGTGTTGCACCCCTTTTTCGCGGCCGAAATCCGTGCGAGTCCAAACTATGCAGTTAAGCGTGCTTGGGAGAGAGTAGTACTTGGATGGGTGACCTCCTGGGAAGTCCTTGTGTTGCACCCCTTTTTATGATGACAAAATCCATTGGAGTGTAAACTCCTCAATTAAGCACGATGAGTACGGTTTGTTCAGTCATCGTATTGCTCTCCAGGATTTTTATGATGAGATCCGTATGGATGCCAATATATGCATTGATCGCGATCTCCCTATCGGGTGCGATCATACCAGCACTAATGCACCGGATTCCATCAGAACTCCGCAGTTAAGCGTGCTTGGGCGAGAGTAGTACTAGGATGGGTGACCTCCTGGGAAGTCCTCGTGTTGCACCCCTTTTTATGATGGCAAAATCCATTGGAGTGTAAACTCCTCAATTAAGCACGATGAGTACGGTGTGTTCAGTCATCGTATTGCTCTCCAGGATTTTTATGATGAGATCCGTATGGATGCCAATATATGCATTGATCGCGATCTCCCTATCGGGTGCGATCATACCAGCACTAATGCATCGGATCCCATCAGAACTCCGCAGTCAAGCGTGCTTGGGCGAGAGTAGTACTAGGATGGGTGACCTCCTGGGAAGTCCTCGTGTTGCACCCCTTTTTCGCGGCTGAAATCCGTGCGAGTCCAAACTATGCAGTTAAGCGTGCTTGGGAGAGAGTAGTACTTGGATGGGTGACCTCCTGGAAAGTCCTCGTGTTGCACCCCTTTTTATGATGGCAAAATCCATTGGAGTGTAAACTCCTCAATTAAGCACGATGAGTACGGTTTGTTCAGTCATCGTATTGCTCTCCAGGATTTTTATGATGAGATCCGTATGGATGCCAATATATGCATTGATCGCGATCTCCCTATCGGGTGCGATCATACCAGCACTAATGCACCGGATCCCATCAGAACTCCGCAGTTAAGCGTGCTTGGGCGAGAGTAGTACTAGGATGGGTGACCTCCTGGGAAGTCCTCGTGTTGCACCCCTTTTTCGCGGCCGAAATCCGTGCGAGTCCAAACTATGCAGTTAAGCGTGCTTGGGCGAGAGTAGTACTTGGATGGGTGACCTCCTGGGAAGTCCTCGTGTTGCACCCCTTTTTCGCGGCCGAAATCCGTGCGAGTCCAAACTATGCAGTTAAGCGTGCTTGGGAGAGAGTAGTACTTGGATGGGTGACCTCCTGGGAAGTCCTTGTGTTGCACCCCTTTTTATGATGACAAAATCCATTGGAGTGTAAACTCCTCAATTAAGCACGATGAGTACGGTTTGTTCAGTCATCGTATTGCTCTCCAGGATTTTTATGATGAGATCCGTATGGATGCCAATATTTGCATTGATCGCGATCTCCCTATCGGGTGCGATCATACCAGCACTAATGCACCGGATCCCATCAGAACTCCGCAGTTAAGCGTGCTTGGGCGAGAGTAGTACTAGGATGGGTGACCTCCTGGGAAGTCCTCGTGTTGCACCCCTTTTTCGCGGCCGAAATCCGTGCGAGTCCAAACTATGCAGTTAAGCGTGCTTGGGAGAGAGTAGTACTTGGATGGGTGACCTCCTGGGAAGTCCTCGTGTTGCACCCCTTTTTATGATGGCAAAATCCATTGGAGTGTAAACTCCTCAATTAAGCACGATGAGTACGGTTTGTTCAGTCATCGTATTACTCTCCAGGATTTTTATGATGAGATCCGTATGGATGCCAATATATGCATTGATCGCGATCTCCCTATCGGGTGCGATCATACCAGCACTAATGCACCGGATCCCATCAGAACTCCGCAGTTAAGCGTGCTTGGGCGAGAGTAGTACTAGGATGGGTGACCTCCTGGGAAGTCCTCGTGTTGCACCCCTTTTTCGCGGCCGAAATCCGTGCGAGTCCAAACTATGCAGTTAAGCGTGCTTGGGCGAGAGTAGTACTAGGATGGGTGACCTCCTGGGAAGTCCTCGTGTTGCACCCCTTTTTCGCGGCCGAAATCCGTGCGAGTCCAAACTATGCAGTTAAGCGTGCTTGGGCGAGAGTAGTACTTGGAAGGGTGACCTCCTGGGAAGTCCTCGTGTTGCACCCCTTTTTCGCGGCCGAAATCCGTGCGAGTCCAAACTATGCAGTTAAGCGTGCTTGGGCGAGAGTAGTACTAGGATGGGTGACCTCCTGGGAAGTCCTCGTGTTGCACCCCTTTTTCGCGGCCGAAATCCGTGCGAGTCCAAACTATGCAGTTAAGCGTGCTTGGGCGAGAGTAGTACTTGGATGGGTGACCTCCTGGGAAGTCCTCGTGTTGCACCCCTTTTTCGCGGCCGAAATCCGTGCGAGTCCAAACTATGCAGTTAAGCGTGCTTGGGAGAGAGTAGTACTTGGATGGGTGACCTCCTGGGAAGTCCTTGTGTTGCACCCCTTTTTATGATGACAAAATCCATTGGAGTGTAAACTCCTCAATTAAGCACGATGAGTACGGTTTGTTCAGTCATCGTATTGCTCTCCAGGATTTTTATGATGAGATCCGTATGGATGCCAATATATGCATTGATCGCGATCTCCCTATCGGGTGCGATCATACCAGCACTAATGCACCGGATTCCATCAGAACTCCGCAGTTAAGCGTGCTTGGGCGAGAGTAGTACTAGGATGGGTGACCTCCTGGGAAGTCCTCGTGTTGCACCCCTTTTTATGATGGCAAAATCCATTGGAGTGTAAACTCCTCAATTAAGCACGATGAGTACGGTGTGTTCAGTCATCGTATTGCTCTCCAGGATTTTTATGATGAGATCCGTATGGATGCCAATATATGCATTGATCGCGATCTCCCTATCGGGTGCGATCATACCAGCACTAATGCATCGGATCCCATCAGAACTCCGCAGTCAAGCGTGCTTGGGCGAGAGTAGTACTAGGATGGGTGACCTCCTGGGAAGTCCTCGTGTTGCACCCCTTTTTCGCGGCTGAAATCCGTGCGAGTCCAAACTATGCAGTTAAGCGTGCTTGGGAGAGAGTAGTACTTGGATGGGTGACCTCTTGGAAAGTCCTCGTGTTGCACCCCTTTTTATGATGGCAAAATCCATTGGAGTGTAAACTCCTCAATTAAGCACGATGAGTACGGTTTGTTCAGTCATCGTATTGCTCTCCAGGATTTTTATGATGAGATCCGTATGGATGCCAATATATGCATTGATCGCGATCTCCCTATCGGGTGCGATCATACCAGCACTAATGCACCGGATCCCATCAGAACTCCGCAGTTAAGCGTGCTTGGGCGAGAGTAGTACTAGGATGGGTGACCTCCTGGGAAGTCCTCGTGTTGCACCCCTTTTTCGCGGCCGAAATCCGTGCGAGTCCAAACTATGCAGTTAAGCGTGCTTGGGCGAGAGTAGTACTTGGATGGGTGACCTCCTGGGAAGTCCTCGTGTTGCACCCCTTTTTCGCGGCCGAAATCCGTGCGAGTCCAAACTATGCAGTTAAGCGTGCTTGGGAGAGAGTAGTACTTGGATGGGTGACCTCCTGGGAAGTCCTTGTGTTGCACCCCTTTTTATGATGACAAAATCCATTGGAGTGTAAACTCCTCAATTAAGCACGATGAGTACGGTTTGTTCAGTCATCGTATTGCTCTCCAGGATTTTTATGATGAGATCCGTATGGATGCCAATATTTGCATTGATCGCGATCTCCCTATCGGGTGCGATCATACCAGCACTAATGCACCGGATCCCATCAGAACTCCGCAGTTAAGCGTGCTTGGGCGAGAGTAGTACTAGGATGGGTGACCTCCTGGGAAGTCCTCGTGTTGCACCCCTTTTTCGCGGCCGAAATCCGTGCGAGTCCAAACTATGCAGTTAAGCGTGCTTGGGAGAGAGTAGTACTTGGATGGGTGACCTCCTGGGAAGTCCTCGTGTTGCACCCCTTTTTATGATGGCAAAATCCATTGGAGTGTAAACTCCTCAATTAAGCACGATGAGTACGGTTTGTTCAGTCATCGTATTACTCTCCAGGATTTTTATGATGAGATCCGTATGGATGCCAATATATGCATTGATCGCGATCTCCCTATCGGGTGCGATCATACCAGCACTAATGCACCGGATCCCATCAGAACTCCGCAGTTAAGCGTGCTTGGGCGAGAGTAGTACTAGGATGGGTGACCTCCTGGGAAGTCCTCGTGTTGCACCCCTTTTTCGCGGCCGAAATCCGTGCGAGTCCAAACTATGCAGTTAAGCGTGCTTGGGCGAGAGTAGTACTTGGAAGGGTGACCTCCTGGGAAGTCCTCGTGTTGCACCCCTTTTTCGCGGCCGAAATCCGTGCGAGTCCAAACTATGCAGTTAAGCGTGCTTGGGCGAGAGTAGTACTAGGATGGGTGACCTCCTGGGAAGTCCTCGTGTTGCACTCCTTTTTCGCGGCCGAAATCCGTGCGAGTCCAAACTATGCAGTTAAGCGTGCTTGGGAGAGAGTAGTACTTGGATGGGTGACCTCCTGGGAAGTCCTCGTGTTGCACCCCTTTTTATGATGGTAAAATCCATTGGAGTGTAAACTCCTCAATTAAGCACGATGAGTACGGTTTGTTCAGTCATCGTATTGCTCTCCAGGATTTTTATGATGAGATCCGTATGGATGCCAATATTTGCATTGATCGCGATCTCCCTATCGGGTGCGATCATACCAGCACTAATGCACCGGATCCCATCAGAACTCCGCAGTTAAGCGTGCTTGGGCGAGAGTAGTACTAGGATGGGTGACCTCCTGGGAAGTCCTCGTGTTGCACCCCTTTTTCGCGGCCGAAATCCGTGCGAGTCCAAACTATGCAGTTAAGCGTGCTTGGGAGAGAGTAGTACTTGGATGGGTGACCTCCTGGGAAGTCCTCGTGTTGCACCCCTTTTTATGATGGCAAAATCCATTGGAGTGTAAACTCCTCAATTAAGCACGATGAGTACGGTTTGTTCAGTCATCGTATTACTCTCCAGGATTTTTATGATGAGATCCGTATGGATGCCAATATATGCATTGATCGCGATCTCCCTATCGGGTGCGATCATACCAGCACTAATGCACCGGATCCCATCAGAACTCCGCAGTTAAGCGTGCTTGGGCGAGAGTAGTACTAGGATGGGTGACCTCCTGGGAAGTCCTCGTGTTGCACCCCTTTTTCGCGGCCGAAATCCGTGCGAGTCCAAACTATGCAGTTAAGCGTGCTTGGGCGAGAGTAGTACTTGGAAGGGTGACCTCCTGGGAAGTCCTCGTGTTGCACCCCTTTTTCGCGGCCGAAATCCGTACGAGTCCAAACTATGCAGTTAAGCGTGCTTGGGCGAGAGTAGTACTAGGATGGGTGACCTCCTGGGAAGTCCTCGTGTTGCACCCCTTTTTCGCGGCCGAAATCCGTGCGAGTCCAAACTATGCAGTTAAGCGTGCTTGGGAGAGAGTAGTACTTGGATGGGTGACCTCCTGGGAAGTCCTCGTGTTGCACCCCTTTTTATGATGGTAAAATCCATTGGAGTGTAAACTCCTCAATTAAGCACGATGAGTACGGTTTGTTCAGTCATCGTATTGCTCTCCAGGATTTTTATGATGAGATCCGTATGGATGCCAATATTTGCATTGATCGCGATCTCCCTATCGGGTGCGATCATACCAGCACTAATGCACCGGATCCCATCAGAACTCCGCAGTTAAGCGTGCTTGGGCGAGAGTAGTACTAGGATGGGTGACCTCCTGGGAAGTCCTCGTGTTGCACCCCTTTTTCGCGGCCGAAATCCGTGCGAGTCCAAACTATGCAGTTAAGCGTGCTTGGGAGAGAGTAGTACTTGGAAGGGTGACCTCCTGGGAAGTCCTCGTGTTGCACCCCTTTTTCGCGGCCGAAATCCGTGCGAGTCCAAACTATGCAGTTAAGCGTGCTTGGGAGAGAGTAGTACTAGGATGGGTGACCTCCTGGGAAGTCCTCGTGTTGCACCCCTTTTTATGATGGCAAAATCCATTGGAGTGTAAACTCCTCAATTAAGCACGATGAGTACGGTTTGTTCAGTCATCGTATTGCTCTCCAGGATTTTTATGATGAGATCCGTATGGATGCCAATATATGCATTGATCGCGATCTCCCTATCGGGTGCGATCATACCAGCACTAATGCACCGGATCCCATCAGAACTCCGCAGTTAAGCGTGCTTGGGCGAGAGTAGTACTAGGATGGGTGACCTCCTGGGAAGTCCTCGTGTTGCACCCCTTTTTCGCGGCCGAAATCCGTGCGAGTCCAAACTATGCAGTTAAGCGTGCTTGGGAGAGAGTAGTACTTGGATGGGTGACCTCCTGGGAAGTCCTCGTGTTGCACCCCTTTTTATGATGGCAAAATCCATTGGAGTGTAAACTCCTCAATTAAGCACGATGAGTACGGTTTGTTCAGTCATCGTATTACTCTCCAGGATTTTTATGATGAGATCCGTATGGATGCCAATATATGCATTGATCGCGATCTCCCTATCGGGTGCGATCATACCAGCACTAATGCACCGGATCCCATCAGAACTCCGCAGTTAAGCGTGCTTGGGCGAGAGTAGTACTAGGATGGGTGACCTCCTGGGAAGTCCTCGTGTTGCACCCCTTTTTCGCGGCCGAAATCCGTGCGAGTCCAAACTATGCAGTTAAGCGTGCTTGGGCGAGAGTAGTACTTGGAAGGGTGACCTCCTGGGAAGTCCTCGTGTTGCACCCCTTTTTCGCGGCCGAAATCCGTACGAGTCCAAACTATGCAGTTAAGCGTGCTTGGGCGAGAGTAGTACTAGGATGGGTGACCTCCTGGGAAGTCCTCGTGTTGCACCCCTTTTTCGCGGCCGAAATCCGTGCGAGTCCAAACTATGCAGTTAAGCGTGCTTGGGAGAGAGTAGTACTTGGATGGGTGACCTCCTGGGAAGTCCTTGTGTTGCACCCCTTTTTATGATGACAAAATCCATTGGAGTGTAAACTCCTCAATTAAGCACGATGAGTACGGTTTGTTCAGTCATCGTATTGCTCTCCAGGATTTTTATGATGAGATCCGTATGGATGCCAATATTTGCATTGATCGCGATCTCCCTATCGGGTGCGATCATACCAGCACTAATGCACCGGATCCCATCAGAACTCCGCAGTTAAGCGTGCTTGGGCGAGAGTAGTACTAGGATGGGTGACCTCCTGGGAAGTCCTCGTGTTGCACCCCTTTTTCGCGGCCGAAATCCGTGCGAGTCCAAACTATGCAGTTAAGCGTGCTTGGGAGAGAGTAGTACTTGGATGGGTGACCTCCTGGGAAGTCCTCGTGTTGCACCCCTTTTTATGATGGCAAAATCCATTGGAGTGTAAACTCCTCAATTAAGCACGATGAGTACGGTTTGTTCAGTCATCGTATTACTCTCCAGGATTTTTATGATGAGATCCGTATGGATGCCAATATATGCATTGATCGCGATCTCCCTATCGGGTGCGATCATACCAGCACTAATGCACCGGATCCCATCAGAACTCCGCAGTTAAGCGTGCTTGGGCGAGAGTAGTACTAGGATGGGTGACCTCCTGGGAAGTCCTCGTGTTGCACCCCTTTTTCGCGGCCGAAATCCGTGCGAGTCCAAACTATGCAGTTAAGCGTGCTTGGGCGAGAGTAGTACTTGGAAGGGTGACCTCCTGGGAAGTCCTCGTGTTGCACCCCTTTTTCGCGGCCGAAATCCGTGCGAGTCCAAACTATGCAGTTAAGCGTGCTTGGGCGAGAGTAGTACTAGGATGGGTGACCTCCTGGGAAGTCCTCGTGTTGCACTCCTTTTTCGCGGCCGAAATCCGTGCGAGTCCAAACTATGCAGTTAAGCGTGCTTGGGAGAGAGTAGTACTTGGATGGGTGACCTCCTGGGAAGTCCTCGTGTTGCACCCCTTTTTATGATGGTAAAATCCATTGGAGTGTAAACTCCTCAATTAAGCACGATGAGTACGGTTTGTTCAGTCATCGTATTGCTCTCCAGGATTTTTATGATGAGATCCGTATGGATGCCAATATTTGCATTGATCGCGATCTCCCTATCGGGTGCGATCATACCAGCACTAATGCACCGGATCCCATCAGAACTCCGCAGTTAAGCGTGCTTGGGCGAGAGTAGTACTAGGATGGGTGACCTCCTGGGAAGTCCTCGTGTTGCACCCCTTTTTCGCGGCCGAAATCCGTGCGAGTCCAAACTATGCAGTTAAGCGTGCTTGGGAGAGAGTAGTACTTGGATGGGTGACCTCCTGGGAAGTCCTCGTGTTGCACCCCTTTTTATGATGGCAAAATCCATTGGAGTGTAAACTCCTCAATTAAGCACGATGAGTACGGTTTGTTCAGTCATCGTATTACTCTCCAGGATTTTTATGATGAGATCCGTATGGATGCCAATATATGCATTGATCGCGATCTCCCTATCGGGTGCGATCATACCAGCACTAATGCACCGGATCCCATCAGAACTCCGCAGTTAAGCGTGCTTGGGCGAGAGTAGTACTAGGATGGGTGACCTCCTGGGAAGTCCTCGTGTTGCACCCCTTTTTCGCGGCCGAAATCCGTGCGAGTCCAAACTATGCAGTTAAGCGTGCTTGGGCGAGAGTAGTACTTGGAAGGGTGACCTCCTGGGAAGTCCTCGTGTTGCACCCCTTTTTCGCGGCCGAAATCCGTACGAGTCCAAACTATGCAGTTAAGCGTGCTTGGGCGAGAGTAGTACTAGGATGGGTGACCTCCTGGGAAGTCCTCGTGTTGCACCCCTTTTTCGCGGCCGAAATCCGTGCGAGTCCAAACTATGCAGTTAAGCGTGCTTGGGAGAGAGTAGTACTTGGATGGGTGACCTCCTGGGAAGTCCTCGTGTTGCACCCCTTTTTATGATGGTAAAATCCATTGGAGTGTAAACTCCTCAATTAAGCACGATGAGTACGGTTTGTTCAGTCATCGTATTGCTCTCCAGGATTTTTATGATGAGATCCGTATGGATGCCAATATTTGCATTGATCGCGATCTCCCTATCGGGTGCGATCATACCAGCACTAATGCACCGGATCCCATCAGAACTCCGCAGTTAAGCGTGCTTGGGCGAGAGTAGTACTAGGATGGGTGACCTCCTGGGAAGTCCTCGTGTTGCACCCCTTTTTCGCGGCCGAAATCCGTGCGAGTCCAAACTATGCAGTTAAGCGTGCTTGGGAGAGAGTAGTACTTGGAAGGGTGACCTCCTGGGAAGTCCTCGTGTTGCACCCCTTTTTCGCGGCCGAAATCCGTGCGAGTCCAAACTATGCAGTTAAGCGTGCTTGGGAGAGAGTAGTACTTGGATGGGTGACCTCCTGGGAAGTCCTCGTGTTGCACCCCTTTTTATGATGGTAAAATCCATTGGAGTGTAAACTCCTCAATTAAGCACGATGAGTACGGTTTGTTCAGTCATCGTATTGCTCTCCAGGATTTTTATGATGAGATCCGTATGGATGCCAATATTTGCATTGATCGCGATCTCCCTATCGGGTGCGATCATACCAGCACTAATGCACCGGATCCCATCAGAACTCCGCAGTTAAGCGTGCTTGGGCGAGAGTAGTACTAGGATGGGTGACCTCCTGGGAAGTCCTCGTGTTGCACCCCTTTTTCGCGGCCGAAATCCGTGCGAGTCCAAACTATGCAGTTAAGCGTGCTTGGGAGAGAGTAGTACTTGGAAGGGTGACCTCCTGGGAAGTCCTCGTGTTGCACCCCTTTTTCGCGGCCGAAATCCGTGCGAGTCCAAACTATGCAGTTAAGCGTGCTTGGGAGAGAGTAGTACTAGGATGGGTGACCTCCTGGGAAGTCCTCGTGTTGCACCCCTTTTTATGATGGCAAAATCCATTGGAGTGTAAACTCCTCAATTAAGCACGATGAGTACGGTTTGTTCAGTCATCGTATTGCTCTCCAGGATTTTTATGATGAGATCCGTATGGATGCCAATATATGCATTGATCGCGATCTCCCTATCGGGTGCGATCATACCAGCACTAATGCACCGGATCCCATCAGAACTCCGCAGTTAAGCGTGCTTGGGCGAGAGTAGTACTAGGATGGGTGACCTCCTGGGAAGTCCTCGTGTTGCACCCCTTTTTCGCGGCCGAAATCCGTGCGAGTCCAAACTATGCAGTTAAGCGTGCTTGGGAGAGAGTAGTACTTGGATGGGTGACCTCCTGGGAAGTCCTCGTGTTGCACCCCTTTTTATGATGGCAAAATCCATTGGAGTGTAAACTCCTCAATTAAGCACGATGAGTACGGTTTGTTCAGTCATCGTATTACTCTCCAGGATTTTTATGATGAGATCCGTATGGATGCCAATATATGCATTGATCGCGATCTCCCTATCGGGTGCGATCATACCAGCACTAATGCACCGGATCCCATCAGAACTATGCAGTTAAGCGTGCTTGGGCGAGAGTAGTACTAGGATGGGTGACCTCCTGGGAAGTCCTCGTGTTGCACCCCTTTTTCGCGGCCGAAATCCGTGCGAGTCCAAACTATGCAGTTAAGCGTGCTTGGGAGAGAGTAGTACTTGGATGGGTGACCTCCTGGGAAGTCCTCGTGTTGCACCCCTTTTTATGATGGTAAAATCCATTGGAGTGTAAACTCCTCAATTAAGCACGATGAGTACGGTTTGTTCAGTCATCGTATTGCTCTCCAGGATTTTTATGATGAGATCCGTATGGATGCCAATATTTGCATTGATCGCGATCTCCCTATCGGGTGCGATCATACCAGCACTAATGCACCGGATCCCATCAGAACTCCGCAGTTAAGCGTGCTTGGGCGAGAGTAGTACTAGGATGGGTGACCTCCTGGGAAGTCCTCGTGTTGCACCCCTTTTTCGCGGCCGAAATCCGTGCGAGTCCAAACTATGCAGTTAAGCGTGCTTGGGAGAGAGTAGTACTTGGAAGGGTGACCTCCTGGGAAGTCCTCGTGTTGCACCCCTTTTTCGCGGCCGAAATCCGTGCGAGTCCAAACTATGCAGTTAAGCGTGCTTGGGAGAGAGTAGTACTAGGATGGGTGACCTCCTGGGAAGTCCTCGTGTTGCACCCCTTTTTATGATGGCAAAATCCATTGGAGTGTAAACTCCTCAATTAAGCACGATGAGTACGGTTTGTTCAGTCATCGTATTGCTCTCCAGGATTTTTATGATGAGATCCGTATGGATGCCAATATATGCATTGATCGCGATCTCCCTATCGGGTGCGATCATACCAGCACTAATGCATCGGATCCCATCAGAACTCCGCAGTCAAGCGTGCTTGGGCGAGAGTAGTACTAGGATGGGTGACCTCCTGGGAAGTCCTCGTGTTGCACCCCTTTTTCGCGGCTGAAATCCGTGCGAGTCCAAACTATGCAGTTAAGCGTGCTTGGGAGAGAGTAGTACTTGGATGGGTGACCTCCTGGAAAGTCCTCGTGTTGCACCCCTTTTTATGATGGCAAAATCCATTGGAGTGTAAACTCCTCAATTAAGCACGATGAGTACGGTTTGTTCAGTCATCGTATTGCTCTCCAGGATTTTTATGATGAGATCCGTATGGATGCCAATATATGCATTGATCGCGATCTCCCTATCGGGTGCGATCATACCAGCACTAATGCACCGGATCCCATCAGAACTCCGCAGTTAAGCGTGCTTGGGCGAGAGTAGTACTAGGATGGGTGACCTCCTGGGAAGTCCTCGTGTTGCACCCCTTTTTCGCGGCCGAAATCCGTGCGAGTCCAAACTATGCAGTTAAGCGTGCTTGGGAGAGAGTAGTACTTGGATGGGTGACCTCCTGGGAAGTCCTCGTGTTGCACCCCTTTTTATGATGGCAAAATCCATTGGAGTGTAAACTCCTCAATTAAGCACGATGAGTACGGTTTGTTCAGTCATCGTATTACTCTCCAGGATTTTTATGATGAGATCCGTATGGATGCCAATATATGCATTGATCGCGATCTCCCTATCGGGTGCGATCATACCAGCACTAATGCACCGGATCCCATCAGAACTATGCAGTTAAGCGTGCTTGGGCGAGAGTAGTACTAGGATGGGTGACCTCCTGGGAAGTCCTCGTGTTGCACCCCTTTTTCGCGGCCGAAATCCGTGCGAGTCCAAACTATGCAGTTAAGCGTGCTTGGGAGAGAGTAGTACTTGGATGGGTGACCTCCTGGGAAGTCCTCGTGTTGCACCCCTTTTTATGATGGTAAAATCCATTGGAGTGTAAACTCCTCAATTAAGCACGATGAGTACGGTTTGTTCAGTCATCGTATTGCTCTCCAGGATTTTTATGATGAGATCCGTATGGATGCCAATATTTGCATTGATCGCGATCTCCCTATCGGGTGCGATCATACCAGCACTAATGCACCGGATCCCATCAGAACTCCGCAGTTAAGCGTGCTTGGGCGAGAGTAGTACTAGGATGGGTGACCTCCTGGGAAGTCCTCGTGTTGCACCCCTTTTTCGCGGCCGAAATCCGTGCGAGTCCAAACTATGCAGTTAAGCGTGCTTGGGAGAGAGTAGTACTTGGAAGGGTGACCTCCTGGGAAGTCCTCGTGTTGCACCCCTTTTTCGCGGCCGAAATCCGTGCGAGTCCAAACTATGCAGTTAAGCGTGCTTGGGAGAGAGTAGTACTAGGATGGGTGACCTCCTGGGAAGTCCTCGTGTTGCACCCCTTTTTATGATGGCAAAATCCATTGGAGTGTAAACTCCTCAATTAAGCACGATGAGTACGGTTTGTTCAGTCATCGTATTGCTCTCCAGGATTTTTATGATGAGATCCGTATGGATGCCAATATATGCATTGATCGCGATCTCCCTATCGGGTGCGATCATACCAGCACTAATGCATCGGATCCCATCAGAACTCCGCAGTCAAGCGTGCTTGGGCGAGAGTAGTACTAGGATGGGTGACCTCCTGGGAAGTCCTCGTGTTGCACCCCTTTTTCGCGGCTGAAATCCGTGCGAGTCCAAACTATGCAGTTAAGCGTGCTTGGGAGAGAGTAGTACTTGGATGGGTGACCTCCTGGAAAGTCCTCGTGTTGCACCCCTTTTTATGATGGCAAAATCCATTGGAGTGTAAACTCCTCAATTAAGCACGATGAGTACGGTTTGTTCAGTCATCGTATTGCTCTCCAGGATTTTTATGATGAGATCCGTATGGATGCCAATATATGCATTGATCGCGATCTCCCTATCGGGTGCGATCATACCAGCACTAATGCACCGGATCCCATCAGAACTCCGCAGTTAAGCGTGCTTGGGCGAGAGTAGTACTAGGATGGGTGACCTCCTGGGAAGTCCTCGTGTTGCACCCCTTTTTCGCGGCCGAAATCCGTGCGAGTCCAAACTATGCAGTTAAGCGTGCTTGGGCGAGAGTAGTACTTGGATGGGTGACCTCCTGGGAAGTCCTCGTGTTGCACCCCTTTTTCGCGGCCGAAATCCGTGCGAGTCCAAACTATGCAGTTAAGCGTGCTTGGGAGAGAGTAGTACTTGGATGGGTGACCTCCTGGGAAGTCCTTGTGTTGCACCCCTTTTTATGATGACAAAATCCATTGGAGTGTAAACTCCTCAATTAAGCACGATGAGTACGGTTTGTTCAGTCATCGTATTGCTCTCCAGGATTTTTATGATGAGATCCGTATGGATGCCAATATTTGCATTGATCGCGATCTCCCTATCGGGTGCGATCATACCAGCACTAATGCACCGGATCCCATCAGAACTCCGCAGTTAAGCGTGCTTGGGCGAGAGTAGTACTAGGATGGGTGACCTCCTGGGAAGTCCTCGTGTTGCACCCCTTTTTCGCGGCCGAAATCCGTGCGAGTCCAAACTATGCAGTTAAGCGTGCTTGGGAGAGAGTAGTACTTGGATGGGTGACCTCCTGGGAAGTCCTCGTGTTGCACCCCTTTTTATGATGGCAAAATCCATTGGAGTGTAAACTCCTCAATTAAGCACGATGAGTACGGTTTGTTCAGTCATCGTATTACTCTCCAGGATTTTTATGATGAGATCCGTATGGATGCCAATATATGCATTGATCGCGATCTCCCTATCGGGTGCGATCATACCAGCACTAATGCACCGGATCCCATCAGAACTCCGCAGTTAAGCGTGCTTGGGCGAGAGTAGTACTAGGATGGGTGACCTCCTGGGAAGTCCTCGTGTTGCACCCCTTTTTCGCGGCCGAAATCCGTGCGAGTCCAAACTATGCAGTTAAGCGTGCTTGGGCGAGAGTAGTACTTGGAAGGGTGACCTCCTGGGAAGTCCTCGTGTTGCACCCCTTTTTCGCGGCCGAAATCCGTACGAGTCCAAACTATGCAGTTAAGCGTGCTTGGGCGAGAGTAGTACTAGGATGGGTGACCTCCTGGGAAGTCCTCGTGTTGCACCCCTTTTTCGCGGCCGAAATCCGTGCGAGTCCAAACTATGCAGTTAAGCGTGCTTGGGAGAGAGTAGTACTTGGATGGGTGACCTCCTGGGAAGTCCTCGTGTTGCACCCCTTTTTATGATGGTAAAATCCATTGGAGTGTAAACTCCTCAATTAAGCACGATGAGTACGGTTTGTTCAGTCATCGTATTGCTCTCCAGGATTTTTATGATGAGATCCGTATGGATGCCAATATTTGCATTGATCGCGATCTCCCTATCGGGTGCGATCATACCAGCACTAATGCACCGGATCCCATCAGAACTCCGCAGTTAAGCGTGCTTGGGCGAGAGTAGTACTAGGATGGGTGACCTCCTGGGAAGTCCTCGTGTTGCACCCCTTTTTCGCGGCCGAAATCCGTGCGAGTCCAAACTATGCAGTTAAGCGTGCTTGGGAGAGAGTAGTACTTGGAAGGGTGACCTCCTGGGAAGTCCTCGTGTTGCACCCCTTTTTCGCGGCCGAAATCCGTACGAGTCCAAACTATGCAGTTAAGCGTGCTTGGGCGAGAGTAGTACTAGGATGGGTGACCTCCTGGGAAGTCCTCGTGTTGCACCCCTTTTTCGCGGCCGAAATCCGTGCGAGTCCAAACTATGCAGTTAAGCGTGCTTGGGAGAGAGTAGTACTTGGATGGGTGACCTCCTGGGAAGTCCTCGTGTTGCACCCCTTTTTATGATGGTAAAATCCATTGGAGTGTAAACTCCTCAATTAAGCACGATGAGTACGGTTTGTTCAGTCATCGTATTGCTCTCCAGGATTTTTATGATGAGATCCGTATGGATGCCAATATTTGCATTGATCGCGATCTCCCTATCGGGTGCGATCATACCAGCACTAATGCACCGGATCCCATCAGAACTCCGCAGTTAAGCGTGCTTGGGCGAGAGTAGTACTAGGATGGGTGACCTCCTGGGAAGTCCTCGTGTTGCACCCCTTTTTCGCGGCCGAAATCCGTGCGAGTCCAAACTATGCAGTTAAGCGTGCTTGGGAGAGAGTAGTACTTGGATGGGTGACCTCCTGGGAAGTCCTCGTGTTGCACCCCTTTTTATGATGGCAAAATCCATTGGAGTGTAAACTCCTCAATTAAGCACGATGAGTACGGTTTGTTCAGTCATCGTATTGCTCTCCAGGATTTTTATGATGAGATCCGTATGGATGCCAATATATGCATTGATCGCGATCTCCCTATCGGGTGCGATCATACCAGCACTAATGCACCGGATCCCATCAAAACTCCGCAGTTGAGCGTGCTTGGGCGAGAGTAGTACTAGGATGGGTGACCTCCTGGGAAGTCCTCGTGTTGCACCCCTTTTTCGCGGCCGAAATCCGTGCGAGTCCAAACTATGCAGTTAAGCGTGCTTGGGAGAGAGTAGTACTTGGAAGGGTGACCTCCTGGGAAGTCCTCGTGTTGCACCCCTTTTTATGATGGCAAAATCCATTGGAGTGTAAACTCCTCAATTAAGCACGATGAGTACGGTTTGTTCAGTCATCGTATTGCTCTCCAGGATTTTTATGATGAGATCCGTATGGATGCCAATATATGCATTGATCGCGATCTCCCTATCGGGTGCGATCATACCAGCACTAATGCACCGGATCCCATCAGAACTCCGCAGTTAAGCGTGCTTGGGCGAGAGTAGTACTAGGATGGGTGACCTCCTGGGAAGTCCTCGTGTTGCACCCCTTTTTCGCGGCCGAAATCCGTGCGAGTCCAAACTATGCAGTTAAGCGTGCTTGGGCGAGAGTAGTACTAGGATGGGTGACCTCCTGGGAAGTCCTCGTGTTGCACCCCTTTTTCGCGGCCGAAATCCGTGCGAGTCCAAACTATGCAGTTAAGCGTGCTTGGGCGAGAGTAGTACTTGGAAGGGTGACCTCCTGGGAAGTCCTCGTGTTGCACCCCTTTTTCGCGGCCGAAATCCGTGCGAGTCCAAACTATGCAGTTAAGCGTGCTTGGGCGAGAGTAGTACTAGGATGGGTGACCTCCTGGGAAGTCCTCGTGTTGCACCCCTTTTTCGCGGCCGAAATCCGTGCGAGTCCAAACTATGCAGTTAAGCGTGCTTGGGCGAGAGTAGTACTTGGATGGGTGACCTCCTGGGAAGTCCTCGTGTTGCACCCCTTTTTCGCGGCCGAAATCCGTGCGAGTCCAAACTATGCAGTTAAGCGTGCTTGGGAGAGAGTAGTACTTGGATGGGTGACCTCCTGGGAAGTCCTTGTGTTGCACCCCTTTTTATGATGACAAAATCCATTGGAGTGTAAACTCCTCAATTAAGCACGATGAGTACGGTTTGTTCAGTCATCGTATTGCTCTCCAGGATTTTTATGATGAGATCCGTATGGATGCCAATATATGCATTGATCGCGATCTCCCTATCGGGTGCGATCATACCAGCACTAATGCACCGGATTCCATCAGAACTCCGCAGTTAAGCGTGCTTGGGCGAGAGTAGTACTAGGATGGGTGACCTCCTGGGAAGTCCTCGTGTTGCACCCCTTTTTCGCGGCCGAAATCCGTGCGAGTCCAAACTATGCAGTTAAGCGTGCTTGGGCGAGAGTAGTACTAGGATGGGTGACCTCCTGGGAAGTCCTCGTGTTGCACCCCTTTTTATGATGGCAAAATCCATTGGAGTGTAAACTCCTCAATTAAGCACGATGAGTACGGTTTGTTCAGTCATCGTATTGCTCTCCAGGATTTTTATGATGAGATCCGTATGGATGCCAATATATGCATTGATCGCGATCTCCCTATCGGGTGCGATCATACCAGCACTAATGCATCGGATCCCATCAGAACTCCGCAGTCAAGCGTGCTTGGGCGAGAGTAGTACTAGGATGGGTGACCTCCTGGGAAGTCCTCGTGTTGCACCCCTTTTTCGCGGCTGAAATCCGTGCGAGTCCAAACTATGCAGTTAAGCGTGCTTGGGAGAGAGTAGTACTTGGATGGGTGACCTCCTGGAAAGTCCTCGTGTTGCACCCCTTTTTATGATGGCAAAATCCATTGGAGTGTAAACTCCTCAATTAAGCACGATGAGTACGGTTTGTTCAGTCATCGTATTGCTCTCCAGGATTTTTATGATGAGATCCGTATGGATGCCAATATATGCATTGATCGCGATCTCCCTATCGGGTGCGATCATACCAGCACTAATGCACCGGATCCCATCAGAACTCCGCAGTTAAGCGTGCTTGGGCGAGAGTAGTACTAGGATGGGTGACCTCCTGGGAAGTCCTCGTGTTGCACCCCTTTTTCGCGGCCGAAATCCGTGCGAGTCCAAACTATGCAGTTAAGCGTGCTTGGGCGAGAGTAGTACTAGGATGGGTGACCTCCTGGGAAGTCCTCGTGTTGCACCCCTTTTTCGCGGCCGAAATCCGTGCGAGTCCAAACTATGCAGTTAAGCGTGCTTGGGCGAGAGTAGTACTTGGAAGGGTGACCTCCTGGGAAGTCCTCGTGTTGCACCCCTTTTTCGCGGCCGAAATCCGTGCGAGTCCAAACTATGCAGTTAAGCGTGCTTGGGCGAGAGTAGTACTAGGATGGGTGACCTCCTGGGAAGTCCTCGTGTTGCACCCCTTTTTCGCGGCCGAAATCCGTGCGAGTCCAAACTATGCAGTTAAGCGTGCTTGGGCGAGAGTAGTACTTGGATGGGTGACCTCCTGGGAAGTCCTCGTGTTGCACCCCTTTTTCGCGGCTGAAATCCGTGCGAGTCCAAACTATGCAGTTAAGCGTGCTTGGGAGAGAGTAGTACTTGGATGGGTGACCTCCTGGAAAGTCCTCGTGTTGCACCCCTTTTTATGATGGCAAAATCCATTGGAGTGTAAACTCCTCAATTAAGCACGATTAGTACGGTTTGTTCAGTCATCGTATTGCTCTCCAGGATTTTTATGATGAGATCCGTATGGATGCCAATATATGCATTGATCGCGATCTCCCTATCGGGTGCGATCATACCAGCACTAATGCACCGGATCCCATCAGAACTCCGCAGTTAAGCGTGCTTGGGCGAGAGTAGTACTAGGATGGGTGACCTCCTGGGAAGTCCTCGTGTTGCACCCCTTTTTCGCGGCCGAAATCCGTGCGAGTCCAAACTATGCAGTTAAGCGTGCTTGGGCGAGAGTAGTACTTGGATGGGTGACCTCCTGGGAAGTCCTCGTGTTGCACCCCTTTTTCGCGGCCGAAATCCGTGCGAGTCCAAACTATGCAGTTAAGCGTGCTTGGGAGAGAGTAGTACTTGGATGGGTGACCTCCTGGGAAGTCCTTGTGTTGCACCCCTTTTTATGATGACAAAATCCATTGGAGTGTAAACTCCTCAATTAAGCACGATGAGTACGGTTTGTTCAGTCATCGTATTGCTCTCCAGGATTTTTATGATGAGATCCGTATGGATGCCAATATTTGCATTGATCGCGATCTCCCTATCGGGTGCGATCATACCAGCACTAATGCACCGGATCCCATCAGAACTCCGCAGTTAAGCGTGCTTGGGCGAGAGTAGTACTAGGATGGGTGACCTCCTGGGAAGTCCTCGTGTTGCACCCCTTTTTCGCGGCCGAAATCCGTGCGAGTCCAAACTATGCAGTTAAGCGTGCTTGGGAGAGAGTAGTACTTGGATGGGTGACCTCCTGGGAAGTCCTCGTGTTGCACCCCTTTTTATGATGGCAAAATCCATTGGAGTGTAAACTCCTCAATTAAGCACGATGAGTACGGTTTGTTCAGTCATCGTATTACTCTCCAGGATTTTTATGATGAGATCCGTATGGATGCCAATATATGCATTGATCGCGATCTCCCTATCGGGTGCGATCATACCAGCACTAATGCACCGGATCCCATCAGAACTCCGCAGTTAAGCGTGCTTGGGCGAGAGTAGTACTAGGATGGGTGACCTCCTGGGAAGTCCTCGTGTTGCACCCCTTTTTCGCGGCCGAAATCCGTGCGAGTCCAAACTATGCAGTTAAGCGTGCTTGGGCGAGAGTAGTACTTGGAAGGGTGACCTCCTGGGAAGTCCTCGTGTTGCACCCCTTTTTCGCGGCCGAAATCCGTACGAGTCCAAACTATGCAGTTAAGCGTGCTTGGGCGAGAGTAGTACTAGGATGGGTGACCTCCTGGGAAGTCCTCGTGTTGCACCCCTTTTTCGCGGCCGAAATCCGTGCGAGTCCAAACTATGCAGTTAAGCGTGCTTGGGAGAGAGTAGTACTTGGATGGGTGACCTCCTGGGAAGTCCTCGTGTTGCACCCCTTTTTATGATGGTAAAATCCATTGGAGTGTAAACTCCTCAATTAAGCACGATGAGTACGGTTTGTTCAGTCATCGTATTGCTCTCCAGGATTTTTATGATGAGATCCGTATGGATGCCAATATTTGCATTGATCGCGATCTCCCTATCGGGTGCGATCATACCAGCACTAATGCACCGGATCCCATCAGAACTCCGCAGTTAAGCGTGCTTGGGCGAGAGTAGTACTAGGATGGGTGACCTCCTGGGAAGTCCTCGTGTTGCACCCCTTTTTCGCGGCCGAAATCCGTGCGAGTCCAAACTATGCAGTTAAGCGTGCTTGGGAGAGAGTAGTACTTGGAAGGGTGACCTCCTGGGAAGTCCTCGTGTTGCACCCCTTTTTCGCGGCCGAAATCCGTACGAGTCCAAACTATGCAGTTAAGCGTGCTTGGGCGAGAGTAGTACTAGGATGGGTGACCTCCTGGGAAGTCCTCGTGTTGCACCCCTTTTTCGCGGCCGAAATCCGTGCGAGTCCAAACTATGCAGTTAAGCGTGCTTGGGAGAGAGTAGTACTTGGATGGGTGACCTCCTGGGAAGTCCTCGTGTTGCACCCCTTTTTATGATGGTAAAATCCATTGGAGTGTAAACTCCTCAATTAAGCACGATGAGTACGGTTTGTTCAGTCATCGTATTGCTCTCCAGGATTTTTATGATGAGATCCGTATGGATGCCAATATTTGCATTGATCGCGATCTCCCTATCGGGTGCGATCATACCAGCACTAATGCACCGGATCCCATCAGAACTCCGCAGTTAAGCGTGCTTGGGCGAGAGTAGTACTAGGATGGGTGACCTCCTGGGAAGTCCTCGTGTTGCACCCCTTTTTCGCGGCCGAAATCCGTGCGAGTCCAAACTATGCAGTTAAGCGTGCTTGGGAGAGAGTAGTACTTGGATGGGTGACCTCCTGGGAAGTCCTCGTGTTGCACCCCTTTTTATGATGGCAAAATCCATTGGAGTGTAAACTCCTCAATTAAGCACGATGAGTACGGTTTGTTCAGTCATCGTATTGCTCTCCAGGATTTTTATGATGAGATCCGTATGGATGCCAATATATGCATTGATCGCGATCTCCCTATCGGGTGCGATCATACCAGCACTAATGCACCGGATCCCATCAAAACTCCGCAGTTAAGCGTGCTTGGGCGAGAGTAGTACTAGGATGGGTGACCTCCTGGGAAGTCCTCGTGTTGCACCCCTTTTTCGCGGCCGAAATCCGTGCGAGTCCAAACTATGCAGTTAAGCGTGCTTGGGAGAGAGTAGTACTTGGAAGGGTGACCTCCTGGGAAGTCCTCGTGTTGCACCCCTTTTTATGATGGCAAAATCCATTGGAGTGTAAACTCCTCAATTAAGCACGATGAGTACGGTTTGTTCAGTCATCGTATTGCTCTCCAGGATTTTTATGATGAGATCCGTATGGATGCCAATATATGCATTGATCGCGATCTCCCTATCGGGTGCGATCATACCAGCACTAATGCACCGGATCCCATCAGAACTCCGCAGTTAAGCGTGCTTGGGCGAGAGTAGTACTAGGATGGGTGACCTCCTGGGAAGTCCTCGTGTTGCACCCCTTTTTCGCGGCCGAAATCCGTGCGAGTCCAAACTATGCAGTTAAGCGTGCTTGGGCGAGAGTAGTACTAGGATGGGTGACCTCCTGGGAAGTCCTCGTGTTGCACCCCTTTTTCGCGGCCGAAATCCGTGCGAGTCCAAACTATGC
The DNA here is from genome assembly GCA_037074615.1 of Leucaena leucocephala. Classification (NCBI taxonomy): domain Eukaryota; kingdom Viridiplantae; phylum Streptophyta; class Magnoliopsida; order Fabales; family Fabaceae; genus Leucaena; species Leucaena leucocephala. The sequence continues at coordinate 20,840,634 of CM073520.1, forward strand.
AGTTAAGCGTGCTTGGGCGAGAGTAGTACTTGGAAGGGTGACCTCCTGGGAAGTCCTCGTGTTGCACCCCTTTTTCGCGGCCGAAATCCGTGCGAGTCCAAACTATGCAGTTAAGCGTGCTTGGGCGAGAGTAGTACTAGGATGGGTGACCTCCTGGGAAGTCCTCGTGTTGCACCCCTTTTTCGCGGCCGAAATCCGTGCGAGTCCAAACTATGCAGTTAAGCGTGCTTGGGCGAGAGTAGTACTTGGATGGGTGACCTCCTGGGAAGTCCTCGTGTTGCACCCCTTTTTCGCGGCCGAAATCCGTGCGAGTCCAAACTATGCAGTTAAGCGTGCTTGGGAGAGAGTAGTACTTGGATGGGTGACCTCCTGGGAAGTCCTTGTGTTGCACCCCTTTTTATGATGACAAAATCCATTGGAGTGTAAACTCCTCAATTAAGCACGATGAGTACGGTTTGTTCAGTCATCGTATTGCTCTCCAGGATTTTTATGATGAGATCCGTATGGATGCCAATATATGCATTGATCGCGATCTCCCTATCGGGTGCGATCATACCAGCACTAATGCACCGGATTCCATCAGAACTCCGCAGTTAAGCGTGCTTGGGCGAGAGTAGTACTAGGATGGGTGACCTCCTGGGAAGTCCTCGTGTTGCACCCCTTTTTCGCGGCCGAAATCCGTGCGAGTCCAAACTATGCAGTTAAGCGTGCTTGGGCGAGAGTAGTACTAGGATGGGTGACCTCCTGGGAAGTCCTCGTGTTGCACCCCTTTTTATGATGGCAAAATCCATTGGAGTGTAAACTCCTCAATTAAGCACGATGAGTACGGTTTGTTCAGTCATCGTATTGCTCTCCAGGATTTTTATGATGAGATCCGTATGGATGCCAATATATGCATTGATCGCGATCTCCCTATCGGGTGCGATCATACCAGCACTAATGCATCGGATCCCATCAGAACTCCGCAGTCAAGCGTGCTTGGGCGAGAGTAGTACTAGGATGGGTGACCTCCTGGGAAGTCCTCGTGTTGCACCCCTTTTTCGCGGCTGAAATCCGTGCGAGTCCAAACTATGCAGTTAAGCGTGCTTGGGAGAGAGTAGTACTTGGATGGGTGACCTCCTGGAAAGTCCTCGTGTTGCACCCCTTTTTATGATGGCAAAATCCATTGGAGTGTAAACTCCTCAATTAAGCACGATGAGTACGGTTTGTTCAGTCATCGTATTGCTCTCCAGGATTTTTATGATGAGATCCGTATGGATGCCAATATATGCATTGATCGCGATCTCCCTATCGGGTGCGATCATACCAGCACTAATGCACCGGATCCCATCAGAACTCCGCAGTTAAGCGTGCTTGGGCGAGAGTAGTACTAGGATGGGTGACCTCCTGGGAAGTCCTCGTGTTGCACCCCTTTTTCGCGGCCGAAATCCGTGCGAGTCCAAACTATGCAGTTAAGCGTGCTTGGGCGAGAGTAGTACTAGGATGGGTGACCTCCTGGGAAGTCCTCGTGTTGCACCCCTTTTTCGCGGCCGAAATCCGTGCGAGTCCAAACTATGCAGTTAAGCGTGCTTGGGCGAGAGTAGTACTTGGAAGGGTGACCTCCTGGGAAGTCCTCGTGTTGCACCCCTTTTTCGCGGCCGAAATCCGTGCGAGTCCAAACTATGCAGTTAAGCGTGCTTGGGCGAGAGTAGTACTAGGATGGGTGACCTCCTGGGAAGTCCTCGTGTTGCACCCCTTTTTCGCGGCCGAAATCCGTGCGAGTCCAAACTATGCAGTTAAGCGTGCTTGGGCGAGAGTAGTACTTGGATGGGTGACCTCCTGGGAAGTCCTCGTGTTGCACCCCTTTTTCGCGGCTGAAATCCGTGCGAGTCCAAACTATGCAGTTAAGCGTGCTTGGGAGAGAGTAGTACTTGGATGGGTGACCTCCTGGAAAGTCCTCGTGTTGCACCCCTTTTTATGATGGCAAAATCCATTGGAGTGTAAACTCCTCAATTAAGCACGATTAGTACGGTTTGTTCAGTCATCGTATTGCTCTCCAGGATTTTTATGATGAGATCCGTATGGATGCCAATATATGCATTGATCGCGATCTCCCTAGCGGGTGCGATCATACCAGCACTAATGCACCGGATTCCATCAGAACTCCGCAGTTAAGCGTGCTTGGGCGAGAGTAGTACTAGGATGGGTGACCTCCTGGGAAGTCCTCGTGTTGCACCCCTTTTTCGCGGCCGAAATCCGTGCGAGTCCAAACTATGCAGTTAAGCGTGCTTGGGCGAGAGTAGTACTAGGATGGGTGACCTCCTGGGAAGTCCTCGTGTTGCACCCCTTTTTATGATGGCAAAATCCATTGGAGTGTAAACTCCTCAATTAAGCACGATGAGTACGGTTTGTTCGGTCATCGTATTGCTCTCCAGGATTTTTATGATGAGATCCGTATGGATGCCAATATATGCATTGATCGCGATCTCCCTATCGGGTGCGATCATACCAGCACTAATGCATCGGATCCCATCAGAACTCCGCAGTCAAGCGTGCTTGGGCGAGAGTAGTACTAGGATGGGTGACCTCCTGGGAAGTCCTCGTGTTGCACCCCTTTTTCGCGGCTGAAATCCGTGCGAGTCCAAACTATGCAGTTAAGCGTGCTTGGGCGAGAGTAGTACTAGGATGGGTGACCTCCTGGGAAGTCCTCGTGTTGCACCCCTTTTTCGCGGCCGAAATCCGTGCGAGTCCAAACTATGCAGTTAAGCGTGCTTGGGCGAGAGTAGTACTTGGAAGGGTGACCTCCTGGGAAGTCCTCGTGTTGCACCCCTTTTTCGCGGCCGAAATCCGTGCGAGTCCAAACTATGCAGTTAAGCGTGCTTGGGCGAGAGTAGTACTAGGATGGGTGACCTCCTGGGAAGTCCTCGTGTTGCACCCCTTTTTCGCGGCCGAAATCCGTGCGAGTCCAAACTATGCAGTTAAGCGTGCTTGGGCGAGAGTAGTACTTGGATGGGTGACCTCCTGGGAAGTCCTCGTGTTGCACCCCTTTTTCGCGGCCGAAATCCGTGCGAGTCCAAACTATGCAGTTAAGCGTGCTTGGGAGAGAGTAGTACTTGGATGGGTGACCTCCTGGGAAGTCCTTGTGTTGCACCCCTTTTTATGATGACAAAATCCATTGGAGTGTAAACTCCTCAATTAAGCACGATGAGTACGGTTTGTTCAGTCATCGTATTGCTCTCCAGGATTTTTATGATGAGATCCGTATGGATGCCAATATATGCATTGATCGCGATCTCCCTATCGGGTGCGATCATACCAGCACTAATGCACCGGATTCCATCAGAACTCCGCAGTTAAGCGTGCTTGGGCGAGAGTAGTACTAGGATGGGTGACCTCCTGGGAAGTCCTCGTGTTGCACCCCTTTTTCGCGGCCGAAATCCGTGCGAGTCCAAACTATGCAGTTAAGCGTGCTTGGGCGAGAGTAGTACTAGGATGGGTGACCTCCTGGGAAGTCCTCGTGTTGCACCCCTTTTTATGATGGCAAAATCCATTGGAGTGTAAACTCCTCAATTAAGCACGATGAGTACGGTTTGTTCGGTCATCGTATTGCTCTCCAGGATTTTTATGATGAGATCCGTATGGATGCCAATATATGCATTGATCGCGATCTCCCTATCGGGTGCGATCATACCAGCACTAATGCATCGGATCCCATCAGAACTCCGCAGTCAAGCGTGCTTGGGCGAGAGTAGTACTAGGATGGGTGACCTCCTGGGAAGTCCTCGTGTTGCACCCCTTTTTCGCGGCTGAAATCCGTGCGAGTCCAAACTATGCAGTTAAGCGTGCTTGGGAGAGAGTAGTACTTGGATGGGTGACCTCCTGGAAAGTCCTCGTGTTGCACCCCTTTTTATGATGGCAAAATCCATTGGAGTGTAAACTCCTCAATTAAGCACGATGAGTACGGTTTGTTCAGTCATCGTATTGCTCTCCAGGATTTTTATGATGAGATCCGTATGGATGCCAATATATGCATTGATCGCGATCTCCCTATCGGGTGCGATCATACCAGCACTAATGCATCGGATCCCATCAGAACTCCGCAGTCAAGCGTGCTTGGGCGAGAGTAGTACTAGGATGGGTGACCTCCTGGGAAGTCCTCGTGTTGCACCCCTTTTTCGCGGCCGAAATCCGTGCGAGTCCAAACTATGCAGTTAAGCGTGCTTGGGCGAGAGTAGTACTAGGATGGGTGACCTCCTGGGAAGTCCTCGTGTTGCACCCCTTTTTCGCGGCCGAAATCCGTGCGAGTCCAAACTATGCAGTTAAGCGTGCTTGGGCGAGAGTAGTACTTGGAAGGGTGACCTCCTGGGAAGTCCTCGTGTTGCACCCCTTTTTCGCGGCCGAAATCCGTGCGAGTCCAAACTATGCAGTTAAGCGTGCTTGGGCGAGAGTAGTACTAGGATGGGTGACCTCCTGGGAAGTCCTCGTGTTGCACCCCTTTTTCGCGGCCGAAATCCGTGCGAGTCCAAACTATGCAGTTAAGCGTGCTTGGGCGAGAGTAGTACTTGGATGGGTGACCTCCTGGGAAGTCCTCGTGTTGCACCCCTTTTTCGCGGCCGAAATCCGTGCGAGTCCAAACTATGCAGTTAAGCGTGCTTGGGAGAGAGTAGTACTTGGATGGGTGACCTCCTGGGAAGTCCTTGTGTTGCACCCCTTTTTATGATGACAAAATCCATTGGAGTGTAAACTCCTCAATTAAGCACGATGAGTACGGTTTGTTCAGTCATCGTATTGCTCTCCAGGATTTTTATGATGAGATCCGTATGGATGCCAATATATGCATTGATCGCGATCTCCCTATCGGGTGCGATCATACCAGCACTAATGCACCGGATTCCATCAGAACTCCGCAGTTAAGCGTGCTTGGGCGAGAGTAGTACTAGGATGGGTGACCTCCTGGGAAGTCCTCGTGTTGCACCCCTTTTTCGCGGCCGAAATCCGTGCGAGTCCAAACTATGCAGTTAAGCGTGCTTGGGCGAGAGTAGTACTAGGATGGGTGACCTCCTGGGAAGTCCTCGTGTTGCACCCCTTTTTCGCGGCCGAAATCCGTGCGAGTCCAAACTATGCAGTTAAGCGTGCTTGGGCGAGAGTAGTACTTGGAAGGGTGACCTCCTGGGAAGTCCTCGTGTTGCACCCCTTTTTCGCGGCCGAAATCCGTGCGAGTCCAAACTATGCAGTTAAGCGTGCTTGGGCGAGAGTAGTACTAGGATGGGTGACCTCCTGGGAAGTCCTCGTGTTGCACCCCTTTTTCGCGGCCGAAATCCGTGCGAGTCCAAACTATGCAGTTAAGCGTGCTTGGGCGAGAGTAGTACTTGGATGGGTGACCTCCTGGGAAGTCCTCGTGTTGCACCCCTTTTTCGCGGCTGAAATCCGTGCGAGTCCAAACTATGCAGTTAAGCGTGCTTGGGAGAGAGTAGTACTTGGATGGGTGACCTCCTGGAAAGTCCTCGTGTTGCACCCCTTTTTATGATGGCAAAATCCATTGGAGTGTAAACTCCTCAATTAAGCACGATTAGTACGGTTTGTTCAGTCATCGTATTGCTCTCCAGGATTTTTATGATGAGATCCGTATGGATGCCAATATATGCATTGATCGCGATCTCCCTAGCGGGTGCGATCATACCAGCACTAATGCACCGGATTCCATCAGAACTCCGCAGTTAAGCGTGCTTGGGCGAGAGTAGTACTAGGATGGGTGACCTCCTGGGAAGTCCTCGTGTTGCACCCCTTTTTCGCGGCCGAAATCCGTGCGAGTCCAAACTATGCAGTTAAGCGTGCTTGGGCGAGAGTAGTACTAGGATGGGTGACCTCCTGGGAAGTCCTCGTGTTGCACCCCTTTTTATGATGGCAAAATCCATTGGAGTGTAAACTCCTCAATTAAGCACGATGAGTACGGTTTGTTCGGTCATCGTATTGCTCTCCAGGATTTTTATGATGAGATCCGTATGGATGCCAATATATGCATTGATCGCGATCTCCCTATCGGGTGCGATCATACCAGCACTAATGCATCGGATCCCATCAGAACTCCGCAGTCAAGCGTGCTTGGGCGAGAGTAGTACTAGGATGGGTGACCTCCTGGGAAGTCCTCGTGTTGCACCCCTTTTTCGCGGCTGAAATCCGTGCGAGTCCAAACTATGCAGTTAAGCGTGCTTGGGCGAGAGTAGTACTAGGATGGGTGACCTCCTGGGAAGTCCTCGTGTTGCACCCCTTTTTCGCGGCCGAAATCCGTGCGAGTCCAAACTATGCAGTTAAGCGTGCTTGGGCGAGAGTAGTACTTGGAAGGGTGACCTCCTGGGAAGTCCTCGTGTTGCACCCCTTTTTCGCGGCCGAAATCCGTGCGAGTCCAAACTATGCAGTTAAGCGTGCTTGGGCGAGAGTAGTACTAGGATGGGTGACCTCCTGGGAAGTCCTCGTGTTGCACCCCTTTTTCGCGGCCGAAATCCGTGCGAGTCCAAACTATGCAGTTAAGCGTGCTTGGGCGAGAGTAGTACTTGGATGGGTGACCTCCTGGGAAGTCCTCGTGTTGCACCCCTTTTTCGCGGCCGAAATCCGTGCGAGTCCAAACTATGCAGTTAAGCGTGCTTGGGAGAGAGTAGTACTTGGATGGGTGACCTCCTGGGAAGTCCTTGTGTTGCACCCCTTTTTATGATGACAAAATCCATTGGAGTGTAAACTCCTCAATTAAGCACGATGAGTACGGTTTGTTCAGTCATCGTATTGCTCTCCAGGATTTTTATGATGAGATCCGTATGGATGCCAATATATGCATTGATCGCGATCTCCCTATCGGGTGCGATCATACCAGCACTAATGCACCGGATTCCATCAGAACTCCGCAGTTAAGCGTGCTTGGGCGAGAGTAGTACTAGGATGGGTGACCTCCTGGGAAGTCCTCGTGTTGCACCCCTTTTTCGCGGCCGAAATCCGTGCGAGTCCAAACTATGCAGTTAAGCGTGCTTGGGCGAGAGTAGTACTAGGATGGGTGACCTCCTGGGAAGTCCTCGTGTTGCACCCCTTTTTATGATGGCAAAATCCATTGGAGTGTAAACTCCTCAATTAAGCACGATGAGTACGGTTTGTTCGGTCATCGTATTGCTCTCCAGGATTTTTATGATGAGATCCGTATGGATGCCAATATATGCATTGATCGCGATCTCCCTATCGGGTGCGATCATACCAGCACTAATGCATCGGATCCCATCAGAACTCCGCAGTCAAGCGTGCTTGGGCGAGAGTAGTACTAGGATGGGTGACCTCCTGGGAAGTCCTCGTGTTGCACCCCTTTTTCGCGGCTGAAATCCGTGCGAGTCCAAACTATGCAGTTAAGCGTGCTTGGGAGAGAGTAGTACTTGGATGGGTGACCTCCTGGAAAGTCCTCGTGTTGCACCCCTTTTTATGATGGCAAAATCCATTGGAGTGTAAACTCCTCAATTAAGCACGATGAGTACGGTTTGTTCAGTCATCGTATTGCTCTCCAGGATTTTTATGATGAGATCCGTATGGATGCCAATATATGCATTGATCGCGATCTCCCTATCGGGTGCGATCATACCAGCACTAATGCATCGGATCCCATCAGAACTCCGCAGTCAAGCGTGCTTGGGCGAGAGTAGTACTAGGATGGGTGACCTCCTGGGAAGTCCTCGTGTTGCACCCCTTTTTCGCGGCCGAAATCCGTGCGAGTCCAAACTATGCAGTTAAGCGTGCTTGGGCGAGAGTAGTACTAGGATGGGTGACCTCCTGGGAAGTCCTCGTGTTGCACCCCTTTTTCGCGGCCGAAATCCGTGCGAGTCCAAACTATGCAGTTAAGCGTGCTTGGGCGAGAGTAGTACTTGGAAGGGTGACCTCCTGGGAAGTCCTCGTGTTGCACCCCTTTTTCGCGGCCGAAATCCGTGCGAGTCCAAACTATGCAGTTAAGCGTGCTTGGGCGAGAGTAGTACTAGGATGGGTGACCTCCTGGGAAGTCCTCGTGTTGCACCCCTTTTTCGCGGCCGAAATCCGTGCGAGTCCAAACTATGCAGTTAAGCGTGCTTGGGCGAGAGTAGTACTTGGATGGGTGACCTCCTGGGAAGTCCTCGTGTTGCACCCCTTTTTCGCGGCCGAAATCCGTGCGAGTCCAAACTATGCAGTTAAGCGTGCTTGGGAGAGAGTAGTACTTGGATGGGTGACCTCCTGGGAAGTCCTTGTGTTGCACCCCTTTTTATGATGACAAAATCCATTGGAGTGTAAACTCCTCAATTAAGCACGATGAGTACGGTTTGTTCAGTCATCGTATTGCTCTCCAGGATTTTTATGATGAGATCCGTATGGATGCCAATATATGCATTGATCGCGATCTCCCTATCGGGTGCGATCATACCAGCACTAATGCACCGGATTCCATCAGAACTCCGCAGTTAAGCGTGCTTGGGCGAGAGTAGTACTAGGATGGGTGACCTCCTGGGAAGTCCTCGTGTTGCACCCCTTTTTCGCGGCCGAAATCCGTGCGAGTCCAAACTATGCAGTTAAGCGTGCTTGGGCGAGAGTAGTACTAGGATGGGTGACCTCCTGGGAAGTCCTCGTGTTGCACCCCTTTTTCGCGGCCGAAATCCGTGCGAGTCCAAACTATGCAGTTAAGCGTGCTTGGGCGAGAGTAGTACTTGGAAGGGTGACCTCCTGGGAAGTCCTCGTGTTGCACCCCTTTTTCGCGGCCGAAATCCGTGCGAGTCCAAACTATGCAGTTAAGCGTGCTTGGGCGAGAGTAGTACTAGGATGGGTGACCTCCTGGGAAGTCCTCGTGTTGCACCCCTTTTTCGCGGCCGAAATCCGTGCGAGTCCAAACTATGCAGTTAAGCGTGCTTGGGCGAGAGTAGTACTTGGATGGGTGACCTCCTGGGAAGTCCTCGTGTTGCACCCCTTTTTCGCGGCTGAAATCCGTGCGAGTCCAAACTATGCAGTTAAGCGTGCTTGGGAGAGAGTAGTACTTGGATGGGTGACCTCCTGGAAAGTCCTCGTGTTGCACCCCTTTTTATGATGGCAAAATCCATTGGAGTGTAAACTCCTCAATTAAGCACGATTAGTACGGTTTGTTCAGTCATCGTATTGCTCTCCAGGATTTTTATGATGAGATCCGTATGGATGCCAATATATGCATTGATCGCGATCTCCCTAGCGGGTGCGATCATACCAGCACTAATGCACCGGATTCCATCAGAACTCCGCAGTTAAGCGTGCTTGGGCGAGAGTAGTACTAGGATGGGTGACCTCCTGGGAAGTCCTCGTGTTGCACCCCTTTTTCGCGGCCGAAATCCGTGCGAGTCCAAACTATGCAGTTAAGCGTGCTTGGGCGAGAGTAGTACTAGGATGGGTGACCTCCTGGGAAGTCCTCGTGTTGCACCCCTTTTTATGATGGCAAAATCCATTGGAGTGTAAACTCCTCAATTAAGCACGATGAGTACGGTTTGTTCGGTCATCGTATTGCTCTCCAGGATTTTTATGATGAGATCCGTATGGATGCCAATATATGCATTGATCGCGATCTCCCTATCGGGTGCGATCATACCAGCACTAATGCATCGGATCCCATCAGAACTCCGCAGTCAAGCGTGCTTGGGCGAGAGTAGTACTAGGATGGGTGACCTCCTGGGAAGTCCTCGTGTTGCACCCCTTTTTCGCGGCTGAAATCCGTGCGAGTCCAAACTATGCAGTTAAGCGTGCTTGGGCGAGAGTAGTACTAGGATGGGTGACCTCCTGGGAAGTCCTCGTGTTGCACCCCTTTTTCGCGGCCGAAATCCGTGCGAGTCCAAACTATGCAGTTAAGCGTGCTTGGGCGAGAGTAGTACTTGGAAGGGTGACCTCCTGGGAAGTCCTCGTGTTGCACCCCTTTTTCGCGGCCGAAATCCGTGCGAGTCCAAACTATGCAGTTAAGCGTGCTTGGGCGAGAGTAGTACTAGGATGGGTGACCTCCTGGGAAGTCCTCGTGTTGCACCCCTTTTTCGCGGCCGAAATCCGTGCGAGTCCAAACTATGCAGTTAAGCGTGCTTGGGCGAGAGTAGTACTTGGATGGGTGACCTCCTGGGAAGTCCTCGTGTTGCACCCCTTTTTCGCGGCCGAAATCCGTGCGAGTCCAAACTATGCAGTTAAGCGTGCTTGGGAGAGAGTAGTACTTGGATGGGTGACCTCCTGGGAAGTCCTTGTGTTGCACCCCTTTTTATGATGACAAAATCCATTGGAGTGTAAACTCCTCAATTAAGCACGATGAGTACGGTTTGTTCAGTCATCGTATTGCTCTCCAGGATTTTTATGATGAGATCCGTATGGATGCCAATATATGCATTGATCGCGATCTCCCTATCGGGTGCGATCATACCAGCACTAATGCACCGGATTCCATCAGAACTCCGCAGTTAAGCGTGCTTGGGCGAGAGTAGTACTAGGATGGGTGACCTCCTGGGAAGTCCTCGTGTTGCACCCCTTTTTCGCGGCCGAAATCCGTGCGAGTCCAAACTATGCAGTTAAGCGTGCTTGGGCGAGAGTAGTACTAGGATGGGTGACCTCCTGGGAAGTCCTCGTGTTGCACCCCTTTTTATGATGGCAAAATCCATTGGAGTGTAAACTCCTCAATTAAGCACGATGAGTACGGTTTGTTCGGTCATCGTATTGCTCTCCAGGATTTTTATGATGAGATCCGTATGGATGCCAATATATGCATTGATCGCGATCTCCCTATCGGGTGCGATCATACCAGCACTAATGCATCGGATCCCATCAGAACTCCGCAGTCAAGCGTGCTTGGGCGAGAGTAGTACTAGGATGGGTGACCTCCTGGGAAGTCCTCGTGTTGCACCCCTTTTTCGCGGCTGAAATCCGTGCGAGTCCAAACTATGCAGTTAAGCGTGCTTGGGAGAGAGTAGTACTTGGATGGGTGACCTCCTGGAAAGTCCTCGTGTTGCACCCCTTTTTATGATGGCAAAATCCATTGGAGTGTAAACTCCTCAATTAAGCACGATGAGTACGGTTTGTTCAGTCATCGTATTGCTCTCCAGGATTTTTATGATGAGATCCGTATGGATGCCAATATATGCATTGATCGCGATCTCCCTATCGGGTGCGATCATACCAGCACTAATGCATCGGATCCCATCAGAACTCCGCAGTCAAGCGTGCTTGGGCGAGAGTAGTACTAGGATGGGTGACCTCCTGGGAAGTCCTCGTGTTGCACCCCTTTTTCGCGGCCGAAATCCGTGCGAGTCCAAACTATGCAGTTAAGCGTGCTTGGGCGAGAGTAGTACTAGGATGGGTGACCTCCTGGGAAGTCCTCGTGTTGCACCCCTTTTTCGCGGCCGAAATCCGTGCGAGTCCAAACTATGCAGTTAAGCGTGCTTGGGCGAGAGTAGTACTTGGAAGGGTGACCTCCTGGGAAGTCCTCGTGTTGCACCCCTTTTTCGCGGCCGAAATCCGTGCGAGTCCAAACTATGCAGTTAAGCGTGCTTGGGCGAGAGTAGTACTAGGATGGGTGACCTCCTGGGAAGTCCTCGTGTTGCACCCCTTTTTCGCGGCCGAAATCCGTGCGAGTCCAAACTATGCAGTTAAGCGTGCTTGGGCGAGAGTAGTACTTGGATGGGTGACCTCCTGGGAAGTCCTCGTGTTGCACCCCTTTTTCGCGGCCGAAATCCGTGCGAGTCCAAACTATGCAGTTAAGCGTGCTTGGGAGAGAGTAGTACTTGGATGGGTGACCTCCTGGGAAGTCCTTGTGTTGCACCCCTTTTTATGATGACAAAATCCATTGGAGTGTAAACTCCTCAATTAAGCACGATGAGTACGGTTTGTTCAGTCATCGTATTGCTCTCCAGGATTTTTATGATGAGATCCGTATGGATGCCAATATATGCATTGATCGCGATCTCCCTATCGGGTGCGATCATACCAGCACTAATGCACCGGATTCCATCAGAACTCCGCAGTTAAGCGTGCTTGGGCGAGAGTAGTACTAGGATGGGTGACCTCCTGGGAAGTCCTCGTGTTGCACCCCTTTTTCGCGGCCGAAATCCGTGCGAGTCCAAACTATGCAGTTAAGCGTGCTTGGGCGAGAGTAGTACTAGGATGGGTGACCTCCTGGGAAGTCCTCGTGTTGCACCCCTTTTTATGATGGCAAAATCCATTGGAGTGTAAACTCCTCAATTAAGCACGATGAGTACGGTTTGTTCAGTCATCGTATTGCTCTCCAGGATTTTTATGATGAGATCCGTATGGATGCCAATATATGCATTGATCGCGATCTCCCTATCGGGTGCGATCATACCAGCACTAATGCATCGGATCCCATCAGAACTCCGCAGTCAAGCGTGCTTGGGCGAGAGTAGTACTAGGATGGGTGACCTCCTGGGAAGTCCTCGTGTTGCACCCCTTTTTCGCGGCTGAAATCCGTGCGAGTCCAAACTATGCAGTTAAGCGTGCTTGGGAGAGAGTAGTACTTGGATGGGTGACCTCCTGGAAAGTCCTCGTGTTGCACCCCTTTTTATGATGGCAAAATCCATTGGAGTGTAAACTCCTCAATTAAGCACGATGAGTACGGTTTGTTCAGTCATCGTATTGCTCTCCAGGATTTTTATGATGAGATCCGTATGGATGCCAATATATGCATTGATCGCGATCTCCCTATCGGGTGCGATCATACCAGCACTAATGCACCGGATCCCATCAGAACTCCGCAGTCAAGCGTGCTTGGGCGGGAGTAGTACTAGGATGGGTGACCTCCTGGGAAGTCCTCGTGTTGCACCCCTTTTTCGCGGCCGAAATCCGTGCGAGTCCAAACTATGCAGTTAAGCGTGCTTGGGCGAGAGTAGTACTAGGATGGGTGACCTCCTGGGAAGTCCTCGTGTTGCACCCCTTTTTCGCGGCCGAAATCCGTGCGAGTCCAAACTATGCAGTTAAGCGTGCTTGGGCGAGAGTAGTACTTGGAAGGGTGACCTCCTGGGAAGTCCTCGTGTTGCACCCCTTTTTCGCGGCCGAAATCCGTGCGAGTCCAAACTATGCAGTTAAGCGTGCTTGGGCGAGAGTAGTACTAGGATGGGTGACCTCCTGGGAAGTCCTCGTGTTGCACCCCTTTTTCGCGGCCGAAATCCGTGCGAGTCCAAACTATGCAGTTAAGCGTGCTTGGGCGAGAGTAGTACTTGGATGGGTGACCTCCTGGGAAGTCCTCGTGTTGCACCCCTTTTTCGCGGCTGAAATCCGTGCGAGTCCAAACTATGCAGTTAAGCGTGCTTGGGAGAGAGTAGTACTTGGATGGGTGACCTCCTGGAAAGTCCTCGTGTTGCACCCCTTTTTATGATGGCAAAATCCATTGGAGTGTAAACTCCTCAATTAAGCACGATTAGTACGGTTTGTTCAGTCATCGTATTGCTCTCCAGGATTTTTATGATGAGATCCGTATGGATGCCAATATATGCATTGATCGCGATCTCCCTAGCGGGTGCGATCATACCAGCACTAATGCACCGGATTCCATCAGAACTCCGCAGTTAAGCGTGCTTGGGCGAGAGTAGTACTAGGATGGGTGACCTCCTGGGAAGTCCTCGTGTTGCACCCCTTTTTCGCGGCCGAAATCCGTGCGAGTCCAAACTATGCAGTTAAGCGTGCTTGGGCGAGAGTAGTACTAGGATGGGTGACCTCCTGGGAAGTCCTCGTGTTGCACCCCTTTTTATGATGGCAAAATCCATTGGAGTGTAAACTCCTCAATTAAGCACGATGAGTACGGTTTGTTCGGTCATCGTATTGCTCTCCAGGATTTTTATGATGAGATCCGTATGGATGCCAATATATGCATTGATCGCGATCTCCCTATCGGGTGCGATCATACCAGCACTAATGCATCGGATCCCATCAGAACTCCGCAGTCAAGCGTGCTTGGGCGAGAGTAGTACTAGGATGGGTGACCTCCTGGGAAGTCCTCGTGTTGCACCCCTTTTTCGCGGCTGAAATCCGTGCGAGTCCAAACTATGCAGTTAAGCGTGCTTGGGCGAGAGTAGTACTAGGATGGGTGACCTCCTGGGAAGTCCTCGTGTTGCACCCCTTTTTCGCGGCCGAAATCCGTGCGAGTCCAAACTATGCAGTTAAGCGTGCTTGGGCGAGAGTAGTACTTGGAAGGGTGACCTCCTGGGAAGTCCTCGTGTTGCACCCCTTTTTCGCGGCCGAAATCCGTGCGAGTCCAAACTATGCAGTTAAGCGTGCTTGGGCGAGAGTAGTACTAGGATGGGTGACCTCCTGGGAAGTCCTCGTGTTGCACCCCTTTTTCGCGGCCGAAATCCGTGCGAGTCCAAACTATGCAGTTAAGCGTGCTTGGGCGAGAGTAGTACTTGGATGGGTGACCTCCTGGGAAGTCCTCGTGTTGCACCCCTTTTTCGCGGCCGAAATCCGTGCGAGTCCAAACTATGCAGTTAAGCGTGCTTGGGAGAGAGTAGTACTTGGATGGGTGACCTCCTGGGAAGTCCTTGTGTTGCACCCCTTTTTATGATGACAAAATCCATTGGAGTGTAAACTCCTCAATTAAGCACGATGAGTACGGTTTGTTCAGTCATCGTATTGCTCTCCAGGATTTTTATGATGAGATCCGTATGGATGCCAATATATGCATTGATCGCGATCTCCCTATCGGGTGCGATCATACCAGCACTAATGCACCGGATTCCATCAGAACTCCGCAGTTAAGCGTGCTTGGGCGAGAGTAGTACTAGGATGGGTGACCTCCTGGGAAGTCCTCGTGTTGCACCCCTTTTTCGCGGCCGAAATCCGTGCGAGTCCAAACTATGCAGTTAAGCGTGCTTGGGCGAGAGTAGTACTAGGATGGGTGACCTCCTGGGAAGTCCTCGTGTTGCACCCCTTTTTATGATGGCAAAATCCATTGGAGTGTAAACTCCTCAATTAAGCACGATGAGTACGGTTTGTTCGGTCATCGTATTGCTCTCCAGGATTTTTATGATGAGATCCGTATGGATGCCAATATATGCATTGATCGCGATCTCCCTATCGGGTGCGATCATACCAGCACTAATGCATCGGATCCCATCAGAACTCCGCAGTCAAGCGTGCTTGGGCGAGAGTAGTACTAGGATGGGTGACCTCCTGGGAAGTCCTCGTGTTGCACCCCTTTTTCGCGGCTGAAATCCGTGCGAGTCCAAACTATGCAGTTAAGCGTGCTTGGGAGAGAGTAGTACTTGGATGGGTGACCTCCTGGAAAGTCCTCGTGTTGCACCCCTTTTTATGATGGCAAAATCCATTGGAGTGTAAACTCCTCAATTAAGCACGATGAGTACGGTTTGTTCAGTCATCGTATTGCTCTCCAGGATTTTTATGATGAGATCCGTATGGATGCCAATATATGCATTGATCGCGATCTCCCTATCGGGTGCGATCATACCAGCACTAATGCATCGGATCCCATCAGAACTCCGCAGTCAAGCGTGCTTGGGCGAGAGTAGTACTAGGATGGGTGACCTCCTGGGAAGTCCTCGTGTTGCACCCCTTTTTCGCGGCCGAAATCCGTGCGAGTCCAAACTATGCAGTTAAGCGTGCTTGGGCGAGAGTAGTACTAGGATGGGTGACCTCCTGGGAAGTCCTCGTGTTGCACCCCTTTTTCGCGGCCGAAATCCGTGCGAGTCCAAACTATGCAGTTAAGCGTGCTTGGGCGAGAGTAGTACTTGGAAGGGTGACCTCCTGGGAAGTCCTCGTGTTGCACCCCTTTTTCGCGGCCGAAATCCGTGCGAGTCCAAACTATGCAGTTAAGCGTGCTTGGGCGAGAGTAGTACTAGGATGGGTGACCTCCTGGGAAGTCCTCGTGTTGCACCCCTTTTTCGCGGCCGAAATCCGTGCGAGTCCAAACTATGCAGTTAAGCGTGCTTGGGCGAGAGTAGTACTTGGATGGGTGACCTCCTGGGAAGTCCTCGTGTTGCACCCCTTTTTCACGGCCGAAATCCGTGCGAGTCCAAACTATGCAGTTAAGCGTGCTTGGGAGAGAGTAGTACTTGGATGGGTGACCTCCTGGGAAGTCCTTGTGTTGCACCCCTTTTTATGATGACAAAATCCATTGGAGTGTAAACTCCTCAATTAAGCACGATGAGTACGGTTTGTTCAGTCATCGTATTGCTCTCCAGGATTTTTATGATGAGATCCGTATGGATGCCAATATATGCATTGATCGCGATCTCCCTATCGGGTGCGATCATACCAGCACTAATGCACCGGATTCCATCAGAACTCCGCAGTTAAGCGTGCTTGGGCGAGAGTAGTACTAGGATGGGTGACCTCCTGGGAAGTCCTCGTGTTGCACCCCTTTTTCGCGGCCGAAATCCGTGCGAGTCCAAACTATGCAGTTAAGCGTGCTTGGGCGAGAGTAGTACTAGGATGGGTGACCTCCTGGGAAGTCCTCGTGTTGCACCCCTTTTTATGATGGCAAAATCCATTGGAGTGTAAACTCCTCAATTAAGCACGATGAGTACGGTTTGTTCGGTCATCGTATTGCTCTCCAGGATTTTTATGATGAGATCCGTATGGATGCCAATATATGCATTGATCGCGATCTCCCTATCGGGTGCGATCATACCAGCACTAATGCATCGGATCCCATCAGAACTCCGCAGTCAAGCGTGCTTGGGCGAGAGTAGTACTAGGATGGGTGACCTCCTGGGAAGTCCTCGTGTTGCACCCCTTTTTCGCGGCTGAAATCCGTGCGAGTCCAAACTATGCAGTTAAGCGTGCTTGGGAGAGAGTAGTACTTGGATGGGTGACCTCCTGGAAAGTCCTCGTGTTGCACCCCTTTTTATGATGGCAAAATCCATTGGAGTGTAAACTCCTCAATTAAGCACGATTAGTACGGTTTGTTCAGTCATCGTATTGCTCTCCAGGATTTTTATGATGAGATCCGTATGGATGCCAATATATGCATTGATCGCGATCTCCCTAGCGGGTGTGATCATACCAGCACTAATGCACCGGATTCCATCAGAACTCCGCAGTTAAGCGTGCTTGGGCGAGAGTAGTACTAGGATGGGTGACCTCCTGGGAAGTCCTCGTGTTGCACCCCTTTTTCGCGGCCGAAATCCGTGCGAGTCCAAACTATGCAGTTAAGCGTGCTTGGGCGAGAGTAGTACTAGGATGGGTGACCTCCTGGGAAGTCCTCGTGTTGCACCCCTTTTTATGATGGCAAAATCCATTGGAGTGTAAACTCCTCAATTAAGCACGATGAGTACGGTTTGTTCGGTCATCGTATTGCTCTCCAGGATTTTTATGATGAGATCCGTATGGATGCCAATATATGCATTGATCGCGATCTCCCTATCGGGTGCGATCATACCAGCACTAATGCATCGGATCCCATCAGAACTCCGCAGTCAAGCGTGCTTGGGCGAGAGTAGTACTAGGATGGGTGACCTCCTGGGAAGTCCTCGTGTTGCACCCCTTTTTCGCGGCTGAAATCCGTGCGAGTCCAAACTATGCAGTTAAGCGTGCTTGGGAGAGAGTAGTACTTGGATGGGTGACCTCCTGGAAAGTCCTCGTGTTGCACCCCTTTTTATGATGGCAAAATCCATTGGAGTGTAAACTCCTCAATTAAGCACGATGAGTACGGTTTGTTCAGTCATCGTATTGCTCTCCAGGATTTTTATGATGAGATCCGTATGGATGCCAATATATGCATTGATCGCGATCTCCCTATCGGGTGCGATCATACCAGCACTAATGCATCGGATCCCATCAGAACTCCGCAGTCAAGCGTGCTTGGGCGAGAGTAGTACTAGGATGGGTGACCTCCTGGGAAGTCCTCGTGTTGCACCCCTTTTTCGCGGCCGAAATCCGTGCGAGTCCAAACTATGCAGTTAAGCGTGCTTGGGCGAGAGTAGTACTAGGATGGGTGACCTCCTGGGAAGTCCTCGTGTTGCACCCCTTTTTCGCGGCCGAAATCCGTGCGAGTCCAAACTATGCAGTTAAGCGTGCTTGGGCGAGAGTAGTACTTGGAAGGGTGACCTCCTGGGAAGTCCTCGTGTTGCACCCCTTTTTCGCGGCCGAAATCCGTGCGAGTCCAAACTATGCAGTTAAGCGTGCTTGGGCGAGAGTAGTACTAGGATGGGTGACCTCCTGGGAAGTCCTCGTGTTGCACCCCTTTTTCACGGCCGAAATCCGTGCGAGTCCAAACTATGCAGTTAAGCGTGCTTGGGAGAGAGTAGTACTTGGATGGGTGACCTCCTGGGAAGTCCTTGTGTTGCACCCCTTTTTATGATGACAAAATCCATTGGAGTGTAAACTCCTCAATTAAGCACGATGAGTACGGTTTGTTCAGTCATCGTATTGCTCTCCAGGATTTTTATGATGAGATCCGTATGGATGCCAATATATGCATTGATCGCGATCTCCCTATCGGGTGCGATCATACCAGCACTAATGCACCGGATTCCATCAGAACTCCACAGTTAAGCGTGCTTGGGCGAGAGTAGTACTAGGATGGGTGACCTCCTGGGAAGTCCTCGTGTTGCACCCCTTTTTCGCGGCCGAAATCCGTGCGAGTCCAAACTATGCAGTTAAGCGTGCTTGGGCGAGAGTAGTACTAGGATGGGTGACCTCCTGGGAAGTCCTCGTGTTGCACCCCTTTTTATGATGGCAAAATCCATTGGAGTGTAAACTCCTCAATTAAGCACGATGAGTACGGTTTGTTCGGTCATCGTATTGCTCTCCAGGATTTTTATGATGAGATCCGTATGGATGCCAATATATGCATTGATCGCGATCTCCCTATCGGGTGCGATCATACCAGCACTAATGCATCGGATCCCATCAGAACTCCGCAGTCAAGCGTGCTTGGGCGAGAGTAGTACTAGGATGGGTGACCTCCTGGGAAGTCCTCGTGTTGCACCCCTTTTTCGCGGCTGAAATCCGTGCGAGTCCAAACTATGCAGTTAAGCGTGCTTGGGAGAGAGTAGTACTTGGATGGGTGACCTCCTGGAAAGTCCTCGTGTTGCACCCCTTTTTATGATGGCAAAATCCATTGGAGTGTAAACTCCTCAATTAAGCACGATTAGTACGGTTTGTTCAGTCATCGTATTGCTCTCCAGGATTTTTATGATGAGATCCGTATGGATGCCAATATATGCATTGATCGCGATCTCCCTAGCGGGTGCGATCATACCAGCACTAATGCACCGGATTCCATCAGAACTCCGCAGTTAAGCGTGCTTGGGCGAGAGTAGTACTAGGATGGGTGACCTCCTGGGAAGTCCTCGTGTTGCACCCCTTTTTCGCGGCCGAAATCCGTGCGAGTCCAAACTATGCAGTTAAGCGTGCTTGGGCGAGAGTAGTACTAGGATGGGTGACCTCCTGGGAAGTCCTCGTGTTGCACCCCTTTTTATGATGGCAAAATCCATTGGAGTGTAAACTCCTCAATTAAGCACGATGAGTACGGTTTGTTCGGTCATCGTATTGCTCTCCAGGATTTTTATGATGAGATCCGTATGGATGCCAATATATGCATTGATCGCGATCTCCCTATCGGGTGCGATCATACCAGCACTAATGCATCGGATCCCATCAGAACTCCGCAGTCAAGCGTGCTTGGGCGAGAGTAGTACTAGGATGGGTGACCTCCTGGGAAGTCCTCGTGTTGCACCCCTTTTTCGCGGCTGAAATCCGTGCGAGTCCAAACTATGCAGTTAAGCGTGCTTGGGAGAGAGTAGTACTTGGATGGGTGACCTCCTGGAAAGTCCTCGTGTTGCACCCCTTTTTATGATGGCAAAATCCATTGGAGTGTAAACTCCTCAATTAAGCACGATGAGTACGGTTTGTTCAGTCATCGTATTGCTCTCCAGGATTTTTATGATGAGATCCGTATGGATGCCAATATATGCATTGATCGCGATCTCCCTATCGGGTGCGATCATACCAGCACTAATGCATCGGATCCCATCAGAACTCCGCAGTCAAGCGTGCTTGGGCGAGAGTAGTACTAGGATGGGTGACCTCCTGGGAAGTCCTCGTGTTGCACCCCTTTTTCGCGGCCGAAATCCGTGCGAGTCCAAACTATGCAGTTAAGCGTGCTTGGGCGAGAGTAGTACTAGGATGGGTGACCTCCTGGGAAGTCCTCGTGTTGCACCCCTTTTTCGCGGCCGAAATCCGTGCGAGTCCAAACTATGCAGTTAAGCGTGCTTGGGCGAGAGTAGTACTTGGAAGGGTGACCTCCTGGGAAGTCCTCGTGTTGCACCCCTTTTTCGCGGCCGAAATCCGTGCGAGTCCAAACTATGCAGTTAAGCGTGCTTGGGCGAGAGTAGTACTAGGATGGGTGACCTCCTGGGTGTTGGAAATCGTGCCCTAGGGGCCAATCATTGTCTTATGAACATTATTGATTTATGAATTTATTAATTGAGTTATCATATTATTTGCATGTTTACTATGATGACCATCCTTGGATAATTCATGATATTATCCTAAATGTCCCTGGTCGATCATCTATGTGGGAGCACAGATGAAATAAGACCAGTATGACTTTGAAGATGTATAGAGATATAAATCAAAGTCATAAGCACATGTAAGAGTACAGGGTGTTGGACCGACCCGCTATGAGAGAACTGCATGGGTAACGTCATAAGCTTCTCTCATATACAAACCATGTCAATATGCCCTTTGACCTGAGATCATCATGGATTCCTACATGACAAAACACTCAGCTTTGACCTAGTCAAAAGTCACTTTTGACCGAGTGATCATAAAGACTATGTTCGGGCTTAGTGGTTTTTCATGCGAAGGAATGTGAATGGTCAAGATGGAATTTGTCCCTCACATTCGTGGAGAGATATTACTGGGCCCCTCGATGAGTGAGTCTGAGAAATGTATGGCCATACTGTAATGGAAAGGTAGTTCCATTTCTATAGTCAGACTACTCAGGGATCGAGAAAGTAACGGTCGGGAATAGGAGGATGACATTATCCATGCCTCATCCATGACCAAAATATCGCGTGACAGAAGGGACATGATATGGTTGTATAAAAGGTTACATCGTTTATCGATCCTCATATGATTTGGGTAGTTGTTATGTCTTGCTAGAGACCGCTTGCGACTTGTGGGCTAGTATAGCAAATGGCCCACTGCCAACTTCATATGGGCCTACAGGGTCGCACACAAAATAGCCCAACACGAGCTATGATGTCCAGATTCATTGAATCTAAGACATGTCCAGATTCAATGAAAGATCCAGGTGAATGTATATATATTTATTTATATTTATATTTGTATATATATAAATTCGTATATATATATATATTATATATATGAGATATATGAGATTTAATTTATAAGGATAAATTAAATCCCTATCACGTTTGAATTCGAAATTCAAATTGATAGGATATCTCATATAAGAGATATTTATAAGATTTAATTTATAAGGATAAATTAAATCTCTATCACGTTTGAAATTCGAAATTCAAATTGATAGGATATCTCATATAAGAGATATTTATAAGATTTAATTTATAAGGATAAATTAAATCTCTATCACGTTTGAAATTCGAAATTCAAATTGATAGGATATCTCATATAAGAGATATTTATAAGATTTAATTTATAAGGATAAATTAAATCTCTATCACGTTTGAAATTCGAAATTTAAATTGATAGGATATCTCAAATTTGATTTATGGGAATAAATCAAATATAACTCAGTCTCATCTTTATTTAAAGTTAAATAAATAAGTAATTAAATCTGTGGGACGGATTTAATATTATTTTATTTAATTAGTTTCTTATAAAATTATACAATATATGATATTGTATCAATTCGGAATTAATATAAGATTAACTCCAAAATCCAATTAGGTCAAGTGTAAAAAAAACGCATAGCATCCTCTATATCTGATTGGAGGAGCTACGTTTGAAAATAACACAGAACACAAAAGGCCGAACGGAATTTGCAAAAGGTTTGCAGACAAGAAACTGCCGAAATAGAGACGGAGATTTGTGAAAGCCTTGGAGGGACAGGAGACGCTAGCACGTCGTTCGTGGTTGGAACGCTGTTCGTGTGGATACCAGTAGAGGAAGCCGACCTGAGGCGTCGACTTCTTGTGATCGGAAAGAGACCACCGTCCGCGGAGAGAATCTGTGAAGGTCGCTGAGGAACACTCCGTCGATTTCTTACGATCAGAAAGAGATCACCACCCACGTAGAGAAGCTGTGAAATTCGCTGAGCAACACTAAGGGTAATGATTCTTTCCACTTGACTTAAACACATACGGCAGATCCTGGCAAGGAATGGAAAATTTTTAAAGTTTATTTCCGCTGCGTGTCTTCCAATTCCTTACACTGGGAAGTCCTCGTGTTGCACCCCTTTTTCGCGGCCGAAATCCGTGCGAGTCCAAACTATGCAGTTAAGCGTGCTTGGGCGAGAGTAGTACTTGGATGGGTGACCTCCTGGGAAGTCCTCGTGTTGCACCCCTTTTTCGCGGCCGAAATCCGTGCGAGTCCAAACTATGCAGTTAAGCGTGCTTGGGAGAGAGTAGTACTTGGATGGTGACCTCCTGGGAAGTCCTTGTGTTGCACCCCTTTTTATGATGACAAAATCCATTGGAGTGTAAACTCCTCAATTAAGCACGATGAGTACGGTTTGTTCAGTCATCGTATTGCTCTCCAGGATTTTTATGATGAGATCCGTATGGATGCCAATATATGCATTGATCGCGATCTCCCTATCGGGTGCGATCATACCAGCACTAATGCACCGGATTCCATCAGAACTCCGCAGTTAAGCGTGCTTGGGCGAGAGTAGTACTAGGATGGGTGACCTCCTGGGAAGTCCTCGTGTTGCACCCCTTTTTCGCGGCCGAAATCCGTGCGAGTCCAAACTATGCAGTTAAGCGTGCTTGGGCGAGAGTAGTACTAGGATGGGTGACCTCCTGGGAAGTCCTCGTGTTGCACCCCTTTTTATGATGGCAAAATCCATTGGAGTGTAAACTCCTCAATTAAGCACGATGAGTACGGTTTGTTCGGTCATCGTATTGCTCTCCAGGATTTTTATGATGAGATCCGTATGGATGCCAATATATGCATTGATCGCGATCTCCCTATCGGGTGCGATCATACCAGCACTAATGCATCGGATCCCATCAGAACTCCGCAGTCAAGCGTGCTTGGGCGAGAGTAGTACTAGGATGGGTGACCTCCTGGGAAGTCCTCGTGTTGCACCCCTTTTTCGCGGCTGAAATCCGTGCGAGTCCAAACTATGCAGTTAAGCGTGCTTGGGAGAGAGTAGTACTTGGATGGGTGACCTCCTGGAAAGTCCTCGTGTTGCACCCCTTTTTATGATGGCAAAATCCATTGGAGTGTAAACTCCTCAATTAAGCACGATTAGTACGGTTTGTTCAGTCATCGTATTGCTCTCCAGGATTTTTATGATGAGATCCGTATGGATGCCAATATATGCATTGATCGCGATCTCCCTAGCGGGTGCGATCATACCAGCACTAATGCACCGGATTCCATCAGAACTCCGCAGTTAAGCGTGCTTGGGCGAGAGTAGTACTAGGATGGGTGACCTCCTGGGAAGTCCTCGTGTTGCACCCCTTTTTCGCGGCCGAAATCCGTGCGAGTCCAAACTATGCAGTTAAGCGTGCTTGGGCGAGAGTAGTACTAGGATGGGTGACCTCCTGGGAAGTCCTCGTGTTGCACCCCTTTTTATGATGGCAAAATCCATTGGAGTGTAAACTCCTCAATTAAGCACGATGAGTACGGTTTGTTCGGTCATCGTATTGCTCTCCAGGATTTTTATGATGAGATCCGTATGGATGCCAATATATGCATTGATCGCGATCTCCCTATCGGGTGCGATCATACCAGCACTAATGCATCGGATCCCATCAGAACTCCGCAGTCAAGCGTGCTTGGGCGAGAGTAGTACTAGGATGGGTGACCTCCTGGGAAGTCCTCGTGTTGCACCCCTTTTTCGCGGCTGAAATCCGTGCGAGTCCAAACTATGCAGTTAAGCGTGCTTGGGAGAGAGTAGTACTTGGATGGGTGACCTCCTGGAAAGTCCTCGTGTTGCACCCCTTTTTATGATGGCAAAATCCATTGGAGTGTAAACTCCTCAATTAAGCACGATGAGTACGGTTTGTTCAGTCATCGTATTGCTCTCCAGGATTTTTATGATGAGATCCGTATGGATGCCAATATATGCATTGATCGCGATCTCCCTATCGGGTGCGATCATACCAGCACTAATGCATCGGATCCCATCAGAACTCCGCAGTCAAGCGTGCTTGGGCGAGAGTAGTACTAGGATGGGTGACCTCCTGGGAAGTCCTCGTGTTGCACCCCTTTTTCGCGGCCGAAATCCGTGCGAGTCCAAACTATGCAGTTAAGCGTGCTTGGGCGAGAGTAGTACTAGGATGGGTGACCTCCTGGGAAGTCCTCGTGTTGCACCCCTTTTTCGCGGCCGAAATCCGTGCGAGTCCAAACTATGCAGTTAAGCGTGCTTGGGCGAGAGTAGTACTTGGAAGGGTGACCTCCTGGGAAGTCCTCGTGTTGCACCCCTTTTTCGCGGCCGAAATCCGTGCGAGTCCAAACTATGCAGTTAAGCGTGCTTGGGCGAGAGTAGTACTAGGATGGGTGACCTCCTGGGAAGTCCTCGTGTTGCACCCCTTTTTCACGGCCGAAATCCGTGCGAGTCCAAACTATGCAGTTAAGCGTGCTTGGGAGAGAGTAGTACTTGGATGGGTGACCTCCTGGGAAGTCCTTGTGTTGCACCCCTTTTTATGATGACAAAATCCATTGGAGTGTAAACTCCTCAATTAAGCACGATGAGTACGGTTTGTTCAGTCATCGTATTGCTCTCCAGGATTTTTATGATGAGATCCGTATGGATGCCAATATATGCATTGATCGCGATCTCCCTATCGGGTGCGATCATACCAGCACTAATGCACCGGATTCCATCAGAACTCCGCAGTTAAGCGTGCTTGGGCGAGAGTAGTACTAGGATGGGTGACCTCCTGGGAAGTCCTCGTGTTGCACCCCTTTTTCGCGGCCGAAATCCGTGCGAGTCCAAACTATGCAGTTAAGCGTGCTTGGGCGAGAGTAGTACTAGGATGGGTGACCTCCTGGGAAGTCCTCGTGTTGCACCCCTTTTTATGATGGCAAAATCCATTGGAGTGTAAACTCCTCAATTAAGCACGATGAGTACGGTTTGTTCGGTCATCGTATTGCTCTCCAGGATTTTTATGATGAGATCCGTATGGATGCCAATATATGCATTGATCGCGATCTCCCTATCGGGTGCGATCATACCAGCACTAATGCATCGGATCCCATCAGAACTCCGCAGTCAAGCGTGCTTGGGCGAGAGTAGTACTAGGATGGGTGACCTCCTGGGAAGTCCTCGTGTTGCACCCCTTTTTCGCGGCTGAAATCCGTGCGAGTCCAAACTATGCAGTTAAGCGTGCTTGGGAGAGAGTAGTACTTGGATGGGTGACCTCCTGGAAAGTCCTCGTGTTGCACCCCTTTTTATGATGGCAAAATCCATTGGAGTGTAAACTCCTCAATTAAGCACGATTAGTACGGTTTGTTCAGTCATCGTATTGCTCTCCAGGATTTTTATGATGAGATCCGTATGGATGCCAATATATGCATTGATCGCGATCTCCCTAGCGGGTGCGATCATACCAGCACTAATGCACCGGATTCCATCAGAACTCCGCAGTCAAGCGTGCTTGGGCGAGAGTAGTACTAGGATGGGTGACCTCCTGGGAAGTCCTCGTGTTGCACCCCTTTTTCGCGGCCGAAATCCGTGCGAGTCCAAACTATGCAGTTAAGCGTGCTTGGGCGAGAGTAGTACTAGGATGGGTGACCTCCTGGGAAGTCCTCGTGTTGCACCCCTTTTTATGATGGCAAAATCCATTGGAGTGTAAACTCCTCAATTAAGCACGATGAGTACGGTTTGTTCGGTCATCGTATTGCTCTCCAGGATTTTTATGATGAGATCCGTATGGATGCCAATATATGCATTGATCGCGATCTCCCTATCGGGTGCGATCATACCAGCACTAATGCATCGGATCCCATCAGAACTCCGCAGTCAAGCGTGCTTGGGCGAGAGTAGTACTAGGATGGGTGACCTCCTGGGAAGTCCTCGTGTTGCACCCCTTTTTCGCGGCTGAAATCCGTGCGAGTCCAAACTATGCAGTTAAGCGTGCTTGGGAGAGAGTAGTACTTGGATGGGTGACCTCCTGGAAAGTCCTCGTGTTGCACCCCTTTTTATGATGGCAAAATCCATTGGAGTGTAAACTCCTCAATTAAGCACGATGAGTACGGTTTGTTCAGTCATCGTATTGCTCTCCAGGATTTTTATGATGAGATCCGTATGGATGCCAATATATGCATTGATCGCGATCTCCCTATCGGGTGCGATCATACCAGCACTAATGCATCGGATCCCATCAGAACTCCGCAGTCAAGCGTGCTTGGGCGAGAGTAGTACTAGGATGGGTGACCTCCTGGGAAGTCCTCGTGTTGCACCCCTTTTTCGCGGCCGAAATCCGTGCGAGTCCAAACTATGCAGTTAAGCGTGCTTGGGCGAGAGTAGTACTAGGATGGGTGACCTCCTGGGAAGTCCTCGTGTTGCACCCCTTTTTCGCGGCCGAAATCCGTGCGAGTCCAAACTATGCAGTTAAGCGTGCTTGGGCGAGAGTAGTACTTGGAAGGGTGACCTCCTGGGAAGTCCTCGTGTTGCACCCCTTTTTCGCGGCCGAAATCCGTGCGAGTCCAAACTATGCAGTTAAGCGTGCTTGGGCGAGAGTAGTACTAGGATGGGTGACCTCCTGGGAAGTCCTCGTGTTGCACCCCTTTTTCGCGGCCGAAATCCGTGCGAGTCCAAACTATGCAGTTAAGCGTGCTTGGGCGAGAGTAGTACTTGGATGGGTGACCTCCTGGGAAGTCCTCGTGTTGCACCCCTTTTTCGCGGCCGAAATCCGTGCGAGTCCAAACTATGCAGTTAAGCGTGCTTGGGAGAGAGTAGTACTTGGATGGTGACCTCCTGGGAAGTCCTTGTGTTGCACCCCTTTTTATGATGACAAAATCCATTGGAGTGTAAACTCCTCAATTAAGCACGATGAGTACGGTTTGTTCAGTCATCGTATTGCTCTCCAGGATTTTTATGATGAGATCCGTATGGATGCCAATATATGCATTGATCGCGATCTCCCTAGCGGGTGCGATCATACCAGCACTAATGCACCGGATTCCATCAGAACTCCGCAGTTAAGCGTGCTTGGGCGAGAGTAGTACTAGGATGGGTGACCTCCTGGGAAGTCCTCGTGTTGCACCCCTTTTTCGCGGCCGAAATCCGTGCGAGTCCAAACTATGCAGTTAAGCGTGCTTGGGCGAGAGTAGTACTAGGATGGGTGACCTCCTGGGAAGTCCTCGTGTTGCACCCCTTTTTATGATGGCAAAATCCATTGGAGTGTAAACTCCTCAATTAAGCACGATGAGTACGGTTTGTTCGGTCATCGTATTGCTCTCCAGGATTTTTATGATGAGATCCGTATGGATGCCAATATATGCATTGATCGCGATCTCCCTATCGGGTGCGATCATACCAGCACTAATGCATCGGATCCCATCAGAACTCCGCAGTCAAGCGTGCTTGGGCGAGAGTAGTACTAGGATGGGTGACCTCCTGGGAAGTCCTCGTGTTGCACCCCTTTTTCGCGGCTGAAATCCGTGCGAGTCCAAACTATGCAGTTAAGCGTGCTTGGGAGAGAGTAGTACTTGGATGGGTGACCTCCTGGAAAGTCCTCGTGTTGCACCCCTTTTTATGATGGCAAAATCCATTGGAGTGTAAACTCCTCAATTAAGCACGATGAGTACGGTTTGTTCAGTCATCGTATTGCTCTCCAGGATTTTTATGATGAGATCCGTATGGATGCCAATATATGCATTGATCGCGATCTCCCTATCGGGTGCGATCATACCAGCACTAATGCATCGGATCCCATCAGAACTCCGCAGTCAAGCGTGCTTGGGCGAGAGTAGTACTAGGATGGGTGACCTCCTGGGAAGTCCTCGTGTTGCACCCCTTTTTCGCGGCCGAAATCCGTGCGAGTCCAAACTATGCAGTTAAGCGTGCTTGGGCGAGAGTAGTACTAGGATGGGTGACCTCCTGGGAAGTCCTCGTGTTGCACCCCTTTTTCGCGGCCGAAATCCGTGCGAGTCCAAACTATGCAGTTAAGCGTGCTTGGGCGAGAGTAGTACTTGGAAGGGTGACCTCCTGGGAAGTCCTCGTGTTGCACCCCTTTTTCGCGGCCGAAATCCGTGCGAGTCCAAACTATGCAGTTAAGCGTGCTTGGGCGAGAGTAGTACTAGGATGGGTGACCTCCTGGGAAGTCCTCGTGTTGCACCCCTTTTTCACGGCCGAAATCCGTGCGAGTCCAAACTATGCAGTTAAGCGTGCTTGGGAGAGAGTAGTACTTGGATGGGTGACCTCCTGGGAAGTCCTTGTGTTGCACCCCTTTTTATGATGACAAAATCCATTGGAGTGTAAACTCCTCAATTAAGCACGATGAGTACGGTTTGTTCAGTCATCGTATTGCTCTCCAGGATTTTTATGATGAGATCCGTATGGATGCCAATATATGCATTGATCGCGATCTCCCTATCGGGTGCGATCATACCAGCACTAATGCACCGGATTCCATCAGAACTCCGCAGTTAAGCGTGCTTGGGCGAGAGTAGTACTAGGATGGGTGACCTCCTGGGAAGTCCTCGTGTTGCACCCCTTTTTCGCGGCCGAAATCCGTGCGAGTCCAAACTATGCAGTTAAGCGTGCTTGGGCGAGAGTAGTACTAGGATGGGTGACCTCCTGGGAAGTCCTCGTGTTGCACCCCTTTTTATGATGGCAAAATCCATTGGAGTGTAAACTCCTCAATTAAGCACGATGAGTACGGTTTGTTCGGTCATCGTATTGCTCTCCAGGATTTTTATGATGAGATCCGTATGGATGCCAATATATGCATTGATCGCGATCTCCCTATCGGGTGCGATCATACCAGCACTAATGCATCGGATCCCATCAGAACTCCGCAGTCAAGCGTGCTTGGGCGAGAGTAGTACTAGGATGGGTGACCTCCTGGGAAGTCCTCGTGTTGCACCCCTTTTTCGCGGCTGAAATCCGTGCGAGTCCAAACTATGCAGTTAAGCGTGCTTGGGAGAGAGTAGTACTTGGATGGGTGACCTCCTGGAAAGTCCTCGTGTTGCACCCCTTTTTATGATGGCAAAATCCATTGGAGTGTAAACTCCTCAATTAAGCACGATTAGTACGGTTTGTTCAGTCATCGTATTGCTCTCCAGGATTTTTATGATGAGATCCGTATGGATGCCAATATATGCATTGATCGCGATCTCCCTAGCGGGTGCGATCATACCAGCACTAATGCACCGGATTCCATCAGAACTCCGCAGTTAAGCGTGCTTGGGCGAGAGTAGTACTAGGATGGGTGACCTCCTGGGAAGTCCTCGTGTTGCACCCCTTTTTCGCGGCCGAAATCCGTGCGAGTCCAAACTATGCAGTTAAGCGTGCTTGGGCGAGAGTAGTACTAGGATGGGTGACCTCCTGGGAAGTCCTCGTGTTGCACCCCTTTTTATGATGGCAAAATCCATTGGAGTGTAAACTCCTCAATTAAGCACGATGAGTACGGTTTGTTCGGTCATCGTATTGCTCTCCAGGATTTTTATGATGAGATCCGTATGGATGCCAATATATGCATTGATCGCGATCTCCCTATCGGGTGCGATCATACCAGCACTAATGCATCGGATCCCATCAGAACTCCGCAGTCAAGCGTGCTTGGGCGAGAGTAGTACTAGGATGGGTGACCTCCTGGGAAGTCCTCGTGTTGCACCCCTTTTTCGCGGCTGAAATCCGTGCGAGTCCAAACTATGCAGTTAAGCGTGCTTGGGAGAGAGTAGTACTTGGATGGGTGACCTCCTGGAAAGTCCTCGTGTTGCACCCCTTTTTATGATGGCAAAATCCATTGGAGTGTAAACTCCTCAATTAAGCACGATGAGTACGGTTTGTTCAGTCATCGTATTGCTCTCCAGGATTTTTATGATGAGATCCGTATGGATGCCAATATATGCATTGATCGCGATCTCCCTATCGGGTGCGATCATACCAGCACTAATGCATCGGATCCCATCAGAACTCCGCAGTCAAGCGTGCTTGGGCGAGAGTAGTACTAGGATGGGTGACCTCCTGGGAAGTCCTCGTGTTGCACCCCTTTTTCGCGGCCAAAATCCGTGCGAGTCCAAACTATGCAGTTAAGCGTGCTTGGGCGAGAGTAGTACTAGGATGGGTGACCTCCTGGGAAGTCCTCGTGTTGCACCCCTTTTTCGCGGCCGAAATCCGTGCGAGTCCAAACTATGCAGTTAAGCGTGCTTGGGCGAGAGTAGTACTTGGAAGGGTGACCTCCTGGGAAGTCCTCGTGTTGCACCCCTTTTTCGCGGCCGAAATCCGTGCGAGTCCAAACTATGCAGTTAAGCGTGCTTGGGCGAGAGTAGTACTAGGATGGGTGACCTCCTGGGAAGTCCTCGTGTTGCACCCCTTTTTCGCGGCCGAAATCCGTGCGAGTCCAAACTATGCAGTTAAGCGTGCTTGGGCGAGAGTAGTACTTGGATGGGTGACCTCCTGGGAAGTCCTCGTGTTGCACCCCTTTTTCGCGGCCGAAATCCGTGCGAGTCCAAACTATGCAGTTAAGCGTGCTTGGGAGAGAGTAGTACTTGGATGGTGACCTCCTGGGAAGTCCTTGTGTTGCACCCCTTTTTATGATGACAAAATCCATTGGAGTGTAAACTCCTCAATTAAGCACGATGAGTACGGTTTGTTCAGTCATCGTATTGCTCTCCAGGATTTTTATGATGAGATCCGTATGGATGCCAATATATGCATTGATCGCGATCTCCCTATCGGGTGCGATCATACCAGCACTAATGCACCGGATTCCATCAGAACTCCGCAGTTAAGCGTGCTTGGGCGAGAGTAGTACTAGGATGGGTGACCTCCTGGGAAGTCCTCGTGTTGCACCCCTTTTTCGCGGCCGAAATCCGTGCGAGTCCAAACTATGCAGTTAAGCGTGCTTGGGCGAGAGTAGTACTAGGATGGGTGACCTCCTGGGAAGTCCTCGTGTTGCACCCCTTTTTATGATGGCAAAATCCATTGGAGTGTAAACTCCTCAATTAAGCACGATGAGTACGGTTTGTTCAGTCATCGTATTGCTCTCCAGGATTTTTATGATGAGATCCGTATGGATGCCAATATATGCATTGATCGCGATCTCCCTATCGGGTGCGATCATACCAGCACTAATGCATCGGATCCCATCAGAACTCCGCAGTCAAGCGTGCTTTTGCGAGAGTAGTACTAGGATGGGTGACCTCCTGGGAAGTCCTCGTGTTGCACCCCTTTTTCGCGGCTGAAATCCGTGCGAGTCCAAACTATGCAGTTAAGCGTGCTTGGGAGAGAGTAGTACTTGGATGGGTGACCTCCTGGAAAGTCCTCGTGTTGCACCCCTTTTTATGATGGCAAAATCCATTGGAGTGTAAACTCCTCAATTAAGCACGATGAGTACGGTTTGTTCAGTCATCGTATTGCTCTCCAGGATTTTTATGATGAGATCCGTATGGATGCCAATATATGCATTGATCGCGATCTCCCTATCGGGTGCGATCATACCAGCACTAATGCATCGGATCCCATCAGAACTCCGCAGTCAAGCGTGCTTGGGCGAGAGTAGTACTAGGATGGGTGACCTCCTGGGAAGTCCTCGTGTTGCACCCCTTTTTCGCGGCCGAAATCCGTGCGAGTCCAAACTATGCAGTTAAGCGTGCTTGGGAGAGAGTAGTACTTGGATGGGTGACCTCCTGGGAAGTCCTCGTGTTGCACCCCTTTTTATGATGGTAAAATCCATTGGAGTGTAAACTCCTCAATTAAGCACGATGAGTACGGTTTGTTCAGTCATCGTATTGCTCTCCAGGATTTTTATGATGAGATCCGTATGGATGCCAATATTTGCATTGATCGCGATCTCCCTATCGGGTGCGATCATACCAGCACTAATGCACCGGATCCCATCAGAACTCCGCAGTCAAGCGTGCTTGGGCGAGAGTAGTACTAGGATGGGTGACCTCCTGGGAAGTCCTCGTGTTGCACCCCTTTTTCGCGGCCGAAATCCGTGCGAGTCCAAACTATGCAGTTAAGCGTGCTTGGGAGAGAGTAGTACTTGGATGGGTGACCTCCTGGAAAGTCCTCGTGTTGCACCCCTTTTTATGATGGCAAAATCCATTGGAGTGTAAACTCCTCAATTAAGCACGATGAGTACGGTTTGTTCAGTCATCGTATTGCTCTCCAGGATTTTTATGATGAGATCCGTATGGATGCCAATATATGCATTGATCGCGATCTCCCTATCGGGTGCGATCATACCAGCACTAATGCATCGGATCCCATCAGAACTCCGCAGTCAAGCGTGCTTGGGCGAGAGTAGTACTAGGATGGGTGACCTCCTGGGAAGTCCTCGTGTTGCACCCCTTTTTCGCGGCCGAAATCCGTGCGAGTCCAAACTATGCAGTTAAGCGTGCTTGGGAGAGAGTAGTACTTGGATGGGTGACCTCCTGGAAAGTCCTCGTGTTGCACCCCTTTTTATGATGGCAAAATCCATTGGAGTGTAAACTCCTCAATTAAGCACGATGAGTACGGTTTGTTCAGTCATCGTATTGCTCTCCAGGATTTTTATGATGAGATCCGTATGGATGCCAATATATGCATTGATCGCGATCTCCCTATCGGGTGCGATCATACCAGCACTAATGCACCGGATCCCATCAGAACTCCGCAGTTAAGCGTGCTTGGGCGAGAGTAGTACTAGGATGGGTGACCTCCTGGGAAGTCCTCGTGTTGCACCCCTTTTTCGCGGCCGAAATCCGTGCGAGTCCAAACTATGCAGTTAAGCGTGCTTGGGCGAGAGTAGTACTAGGATGGGTGACCTCCTGGGAAGTCCTCGTGTTGCACCCCTTTTTCGCGGCCGAAATCCGTGCGAGTCCAAACTATGCAGTTAAGCGTGCTTGGGCGAGAGTAGTACTTGGAAGGGTGACCTCCTGGGAAGTCCTCGTGTTGCACCCCTTTTTCGCGGCCGAAATCCGTGCGAGTCCAAACTATGCAGTTAAGCGTGCTTGGGCGAGAGTAGTACTAGGATGGGTGACCTCCTGGGAAGTCCTCGTGTTGCACCCCTTTTTCGCGGCCGAAATCCGTGCGAGTCCAAACTATGCAGTTAAGCGTGCTTGGGCGAGAGTAGTACTTGGATGGGTGACCTCCTGGGAAGTCCTCGTGTTGCACCCCTTTTTCGCGTCCGAAATCCGTGCGAGTCCAAACTATGCAGTTAAGCGTGCTTGGGAGAGAGTAGTACTTGGATGGTGACCTCCTGGGAAGTCCTTGTGTTGCACCCCTTTTTATGATGACAAAATCCATTGGAGTGTAAACTCCTCAATTAAGCACGATGAGTACGGTTTGTTCAGTCATCGTATTGCTCTCCAGGATTTTTATGATGAGATCCGTATGGATGCCAATATATGCATTGATCGCGATCTCCCTATCGGGTGCGATCATACCAGCACCAATGCACCGGATTCCATCAGAACTCCGCAGTTAAGCGTGCTTGGGCGAGAGTAGTACTAGGATGGGTGACCTCCTGGGAAGTCCTCGTGTTGCACCCCTTTTTCGCGGCCGAAATCCGTGCGAGTCCAAACTATGCAGTTAAGCGTGCTTGGGCGAGAGTAGTACTAGGATGGGTGACCTCCTGGGAAGTCCTCGTGTTGCACCCCTTTTTATGATGGCAAAATCCATTGGAGTGTAAACTCCTCAATTAAGCACGATGAGTACGGTTTGTTCAGTCATCGTATTGCTCTCCAGGATTTTTATGATGAGATCCGTATGGATGCCAATATATGCATTGATCGCGATCTCCCTATCGGGTGCGATCATACCAGCACTAATGCATCGGATCCCATCAGAACTCCGCAGTCAAGCGTGCTTGGGCGAGAGTAGTACTAGGATGGGTGACCTCCTGGGAAGTCCTCGTGTTGCACCCCTTTTTCGCGGCTGAAATCCGTGCGAGTCCAAACTATGCAGTTAAGCGTGCTTGGGAGAGAGTAGTACTTGGATGGGTGACCTCCTGGAAAGTCCTCGTGTTGTACCCCTTTTTATGATGGCAAAATCCATTGGAGTGTAAACTCCTCAATTAAGCACGATGAGTACGGTTTGTTCAGTCATCGTATTGCTCTCCAGGATTTTTATGATGAGATCCGTATGGATGCCAATATATGCATTGATCGCGATCTCCCTATCGGGTGCGATCATACCAGCACTAATGCACCGGATCCCATCAGAACTCCGCAGTTAAGCGTGCTTGGGCGAGAGTAGTACTAGGATGGGTGACCTCCTGGGAAGTCCTCGTGTTGCACCCCTTTTTCGCGGCCGAAATCCGTGCGAGTCCAAACTATGCAGTTAAGCGTGTTTGGGAGAGAGTAGTACTTGGATGGGTGACCTCCTGGGAAGTCCTCGTGTTGCACCCCTTTTTATGATGGCAAAATCCATTGGAGTGTAAACTCCTCAATTAAGCACGATGAGTACGGTTTGTTCCGTCATCGTATTGCTCTCCAGGATTTTTATGATGAGATCCGTATGGATGCCAATATATGCATTGATCGCGATCTCCCTATCGGGTGCGATCATACCAGCACTAATGCATCGGATCCCATCAGAACTCCGCAGTCAAGCGTGCTTGGGCGAGAGTAGTACTAGGATGGGTGACCTCCTGGGAAGTCCTCGTGTTGCACCCCTTTTTCGCGGCCGAAATCCGTGCGAGTCCAAACTATGCAGTTAAGCGTGCTTGGGAGAGAGTAGTACTTGGATGGGTGACCTCCGGGAAAGTCCTCGTGTTGCACCCCTTTTTATGATGGCAAAATCCATTGGAGTGTAAACTCCTCAATTAAGCACGATGAGTACGGTTTGTTCAGTCATCGTATTGCTCTCCAGGATTTTTATGATGAGATCCGTATGGATGCCAATATATGCATTGATCGCGATCTCCCTATCGGGTGCGATCATACCAGCACTAATGCATCGGATCCCATCAGAACTCCGCAGTCAAGCGTGCTTGGGCGAGAGTAGTACTAGGATGGGTGACCTCCTGGGAAGTCCTCGTGTTGCACCCCTTTTTCGCGGCCGAAATCCGTGCGAGTCCAAACTATGCAGTTAAGCGTGCTTGGGAGAGAGTAGTACTTGGATGGGTGACCTCCTGGGAAGTCCTCGTGTTGCACCCCTTTTTCGCGGCCGAAATCCGTGCGAGTCCAAACTATGCAGTTAAGCGTGCTTGGGCGAGAGTAGTACTTGGAAGGGTGACCTCCTGGGAAGTCCTCGTGTTGCACCCCTTTTTCGCGGCCGAAATCCGTGCGAGTCCAAACTATGCAGTTAAGCGTGCTTGGGCGAGAGTAGTACTAGGATGGGTGACCTCCTGGGAAGTCCTCGTGTTGCACCCCTTTTTATGATGGCAAAATCCATTGGAGTGTAAACTCCTCAATTAAGCACGATGAGTACGGTTTGTTCAGTCATCGTATTGCTCTCCAGGATTTTTATGATGAGATCCGTATGGATGCCAATATATGCATTGATCGCGATCTCCCTATCGGGTGCGATCATACCAGCACTAATGCATCGGATCCCATCAGAACTCCGCAGTCAAGCGTGCTTGGGCGAGAGTAGTACTAGGATGGGTGACCTCCTGGGAAGTCCTCGTGTTGCACCCCTTTTTCGCGGCCGAAATCCGTGCGAGTCCAAACTATGCAGTTAAGCGTGCTTGGGAGAGAGTAGTACTTGGATGGGTGACCTCCTGGAAAGTCCTCGTGTTGCACCCCTTTTTATGATGGCAAAATCCATTGGAGTGTAAACTCCTCAATTAAGCACGATGAGTACGGTTTGTTCAGTCATCGTATTGCTCTCCAGGATTTTTATGATGAGATCCGTATGGATGCCAATATATGCATTGATCGCGATCTCCCTATCGGGTGCGATCATACCAGCACTAATGCACCGGATCCCATCAGAACTCCGCAGTTAAGCGTGCTTGGGCGAGAGTAGTACTAGGATGGGTGACCTCCTGGGAAGTCCTCGTGTTGCACCCCTTTTTCGCGGCCGAAATCCGTGCGAGTCCAAACTATGCAGTTAAGCGTGCTTGGGCGAGAGTAGTACTAGGATGGGTGACCTCCTGGGAAGTCCTCGTGTTGCACCCCTTTTTCGCGGCCGAAATCCGTGCGAGTCCAAACTATGCAGTTAAGCGTGCTTGGGCGAGAGTAGTACTTGGAAGGGTGACCTCCTGGGAAGTCCTCGTGTTGCACCCCTTTTTCGCGGCCGAAATCCGTGCGAGTCCAAACTATGCAGTTAAGCGTGCTTGGGCGAGAGTAGTACTAGGATGGGTGACCTCCTGGGAAGTCCTCGTGTTGCACCCCTTTTTCGCGGCCGAAATCCGTGCGAGTCCAAACTATGCAGTTAAGCGTGCTTGGGCGAGAGTAGTACTTGGAAGGGTGACCTCCTGGGAAGTCCTCGTGTTGCACCCCTTTTTCGCGGCCGAAATCCGTGCGAGTCCAAACTATGCAGTTAAGCGTGCTTGGGCGAGAGTAGTACTAGGATGGGTGACCTCCTGGGAAGTCCTCGTGTTGCACCCCTTTTTATGATGGCAAAATCCATTGGAGTGTAAACTCCTCAATTAAGCACGATGAGTACGGTTTGTTCAGTCATCGTATTGCTCTCCAGGATTTTTATGATGAGATCCGTATGGATGCCAATATATGCATTGATCGCGATCTCCCTATCGGGTGCGATCATACCAGCACTAATGCATCGGATCCCATCAGAACTCCGCAGTCAAGCGTGCTTGGGCGAGAGTAGTACTAGGATGGGTGACCTCCTGGGAAGTCCTCGTGTTGCACCCCTTTTTCGCGGCTGAAATCCGTGCGAGTCCAAACTATGCAGTTAAGCGTGCTTGGGAGAGAGTAGTACTTGGATGGGTGACCTCCTGGAAAGTCCTCGTGTTGCACCCCTTTTTATGATGGCAAAATCGATTGGAGTGTAAACTCCTCAATTAAGCACGATGAGTACGGTTTGTTCAGTCATCGTATTGCTCTCCAGGATTTTTATGATGAGATCCGTATGGATGCCAATATATGCATTGATCGCGATCTCCCTATCGGGTGCGATCATACCAGCACTAATGCACCGGATCCCATCAGAACTCCGCAGTTAAGCGTGCTTGGGCGAGAGTAGTACTAGGATGGGTGACCTCCTGGGAAGTCCTCGTGTTGCACCCCTTTTTCGCGGCCGAAATCCGTGCGAGTCCAAACTATGCAGTTAAGCGTGCTTGGGCGAGAGTAGTACTAGGATGGGTGACCTCCTGGGAAGTCCTCGTGTTGCACCCCTTTTTATGATGGCAAAATCCATTGGAGTGTAAACTCCTCAATTAAGCACGATGAGTACGGTTTGTTCAGTCATCGTATTGCTCTCCAGGATTTTTATGATGAGATCCGTATGG
Organism: Leucaena leucocephala; assembly: GCA_037074615.1. Classification (NCBI taxonomy): domain Eukaryota; kingdom Viridiplantae; phylum Streptophyta; class Magnoliopsida; order Fabales; family Fabaceae; genus Leucaena; species Leucaena leucocephala. Next base: position 20,878,301 of record CM073520.1, read on the forward strand.
ATGCCAATTTATGCATTGATCGCGATCTCCCTATCGGGTGCGATCATACCAGCACTAATGCATCGGATCCCATCAGAACTCCGCAGTCAAGCGTGCTTGGGCGAGAGTAGTACTAGGATGGGTGACCTCCTGGGAAGTCCTCGTGTTGCACCCCTTTTTCGCGGCCGAAATCCGTGCGAGTCCAAACTATGCAGTTAAGCGTGCTTGGGAGAGAGTAGTACTTGGATGGGTGACCTCCTGGGAAGTCCTCGTGTTGCACCCCTTTTTCGCGGCCGAAATCCGTGCGAGTCCAAACTATGCAGTTAAGCGTGCTTGGGCGAGAGTAGTACTTGGAAGGGTGACCTCCTGGGAAGTCCTCGTGTTGCACCCCTTTTTCGCGGCCGAAATCCGTGCGAGTCCAAACTATGCAGTTAAGCGTGCTTGGGCGAGAGTAGTACTAGGATGGGTGACCTCCTGGGAAGTCCTCGTGTTGCACCCCTTTTTATGATGGCAAAATCCATTGGAGTGTAAACTCCTCAATTAAGCACGATGAGTACGGTTTGTTCAGTCATCGTATTGCTCTCCAGGATTTTTATGATGAGATCCGTATGGATGCCAATATATGCATTGATCGCGATCTCCCTATCGGGTGCGATCATACCAGCACTAATGCATCGGATCCCATCAGAACTCCGCAGTCAAGCGTGCTTGGGCGAGAGTAGTACTAGGATGGGTGACCTCCTGGGAAGTCCTCGTGTTGCACCCCTTTTTCGCGGCCGAAATCCGTGCGAGTCCAAACTATGCAGTTAAGCGTGCTTGGGAGAGAGTAGTACTTGGATGGGTGACCTCCTGGAAAGTCCTCGTGTTGCACCCCTTTTTATGATGGCAAAATCCATTGGAGTGTAAACTCCTCAATTAAGCACGATGAGTACGGTTTGTTCAGTCATCGTATTGCTCTCCAGGATTTTTATGATGAGATCCGTATGGATGCCAATATATGCATTGATCGCGATCTCCCTATCGGGTGCGATCATACCAGCACTAATGCACCGGATCCCATCAGAACTCCGCAGTTAAGCGTGCTTGGGCGAGAGTAGTACTAGGATGGGTGACCTCCTGGGAAGTCCTCGTGTTGCACCCCTTTTTCGCGGCCGAAATCCGTGCGAGTCCAAACTATGCAGTTAAGCGTGCTTGGGCGAGAGTAGTACTAGGATGGGTGACCTCCTGGGAAGTCCTCGTGTTGCACCCCTTTTTCGCGGCCGAAATCCGTGCGAGTCCAAACTATGCAGTTAAGCGTGCTTGGGCGAGAGTAGTACTTGGAAGGGTGACCTCCTGGGAAGTCCTCGTGTTGCACCCCTTTTTCGCGGCCGAAATCCGTGCGAGTCCAAACTATGCAGTTAAGCGTGCTTGGGCGAGAGTAGTACTAGGATGGGTGACCTCCTGGGAAGTCCTCGTGTTGCACCCCTTTTTATGATGGCAAAATCCATTGGAGTGTAAACTCCTCAATTAAGCACGATGAGTACGGTTTGTTCAGTCATCGTATTGCTCTCCAGGATTTTTATGATGAGATCCGTATGGATGCCAATATATGCATTGATCGCGATCTCCCTATCGGGTGCGATCATACCAGCACTAATGCATCGGATCCCATCAGAACTCCGCAGTCAAGCGTGCTTGGGCGAGAGTAGTACTAGGATGGGTGACCTCCTGGGAAGTCCTCGTGTTGCACCCCTTTTTCGCGGCTGAAATCCGTGCGAGTCCAAACTATGCAGTTAAGCGTGCTTGGGAGAGAGTAGTACTTGGATGGGTGACCTCCTGGAAAGTCCTCGTGTTGCACCCCTTTTTATGATGGCAAAATCGATTGGAGTGTAAACTCCTCAATTAAGCACGATGAGTACGGTTTGTTCAGTCATCGTATTGCTCTCCAGGATTTTTATGATGAGATCCGTATGGATGCCAATATATGCATTGATCGCGATCTCCCTATCGGGTGCGATCATACCAGCACTAATGCACCGGATCCCATCAGAACTCCGCAGTTAAGCGTGCTTGGGCGAGAGTAGTACTAGGATGGGTGACCTCCTGGGAAGTCCTCGTGTTGCACCCCTTTTTCGCGGCCGAAATCCGTGCGAGTCCAAACTATGCAGTTAAGCGTGCTTGGGCGAGAGTAGTACTAGGATGGGTGACCTCCTGGGAAGTCCTCGTGTTGCACCCCTTTTTATGATGGCAAAATCCATTGGAGTGTAAACTCCTCAATTAAGCACGATGAGTACGGTTTGTTCAGTCATCGTATTGCTCTCCAGGATTTTTATGATGAGATCCGTATGGATGCCAATTTATGCATTGATCGCGATCTCCCTATCGGGTGCGATCATACCAGCACTAATGCATCGGATCCCATCAGAACTCCGCAGTCAAGCGTGCTTGGGCGAGAGTAGTACTAGGATGGGTGACCTCCTGGGAAGTCCTCGTGTTGCACCCCTTTTTCGCGGCCGAAATCCGTGCGAGTCCAAACTATGCAGTTAAGCGTGCTTGGGAGAGAGTAGTACTTGGATGGGTGACCTCCTGGGAAGTCCTCGTGTTGCACCCCTTTTTCGCGGCCGAAATCCGTGCGAGTCCAAACTATGCAGTTAAGCGTGCTTGGGCGAGAGTAGTACTTGGAAGGGTGACCTCCTGGGAAGTCCTCGTGTTGCACCCCTTTTTCGCGGCCGAAATCCGTGCGAGTCCAAACTATGCAGTTAAGCGTGCTTGGGCGAGAGTAGTACTAGGATGGGTGACCTCCTGGGAAGTCCTCGTGTTGCACCCCTTTTTATGATGGCAAAATCCATTGGAGTGTAAACTCCTCAATTAAGCACGATGAGTACGGTTTGTTCAGTCATCGTATTGCTCTCCAGGATTTTTATGATGAGATCCGTATGGATGCCAATATATGCATTGATCGCGATCTCCCTATCGGGTGCGATCATACCAGCACTAATGCATCGGATCCCATCAGAACTCCGCAGTCAAGCGTGCTTGGGCGAGAGTAGTACTAGGATGGGTGACCTCCTGGGAAGTCCTCGTGTTGCACCCCTTTTTCGCGGCCGAAATCCGTGCGAGTCCAAACTATGCAGTTAAGCGTGCTTGGGAGAGAGTAGTACTTGGATGGGTGACCTCCTGGAAAGTCCTCGTGTTGCACCCCTTTTTATGATGGCAAAATCCATTGGAGTGTAAACTCCTCAATTAAGCACGATGAGTACGGTTTGTTCAGTCATCGTATTGCTCTCCAGGATTTTTATGATGAGATCCGTATGGATGCCAATATATGCATTGATCGCGATCTCCCTATCGGGTGCGATCATACCAGCACTAATGCACCGGATCCCATCAGAACTCCGCAGTTAAGCGTGCTTGGGCGAGAGTAGTACTAGGATGGGTGACCTCCTGGGAAGTCCTCGTGTTGCACCCCTTTTTCGCGGCCGAAATCCGTGCGAGTCCAAACTATGCAGTTAAGCGTGCTTGGGCGAGAGTAGTACTAGGATGGGTGACCTCCTGGGAAGTCCTCGTGTTGCACCCCTTTTTCGCGGCCGAAATCCGTGCGAGTCCAAACTATGCAGTTAAGCGTGCTTGGGCGAGAGTAGTACTTGGAAGGGTGACCTCCTGGGAAGTCCTCGTGTTGCACCCCTTTTTCGCGGCCGAAATCCGTGCGAGTCCAAACTATGCAGTTAAGCGTGCTTGGGCGAGAGTAGTACTAGGATGGGTGACCTCCTGGGAAGTCCTCGTGTTGCACCCCTTTTTCGCGGCCGAAATCCGTGCGAGTCCAAACTATGCAGTTAAGCGTGCTTGGGCGAGAGTAGTACTTGGATGGGTGACCTCCTGGGAAGTCCTCGTGTTGCACCCCTTTTTCGCGGCCGAAATCCGTGCGAGTCCAAACTATGCAGTTAAGCGTGCTTGGGAGAGAGTAGTACTTGGATGGTGACCTCCTGGGAAGTCCTTGTGTTGCACCCCTTTTTATGATGACAAAATCCATTGGAGTGTAAACTCCTCAATTAAGCACGATGAGTACGGTTTGTTCAGTCATCGTATTGCTCTCCAGGATTTTTATGATGAGATCCGTATGGATGCCAATATATGCATTGATCGCGATCTCCCTATCGGGTGCGATCATACCAGCACTAATGCACCGGATTCCATCAGAACTCCGCAGTTAAGCGTGCTTGGGCGAGAGTAGTACTAGGATGGGTGACCTCCTGGGAAGTCCTCGTGTTGCACCCCTTTTTCGCGGCCGAAATCCGTGCGAGTCCAAACTATGCAGTTAAGCGTGCTTGGGCGAGAGTAGTACTAGGATGGGTGACCTCCTGGGAAGTCCTCGTGTTGCACCCCTTTTTATGATGGCAAAATCCATTGGAGTGTAAACTCCTCAATTAAGCACGATGAGTACGGTTTGTTCAGTCATCGTATTGCTCTCCAGGATTTTTATGATGAGATCCGTATGGATGCCAATATATGCATTGATCGCGATCTCCCTATCGGGTGCGATCATACCAGCACTAATGCATCGGATCCCATCAGAACTCCGCAGTCAAGCGTGCTTGGGCGAGAGTAGTACTAGGATGGGTGACCTCCTGGGAAGTCCTCGTGTTGCACCCCTTTTTCGCGGCCGAAATCCGTGCGAGTCCAAACTATGCAGTTAAGCGTGCTTGGGCGAGAGTAGTACTAGGATGGGTGACCTCCTGGGAAGTCCTCGTGTTGCACCCCTTTTTATGATGGCAAAATCCATTGGAGTGTAAACTCCTCAATTAAGCACGATGAGTACGGTTTGTTCAGTCATCGTATTGCTCTCCAGGATTTTTATGATGAGATCCGTATGGATGCCAATATATGCATTGATCGCGATCTCCCTATCGGGTGCGATCATACCAGCACTAATGCATCGGATCCCATCAGAACTCCGCAGTCAAGCGTGCTTGGGCGAGAGTAGTACTAGGATGGGTGACCTCCTGGGAAGTCCTCGTGTTGCACCCCTTTTTCGCGGCCGAAATCCGTGCGAGTCCAAACTATGCAGTTAAGCGTGCTTGGGAGAGAGTAGTACTTGGATGGGTGACCTCCTGGAAAGTCCTCGTGTTGCACCCCTTTTTATGATGGCAAAATCCATTGGAGTGTAAACTCCTCAATTAAGCACGATGAGTACGGTTTGTTCAGTCATCGTATTGCTCTCCAGGATTTTTATGATGAGATCCGTATGGATGCCAATATATGCATTGATCGCGATCTCCCTATCGGGTGCGATCATACCAGCACTAATGCACCGGATCCCATCAGAACTCCGCAGTTAAGCGTGCTTGGGCGAGAGTAGTACTAGGATGGGTGACCTCCTGGGAAGTCCTCGTGTTGCACCCCTTTTTCGCGGCCGAAATCCGTGCGAGTCCAAACTATGCAGTTAAGCGTGCTTGGGCGAGAGTAGTACTAGGATGGGTGACCTCCTGGGAAGTCCTCGTGTTGCACCCCTTTTTCGCGGCCGAAATCCGTGCGAGTCCAAACTATGCAGTTAAGCGTGCTTGGGCGAGAGTAGTACTTGGAAGGGTGACCTCCTGGGAAGTCCTCGTGTTGCACCCCTTTTTCGCGGCCGAAATCCGTGCGAGTCCAAACTATGCAGTTAAGCGTGCTTGGGCGAGAGTAGTACTAGGATGGGTGACCTCCTGGGAAGTCCTCGTGTTGCACCCCTTTTTCGCGGCCGAAATCCGTGCGAGTCCAAACTATGCAGTTAAGCGTGCTTGGGCGAGAGTAGTACTTGGATGGGTGACCTCCTGGGAAGTCCTCGTGTTGCACCCCTTTTTCGCGGCCGAAATCCGTGCGAGTCCAAACTATGCAGTTAAGCGTGCTTGGGAGAGAGTAGTACTTGGATGGTGACCTCCTGGGAAGTCCTTGTGTTGCACCCCTTTTTATGATGACAAAATCCATTGGAGTGTAAACTCCTCAATTAAGCACGATGAGTACGGTTTGTTCAGTCATCGTATTGCTCTCCAGGATTTTTATGATGAGATCCGTATGGATGCCAATATATGCATTGATCGCGATCTCCCTATCGGGTGCGATCATACCAGCACTAATGCACCGGATTCCATCAGAACTCCGCAGTTAAGCGTGCTTGGGCGAGAGTAGTACTAGGATGGGTGACCTCCTGGGAAGTCCTCGTGTTGCACCCCTTTTTCGCGGCCGAAATCCGTGCGAGTCCAAACTATGCAGTTAAGCGTGCTTGGGCGAGAGTAGTACTAGGATGGGTGACCTCCTGGGAAGTCCTCGTGTTGCACCCCTTTTTATGATGGCAAAATCCATTGGAGTGTAAACTCCTCAATTAAGCACGATGAGTACGGTTTGTTCAGTCATCGTATTGCTCTCCAGGATTTTTATGATGAGATCCGTATGGATGCCAATATATGCATTGATCGCGATCTCCCTATCGGGTGCGATCATACCAGCACTAATGCATCGGATCCCATCAGAACTCCGCAGTCAAGCGTGCTTGGGCGAGAGTAGTACTAGGATGGGTGACCTCCTGGGAAGTCCTCGTGTTGCACCCCTTTTTCGCGGCCGAAATCCGTGCGAGTCCAAACTATGCAGTTAAGCGTGCTTGGGCGAGAGTAGTACTAGGATGGGTGACCTCCTGGGAAGTCCTCGTGTTGCACCCCTTTTTATGATGGCAAAATCCATTGGAGTGTAAACTCCTCAATTAAGCACGATGAGTACGGTTTGTTCAGTCATCGTATTGCTCTCCAGGATTTTTATGATGAGATCCGTATGGATGCCAATATATGCATTGATCGCGATCTCCCTATCGGGTGCGATCATACCAGCACTAATGCATCGGATCCCATCAGAACTCCGCAGTCAAGCGTGCTTGGGCGAGAGTAGTACTAGGATGGGTGACCTCCTGGGAAGTCCTCGTGTTGCACCCCTTTTTCGCGGCCGAAATCCGTGCGAGTCCAAACTATGCAGTTAAGCGTGCTTGGGAGAGAGTAGTACTTGGATGGGTGACCTCCTGGAAAGTCCTCGTGTTGCACCCCTTTTTATGATGGCAAAATCCATTGGAGTGTAAACTCCTCAATTAAGCACGATGAGTACGGTTTGTTCAGTCATCGTATTGCTCTCCAGGATTTTTATGATGAGATCCGTATGGATGCCAATATATGCATTGATCGCGATCTCCCTATCGGGTGCGATCATACCAGCACTAATGCACCGGATCCCATCAGAACTCCGCAGTTAAGCGTGCTTGGGCGAGAGTAGTACTAGGATGGGTGACCTCCTGGGAAGTCCTCGTGTTGCACCCCTTTTTCGCGGCCGAAATCCGTGCGAGTCCAAACTATGCAGTTAAGCGTGCTTGGGCGAGAGTAGTACTAGGATGGGTGACCTCCTGGGAAGTCCTCGTGTTGCACCCCTTTTTCGCGGCCGAAATCCGTGCGAGTCCAAACTATGCAGTTAAGCGTGCTTGGGCGAGAGTAGTACTTGGAAGGGTGACCTCCTGGGAAGTCCTCGTGTTGCACCCCTTTTTCGCGGCCGAAATCCGTGCGAGTCCAAACTATGCAGTTAAGCGTGCTTGGGCGAGAGTAGTACTAGGATGGGTGACCTCCTGGGAAGTCCTCGTGTTGCACCCCTTTTTCGCGGCCGAAATCCGTGCGAGTCCAAACTATGCAGTTAAGCGTGCTTGGGCGAGAGTAGTACTTGGATGGGTGACCTCCTGGGAAGTCCTCGTGTTGCACCCCTTTTTCGCGGCCGAAATCCGTGCGAGTCCAAACTATGCAGTTAAGCGTGCTTGGGAGAGAGTAGTACTTGGATGGTGACCTCCTGGGAAGTCCTTGTGTTGCACCCCTTTTTATGATGACAAAATCCATTGGAGTGTAAACTCCTCAATTAAGCACGATGAGTACGGTTTGTTCAGTCATCGTATTGCTCTCCAGGATTTTTATGATGAGATCCGTATGGATGCCAATATATGCATTGATCGCGATCTCCCTATCGGGTGCGATCATACCAGCACTAATGCACCGGATTCCATCAGAACTCCGCAGTTAAGCGTGCTTGGGCGAGAGTAGTACTAGGATGGGTGACCTCCTGGGAAGTCCTCGTGTTGCACCCCTTTTTCGCGGCCGAAATCCGTGCGAGTCCAAACTATGCAGTTAAGCGTGCTTGGGCGAGAGTAGTACTAGGATGGGTGACCTCCTGGGAAGTCCTCGTGTTGCACCCCTTTTTATGATGGCAAAATCCATTGGAGTGTAAACTCCTCAATTAAGCACGATGAGTACGGTTTGTTCAGTCATCGTATTGCTCTCCAGGATTTTTATGATGAGATCCGTATGGATGCCAATATATGCATTGATCGCGATCTCCCTATCGGGTGCGATCATACCAGCACTAATGCATCGGATCCCATCAGAACTCCGCAGTCAAGCGTGCTTGGGCGAGAGTAGTACTAGGATGGGTGACCTCCTGGGAAGTCCTCGTGTTGCACCCCTTTTTCGCGGCTGAAATCCGTGCGAGTCCAAACTATGCAGTTAAGCGTGCTTGGGAGAGAGTAGTACTTGGATGGGTGACCTCCTGGAAAGTCCTCGTGTTGCACCCCTTTTTATGATGGCAAAATCGATTGGAGTGTAAACTCCTCAATTAAGCACGATGAGTACGGTTTGTTCAGTCATCGTATTGCTCTCCAGGATTTTTATGATGAGATCCGTATGGATGCCAATATATGCATTGATCGCGATCTCCCTATCGGGTGCGATCATACCAGCACTAATGCACCGGATCCCATCAGAACTCCGCAGTTAAGCGTGCTTGGGCGAGAGTAGTACTAGGATGGGTGACCTCCTGGGAAGTCCTCGTGTTGCACCCCTTTTTCGCGGCCGAAATCCGTGCGAGTCCAAACTATGCAGTTAAGCGTGCTTGGGAGAGAGTAGTACTTGGATGGGTGACCTCCTGGGAAGTCCTCGTGTTGCACCCCTTTTTATGATGGCAAAATCCATTGGAGTGTAAACTCCTCAATTAAGCACGATGAGTACGGTTTGTTCAGTCATCGTATTGCTCTCCAGGATTTTTATGATGAGATCCGTATGGATGCCAATATATGCATTGATCGCGATCTCCCTATCGGGTGCGATCATACCAGCACTAATGCATCGGATCCCATCAGAACTCCGCAGTCAAGCGTGCTTGGGCGAGAGTAGTACTAGGATGGGTCACCTCCTGGGAAGTCCTCGTGTTGCACCCCTTTTTCGCGGCCGAAATCCGTGCGAGTCCAAACTATGCAGTTAAGCGTGCTTGGGAGAGAGTAGTACTTGGATGGGTGACCTCCGGGAAAGTCCTCGTGTTGCACCCCTTTTTATGATGGCAAAATCCATTGGAGTGTAAACTCCTCAATTAAGCACGATGAGTACGGTTTGTTCAGTCATCGTATTGCTCTCCAGGATTTTTATGATGAGATCCGTATTGATGCCAATATATGCATTGATCGCGATCTCCCTATCGGGTGCGATCATACCAGCACTAATGCACCGGATCCCATCAGAACTCCGCAGTCAAGCGTGCTTGGGCGAGAGTAGTACTAGGATGGGTGACCTCCTGGGAAGTCCTCGTGTTGCACCCCTTTTTCGCGGCCGAAATCCGTGCGAGTCCAAACTATGCAGTTAAGCGTGTTTGGGAGAGAGTAGTACTTGGATGGGTGACCTCCTGGGAAGTCCTCGTGTTGCACCCCTTTTTATGATGGCAAAATCCATTGGAGTGTAAACTCCTCAATTAAGCACGATGAGTACGGTTTGTTCAGTCATCGTATTGCTCTCCAGGATTTTTATGATGAGATCCGTATGGATGCCAATATATGCATTGATCGCGATCTCCCTATCGGGTGCGATCATACCAGCACTAATGCATCGGATCCCATCAGAACTCCGCAGTCAAGCGTGCTTGGGCGAGAGTAGTACTAGGATGGGTGACCTCCTGGGAAGTCCTCGTGTTGCACCCCTTTTTCGCGGCCGAAATCCGTGCGAGTCCAAACTATGCAGTTAAGCGTGCTTGGGCGAGAGTAGTACTAGGATGGGTGACCTCCTGGGAAGTCCTCGTGTTGCACCCCTTTTTATGATGGCAAAATCCATTGGAGTGTAAACTCCTCAATTAAGCACGATGAGTACGGTTTGTTCAGTCATCGTATTGCTCTCCAGGATTTTTATGATGAGATCCGTATGGATGCCAATATATGCATTGATCGCGATCTCCCTATCGGGTGCGATCATACCAGCACTAATGCATCGGATCCCATCAGAACTCCGCAGTCAAGCGTGCTTGGGCGAGAGTAGTACTAGGATGGGTGACCTCCTGGGAAGTCCTCGTGTTGCACCCCTTTTTCGCGGCCGAAATCCGTGCGAGTCCAAACTATGCAGTTAAGCGTGCTTGGGAGAGAGTAGTACTTGGATGGGTGACCTCCTGGAAAGTCCTCGTGTTGCACCCCTTTTTATGATGGCAAAATCGATTGGAGTGTAAACTCCTCAATTAAGCACGATGAGTACGGTTTGTTCAGTCATCGTATTGCTCTCCAGGATTTTTATGATGAGATCCGTATGGATGCCAATATATGCATTGATCGCGATCTCCCTATCGGGTGCGATCATACCAGCACTAATGCACCGGATCCCATCAGAACTCCGCAGTCAAGCGTGCTTGGGCGAGAGTAGTACTAGGATGGGTGACCTCCTGGGAAGTCCTCGTGTTGCACCCCTTTTTCGCGGCCGAAATCCGTGCGAGTCCAAACTATGCAGTTAAGCGTGCTTGGGAGAGAGTAGTACTTGGATGGGTGACCTCCTGGGAAGTCCTCGTGTTGCACCCCTTTTTATGATGGCAAAATCCATTGGAGTGTAAACTCCTCAATTAAGCACGATGAGTACGGTTTGTTCAGTCATCGTATTGCTCTCCAGGATTTTTATGATGAGATCCGTATGGATGCCAATATATGCATTGATCGCGATCTCCCTATCGGGTGCGATCATACCAGCACTAATGCATCGGATCCCATCAGAACTCCGCAGTCAAGCGTGCTTGGGCGAGAGTAGTACTAGGATGGGTGACCTCCTGGGAAGTCCTCGTGTTGCACCCCTTTTTCGCGGCCGAAATCCGTGCGAGTCCAAACTATGCAGTTAAGCGTGCTTGGGCGAGAGTAGTACTAGGATGGGTGACCTCCTGGGAAGTCCTCGTGTTGCACCCCTTTTTATGATGGCAAAATCCATTGGAGTGTAAACTCCTCAATTAAGCACGATGAGTACGGTTTGTTCAGTCATCGTATTGCTCTCCAGGATTTTTATGATGAGATCCGTATGGATGCCAATATATGCATTGATCGCGATCTCCCTATCGGGTGCGATCATACCAGCACTAATGCATCGGATCCCATCAGAACTCCGCAGTCAAGCGTGCTTGGGCGAGAGTAGTACTAGGATGGGTGACCTCCTGGGAAGTCCTCGTGTTGCACCCCTTTTTCGCGGCTGAAATCCGTGCGAGTCCAAACTATGCAGTTAAGCGTGCTTGGGAGAGAGTAGTACTTGGATGGGTGACCTCCTGGAAAGTCCTCGTGTTGCACCCCTTTTTATGATGGCAAAATCGATTGGAGTGTAAACTCCTCAATTAAGCACGATGAGTACGGTTTGTTCAGTCATCGTATTGCTCTCCAGGATTTTTATGATGAGATCCGTATGGATGCCAATATATGCATTGATCGCGATCTCCCTATCGGGTGCGATCATACCAGCACTAATGCACCGGATCCCATCAGAACTCCGCAGTCAAGCGTGCTTGGGCGAGAGTAGTACTAGGATGGGTGACCTCCTGGGAAGTCCTCGTGTTGCACCCCTTTTTCGCGGCCGAAATCCGTGCGAGTCCAAACTATGCAGTTAAGCGTGCTTGGGAGAGAGTAGTACTTGGATGGGTGACCTCCTGGGAAGTCCTCGTGTTGCACCCCTTTTTATGATGGCAAAATCCATTGGAGTGTAAACTCCTCAATTAAGCACGATGAGTACGGTTTGTTCAGTCATCGTATTGCTCTCCAGGATTTTTATGATGAGATCCGTATGGATGCCAATATATGCATTGATCGCGATCTCCCTATCGGGTGCGATCATACCAGCACTAATGCATCGGATCCCATCAGAACTCCGCAGTCAAGCGTGCTTGGGCGAGAGTAGTACTAGGATGGGTCACCTCCTGGGAAGTCCTCGTGTTGCACCCCTTTTTCGCGGCCGAAATCCGTGCGAGTCCAAACTATGCAGTTAAGCGTGCTTGGGAGAGAGTAGTACTTGGATGGGTGACCTCCGGGAAAGTCCTCGTGTTGCACCCCTTTTTATGATGGCAAAATCCATTGGAGTGTAAACTCCTCAATTAAGCACGATGAGTACGGTTTGTTCAGTCATCGTATTGCTCTCCAGGATTTTTATGATGAGATCCGTATGGATGCCAATATATGCATTGATCGCGATCTCCCTATCGGGTGCGATCATACCAGCACTAATGCACCGGATCCCATCAGAACTCCGCAGTCAAGCGTGCTTGGGCGAGAGTAGTACTAGGATGGGTGACCTCCTGGGAAGTCCTCGTGTTGCACCCCTTTTTCGCGGCCGAAATCCGTGCGAGTCCAAACTATGCAGTTAAGCGTGTTTGGGAGAGAGTAGTACTTGGATGGGTGACCTCGTGGGAAGTCCTCGTGTTGCACCCCTTTTTATGATGGCAAAATCCATTGGAGTGTAAACTCCTCAATTAAGCACGATGAGTACGGTTTGTTCAGTCATCGTATTGCTCTCCAGGATTTTTATGATGAGATCCGTATGGATGCCAATATATGCATTGATCGCGATCTCCCTATCGGGTGCGATCATACCAGCACTAATGCATCGGATCCCATCAGAACTCCGCAGTCAAGCGTGCTTGGGCGAGAGTAGTACTAGGATGGGTGACCTCCTGGGAAGTCCTCGTGTTGCACCCCTTTTTCCCGGCCGAAATCCGTGCGAGTCCAAACTATGCAGTTAAGCGTGCTTGGGAGAGAGTAGTACTTGGATGGGTGACCTCCTGGAAAGTCCTCGTGTTGCACCCCTTTTTATGATGGCAAAATCCATTGGAGTGTAAACTCCTCAATTAAGCACGATGAGTACGGTTTGTTCAGTCATCGTATTGCTCTCCAGGATTTTTATGATGAGATCCGTATGGATGCCAATATATGCATTGATCGCGATCTCCCTATCGGGTGCGATCATACCAGCACTAATGCATCGGATCCCATCAGAACTCCGCAGTCAAGCGTGCTTGGGCGAGAGTAGTACTAGGATGGGTGACCTCCTGGGAAGTCCTCGTGTTGCACCCCTTTTTCGCGGCCGAAATCCGTGCGAGTCCAAACTATGCAGTTAAGCGTGCTTGGGCGAGAGTAGTACTAGGATGGGTGACCTCCTGGGAAGTCCTCGTGTTGCACCCCTTTTTCGCGGCCGAAATCCGTGCGAGTCCAAACTATGCAGTTAAGCGTGCTTGGGCGAGAGTAGTACTTGGATGGGTGACCTCCTGGGAAGTCCTCGTGTTGCACCCCTTTTTCGCGGCCGAAATCCGTGCGAGTCCAAACTATGCAGTTAAGCGTGCTTGGGAGAGAGTAGTACTTGGATGGGTGACCTCCTGGGAAGTCCTTGTGTTGCACCCCTTTTTATGATGACAAAATCCATTGGAGTGTAAACTCCTCAATTAAGCACGATGAGTACGGTTTGTTCAGTCATCGTATTGCTCTCCAGGATTTTTATGATGAGATCCGTATGGATGCCAATATATGCATTGATCGCGATCTCCCTATCGGGTGCGATCATACCAGCACTAATGCACCGGATTCCATCAGAACTCCGCAGTTAAGCGTGCTTGGGCGAGAGTAGTACTAGGATGGGTGACCTCCTGGGAAGTCCTCGTGTTGCACCCCTTTTTCGCGGCCGAAATCCGTGCGAGTCCAAACTATGCAGTTAAGCGTGCTTGGGCGAGAGTAGTACTAGGATGGGTGACCTCCTGGGAAGTCCTCGTGTTGCACCCCTTTTTATGATGGCAAAATCCATTGGAGTGTAAACTCCTCAATTAAGCACGATGAGTACGGTTTGTTCAGTCATCGTATTGCTCTCCAGGATTTTTATGATGAGATCCGTATGGATGCCAATATATGCATTGATCGCGATCTCCCTATCGGGTGCGATCATACCAGCACTAATGCATCGGATCCCATCAGAACTCCGCAGTCAAGCGTGCTTGGGCGAGAGTAGTACTAGGATGGGTGACCTCGTGGGAAGTCCTCGTGTTGCACCCCTTTTTCGCGGCTGAAATCCGTGCGAGTCCAAACTATGCAGTTAAGCGTGCTTGGGAGAGAGTAGTACTTGGATGGGTGACCTCCTGGAAAGTCCTCGTGTTGCACCCCTTTTTATGATGGCAAAATCCATTGGAGTGTAAACTCCTCAATTAAGCACGATGAGTACGGTTTGTTCAGTCATCGTATTGCTCTCCAGGATTTTTATGATGAGATCCGTATGGATGCCAATATATGCATTGATCGCGATCTCCCTATCAGGTGCGATCATACCAGCACTAATGCACCGGATCCCATCAGAACTCCGCAGTTAAGCGTGCTTGGGCGAGAGTAGTACTAGGATGGGTGACCTCCTGGGAAGTCCTCGTGTTGCACCCCTTTTTCGCGGCCGAAATCCGTGCGAGTCCAAACTATGCAGTTAAGCGTGCTTGGGAGAGAGTAGTACTTGGATGGGTGACCTCGTGGGAAGTCCTCGTGTTGCACCCCTTTTTATGATGGCAAAATCCATTGGAGTGTAAACTCCTCAATTAAGCACGATGAGTACGGTTTGTTCAGTCATCGTATTGCTCTCCAGGATTTTTATGATGAGATCCGTATGGATGCCAATATATGCATTGATCGCGATCTCCCTATCGGGTGCGATCATACCAGCACTAATGCATCGGATCCCATCAGAACTCCGCAGTCAAGCGTGCTTGGGCGAGAGTAGTACTAGGATGGGTGACCTCCTGGGAAGTCCTCGTGTTGCACCCCTTTTTCGCGGCCGAAATCCGTGCGAGTCCAAACTATGCAGTTAAGCGTGCTTGGGAGAGAGTAGTACTTGGATGGGTGACCTCCTGGAAAGTCCTCGTGTTGCACCCCTTTTTATGATGGCAAAATCCATTGGAGTGTAAACTCCTCAATTAAGCACGATGAGTACGGTTTGTTCAGTCATCGTATTGCTCTCCAGGATTTTTATGATGAGATCCGTATGGATGCCAATATATGCATTGATCGCGATCTCCCTATCGGGTGCGATCATACCAGCACTAATGCATCGGATCCCATCAGAACTCCGCAGTCAAGCGTGCTTGGGCGAGAGTAGTACTAGGATGGGTGACCTCCTGGGAAGTCCTCGTGTTGCACCCCTTTTTCGCGGCCGAAATCCGTGCGAGTCCAAACTATGCAGTTAAGCGTGCTTGGGCGAGAGTAGTACTAGGATGGGTGACCTCCTGGGAAGTCCTCGTGTTGCACCCCTTTTTCGCGGCCGAAATCCGTGCGAGTCCAAACTATGCAGTTAAGCGTGCTTGGGCGAGAGTAGTACTTGGATGGGTGACCTCCTGGGAAGTCCTCGTGTTGCACCCCTTTTTCGCGGCCGAAATCCGTGCGAGTCCAAACTATGCAGTTAAGCGTGCTTGGGAGAGAGTAGTACTTGGATGGGTGACCTCCTGGGAAGTCCTTGTGTTGCACCCCTTTTTATGATGACAAAATCCATTGGAGTGTAAACTCCTCAATTAAGCACGATGAGTACGGTTTGTTCAGTCATCGTATTGCTCTCCAGGATTTTTATGATGAGATCCGTATGGATGCCAATATATGCATTGATCGCGATCTCCCTATCGGGTGCGATCATACCAGCACTAATGCACCGGATTCCATCAGAACTCCGCAGTTAAGCGTGCTTGGGCGAGAGTAGTACTAGGATGGGTGACCTCCTGGGAAGTCCTCGTGTTGCACCCCTTTTTCGCGGCCGAAATCCGTGCGAGTCCAAACTATGCAGTTAAGCGTGCTTGGGCGAGAGTAGTACTAGGATGGGTGACCTCCTGGGAAGTCCTCGTGTTGCACCCCTTTTTATGATGGCAAAATCCATTGGAGTGTAAACTCCTCAATTAAGCACGATGAGTACGGTTTGTTCAGTCATCGTATTGCTCTCCAGGATTTTTATGATGAGATCCGTATGGATGCCAATATATGCATTGATCGCGATCTCCCTATCGGGTGCGATCATACCAGCACTAATGCATCGGATCCCATCAGAACTCCGCAGTCAAGCGTGCTTGGGCGAGAGTAGTACTAGGATGGGTGACCTCGTGGGAAGTCCTCGTGTTGCACCCCTTTTTCGCGGCTGAAATCCGTGCGAGTCCAAACTATGCAGTTAAGCGTGCTTGGGAGAGAGTAGTACTTGGATGGGTGACCTCCTGGAAAGTCCTCGTGTTGCACCCCTTTTTATGATGGCAAAATCGATTGGAGTGTAAACTCCTCAATTAAGCACGATGAGTACGGTTTGTTCAGTCATCGTATTGCTCTCCAGGATTTTTATGATGAGATCCGTATGGATGCCAATATATGCATTGATCGCGATCTCCCTATCGGGTGCGATCATACCAGCACTAATGCACCGGATCCCATCAGAACTCCGCAGTCAAGCGTGCTTGGGCGAGAGTAGTACTAGGATGGGTGACCTCCTGGGAAGTCCTCGTGTTGCACCCCTTTTTCGCGGCCGAAATCCGTGCGAGTCCAAACTATGCAGTTAAGCGTGCTTGGGAGAGAGTAGTACTTGGATGGGTGACCTCCTGGGAAGTCCTCGTGTTGCACCCCTTTTTATGATGGCAAAATCCATTGGAGTGTAAACTCCTCAATTAAGCACGATGAGTACGGTTTGTTCAGTCATCGTATTGCTCTCCAGGATTTTTATGATGAGATCCGTATGGATGCCAATATATGCATTGATCGCGATCTCCCTATCGGGTGCGATCATACCAGCACTAATGCATCGGATCCCATCAGAACTCCGCAGTCAAGCGTGCTTGGGCGAGAGTAGTACTAGGATGGGTCACCTCCTGGGAAGTCCTCGTGTTGCACCCCTTTTTCGCGGCCGAAATCCGTGCGAGTCCAAACTATGCAGTTAAGCGTGTTTGGGAGAGAGTAGTACTTGGATGGGTGACCTCGTGGGAAGTCCTCGTGTTGCACCCCTTTTTATGATGGCAAAATCCATTGGAGTGTAAACTCCTCAATTAAGCACGATGAGTACGGTTTGTTCAGTCATCGTATTGCTCTCCAGGATTTTTATGATGAGATCCGTATGGATGCCAATATATGCATTGATCGCGATCTCCCTATCGGGTGCGATCATACCAGCACTAATGCATCGGATCCCATCAGAACTCCGCAGTCAAGCGTGCTTGGGCGAGAGTAGTACTAGGATGGGTGACCTCCTGGGAAGTCCTCGTGTTGCACCCCTTTTTCGCGGCTGAAATCCGTGCGAGTCCAAACTATGCAGTTAAGCGTGCTTGGGAGAGAGTAGTACTTGGATGGGTGACCTCCTGGAAAGTCCTCGTGTTGCACCCCTTTTTATGATGGCAAAATCCATTGGAGTGTAAACTCCTCAATTAAGCACGATGAGTACGGTTTGTTCAGTCATCGTATTGCTCTCCAGGATTTTTATGATGAGATCCGTATGGATGCCAATATATGCATTGATCGCGATCTCCCTATCGGGTGCGATCATACCAGCACTAATGCACCGGATCCCATCAGAACTCCGCAGTTAAGCGTGCTTGGGCGAGAGTAGTACTAGGATGGGTGACCTCCTGGGAAGTCCTCGTGTTGCACCCCTTTTTCGCGGCCGAAATCCGTGCGAGTCCAAACTATGCAGTTAAGCGTGCTTGGGAGAGAGTAGTACTTGGATGGGTGACCTCCTGGAAAGTCCTCGTGTTGCACCCCTTTTTATGATGGCAAAATCCATTGGAGTGTAAACTCCTCAATTAAGCACGATGAGTACGGTTTGTTCAGTCATCGTATTGCTCTCCAGGATTTTTATGATGAGATCCGTATGGATGCCAATATATGCATTGATCGCGATCTCCCTATCGGGTGCGATCATACCAGCACTAATGCATCGGATCCCATCAGAACTCCGCAGTCAAGCGTGCTTGGGCGAGAGTAGTACTAGGATGGGTCACCTCCTGGGAAGTCCTCGTGTTGCACCCCTTTTTCGCGGCCGAAATCCGTGCGAGTCCAAACTATGCAGTTAAGCGTGCTTGGGAGAGAGTAGTACTGGGATGGGTGACCTCCGGGAAAGTCCTCGTGTTGCACCCCTTTTTATGATGGCAAAATCCATTGGAGTGTAAACTCCTCAATTAAGCACGATGAGTACGGTTTGTTCAGTCATCGTATTGCTCTCCAGGATTTTTATGATGAGATCCGTATGGATGCCAATATATGCATTGATCGCGATCTCCCTATCGGGTGCGATCATACCAGCACTAATGCACCGGATCCCATCAGAACTCCGCAGTCAAGCGTGCTTGGGCGAGAGTAGTACTAGGATGGGTGACCTCCTGGGAAGTCCTCGTGTTGCACCCCTTTTTCGCGGCCGAAATCCGTGCGAGTCCAAACTATGCAGTTAAGCGTGTTTGGGAGAGAGTAGTACTTGGATGGGTGACCTCGTGGGAAGTCCTCGTGTTGCACCCCTTTTTATGATGGCAAAATCCATTGGAGTGTAAACTCCTCAATTAAGCACGATGAGTACGGTTTGTTCAGTCATCGTATTGCTCTCCAGGATTTTTATGATGAGATCCGTATGGATGCCAATATATGCATTGATCGCGATCTCCCTATCGGGTGCGATCATACCAGCACTAATGCATCGGATCCCATCAGAACTCCGCAGTCAAGCGTGCTTGGGCGAGAGTAGTACTAGGATGGGTGACCTCCTGGGAAGTCCTCGTGTTGCACCCCTTTTTCGCGGCCGAAATCCGTGCGAGTCCAAACTATGCAGTTAAGCGTGCTTGGGAGAGAGTAGTACTTGGATGGGTGACCTCCTGGAAAGTCCTCGTGTTGCACCCCTTTTTATGATGGCAAAATCCATTGGAGTGTAAACTCCTCAATTAAGCACGATGAGTACGGTTTGTTCAGTCATCGTATTGCTCTCCAGGATTTTTATGATGAGATCCGTATGGATGCCAATATATGCATTGATCGCGATCTCCCTATCGGGTGCGATCATACCAGCACTAATGCATCGGATCCCATCAGAACTCCGCAGTCAAGCGTGCTTGGGCGAGAGTAGTACTAGGATGGGTGACCTCCTGGGAAGTCCTCGTGTTGCACCCCTTTTTCGCGGCCGAAATCCGTGCGAGTCCAAACTATGCAGTTAAGCGTGCTTGGGCGAGAGTAGTACTAGGATGGGTGACCTCCTGGGAAGTCCTCGTGTTGCACCCCTTTTTCGCGGCCGAAATCCGTGCGAGTCCAAACTATGCAGTTAAGCGTGCTTGGGCGAGAGTAGTACTTGGATGGGTGACCTCCTGGGAAGTCCTCGTGTTGCACCCCTTTTTCGCGGCCGAAATCCGTGCGAGTCCAAACTATGCAGTTAAGCGTGCTTGGGAGAGAGTAGTACTTGGATGGGTGACCTCCTGGGAAGTCCTTGTGTTGCACCCCTTTTTATGATGACAAAATCCATTGGAGTGTAAACTCCTCAATTAAGCACGATGAGTACGGTTTGTTCAGTCATCGTATTGCTCTCCAGGATTTTTATGATGAGATCCGTATGGATGCCAATATATGCATTGATCGCGATCTCCCTATCGGGTGCGATCATACCAGCACTAATGCACCGGATTCCATCAGAACTCCGCAGTTAAGCGTGCTTGGGCGAGAGTAGTACTAGGATGGGTGACCTCCTGGGAAGTCCTCGTGTTGCACCCCTTTTTCGCGGCCGAAATCCGTGCGAGTCCAAACTATGCAGTTAAGCGTGCTTGGGCGAGAGTAGTACTAGGATGGGTGACCTCCTGGGAAGTCCTCGTGTTGCACCCCTTTTTATGATGGCAAAATCCATTGGAGTGTAAACTCCTCAATTAAGCACGATGAGTACGGTTTGTTCAGTCATCGTATTGCTCTCCAGGATTTTTATGATGAGATCCGTATGGATGCCAATATATGCATTGATCGCGATCTCCCTATCGGGTGCGATCATACCAGCACTAATGCATCGGATCCCATCAGAACTCCGCAGTCAAGCGTGCTTGGGCGAGAGTAGTACTAGGATGGGTGACCTCGTGGGAAGTCCTCGTGTTGCACCCCTTTTTCGCGGCTGAAATCCGTGCGAGTCCAAACTATGCAGTTAAGCGTGCTTGGGAGAGAGTAGTACTTGGATGGGTGACCTCCTGGAAAGTCCTCGTGTTGCACCCCTTTTTATGATGGCAAAATCCATTGGAGTGTAAACTCCTCAATTAAGCACGATGAGTACGGTTTGTTCAGTCATCGTATTGCTCTCCAGGATTTTTATGATGAGATCCGTATGGATGCCAATATATGCATTGATCGCGATCTCCCTATCAGGTGCGATCATACCAGCACTAATGCACCGGATCCCATCAGAACTCCGCAGTTAAGCGTGCTTGGGCGAGAGTAGTACTAGGATGGGTGACCTCCTGGGAAGTCCTCGTGTTGCACCCCTTTTTCCCGGCCGAAATCCGTGCGAGTCCAAACTATGCAGTTAAGCGTGCTTGGGAGAGAGTAGTACTTGGATGGGTGACCTCCTGGGAAGTCCTCGTGTTGCACCCTTTTTTATGATGGCAAAATCCATTGGAGTGTAAACTCCTCAATTAAGCACGATGAGTACGGTTTGTTCAGTCATCGTATTGCTCTCCAGGATTTTTATGATGAGATCCGTATGGATGCCAATATATGCATTGATCGCGATCTCCCTATCGGGTGCGATCATACCAGCACTAATGCATCGGATCCCATCAGAACTCCGCAGTCAAGCGTGCTTGGGCGAGAGTAGTACTAGGATGGGTGACCTCCTGGGAAGTCCTCGTGTTGCACCCCTTTTTCGCGGCCGAAATCCGTGCGAGTCCAAACTATGCAGTTAAGCGTGCTTGGGAGAGAGTAGTACTTGGATGGGTGACCTCCTGGAAAGTCCTCGTGTTGCACCCCTTTTTATGATGGCAAAATCCATTGGAGTGTAAACTCCTCAATTAAGCACGATGAGTACGGTTTGTTCAGTCATCGTATTGCTCTCCAGGATTTTTATGATGAGATCCGTATGGATGCCAATATATGCATTGATCGCGATCTCCCTATCGGGTGCGATCATACCAGCACTAATGCATCGGATCCCATCAGAACTCCGCAGTCAAGCGTGCTTGGGCGAGAGTAGTACTAGGATGGGTGACCTCCTGGGAAGTCCTCGTGTTGCACCCCTTTTTCGCGGCCGAAATCCGTGCGAGTCCAAACTATGCAGTTAAGCGTGCTTGGGCGAGAGTAGTACTAGGATGGGTGACCTCCTGGGAAGTCCTCGTGTTGCACCCCTTTTTCGCGGCCGAAATCCGTGCGAGTCCAAACTATGCAGTTAAGCGTGCTTGGGCGAGAGTAGTACTTGGATGGGTGACCTCCTGGGAAGTCCTCGTGTTGCACCCCTTTTTCGCGGCCGAAATCCGTGCGAGTCCAAACTATGCAGTTAAGCGTGCTTGGGAGAGAGTAGTACTTGGATGGGTGACCTCCTGGGAAGTCCTTGTGTTGCACCCCTTTTTATGATGACAAAATCCATTGGAGTGTAAACTCCTCAATTAAGCACGATGAGTACGGTTTGTTCAGTCATCGTATTGCTCTCCAGGATTTTTATGATGAGATCCGTATGGATGCCAATATATGCATTGATCGCGATCTCCCTATCGGGTGCGATCATACCAGCACTAATGCATCGGATCCCATCAGAACTCCGCAGTCAAGCGTGCTTGGGCGAGAGTAGTACTAGGATGGGTGACCTCGTGGGAAGTCCTCGTGTTGCACCCCTTTTTCGCGGCTGAAATCCGTGCGAGTCCAAACTATGCAGTTAAGCGTGCTTGGGAGAGAGTAGTACTTGGATGGGTGACCTCCTGGAAAGTCCTCGTGTTGCACCCCTTTTTATGATGGCAAAATCCATTGGAGTGTAAACTCCTCAATTAAGCACGATGAGTACGGTTTGTTCAGTCATCGTATTGCTCTCCAGGATTTTTATGATGAGATCCGTATGGATGCCAATATATGCATTGATCGCGATCTCCCTATCAGGTGCGATCATACCAGCACTAATGCACCGGATCCCATCAGAACTCCGCAGTTAAGCGTGCTTGGGCGAGAGTAGTACTAGGATGGGTGACCTCCTGGGAAGTCCTCGTGTTGCACCCCTTTTTCCCGGCCGAAATCCGTGCGAGTCCAAACTATGCAGTTAAGCGTGCTTGGGAGAGAGTAGTACTTGGATGGGTGACCTCCTGGGAAGTCCTCGTGTTGCACCCCTTTTTATGATGGCAAAATCCATTGGAGTGTAAACTCCTCAATTAAGCACGATGAGTACGGTTTGTTCAGTCATCGTATTGCTCTCCAGGATTTTTATGATGAGATCCGTATGGATGCCAATATATGCATTGATCGTGATCTCCCTATCGGGTGCGATCATACCAGCACTAATGCACCGGATCCCATCAGAACTCCGCAGTTAAGCGTGCTTGGGCGAGAGTAGTACTAGGATGGGTGACCTCCTGGGAAGTCCTCGTGTTGCACCCCTTTTTCCCGGCCGAAATCCGTGCGAGTCCAAACTATGCAGTTAAGCGTGCTTGGGAGAGAGTAGTACTTGGATGGGTGACCTCCTGGGAAGTCCTCGTGTTGCACCCCTTTTTATGATGGCAAAATCCATTGGAGTGTAAACTCCTCAATTAAGCACGATGAGTACGGTTTGTTCAGTCATCGTATTGCTCTCCAGGATTTTTATGATGAGATCCGTATGGATGCCAATATATGCATTGATCGTGATCTCCCTATCGGGTGCGATCATACCAGCACTAATGCACCGGATCCCATCAGAACTCCGCAGTTAAGCGTGCTTGGGCGAGAGTAGTACTAGGATGGGTGACCTCCTGGGAAGTCCTCGTGTTGCACCCCTTTTTCGCGGCCGAAATCCGTGCGAGTCCAAACTATGCAGTTAAGCGTGCTTGGGAGAGAGTAGTACTTGGATGGGTGACCTCCTGGAAAGTCCTCGTGTTGCACCCCTTTTTATGATGGCAAAATCCATTGGAGTGTAAACTCCTCAATTAAGCACGATGAGTACGGTTTGTTCAGTCATCCTATTGCTCTCCAGGATTTTTATGATGAGATCCGTATGGATGCCAATATATGCATTGATCGCGATCTCCCTATCGGGTGCGATCATACCAGCACTAATGCATCGGATCCCATCAGAACTCCGCAGTCAAGCGTGCTTGGGCGAGAGTAGTACTAGGATGGGTGACCTCCTGGGAAGTCCTCGTGTTGCACCCCTTTTTCGCGGCCGAAATCCGTGCGAGTCCAAACTATGCAGTTAAGCGTGCTTGGGAGAGAGTAGTACTTGGATGGGTGACCTCCTGGGAAGTCCTCGTGTTGCACCCCTTTTTATGATGGTAAAATCCATTGGAGTGTAAACTCCTCAATTAAGCACGATGAGTACGGTTTGTTCAGTCATCGTATTGCTCTCCAGGATTTTTATGATGAGATCCGTATGGATGCCAATATATGCATTGATCGCGATCTCCCTATCGGGTGCGATCATACCAGCACTAATGCACCGGATCCCATCAGAACTCCGCAGTTAAGCGTGCTTGGGCGAGAGTAGTACTAGGATGGGTGACCTCCTGGGAAGTCCTCGTGTTGCACCCCTTTTTCGCGGCCGAAATCCGTGCGAGTCCAAACTATGCAGTTAAGCGTGCTTGGGCGAGAGTAGTACTAGGATG
Organism: Leucaena leucocephala; assembly: GCA_037074615.1. NCBI lineage: Eukaryota > Viridiplantae > Streptophyta > Magnoliopsida > Fabales > Fabaceae > Leucaena > Leucaena leucocephala. Next base: position 20,902,334 of record CM073520.1, read on the forward strand.
GGTGACCTCCTGGGAAGTCCTCGTGTTGCACCCCTTTTTATGATGGCAAAATCCATTGGAGTGTAAACTCCTCAATTAAGCACGATGAGTACGGTTTGTTCAGTCATCGTATTGCTCTCCAGGATTTTTATGATGAGATCCGTATGGATGCCAATATATGCATTGATCGCGATCTCCCTATCGGGTGCGATCATACCAGCACTAATGCACCGGATCCCATCAGAACTCCGCAGTCAAGCGTGCTTGGGCGAGAGTAGTACTAGGATGGGTGACCTCCTGGGAAGTCCTCGTGTTGCACCCCTTTTTCGCGGCCGAAATCCGTGCGAGTCCAAACTATGCAGTTAAGCGTGTTTGGGAGAGAGTAGTACTTGGATGGGTGACCTCCTGGGAAGTCCTCGTGTTGCACCCCTTTTTATGATGGCAAAATCCATTGGAGTGTAAACTCCTCAATTAAGCACGATGAGTACGGTTTGTTCAGTCATCGTATTGCTCTCCAGGATTTTTATGATGAGATCCGTATGGATGCCAATATATGCATTGATCGCGATCTCCCTATCGGGTGCGATCATACCAGCACTAATGCATCGGATCCCATCAGAACTCCGCAGTCAAGCGTGCTTGGGCGAGAGTAGTACTAGGATGGGTGACCTCCTGGGAAGTCCTCGTGTTGCACCCCTTTTTCGCGGCCGAAATCCGTGCGAGTCCAAACTATGCAGTTAAGCGTGCTTGGGAGAGAGTAGTACTTGGATGGGTGACCTCCTGGAAAGTCCTCGTGTTGCACCCCTTTTTATGATGGCAAAATCCATTGGAGTGTAAACTCCTCAATTAAGCACGATGAGTACGGTTTGTTCAGTCATCGTATTGCTCTCCAGGATTTTTATGATGAGATCCGTATGGATGCCAATATATGCATTGATCGCGATCTCCCTATCGGGTGCGATCATACCAGCACTAATGCATCGGATCCCATCAGAACTCCGCAGTCAAGCGTGCTTGGGCGAGAGTAGTACTAGGATGGGTGACCTCCTGGGAAGTCCTCGTGTTGCACCCCTTTTTCGCGGCCGAAATCCGTGCGAGTCCAAACTATGCAGTTAAGCGTGCTTGGGCGAGAGTAGTACTAGGATGGGTGACCTCCTGGGAAGTCCTCGTGTTGCACCCCTTTTTCGCGGCCGAAATCCGTGCGAGTCCAAACTATGCAGTTAAGCGTGCTTGGGCGAGAGTAGTACTTGGATGGGTGACCTCCTGGGAAGTCCTCGTGTTGCACCCCTTTTTCGCGGCCGAAATCCGTGCGAGTCCAAACTATGCAGTTAAGCGTGCTTGGGAGAGAGTAGTACTTGGATGGGTGACCTCCTGGGAAGTCCTTGTGTTGCACCCCTTTTTATGATGACAAAATCCATTGGAGTGTAAACTCCTCAATTAAGCACGATGAGTACGGTTTGTTCAGTCATCGTATTGCTCTCCAGGATTTTTATGATGAGATCCGTATGGATGCCAATATATGCATTGATCGCGATCTCCCTATCGGGTGCGATCATACCAGCACTAATGCACCGGATTCCATCAGAACTCCGCAGTTAAGCGTGCTTGGGCGAGAGTAGTACTAGGATGGGTGACCTCCTGGGAAGTCCTCGTGTTGCACCCCTTTTTCGCGGCCGAAATCCGTGCGAGTCCAAACTATGCAGTTAAGCGTGCTTGGGCGAGAGTAGTACTAGGATGGGTGACCTCCTGGGAAGTCCTCGTGTTGCACCCCTTTTTATGATGGCAAAATCCATTGGAGTGTAAACTCCTCAATTAAGCACGATGAGTACGGTTTGTTCAGTCATCGTATTGCTCTCCAGGATTTTTATGATGAGATCCGTATGGATGCCAATATATGCATTGATCGCGATCTCCCTATCGGGTGCGATCATACCAGCACTAATGCATCGGATCCCATCAGAACTCCGCAGTCAAGCGTGCTTGGGCGAGAGTAGTACTAGGATGGGTGACCTCCTGGGAAGTCCTCGTGTTGCACCCCTTTTTCGCGGCTGAAATCCGTGCGAGTCCAAACTATGCAGTTAAGCGTGCTTGGGAGAGAGTAGTACTTGGATGGGTGACCTCCTGGAAAGTCCTCGTGTTGCACCCCTTTTTATGATGGCAAAATCCATTGGAGTGTAAACTCCTCAATTAAGCACGATGAGTACGGTTTGTTCAGTCATCGTATTGCTCTCCAGGATTTTTATGATGAGATCCGTATGGATGCCAATATATGCATTGATCGCGATCTCCCTATCGGGTGCGATCATACCAGCACTAATGCACCGGATCCCATCAGAACTCCACAGTTAAGCGTGCTTAGGCGAGAGTAGTACTAGGATGGGTGACCTCCTGGGAAGTCCTCGTGTTGCACCCCTTTTTCCCGGCCGAAATCCGTGCGAGTCCAAACTATGCAGTTAAGCGTGTTTGGGAGAGAGTAGTACTTGGATGGGTGACCTCCTGGGAAGTCCTCGTGTTGCACCCCTTTTTATGATGGCAAAATCCATTGGAGTGTAAACTCCTCAATTAAGCACGATGAGTACGGTTTGTTCAGTCATCGTATTGCTCTCCAGGATTTTTATGATGAGATCCGTATGGATGCCAATATATGCATTGATCGCGATCTCCCTATCGGGTGCGATCATACCAGCACTAATGCATCGGATCCCATCAGAACTCCGCAGTCAAGCGTGCTTGGGCGAGAGTAGTACTAGGATGGGTGACCTCCTGGGAAGTCCTCGTGTTTCACCCCTTTTTCGCGGCCGAAATCCGTGCGAGTCCAAACTATGCAGTTAAGCGTGCTTGGGAGAGAGTAGTACTTGGATGGGTGACCTCCTGGAAAGTCCTCGTGTTGCACCCCTTTTTATGATGGCAAAATCCATTGGAGTGTAAACTCCTCAATTAAGCACGATGAGTACGGTTTGTTCAGTCATCGTATTGCTCTCCAGGATTTTTATGATGAGATCCGTATGGATGCCAATATATGCATTGATCGCGATCTCCCTATCGGGTGCGATCATACCAGCACTAATGCACCGGATCCCATCAGAACTCCGCAGTCAAGCGTGCTTGGGCGAGAGTAGTACTAGGATGGGTGACCTCCTGGGAAGTCCTCGTGTTGCACCCCTTTTTCGCGGCCGAAATCCGTGCGAGTCCAAACTATGCAGTTAAGCGTGCTTGGGAGAGAGTAGTACTTGGATGGGTGACCTCCTGGGAAGTCCTCGTGTTGCACCCCTTTTTATGATGGCAAAATCCATTGGAGTGTAAACTCCTCAATTAAGCACGATGAGTACGGTTTGTTCAGTCATCGTATTGCTCTCCAGGATTTTTATGATGAGATCCGTATGGATGCCAATATATGCATTGATCGCGATCTCCCTATCGGGTGCGATCATACCAGCACTAATGCACCGGATCCCATCAGAACTCCGCAGTTAAGCGTGCTTGGGCGAGAGTAGTACTAGGATGGGTGACCTCCTGGGAAGTCCTCGTGTTGCACCCCTTTTTCGCGGCCGAAATCCGTGCGAGTCCAAACTATGCAGTTAAGCGTGCTTGGGAGAGAGTAGTACTTGGATGGGTGACCTCCTGGGAAGTCCTCGTGTTGCACCCCTTTTTATGATGGCAAAATCCATTGGAGTGTAAACTCCTCAATTAAGCACGATGAGTACGGTTTGTTCAGTCATCGTATTGCTCTCCAGGATTTTTATGATGAGATCCGTATGGATGCCAATATATGCATTGATCGCGATCTCCCTATCGGGTGCGATCATACCAGCACTAATGCACCGGATCCCATCAGAACTCCGCAGTTAAGCGTGCTTGGGCGAGAGTAGTACTAGGATGGGTGACCTCCTGGGAAGTCCTCGTGTTGCACCCCTTTTTCGCGGCCGAAATCCGTGCGAGTCCAAACTATGCAGTTAAGCGTGCTTGGGCGAGAGTAGTACTAGGATGGGTGACCTCCTGGGAAGTCCTCGTGTTGCACCCCTTTTTATGATGGCAAAATCCATTGGAGTGTAAACTCCTCAATTAAGCACGATGAGTACGGTTTGTTCAGTCATCGTATTGCTCTCCAGGATTTTTATGATGAGATCCGTATGGATGCCAATATATGCATTGATCGCGATCTCCCTATCGGGTGCCATCATACCAGCACTAATGCATCGGATCCCATCAGAACTCCGCAGTCAAGCGTGCTTGGGCGAGAGTAGTACTAGGATGGGTGACCTCCTGGGAAGTCCTCGTGTTGCACCCCTTTTTCGCGGCCGAAATCCGTGCGAGTCCAAACTATGCAGTTAAGCGTGCTTGGGCGAGAGTAGTACTAGGATGGGTGACCTCCTGGGAAGTCCTCGTGTTGCACCCCTTTTTCGCGGCCGAAATCCGTGCGAGTCCAAACTATGCAGTTAAGCGTGCTTGGGCGAGAGTAGTACTTGGATGGGTGACCTCCTGGGAAGTCCTCGTGTTGCACCCCTTTTTCGCGGCCGAAATCCGTGCGAGTCCAAACTATGCAGTTAAGCGTGCTTGGGAGAGAGTAGTACTTGGATGGGTGACCTCCTGGGAAGTCCTTGTGTTGCACCCCTTTTTATGATGACAAAATCCATTGGAGTGTAAACTCCTCAATTAAGCACGATGAGTACGGTTTGTTCAGTCATCGTATTGCTCTCCAGGATTTTTATGATGAGATCCGTATGGATGCCAATATATGCATTGATCGCGATCTCCCTATCGGGTGCGATCATACCAGCACTAATGCACCGGATTCCATCAGAACTCCGCAGTTAAGCGTGCTTGGGCGAGAGTAGTACTAGGATGGGTGACCTCCTGGGAAGTCCTCGTGTTGCACCCCTTTTTCGCGGCCGAAATCCGTGCGAGTCCAAACTATGCAGTTAAGCGTGCTTGGGCGAGAGTAGTACTAGGATGGGTGACCTCCTGGGAAGTCCTCGTGTTGCACCCCTTTTTATGATGGCAAAATCCATTGGAGTGTAAACTCCTCAATTAAGCACGATGAGTACGGTTTGTTCAGTCATCGTATTGCTCTCCAGGATTTTTATGATGAGATCCGTATGGATGCCAATATATGCATTGATCGCGATCTCCCTATCGGGTGCGATCATACCAGCACTAATGCATCGGATCCCATCAGAACTCCGCAGTCAAGCGTGCTTGGGCGAGAGTAGTACTAGGATGGGTGACCTCCTGGGAAGTCCTCGTGTTGCACCCCTTTTTCGCGGCTGAAATCCGTGCGAGTCCAAACTATGCAGTTAAGCGTGCTTGGGAGAGAGTAGTACTTGGATGGGTGACCTCCTGGAAAGTCCTCGTGTTGCACCCCTTTTTATGATGGCAAAATCCATTGGAGTGTAAACTCCTCAATTAAGCACGATGAGTACGGTTTGTTCAGTCATCGTATTGCTCTCCAGGATTTTTATGATGAGATCCGTATGGATGCCAATATATGCATTGATCGCGATCTCCCTATCGGGTGCGATCATACCAGCACTAATGCACCGGATCCCATCAGAACTCCACAGTTAAGCGTGCTTAGGCGAGAGTAGTACTAGGATGGGTGACCTCCTGGGAAGTCCTCGTGTTGCACCCCTTTTTCCCGGCCGAAATCCGTGCGAGTCCAAACTATGCAGTTAAGCGTGTTTGGGAGAGAGTAGTACTTGGATGGGTGACCTCCTGGGAAGTCCTCGTGTTGCACCCCTTTTTATGATGGCAAAATCCATTGGAGTGTAAACTCCTCAATTAAGCACGATGAGTACGGTTTGTTCAGTCATCGTATTGCTCTCCAGGATTTTTATGATGAGATCCGTATGGATGCCAATATATGCATTGATCGCGATCTCCCTATCGGGTGCGATCATACCAGCACTAATGCATCGGATCCCATCAGAACTCCGCAGTCAAGCGTGCTTGGGCGAGAGTAGTACTAGGATGGGTGACCTCCTGGGAAGTCCTCGTGTTTCACCCCTTTTTCGCGGCCGAAATCCGTGCGAGTCCAAACTATGCAGTTAAGCGTGCTTGGGAGAGAGTAGTACTTGGATGGGTGACCTCCTGGAAAGTCCTCGTGTTGCACCCCTTTTTATGATGGCAAAATCCATTGGAGTGTAAACTCCTCAATTAAGCACGATGAGTACGGTTTGTTCAGTCATCGTATTGCTCTCCAGGATTTTTATGATGAGATCCGTATGGATGCCAATATATGCATTGATCGCGATCTCCCTATCGGGTGCGATCATACCAGCACTAATGCACCGGATCCCATCAGAACTCCGCAGTCAAGCGTGCTTGGGCGAGAGTAGTACTAGGATGGGTGACCTCCTGGGAAGTCCTCGTGTTGCACCCCTTTTTCGCGGCCGAAATCCGTGCGAGTCCAAACTATGCAGTTAAGCGTGCTTGGGAGAGAGTAGTACTTGGATGGGTGACCTCCTGGGAAGTCCTCGTGTTGCACCCCTTTTTATGATGGCAAAATCCATTGGAGTGTAAACTCCTCAATTAAGCACGATGAGTACGGTTTGTTCAGTCATCGTATTGCTCTCCAGGATTTTTATGATGAGATCCGTATGGATGCCAATATATGCATTGATCGCGATCTCCCTATCGGGTGCGATCATACCAGCACTAATGCACCGGATCCCATCAGAACTCCGCAGTTAAGCGTGCTTGGGCGAGAGTAGTACTAGGATGGGTGACCTCCTGGGAAGTCCTCGTGTTGCACCCCTTTTTCGCGGCCGAAATCCGTGCGAGTCCAAACTATGCAGTTAAGCGTGCTTGGGAGAGAGTAGTACTTGGATGGGTGACCTCCTGGGAAGTCCTCGTGTTGCACCCCTTTTTATGATGGCAAAATCCATTGGAGTGTAAACTCCTCAATTAAGCACGATGAGTACGGTTTGTTCAGTCATCGTATTGCTCTCCAGGATTTTTATGATGAGATCCGTATGGATGCCAATATATGCATTGATCGCGATCTCCCTATCGGGTGCGATCATACCAGCACTAATGCACCGGATCCCATCAGAACTCCGCAGTTAAGCGTGCTTGGGCGAGAGTAGTACTAGGATGGGTGACCTCCTGGGAAGTCCTCGTGTTGCACCCCTTTTTCGCGGCCGAAATCCGTGCGAGTCCAAACTATGCAGTTAAGCGTGCTTGGGCGAGAGTAGTACTAGGATGGGTGACCTCCTGGGAAGTCCTCGTGTTGCACCCCTTTTTATGATGGCAAAATCCATTGGAGTGTAAACTCCTCAATTAAGCACGATGAGTACGGTTTGTTCAGTCATCGTATTGCTCTCCAGGATTTTTATGATGAGATCCGTATGGATGCCAATATATGCATTGATCGCGATCTCCCTATCGGGTGCCATCATACCAGCACTAATGCATCGGATCCCATCAGAACTCCGCAGTCAAGCGTGCTTGGGCGAGAGTAGTACTAGGATGGGTGACCTACTGGGAAGTCCTCGTGTTGCACCCCTTTTTCGCGGCTGAAATCCGTGCGAGTCCAAACTATGCAGTTAAGCGTGCTTGGGAGAGAGTAGTACTTGGATGGGTGACCTCCTGGAAAGTCCTCGTGTTGCACCCCTTTTTATGATGGCAAAATCCATTGGAGTGTAAACTCCTCAATTAAGCACGATGAGTACGGTTTGTTCAGTCATCGTATTGCTCTCCAGGATTTTTATGATGAGATCCGTATGGATGCCAATATATGCATTGATCGCGATCTCCCTATCGGGTGCGATCATACCAGCACTAATGCATCGGATCCCATCAGAACTCCGCAGTTAAGCGTGCTTAGGCGAGAGTAGTACTAGGATGGGTGACCTCCTGGGAAGTCCTCGTGTTGCACCCCTTTTTCCCGGCCGAAATCCGTGCGAGTCCAAACTATGCAGTTAAGCGTGTTTGGGAGAGAGTAGTACTTGGATGGGTGACCTCCTGGGAAGTCCTCGTGTTGCACCCCTTTTTATGATGGCAAAATCCATTGGAGTGTAAACTCCTCAATTAAGCACGATGAGTACGGTTTGTTCAGTCATCGTATTGCTCTCCAGGATTTTTATGATGAGATCCGTATGGATGCCAATATATGCATTGATCGCGATCTCCCTATCGGGTGCGATCATACCAGCACTAATGCACCGGATCCCATCAGAACTCCGCAGTCAAGCGTGCTTGGGCGAGAGTAGTACTAGGATGGGTGACCTCCTGGGAAGTCCTCGTGTTTCACCCCTTTTTCGCGGCCGAAATCCGTGCGAGTCCAAACTATGCAGTTAAGCGTGCTTGGGAGAGAGTAGTACTTGGATGGGTGACCTCCTGGAAAGTCCTCGTGTTGCACCCCTTTTTATGATGGCAAAATCCATTGGAGTGTAAACTCCTCAATTAAGCACGATGAGTACGGTTTGTTCAGTCATCGTATTGCTCTCCAGGATTTTTATGATGAGATCCGTATGGATGCCAATATATGCATTGATCGCGATCTCCCTATCGGGTGCGATCATACCAGCACTAATGCACCGGATCCCATCAGAACTCCGCAGTCAAGCGTGCTTGGGCGAGAGTAGTACTAGGATGGGTGACCTCCTGGGAAGTCCTCGTGTTGCACCCCTTTTTCGCGGCCGAAATCCGTGCGAGTCCAAACTATGCAGTTAAGCGTGCTTGGGAGAGAGTAGTACTTGGATGGGTGACCTCCTGGGAAGTCCTCGTGTTGCACCCCTTTTTATGATGGCAAAATCCATTGGAGTGTAAACTCCTCAATTAAGCACGATGAGTACGGTTTGTTCAGTCATCGTATTGCTCTCCAGGATTTTTATGATGAGATCCGTATGGATGCCAATATATGCATTGATCGCGATCTCCCTATCGGGTGCCATCATACCAGCACTAATGCATCGGATCCCATCAGAACTCCGCAGTCAAGCGTGCTTGGGCGAGAGTAGTACTAGGATGGGTGACCTCCTGGGAAGTCCTCGTGTTGCACCCCTTTTTCGCGGCCGAAATCCGTGCGAGTCCAAACTATGCAGTTAAGCGTGCTTGGGAGAGAGTAGTACTTGGATGGGTGACCTCCTGGGAAGTCCTCGTGTTACACCCCTTTTTATGATGGTAAAATCCATTGGAGTGTAAACTCCTCAATTAAGCACGATGAGTACGGTTTGTTCAGTCATCGTATTGCTCTCCAGGATTTTTATGATGAGATCCGTATGGATGCCAATATATGCATTGATCGCGATCTCCCTATCGGGTGCGATCATACCAGCACTAATGCACCGGATCCCATCAGAACTCCGCAGTCAAGCGTGCTTGGGCGAGAGTAGTACTAGGATGGGTGACCTCCTGGGAAGTCCTCGTGTTGCACCCCTTTTTCGCGGCCGAAATCCGTGCGAGTCCAAACTATGCAGTTAAGCGTGCTTGGGAGAGAGTAGTACTTGGATGGGTGACCTCCTGGGAAGTCCTCGTGTTACACCCCTTTTTATGATGGTAAAATCCATTGGAGTGTAAACTCCTCAATTAAGCACGATGAGTACGGTTTGTTCAGTCATCGTATTGCTCTCCAGGATTTTTATGATGAGATCCGTATGGATGCCAATATATGCATTGATCGCGATCTCCCTATCGGGTGCGATCATACCAGCACTAATGCACCGGATCCCATCAGAACTCCGCAGTCAAGCGTGCTTGGGCGAGAGTAGTACTAGGATGGGTGACCTCCTGGGAAGTCCTCGTGTTGCACCCCTTTTTCGCGGCCGAAATCCGTGCGAGTCCAAACTATGCAGTTAAGCGTGCTTGGGAGAGAGTAGTACTTGGATGGGTGACCTCCTGGGAAGTCCTCGTGTTGCACCCCTTTTTATGATGGCAAAATCCATTGGAGTGTAAACTCCTCAATTAAGCACGATGAGTACGGTTTGTTCAGTCATCGTATTGCTCTCCAGGATTTTTATGATGAGATCCGTATGGATGCCAATATATGCATTGATCGCGATCTCCCTATCGGGTGCGATCATACCAGCACTAATGCACCGGATTCCATCAGAACTCCGCAGTTAAGCGTGCTTGGGCGAGAGTAGTACTAGGATGGGTGACCTCCTGGGAAGTCCTCGTGTTGCACCCCTTTTTCGCGGCCGAAATCCGTGCGAGTCCAAACTATGCAGTTAAGCGTGCTTGGGCGAGAGTAGTACTAGGATGGGTGACCTCCTGGGAAGTCCTCGTGTTGCACCCCTTTTTATGATGGCAAAATCCATTGGAGTGTAAACTCCTCAATTAAGCACGATGAGTACGGTTTGTTCAGTCATCGTATTGCTCTCCAGGATTTTTATGATGAGATCCGTATGGATGCCAATATATGCATTGATCGCGATCTCCCTATCGGGTGCCATCATACCAGCACTAATGCATCGGATCCCATCAGAACTCCGCAGTCAAGCGTGCTTGGGCGAGAGTAGTACTAGGATGGGTGACCTACTGGGAAGTCCTCGTTTTGCACCCCTTTTTCGCGGCCGAAATCCGTGCGAGTCCAAACTATGCAGTTAAGCGTGCTTGGGAGAGAGTAGTACTTGGATGGGTGACCTCCTGGGAAGTCCTCGTGTTACACCCCTTTTTATGATGGTAAAATCCATTGGAGTGTAAACTCCTCAATTAAGCACGATGAGTACGGTTTGTTCAGTCATCGTATTGCTCTCCAGGATTTTTATGATGAGATCCGTATGGATGCCAATATATGCATTGATCGCGATCTCCCTATCGGGTGCGATCATACCAGCACTAATGCACCGGATCCCATCAGAACTCCGCAGTCAAGCGTGCTTGGGCGAGAGTAGTACTAGGATGGGTGACCTCCTGGGAAGTCCTCGTGTTGCACCCCTTTTTCGCGGCCGAAATCCGTGCGAGTCCAAACTATGCAGTTAAGCGTGCTTGGGAGAGAGTAGTACTTGGATGGGTGACCTCCTGGGAAGTCCTCGTGTTGCACCCCTTTTTATGATGGCAAAATCCATTGGAGTGTAAACTCCTCAATTAAGCACGATGAGTACGGTTTGTTCAGTCATCGTATTGCTCTCCAGGATTTTTATGATGAGATCCGTATGGATGCCAATATATGCATTGATCGCGATCTCCCTATCGGGTGCGATCATACCAGCACTAATGCACCGGATCCCATCAGAACTCCGCAGTCAAGCGTGCTTGGGCGAGAGTAGTACTAGGATGGGTGACCTCCTGGGAAGTCCTCGTGTTGCACCCCTTTTTCGCGGCCGAAATCCGTGCGAGTCCAAACTATGCAGTTAAGCGTGCTTGGGCGAGAGTAATACTAGGATGGGTGACCTCCTGGGAAGTCCTCGTGTTGCACCCCTTTTTATGATGGCAAAATCCATTGGAGTGTAAACTCCTCAATTAAGCACGATGAGTACGGTTTGTTCAGTCATCGTATTGCTCTCCAGGATTTTTATGATGAGATCCGTATGGATGCCAATATATGCATTGATCGCGATCTCCCTATCGGGTGCGATCATACCAGCACTAATGCATCGGATCCCATCAGAACTCCGCAGTCAAGCGTGCTTGGGCGAGAGTAGTACTAGGATGGGTGACCTCCTGGGAAGTCCTCGTGTTGCACCCCTTTTTCGCGGCTGAAATCCGTGCGAGTCCAAACTATGCAGTTAAGCGTGCTTGGGAGAGAGTAGTACTTGGATGGGTGACCTCCTGGAAAGTCCTCGTGTTGCACCCCTTTTTATGATGGCAAAATCCATTGGAGTGTAAACTCCTCAATTAAGCACGATGAGTACGGTTTGTTCAGTCATCGTATTGCTCTCCAGGATTTTTATGATGAGATCCGTATGGATGCCAATATATGCATTGATCGCGATCTCCCTATCGGGTGCGATCATACCAGCACTAATGCATCGGATCCCATCAGAACTCCGCAGTCAAGCGTGCTTGGGCGAGAGTAGTACTAGGATGGGTGACCTCCTGGGAAGTCCTCGTGTTGCACCCCTTTTTCGCGGCCGAAATCCGTGCGAGTCCAAACTATGCAGTTAAGCGTGCTTGGGAGAGAGTAGTACTTGGATGGGTGACCTCCTGGGAAGTCCTCGTGTTGCACCCCTTTTTATGATGGTAAAATCCATTGGAGTGTAAACTCCTCAATTAAGCACGATGAGTACGGTTTGTTCAGTCATCGTATTGCTCTCCAGGATTTTTATGATGAGATCCGTATGGATGCCAATATATGCATTGATCGCGATCTCCCTATCGGGTGCGATCATACCAGCACTAATGCACCGGATCCCATCAGAACTCCGCAGTCAAGCGTGCTTGGGCGAGAGTAGTACTAGGATGGGTGACCTCCTGGGAAGTCCTCGTGTTGCACCCCTTTTTCGCGGCTGAAATCCGTGCGAGTCCAAACTATGCAGTTAAGCGTGCTTGGGAGAGAGTAGTACTTGGATGGGTGACCTCCTGGGAAGTCCTCGTGTTGCACCCCTTTTTATGATGGCAAAATCCATTGGAGTGTAAACTCCTCAATTAAGCACGATGAGTACGGTTTGTTCAGTCATCGTATTGCTCTCCAGGATTTTTATGATGAGATCCGTATGGATGCCAATATATGCATTGATCGCGATCTCCCTATCGGGTGCGATCATACCAGCACTAATACACCGGATCCCATCAGAACTCCGCAGTCAAGCGTGCTTGGGCGAGAGTAGTACTAGGATGGGTGACCTCCTGGGAAGTCCTCGTGTTGCACCCCTTTTTCGCGGCCGAAATCCGTGCGAGTCCAAACTATGCAGTTAAGCGTGCTTGGGAGAGAGTAGTACTTGGATGGGTGACCTCCTGGGAAGTCCTCGTGTTGCACCCCTTTTTATGATGGTAAAATCCATTGGAGTGTAAACTCCTCAATTAAGCACGATGAGTACGGTTTGTTCAGTCATCGTATTGCTCTCCAGGATTTTTATGATGAGATCCGTATGGATGCCAATATATGCATTGATCGCGATCTCCCTATCGGGTGCGATCATACCAGCACTAATGCACCGGATCCCATCAGAACTCCGCAGTCAAGCGTGCTTGGGCGAGAGTAGTACTAGGATGGGTGACCTCCTGGGAAGTCCTCGTGTTGCACCCCTTTTTCGCGGCCGAAATCCGTGCGAGTCCAAACTATGCAGTTAAGCGTGCTTGGGAGAGAGTAGTACTTGGATGGGTGACCTCCTGGGAAGTCCTCGTGTTGCACCCCTTTTTATGATGGCAAAATCCATTGGAGTGTAAACTCCTCAATTAAGCACGATGAGTACGGTTTGTTCAGTCATCGTATTGCTCTCCAGGATTTTTATGATGAGATCCATATGGATGCCAATATATGCATTGATCGCGATCTCCCTATCGGGTGCGATCATACCAGCACTAATGCACCGGATCCCATCAGAACTCCGCAGTTAAGCGTGCTTGGGCGAGAGTAGTACTAGGATGGGTGACCTCCTGGGAAGTCCTCGTGTTGCACCCCTTTTTCGCGGCCGAAATCCGTGCGAGTCCAAACTATGCAGTTAAGCGTGCTTGGGAGAGAGTAGTACTTGGATGGGTGACCTGCTGGGAAGTCCTCGTGTTGCACCCCTTTTTATGATGGCAAAATCCATTGGAGTGTAAACTCCTCAATTAAGCACGATGAGTACGGTTTGTTCAGTCATCGTATTGCTCTCCAGGATTTTTATGATGAGATCCGTATGGATGCCAATATATGCATTGATCGCGATCTCCCTATCGGGTGCGATCATACCAGCACTAATGCATCGGATCCCATCAGAACTCCGCAGTCAAGCGTGCTTGGGCGAGAGTAGTACTAGGATGGGTGACCTCCTGGGAAGTCCTCGTGTTGCACCCCTTTTTCGCGGCCGAAATCCGTGCGAGTCCAAACTATGCAGTTAAGCGTGCTTGGGAGAGAGTAGTACTTGGATGGGTGACCTCCTGGGAAGTCCTCGTGTTGCACCCCTTTTTATGATGGCAAAATCCATTGGAGTGTAAACTCCTCAATTAAGCACGATGAGTACGGTTTGTTCAGTCATCGTATTGCTCTCCAGGATTTTTATGATGAGATCCGTATGGATGCCAATATATGCATTGATCGCGATCTCCCTATCGGGTGCGATCATACCAGCACTAATGCATCGGATCCCATCAGAACTCCGCAGTCAAGCGTGCTTGGGCGAGAGTAGTACTAGGATGGGTGACCTCCTGGGAAGTCCTCGTGTTGCACCCCTTTTTCGCGGCCGAAATCCGTGCGAGTCCAAACTATGCAGTTAAGCGTGCTTGGGAGAGAGTAGTACTTGGATGGGTGACCTCCTGGAAAGTCCTCGTGTTGCACCCCTTTTTATGATGGCAAAATCCATTGGAGTGTAAACTCCTCAATTAAGCACGATGAGTACGGTTTGTTCAGTCATCGTATTGCTCTCCAGGATTTTTATGATGAGATCCGTATGGATGCCAATATATGCATTGATCGCGATCTCCCTATCGGGTGCGATCATACCAGCACTAATGCACCGGATCCCATCAGAACTCCGCAGTCAAGCGTGCTTGGGCGAGAGTAGTACTAGGATGGGTGACCTCCTGGGAAGTCCTCGTGTTGCACCCCTTTTTCGCGGCCGAAATCCGTGCGAGTCCAAACTATGCAGTTAAGCGTGCTTGGGCGAGAGTAATACTAGGATGGGTGACCTCCTGGGAAGTCCTCGTGTTGCACCCCTTTTTATGATGGCAAAATCCATTGGAGTGTAAACTCCTCAATTAAGCACGATGAGTACGGTTTGTTCAGTCATCGTATTGCTCTCCAGGATTTTTATGATGAGATCCGTATGGATGCCAATATATGCATTGATCGCGATCTCCCTATCGGGTGCGATCATACCAGCACTAATGCATCGGATCCCATCAGAACTCCGCAGTCAAGCGTGCTTGGGCGAGAGTAGTACTAGGATGGGTGACCTCCTGGGAAGTCCTCGTGTTGCACCCCTTTTTCGCGGCTGAAATCCGTGCGAGTCCAAACTATGCAGTTAAGCGTGCTTGGGAGAGAGTAGTACTTGGATGGGTGACCTCCTGGAAAGTCCTCGTGTTGCACCCCTTTTTATGATGGCAAAATCCATTGGAGTGTAAACTCCTCAATTAAGCACGATGAGTACGGTTTGTTCAGTCATCGTATTGCTCTCCAGGATTTTTATGATGAGATCCGTATGGATGCCAATATATGCATTGATCGCGATCTCCCTATCGGGTGCGATCATACCAGCACTAATGCATCGGATCCCATCAGAACTCCGCAGTCAAGCGTGCTTGGGCGAGAGTAGTACTAGGATGGGTGACCTCCTGGGAAGTCCTCGTGTTGCACCCCTTTTTCGCGGCCGAAATCCGTGCGAGTCCAAACTATGCAGTTAAGCGTGCTTGGGAGAGAGTAGTACTTGGATGGGTGACCTCCTGGGAAGTCCTCGTGTTGCACCCCTTTTTATGATGGTAAAATCCATTGGAGTGTAAACTCCTCAATTAAGCACGATGAGTACGGTTTGTTCAGTCATCGTATTGCTCTCCAGGATTTTTATGATGAGATCCGTATGGATGCCAATATATGCATTGATCGCGATCTCCCTATCGGGTGCGATCATACCAGCACTAATGCACCGGATCCCATCAGAACTCCGCAGTCAAGCGTGCTTGGGCGAGAGTAGTACTAGGATGGGTGACCTCCTGGGAAGTCCTCGTGTTGCACCCCTTTTTCGCGGCCGAAATCCGTGCGAGTCCAAACTATGCAGTTAAGCGTGCTTGGGAGAGAGTAGTACTTGGATGGGTGACCTCCTGGGAAGTCCTCGTGTTGCACCCCTTTTTATGATGGCAAAATCCATTGGAGTGTAAACTCCTCAATTAAGCACGATGAGTACGGTTTGTTCAGTCATCGTATTGCTCTCCAGGATTTTTATGATGAGATCCGTATGGATGCCAATATATGCATTGATCGCGATCTCCCTATCGGGTGCGATCATACCAGCACTAATGCACCGGATCCCATCAGAACTCCGCAGTCAAGCGTGCTTGGGCGAGAGTAGTACTAGGATGGGTGACCTCCTGGGAAGTCCTCGTGTTGCACCCCTTTTTCGCGGCCGAAATCCGTGCGAGTCCAAACTATGCAGTTAAGCGTGCTTGGGAGAGAGTAGTACTTGGATGGGTGACCTCCTGGGAAGTCCTCGTGTTGCACCCCTTTTTATGATGGTAAAATCCATTGGAGTGTAAACTCCTCAATTAAGCACAATGAGTACGGTTTGTTCAGTCATCGTATTGCTCTCCAGGATTTTTATGATGAGATCCGTATGGATGCCAATATATGCATTGATCGCGATCTCCCTATCGGGTGCGATCATACCAGCACTAATGCACCGGATCCCATCAGAACTCCGCAGTCAAGCGTGCTTGGGCGAGAGTAGTACTAGGATGGGTGACCTCCTGGGAAGTCCTCGTGTTGCACCCCTTTTTCGCGGCCGAAATCCGTGCGAGTCCAAACTATGCAGTTAAGCGTGCTTGGGCGAGAGTAATACTAGGATGGGTGACCTCCTGGGAAGTCCTCGTGTTGCACCCCTTTTTATGATGGCAAAATCCATTGGAGTGTAAACTCCTCAATTAAGCACGATGAGTACGGTTTGTTCAGTCATCGTATTGCTCTCCAGGATTTTTATGATGAGATCCGTATGGATGCCAATATATGCATTGATCGCGATCTCCCTATCGGGTGCGATCATACCAGCACTAATGCATCGGATCCCATCAGAACTCCGCAGTCAAGCGTGCTTGGGCGAGAGTAGTACTAGGATGGGTGACCTCCTGGGAAGTCCTCGTGTTGCACCCCTTTTTCGCGGCTGAAATCCGTGCGAGTCCAAACTATGCAGTTAAGCGTGCTTGGGAGAGAGTAGTACTTGGATGGGTGACCTCCTGGAAAGTCCTCGTGTTGCACCCCTTTTTATGATGGCAAAATCCATTGGAGTGTAAACTCCTCAATTAAGCACGATGAGTACGGTTTGTTCAGTCATCGTATTGCTCTCCAGGATTTTTATGATGAGATCCGTATGGATGCCAATATATGCATTGATCGCGATCTCCCTATCGGGTGCGATCATACCAGCACTAATGCACCGGATCCCATCAGAACTCCGCAGTCAAGCGTGCTTGGGCGAGAGTAGTACTAGGATGGGTGACCTCCTGGGAAGTCCTCGTGTTGCACCCCTTTTTCGCGGCCGAAATCCGTGCGAGTCCAAACTATGCAGTTAAGCGTGCTTGGGAGAGAGTAGTACTTGGATGGGTGACCTCCTGGGAAGTCCTCGTGTTGCACCCCTTTTTATGATGGTAAAATCCATTGGAGTGTAAACTCCTCAATTAAGCACGATGAGTACGGTTTGTTCAGTCATCGTATTGCTCTCCAGGATTTTTATGATGAGATCCGTATGGATGCCAATATATGCATTGATCGCGATCTCCCTATCGGGTACGATCATACCAGCACTAATGCACCGGATCCCATCAGAACTCCGCAGTCAAGCGTGCTTGGGCGAGAGTAGTACTAGGATGGGTGACCTCCTGGGAAGTCCTCGTGTTGCACCCCTTTTTCGCGGCCGAAATCCGTGCGAGTCCAAACTATGCAGTTAAGCGTGCTTGGGAGAGAGTAGTACTTGGATGGGTGACCTCCTGGGAAGTCCTCGTGTTGCACCCCTTTTTATGATGGCAAAATCCATTGGAGTGTAAACTCCTCAATTAAGCACGATGAGTACGGTTTGTTCAGTCATCGTATTGCTCTCCAGGATTTTTATGATGAGATCCGTATGGATGCCAATATATGCATTGATCGCGATCTCCCTATCGGGTGCGATCATACCAGCACTAATACACCGGATCCCATCAGAACTCCGCAGTCAAGCGTGCTTGGGCGAGAGTAGTACTAGGATGGGTGACCTCCTGGGAAGTCCTCGTGTTGCACCCCTTTTTCGCGGCCGAAATCCGTGCGAGTCCAAACTATGCAGTTAAGCGTGCTTGGGAGAGAGTAGTACTTGGATGGGTGACCTCCTGGGAAGTCCTCGTGTTGCACCCCTTTTTATGATGGTAAAATCCATTGGAGTGTAAACTCCTCAATTAAGCACGATGAGTACGGTTTGTTCAGTCATCGTATTGCTCTCCAGGATTTTTATGATGAGATCCGTATGGATGCCAATATATGCATTGATCGCGATCTCCCTATCGGGTGCGATCATACCAGCACTAATGCACCGGATCCCATCAGAACTCCGCAGTCAAGCGTGCTTGGGCGAGAGTAGTACTAGGATGGGTGACCTCCTGGGAAGTCCTCGTGTTGCACCCCTTTTTCGCGGCCGAAATCCGTGCGAGTCCAAACTATGCAGTTAAGCGTGCTTGGGAGAGAGTAGTACTTGGATGGGTGACCTCCTGGGAAGTCCTCGTGTTGCACCCCTTTTTATGATGGCAAAATCCATTGGAGTGTAAACTCCTCAATTAAGCACGATGAGTACGGTTTGTTCAGTCATCGTATTGCTCTCCAGGATTTTTATGATGAGATCCATATGGATGCCAATATATGCATTGATCGCGATCTCCCTATCGGGTGCGATCATACCAGCACTAATGCACCGGATCCCATCAGAACTCCGCAGTTAAGCGTGCTTGGGCGAGAGTAGTACTAGGATGGGTGACCTCCTGGGAAGTCCTCGTGTTGCACCCCTTTTTCGCGGCCGAAATCCGTGCGAGTCCAAACTATGCAGTTAAGCGTGCTTGGGAGAGAGTAGTACTTGGATGGGTGACCTCCTGGGAAGTCCTCGTGTTGCACCCCTTTTTATGATGGCAAAATCCATTGGAGTGTAAACTCCTCAATTAAGCACGATGAGTACGGTTTGTTCAGTCATCGTATTGCTCTCCAGGATTTTTATGATGAGATCCGTATGGATGCCAATATATGCATTGATCGCGATCTCCCTATCGGGTGCGATCATACCAGCACTAATACACCGGATCCCATCAGAACTCCGCAGTCAAGCGTGCTTGGGCGAGAGTAGTACTAGGATGGGTGACCTCCTGGGAAGTCCTCGTGTTGCACCCCTTTTTCGCGGCCGAAATCCGTGCGAGTCCAAACTATGCAGTTAAGCGTGCTTGGGAGAGAGTAGTACTTGGATGGGTGACCTCCTGGGAAGTCCTCGTGTTGCACCCCTTTTTATGATGGTAAAATCCATTGGAGTGTAAACTCCTCAATTAAGCACGATGAGTACGGTTTGTTCAGTCATCGTATTGCTCTCCAGGATTTTTATGATGAGATCCGTATGGATGCCAATATATGCATTGATCGCGATCTCCCTATCGGGTGCGATCATACCAGCACTAATGCACCGGATCCCATCAGAACTCCGCAGTCAAGCGTGCTTGGGCGAGAGTAGTACTAGGATGGGTGACCTCCTGGGAAGTCCTCGTGTTGCACCCCTTTTTCGCGGCCGAAATCCGTGCGAGTCCAAACTATGCAGTTAAGCGTGCTTGGGAGAGAGTAGTACTTGGATGGGTGACCTCCTGGGAAGTCCTCGTGTTGCACCCCTTTTTATGATGGCAAAATCCATTGGAGTGTAAACTCCTCAATTAAGCACGATGAGTACGGTTTGTTCAGTCATCGTATTGCTCTCCAGGATTTTTATGATGAGATCCATATGGATGCCAATATATGCATTGATCGCGATCTCCCTATCGGGTGCGATCATACCAGCACTAATGCACCGGATCCCATCAGAACTCCGCAGTTAAGCGTGCTTGGGCGAGAGTAGTACTAGGATGGGTGACCTCCTGGGAAGTCCTCGTGTTGCACCCCTTTTTCGCGGCCGAAATCCGTGCGAGTCCAAACTATGCAGTTAAGCGTGCTTGGGAGAGAGTAGTACTTGGATGGGTGACCTCCTGGGAAGTCCTCGTGTTGCACCCCTTTTTATGATGGCAAAATCCATTGGAGTGTAAACTCCTCAATTAAGCACGATGAGTACGGTTTGTTCAGTCATCGTATTGCTCTCCAGGATTTTTATGATGAGATCCGTATGGATGCCAATATATGCATTGATCGCGATCTCCCTATCGGGTGCGATCATACCAGCACTAATACACCGGATCCCATCAGAACTCCGCAGTCAAGCGTGCTTGGGCGAGAGTAGTACTAGGATGGGTGACCTCCTGGGAAGTCCTCGTGTTGCACCCCTTTTTCGCGGCCGAAATCCGTGCGAGTCCAAACTATGCAGTTAAGCGTGCTTGGGCGAGAGTAATACTAGGATGGGTGACCTCCTGGGAAGTCCTCGTGTTGCACCCCTTTTTATGATGGCAAAATCCATTGGAGTGTAAACTCCTCAATTAAGCACGATGAGTACGGTTTGTTCAGTCATCGTATTGCTCTCCAGGATTTTTATGATGAGATCCGTATGGATGCCAATATATGCATTGATCGCGATCTCCCTATCGGGTGCGATCATACCAGCACTAATGCATCGGATCCCATCAGAACTCCGCAGTCAAGCGTGCTTGGGCGAGAGTAGTACTAGGATGGGTGACCTCCTGGGAAGTCCTCGTGTTGCACCCCTTTTTCGCGGCTGAAATCCGTGCGAGTCCAAACTATGCAGTTAAGCGTGCTTGGGAGAGAGTAGTACTTGGATGGGTGACCTCCTGGAAAGTCCTCGTGTTGCACCCCTTTTTATGATGGCAAAATCCATTGGAGTGTAAACTCCTCAATTAAGCACGATGAGTACGGTTTGTTCAGTCATCGTATTGCTCTCCAGGATTTTTATGATGAGATCCGTATGGATGCCAATATATGCATTGATCGCGATCTCCCTATCGGGTGCGATCATACCAGCACTAATGCATCGGATCCCATCAGAACTCCGCAGTCAAGCGTGCTTGGGCGAGAGTAGTACTAGGATGGGTGACCTCCTGGGAAGTCCTCGTGTTGCACCCCTTTTTCGCGGCCGAAATCCGTGCGAGTCCAAACTATGCAGTTAAGCGTGCTTGGGAGAGAGTAGTACTTGGATGGGTGACCTCCTGGGAAGTCCTCGTGTTGCACCCCTTTTTATGATGGTAAAATCCATTGGAGTGTAAACTCCTCAATTAAGCACGATGAGTACGGTTTGTTCAGTCATCGTATTGCTCTCCAGGATTTTTATGATGAGATCCGTATGGATGCCAATATATGCATTGATCGCGATCTCCCTATCGGGTGCGATCATACCAGCACTAATGCACCGGATCCCATCAGAACTCCGCAGTCAAGCGTGCTTGGGCGAGAGTAGTACTAGGATGGGTGACCTCCTGGGAAGTCCTCGTGTTGCACCCCTTTTTCGCGGCCGAAATCCGTGCGAGTCCAAACTATGCAGTTAAGCGTGCTTGGGAGAGAGTAGTACTTGGATGGGTGACCTCCTGGGAAGTCCTCGTGTTGCACCCCTTTTTATGATGGCAAAATCCATTGGAGTGTAAACTCCTCAATTAAGCACGATGAGTACGGTTTGTTCAGTCATCGTATTGCTCTCCAGGATTTTTATGATGAGATCCGTATGGATGCCAATATATGCATTGATCGCGATCTCCCTATCGGGTGCGATCATACCAGCACTAATGCACCGGATCCCATCAGAACTCCGCAGTCAAGCGTGCTTGGGCGAGAGTAGTACTAGGATGGGTGACCTCCTGGGAAGTCCTCGTGTTGCACCCCTTTTTCGCGGCCGAAATCCGTGCGAGTCCAAACTATGCAGTTAAGCGTGCTTGGGAGAGAGTAGTACTTGGATGGGTGACCTCCTGGGAAGTCCTCGTGTTGCACCCCTTTTTATGATGGTAAAATCCATTGGAGTGTAAACTCCTCAATTAAGCACGATGAGTACGGTTTGTTCAGTCATCGTATTGCTCTCCAGGATTTTTATGATGAGATCCGTATGGATGCCAATATATGCATTGATCGCGATCTCCCTATCGGGTGCGATCATACCAGCACTAATGCACCGGATCCCATCAGAACTCCGCAGTCAAGCGTGCTTGGGCGAGAGTAGTACTAGGATGGGTGACCTCCTGGGAAGTCCTCGTGTTGCACCCCTTTTTCGCGGCCGAAATCCGTGCGAGTCCAAACTATGCAGTTAAGCGTGCTTGGGCGAGAGTAATACTAGGATGGGTGACCTCCTGGGAAGTCCTCGTGTTGCACCCCTTTTTATGATGGCAAAATCCATTGGAGTGTAAACTCCTCAATTAAGCACGATGAGTACGGTTTGTTCAGTCATCGTATTGCTCTCCAGGATTTTTATGATGAGATCCGTATGGATGCCAATATATGCATTGATCGCGATCTCCCTATCGGGTGCGATCATACCAGCACTAATGCATCGGATCCCATCAGAACTCCGCAGTCAAGCGTGCTTGGGCGAGAGTAGTACTAGGATGGGTGACCTCCTGGGAAGTCCTCGTGTTGCACCCCTTTTTCGCGGCTGAAATCCGTGCGAGTCCAAACTATGCAGTTAAGCGTGCTTGGGAGAGAGTAGTACTTGGATGGGTGACCTCCTGGAAAGTCCTCGTGTTGCACCCCTTTTTATGATGGCAAAATCCATTGGAGTGTAAACTCCTCAATTAAGCACGATGAGTACGGTTTGTTCAGTCATCGTATTGCTCTCCAGGATTTTTATGATGAGATCCGTATGGATGCCAATATATGCATTGATCGCGATCTCCCTATCGGGTGCGATCATACCAGCACTAATGCACCGGATCCCATCAGAACTCCGCAGTCAAGCGTGCTTGGGCGAGAGTAGTACTAGGATGGGTGACCTCCTGGGAAGTCCTCGTGTTGCACCCCTTTTTCGCGGCCGAAATCCGTGCGAGTCCAAACTATGCAGTTAAGCGTGCTTGGGAGAGAGTAGTACTTGGATGGGTGACCTCCTGGGAAGTCCTCGTGTTGCACCCCTTTTTATGATGGTAAAATCCATTGGAGTGTAAACTCCTCAATTAAGCACGATGAGTACGGTTTGTTCAGTCATCGTATTGCTCTCCAGGATTTTTATGATGAGATCCGTATGGATGCCAATATATGCATTGATCGCGATCTCCCTATCGGGTACGATCATACCAGCACTAATGCACCGGATCCCATCAGAACTCCGCAGTCAAGCGTGCTTGGGCGAGAGTAGTACTAGGATGGGTGACCTCCTGGGAAGTCCTCGTGTTGCACCCCTTTTTCGCGGCCGAAATCCGTGCGAGTCCAAACTATGCAGTTAAGCGTGCTTGGGAGAGAGTAGTACTTGGATGGGTGACCTCCTGGGAAGTCCTCGTGTTGCACCCCTTTTTATGATGGCAAAATCCATTGGAGTGTAAACTCCTCAATTAAGCACGATGAGTACGGTTTGTTCAGTCATCGTATTGCTCTCCAGGATTTTTATGATGAGATCCGTATGGATGCCAATATATGCATTGATCGCGATCTCCCTATCGGGTGCGATCATACCAGCACTAATACACCGGATCCCATCAGAACTCCGCAGTCAAGCGTGCTTGGGCGAGAGTAGTACTAGGATGGGTGACCTCCTGGGAAGTCCTCGTGTTGCACCCCTTTTTCGCGGCCGAAATCCGTGCGAGTCCAAACTATGCAGTTAAGCGTGCTTGGGAGAGAGTAGTACTTGGATGGGTGACCTCCTGGGAAGTCCTCGTGTTGCACCCCTTTTTATGATGGTAAAATCCATTGGAGTGTAAACTCCTCAATTAAGCACGATGAGTACGGTTTGTTCAGTCATCGTATTGCTCTCCAGGATTTTTATGATGAGATCCGTATGGATGCCAATATATGCATTGATCGCGATCTCCCTATCGGGTGCGATCATACCAGCACTAATGCACCGGATCCCATCAGAACTCCGCAGTCAAGCGTGCTTGGGCGAGAGTAGTACTAGGATGGGTGACCTCCTGGGAAGTCCTCGTGTTGCACCCCTTTTTCGCGGCCGAAATCCGTGCGAGTCCAAACTATGCAGTTAAGCGTGCTTGGGAGAGAGTAGTACTTGGATGGGTGACCTCCTGGGAAGTCCTCGTGTTGCACCCCTTTTTATGATGGCAAAATCCATTGGAGTGTAAACTCCTCAATTAAGCACGATGAGTACGGTTTGTTCAGTCATCGTATTGCTCTCCAGGATTTTTATGATGAGATCCATATGGATGCCAATATATGCATTGATCGCGATCTCCCTATCGGGTGCGATCATACCAGCACTAATGCACCGGATCCCATCAGAACTCCGCAGTTAAGCGTGCTTGGGCGAGAGTAGTACTAGGATGGGTGACCTCCTGGGAAGTCCTCGTGTTGCACCCCTTTTTCGCGGCCGAAATCCGTGCGAGTCCAAACTATGCAGTTAAGCGTGCTTGGGAGAGAGTAGTACTTGGATGGGTGACCTCCTGGGAAGTCCTCGTGTTGCACCCCTTTTTATGATGGCAAAATCCATTGGAGTGTAAACTCCTCAATTAAGCACGATGAGTACGGTTTGTTCAGTCATCGTATTGCTCTCCAGGATTTTTATGATGAGATCCGTATGGATGCCAATATATGCATTGATCGCGATCTCCCTATCGGGTGCGATCATACCAGCACTAATACACCGGATCCCATCAGAACTCCGCAGTCAAGCGTGCTTGGGCGAGAGTAGTACTAGGATGGGTGACCTCCTGGGAAGTCCTCGTGTTGCACCCCTTTTTCGCGGCCGAAATCCGTGCGAGTCCAAACTATGCAGTTAAGCGTGCTTGGGCGAGAGTAATACTAGGATGGGTGACCTCCTGGGAAGTCCTCGTGTTGCACCCCTTTTTATGATGGCAAAATCCATTGGAGTGTAAACTCCTCAATTAAGCACGATGAGTACGGTTTGTTCAGTCATCGTATTGCTCTCCAGGATTTTTATGATGAGATCCGTATGGATGCCAATATATGCATTGATCGCGATCTCCCTATCGGGTGCGATCATACCAGCACTAATGCATCGGATCCCATCAGAACTCCGCAGTCAAGCGTGCTTGGGCGAGAGTAGTACTAGGATGGGTGACCTCCTGGGAAGTCCTCGTGTTGCACCCCTTTTTCGCGGCTGAAATCCGTGCGAGTCCAAACTATGCAGTTAAGCGTGCTTGGGAGAGAGTAGTACTTGGATGGGTGACCTCCTGGAAAGTCCTCGTGTTGCACCCCTTTTTATGATGGCAAAATCCATTGGAGTGTAAACTCCTCAATTAAGCACGATGAGTACGGTTTGTTCAGTCATCGTATTGCTCTCCAGGATTTTTATGATGAGATCCGTATGGATGCCAATATATGCATTGATCGCGATCTCCCTATCGGGTGCGATCATACCAGCACTAATGCATCGGATCCCATCAGAACTCCGCAGTCAAGCGTGCTTGGGCGAGAGTAGTACTAGGATGGGTGACCTCCTGGGAAGTCCTCGTGTTGCACCCCTTTTTCGCGGCCGAAATCCGTGCGAGTCCAAACTATGCAGTTAAGCGTGCTTGGGAGAGAGTAGTACTTGGATGGGTGACCTCCTGGGAAGTCCTCGTGTTGCACCCCTTTTTATGATGGTAAAATCCATTGGAGTGTAAACTCCTCAATTAAGCACGATGAGTACGGTTTGTTCAGTCATCGTATTGCTCTCCAGGATTTTTATGATGAGATCCGTATGGATGCCAATATATGCATTGATCGCGATCTCCCTATCGGGTGCGATCATACCAGCACTAATGCACCGGATCCCATCAGAACTCCGCAGTCAAGCGTGCTTGGGCGAGAGTAGTACTAGGATGGGTGACCTCCTGGGAAGTCCTCGTGTTGCACCCCTTTTTCGCGGCCGAAATCCGTGCGAGTCCAAACTATGCAGTTAAGCGTGCTTGGGAGAGAGTAGTACTTGGATGGGTGACCTCCTGGGAAGTCCTCGTGTTGCACCCCTTTTTATGATGGCAAAATCCATTGGAGTGTAAACTCCTCAATTAAGCACGATGAGTACGGTTTGTTCAGTCATCGTATTGCTCTCCAGGATTTTTATGATGAGATCCGTATGGATGCCAATATATGCATTGATCGCGATCTCCCTATCGGGTGCGATCATACCAGCACTAATACACCGGATCCCATCAGAACTCCGCAGTCAAGCGTGCTTGGGCGAGAGTAGTACTAGGATGGGTGACCTCCTGGGAAGTCCTCGTGTTGCACCCCTTTTTCGCGGCCGAAATCCGTGCGAGTCCAAACTATGCAGTTAAGCGTGCTTGGGAGAGAGTAGTACTTGGATGGGTGACCTCCTGGGAAGTCCTCGTGTTGCACCCCTTTTTATGATGGTAAAATCCATTGGAGTGTAAACTCCTCAATTAAGCACGATGAGTACGGTTTGTTCAGTCATCGTATTGCTCTCCAGGATTTTTATGATGAGATCCGTATGGATGCCAATATATGCATTGATCGCGATCTCCCTATCGGGTGCGATCATACCAGCACTAATGCACCGGATCCCATCAGAACTCCGCAGTCAAGCGTGCTTGGGCGAGAGTAGTACTAGGATGGGTGACCTCCTGGGAAGTCCTCGTGTTGCACCCCTTTTTCGCGGCCGAAATCCGTGCGAGTCCAAACTATGCAGTTAAGCGTGCTTGGGAGAGAGTAGTACTTGGATGGGTGACCTCCTGGGAAGTCCTCGTGTTGCACCCCTTTTTATGATGGCAAAATCCATTGGAGTGTAAACTCCTCAATTAAGCACGATGAGTACCGTTTGTTCAGTCATCGTATTGCTCTCCAGGATTTTTATGATGAGATCCCTATGGATGCCAATATATGCATTGATCGCGATCTCCCTATCGGGTGCGATCATACCAGCACTAATGCACCGGATCCCATCAGAACTCCGCAGTTAAGCGTGCTTGGGCGAGAGTAGTACTAGGATGGGTGACCTCCTGGGAAGTCCTCGTGTTGCACCCCTTTTTCGCGGCCGAAATCCGTGCGAGTCCAAACTATGCAGTTAAGCGTGCTTGGGAGAGAGTAGTACTTGGATGGGTGACCTCCTGGGAAGTCCTCGTGTTGCACCCCTTTTTATGATGGCAAAATCCATTGGAGTGTAAACTCCTCAATTAAGCACGATGAGTACGGTTTGTTCAGTCATCGTATTGCTCTCCAGGATTTTTATGATGAGATCCGTATGGATGCCAATATATGCATTGATCGCGATCTCCCTATCGGGTGCGATCATACCAGCACTAATACACCGGATCCCATCAGAACTCCGCAGTCAAGCGTGCTTGGGCGAGAGTAGTACTAGGATGGGTGACCTCCTGGGAAGTCCTCGTGTTGCACCCCTTTTTCGCGGCCGAAATCCGTGCGAGTCCAAACTATGCAGTTAAGCGTGCTTGGGAGAGAGTAGTACTTGGATGGGTGACCTCCTGGGAAGTCCTCGTGTTGCACCCCTTTTTATGATGGTAAAATCCATTGGAGTGTAAACTCCTCAATTAAGCACGATGAGTACGGTTTGTTCAGTCATCGTATTGCTCTCCAGGATTTTTATGATGAGATCCGTATGGATGCCAATATATGCATTGATCGCGATCTCCCTATCGGGTGCGATCATACCAGCACTAATGCACCGGATCCCATCAGAACTCCGCAGTCAAGCGTGCTTGGGCGAGAGTAGTACTAGGATGGGTGACCTCCTGGGAAGTCCTCGTGTTGCACCCCTTTTTCGCGGCCGAAATCCGTGCGAGTCCAAACTATGCAGTTAAGCGTGCTTGGGAGAGAGTAGTACTTGGATGGGTGACCTCCTGGGAAGTCCTCGTGTTGCACCCCTTTTTATGATGGCAAAATCCATTGGAGTGTAAACTCCTCAATTAAGCACGATGAGTACGGTTTGTTCAGTCATCGTATTGCTCTCCAGGATTTTTATGATGAGATCCATATGGATGCCAATATATGCATTGATCGCGATCTCCCTATCGGGTGCGATCATACCAGCACTAATGCACCGGATCCCATCAGAACTCCGCAGTTAAGCGTGCTTGGGCGAGAGTAGTACTAGGATGGGTGACCTCCTGGGAAGTCCTCGTGTTGCACCCCTTTTTCGCGGCCGAAATCCGTGCGAGTCCAAACTATGCAGTTAAGCGTGCTTGGGCGAGAGTAGTACTAGGATGGGTGACCTCCTGGGAAGTCCTCGTGTTGCACCCCTTTTTATGATGGCAAAATCCATTGGAGTGTAAACTCCTCAATTAAGCACGATGAGTACGGTTTGTTCAGTCATCGTATTGCTCTCCAGGATTTTTATGATGAGATCCGTATGGATGCCAATATATGCATTGATCGCGATCTCCCTATCGGGTGCGATCATACCAGCACTAATGCATCGGATCCCATCAGAACTCCGCAGTCAAGCGTGCTTGGGCGAGAGTAGTACTAGGATGGGTGACCTCCTGGGAAGTCCTCGTGTTGCACCCCTTTTTCGCGGCCGAAATCCGTGCGAGTCCAAACTATGCAGTTAAGCGTGCTTGGGAGAGAGTAGTACTTGGATGGGTGACCTCCTGGGAAGTCCTCGTGTTGCACCCCTTTTTATGATGGCAAAATCCATTGGAGTGTAAACTCCTCAATTAAGCACGATGAGTACGGTTTGTTCAGTCATCGTATTGCTCTCCAGGATTTTTATGATGAGATCCGTATGGATGCCAATATATGCATTGATCGCGATCTCCCTATCGGGTGCGATCATACCAGCACTAATGCATCGGATCCCATCAGAACTCCGCAGTCAAGCGTGCTTGGGCGAGAGTAGTACTAGGATGGGTGACCTCCTGGGAAGTCCTCGTGTTGCACCCCTTTTTCGCGGCCGAAATCCGTGCGAGTCCAAACTATGCAGTTAAGCGTGCTTGGGAGAGAGTAGTACTTGGATGGGTGACCTCCTGGGAAGTCCTCGTGTTGCACCCCTTTTTATGATGGCAAAATCCATTGGAGTGTAAACTCCTCAATTAAGCACGATGAGTACGGTTTGTTCAGTCATCGTATTGCTCTCCAGGATTTTTATGATGAGATCCGTATGGATGCCAATATATGCATTGATCGCGATCTCCCTATCGGGTGCGATCATACCAGCACTAATGCACCGGATCCCATCAGAACTCCGCAGTTAAGCGTGCTTGGGCGAGAGTAGTACTGGGATGGGTGACCTCCTGGGAAGTCCTCGTGTTGCACCCCTTTTTCGCGGCCGAAATCCGTGCGAGTCCAAACTATGCAGTTAAGCGTGCTTGGGCGAGAGTAGTACTAGGATGGGTGACCTCCTGGGAAGTCCTCGTGTTGCACCCCTTTTTATGATGGCAAAATCCATTGGAGTGTAAACTCCTCAATTAAGCACGATGAGTACGGTTTGTTCAGTCATCGTATTGCTCTCCAGGATTTTTATGATGAGATCCGTATGGATGCCAATATATGCATTGATCGCGATCTCCCTATCGGGTGCGATCATACCAGCACTAATGCATCGGATCCCATCAGAACTCCGCAGTCAAGCGTGCTTGGGCGAGAGTAGTACTAGGATGGGTGACCTCCTGGGAAGTCCTCGTGTTGCACCCCTTTTTCGCGGCCGAAATCCGTGCGAGTCCAAACTATGCAGTTAAGCGTGCTTGGGAGAGAGTAGTACTTGGATGGGTGACCTCCTGGGAAGTCCTCGTGTTGCACCCCTTTTTATGATGGCAAAATCCATTGGAGTGTAAACTCCTCAATTAAGCACGATGAGTACGGTTTGTTCAGTCATCGTATTGCTCTCCAGGATTTTTATGATGAGATCCGTATGGATGCCAACATATGCATTGATCGCGATCTCCCTATCGGGTGCGATCATACCAGCACTAATGCACCGGATCCCATCAGAACTCCGCAGTCAAGCGTGCTTGGGCGAGAGTAGTACTAGGATGGGTGACCTCCTGGGAAGTCCTCGTGTTGCACCCCTTTTTCGCGGCCGAAATCCGTGCGAGTCCAAACTATGCAGTTAAGCGTGCTTGGGCGAGAGTAGTACTAGGATGGGTGACCTCCTGGGAAGTCCTCGTGTTGCACCCCTTTTTATGATGGCAAAATCTATTGGAGTGTAAACTCCTCAATTAAGCACGATGAGTACGGTTTGTTCAGTCATCGTATTGCTCTCCAGGATTTTTATGATGAGATCCGTATGGATGCCAATATATGCATTGATCGCGATCTCCCTATCGGGTGCGATCATACCAGCACTAATGCATCGGATCCCATCAGAACTCCGCAGTCAAGCGTGCTTGGGCGAGAGTAGTACTAGGATGGGTGACCTCCTGGGAAGTCCTCGTGTTGCACCCCTTTTTCGCGGCCGAAATCCGTGCGAGTCCAAACTATGCAGTTAAGCGTGCTTGGGAGAGAGTAGTACTTGGATGGGTGACCTCCTGGGAAGTCCTCGTGTTGCACCCCTTTTTATGATGGCAAAATCCATTGGAGTGTAAACTCCTCAATTAAGCACGATGAGTACGGTTTGTTCAGTCATCGTATTGCTCTCCAGGATTTTTATGATGAGATCCGTATGGATGCCAATATATGCATTGATCGCGATCTCCCTATCGGGTGCGATCATACCAGCACTAATGCATCGGATCCCATCAGAACTCCGCAGTCAAGCGTGCTTGGGCGAGAGTAGTACTAGGATGGGTGACCTCCTGGGAAGTCCTCGTGTTGCACCCCTTTTTCGCGGCCGAAATCCGTGCGAGTCCAAACTATGCAGTTAAGCGTGCTTGGGAGAGAGTAGTACATGGATGGGTGACCTCCTGGGAAGTCCTCGTGTTGCACCCCTTTTTATGATGGCAAAATCCATTGGAGTGTAAACTCCCCAATTAAGCACGATGAGTACGGTTTGTTCAGTCATCGTATTGCTCTCCAGGATTTTTATGATGAGATCCGTATGGATGCCAATATATGCATTGATCGCGATCTCCCTATCGGGTGCGATCATACCAGCACTAATGCATCGGATCCCATCAGAACTCCGCAGTCAAGCGTGCTTGGGCGAGAGTAGTACTAGGATGGGTGACCTCCTGGGAAGTCCTCGTGTTGCACCCCTTTTTCGCGGCCGAAATCCGTGCGAGTCCAAACTATGCAGTTAAGCGTGCTTGGGAGAGAGTAGTACTTGGATGGGTGACCTCCTGGAAAGTCCTCGTGTTGCACCCCTTTTTATGATGGCAAAATCCATTGGAGTGTAAACTCCTCAATTAAGCACGATGAGTACGGTTTGTTCAGTCATCGTATTGCTCTCCAGGATTTTTATGATGAGATCCGTATGGATGCCAATATATGCATTGATCGCGATCTCCCTATCGGGTGCGATCATACCAGCACTAATGCATCGGATCCCATCAGAACTCCGCAGTCAAGCGTGCTTGGGCGAGAGTAGTACTAGGATGGGTGACCTCCTGGGAAGTCCTCGTGTTGCACCCCTTTTTCGCGGCCGAAATCCGTGCGAGTCCAAACTATGCAGTTAAGCGTGCTTGGGAGAGAGTAGTACTTGGATGGGTGACCTCCTGGGAAGTCCTCGTGTTGCACCCCTTTTTATGATGGCAAAATCCATTGGAGTGTAAACTCCTCAATTAAGCACGATGAGTACGGTTTGTTCAGTCATCGTATTGCTCTCCAGGATTTTTATGATGAGATCCGTATGGATGCCAATATATGCATTGATCGCGATCTCCCTATCGGGTGCGATCATACCAGCACTAATGCACCGGATCCCATCAGAACTCCGCAGTCAAGCGTGCTTGGGCGAGAGTAGTACTAGGATGGGTGACCTCCTGGGAAGTCCTCGTGTTGCACCCCTTTTTCGCGGCCGAAATCCGTGCGAGTCCAAACTATGCAGTTAAGCGTGCTTGGGAGAGAGTAGTACTTGGATGGGTGATGAAACATCCTCCCTTAGACTGCTCAGAGTACACTTAAGGAAGCGATATTAGCTCGATCATATCTTAACTTAAGCCCATAAATTAAAATTTCTACTTTTAAGTTCCTTATTATGAACCTTTAATTTGAAAACTAATTTATCTCGTTCTACACATCCAAATGAGGCTTATTACCTATCCACGTAATGCCCCAGATGTGTACGACTAGATTGCCAAATTTCATAGCCAAACTCCTTCGTTTACTAGGTCAAACTGAGGTCAGAACACTGCTACCTCAAGACCTGCGAATTTCTCCCTTAATTCCCCATTCACAAATTGAACATGCCAAACAACATTTATTATTAAATAATAAAATGTCATACAACAAGGCATACATCAAATTCTCATATTTCTATTACATCTTTCCCTGCCTAAAATCCGGCAGCATAACTGCTACATTCCTTCTGTAGAAAGTAACCGATCTTGTACCGATTCGGTAATTCCCTCATGAGAACTACCATTCTACGTAGTACCCAGGAAAGACTGGATGAACCTGCTGGGTCCACTCACTTCCAGCCTCCTTAGACAGCACTACGTACACAGTACGTATCAGTTCCTTTCCCTGTTCCTGCTTCCTTGCCGGAATTTCAGCAGCATAACGGCGTCTCTTAAAATTTCCAGATTTTATTTTGACAGAACCTCCCCTGTAATGTTATATATGGGGAATGAGATTCGGGGGAATCTCAGTAGTAATAATCATAACAATATATGTAATGCAGAGTGACGGTGCTTGCTTGTGATTGTGTATAGGTAAGTATGCTGCGTGCTTCCATATTCAATAACATATGATCATAGCATTGTAATAGAGCTTCAAGCAAAACATATAAGACAACAATCCAACCAAACAATAGCACAACAAATCACAAAGACATTACATAAGAGCTAGGATTAGTTACTACCTCAAAATCAGAGCTCCAGAACTTCTATACTGCTTCCAACTCCACCAGAACTTCCTTTCTTTCTTTCTTTCTCCTTCTCTCTCTTCTTTCTCTCTCTTTTCTTGCCAAAAACGTGGGATGCATAAAATGGGAGGGGAAGGGGGGTATTTATAGCTTTAATGGATGGCATTTCTGTAATTTTGAAGCCATCTGAACATGTGGTCCTGGTTTTTCCTGGTTTTTCCTATTTTTCTTTATTCCTTTTTACTGCATCATGCATGACATCATCCAGGACACCTCACCGGGACACCTCATCGCCACATTCTTCACATGTCACAATTCCTGGACACCTCATCAGCTGACTCAGCAGTTCAGTCCAATCCAGTACCGGTCCAGAGTCTTGCACCGTAATACGTGTCCTCAACTTTTCTTCTGCCTCTAAGATTGGCCATGTGGCACCTGGAAGGGACCTTTCACGCCTTCCAATGCTATCCAGATAAGTCCCGGACTTTATCTGATCACCTCCTCGGTTATCGTGCCGACCGAGTAACTTTGCTTTATTGAAACAACATTAAAATAGTATTTTAATGCCACTTTTTCCCACATACTCCATGGGCTACGTTTTTGGGCTCTGGGTATGTTATCTTGGATCCTGATCAAGCTCAAGTACTCTGATGGCTCGATTCCCAAGAAACATCCCTCGGCAAATTACCAAAATACCCCTGGGTGCCCTTTCTTGCACTATTTTAACCCTAAGGGTAAAATCATCATTTCACACCCTTCTATATTCTGTCAGGATATATACTGACTCTAAGTAACTTTATCTGTATGAGCCTTGGCTCCTGGGCCTGTCCAGAATGACCAAAATGCCCTCATTCATCTACTACCCCTTTAGTACAACACAGGGGCATTTTCGTAATTTCGCACTTTTCCGGGGTTCTGCCGGACACTGGCCAACTTATCAGTCCAAGTGTCTTACTGGGCCTTGTTGGCGCCATTATTGGGCCTCTCAGGGTCCATTACCTTCATGGCACGCATTACGAGGAATCTTCCCCTGTTAATAATTATTGAATATTTTATCTACTATTCACCGTTTATACACATATCCGGACACCGGCTCCTTCTGTCCGATACACTGGCCTGCGGTGTTCAGGCATCCTTGTGAGTCATATCAGTCATCTGACTGAGGTTATCCGAACTCATTCAGTCCCTTTTCAAATACCGATAAAATTCCCTATCGGATACCCGGAGGCCTCACACTCCCGTCTGGATTTTCTAATTTGCGAATAACTTTTTCTACAGGCCTCCTATCGGTATTCTGTCAGTTTCCTGACAACCGCCCCATAAGGACGCATCATCCTGTATTTTCTCACCTAGATCTGAAATCTAGGATATCCGGTATGAATTTTTATAACTTTTGGACGATCAGTCCATTTCTGGCTATCTGGAGTCTTCAAAAATTCCTGTATTAAGCCAGATTACCGAGCGTCCCTTGCTCTCTCTACCGGTGAAATCTGGGACTGAAATGTTGTCGGACAGTCCAAACCACTTCCGGCCTGACTTTCTTTAATTACACTTTAGCCCCAAGGAACTTTTCTTCTTTTCATTTAAGTCCCTTTTTATTTGGCTAAAATTACACTTAAGGACCCCACCTTTTTGTCCTTAAACTTTCCATAATTCTTTCATACTCATAGAGACCTCGTATGCACATTTTATAGTTCAGTGAAATGATCAGCATAATTTTCTCTATTTTCTGGCAAAATATGGTACTCATCGGCTACCAGCCCGATCTTTCCCATAATTACGATTTTGCCCCTGCATTCTCTTTCTGGCCTCATTGCTCAACTTCTCATCCCTCATCTTAAGGTCTAGAAATTCTCTTTCAATAACTCAACCCTTAAACTCTTCGGGAGTCATCGTTAATTGAAAAGGTCGACAACCCGCCCATATCAGGTTATCTTACACAGGAGCCAGCCCATATCAAGCTACCTGCAGAATTCCTAGGCTTAAGACTTAGGATATTCCTCACATTCCTCATTTTGAACCTAGGTGAACTAGACCCAAAAATTGGGATGTTACAATTCTCCTCCCCTTTTAAAAATTTCGTCCTCGAAATTTTAAGGGATACCTCATCTTTCCTGAAGAGAACTTCTTACTGACCTATACAGCTATGTGATTCTTATAACGCAGTCATATATATAACCAGTAAGATCATCCCTCTCTGTCTTATCCTCACTCCAGTGATGGTCTAGAGGAGCAACAGCTTGGTCCCAGACCTTCCACATGGATTCTTAGCAACTAACATCTCTCATTATAGTTGCTTACAGCTATCCATGCCCTAACCCCTCATACAGCAACCTCATCACTGAGCTAAGACAGATTTATTATCTTACTAATTATTTCTCATAACTTGTTATAATAACCACATTCTCTAGATCAGAAAAGAACTCTTCGTCCACATTATCATCTAGGCATATAGTTCCTTACAGCTCAGTCTCCCTTACAGCTATGGTTCCTCTTAACCATTCTTAGGGTCGACCTCAGGGAAAATTGGAGACTCTGTCTGTGGTAGCAAACACCTTTCCTAGGATGTCAGCATTCGTAGGCAACACTCGCCAAGTGGCCTTCCTCTCACCACTGCATTGCCGTGCTCGACACTCCTATGTGCCATGGTTCACCACTTTGACATCCCTGCTCTCCAACCTGATCTTCTCCTTGATCAGTCCCCTGCCTGAACTATTGCCTCTTTCTCTTGCTATTGGCTTCACAACTTGAGCTACCTCCCAGAGTACTCTTAGCCAATGCTTCCCTACCTCTTTCTCTTGATCCTAGCGAACTTCAGTCTCATGGATCTCATTCATCATCTCTTACTATCATTTCTATCCTCTAGGGTACTCTACCCTAGGTCTATCACTTCTCTGTGATGGAATCCCTCTTCTTAGGGAACATCAGCCCATCACATCTCTAGCCTTAGGCCATGTCCTAGGATCATTCCTAGACAAATCTCATTCTAGCTATCTCATTATAGCTCATCAATCTTTTATCATCTATTTATCTGCTTATGCTTATGGATAACTTACTGGACTTGTGAGTAGTGTCCATTTCTTTCATATCTTACCCCATCTTGACGTAATTCCGGGGTCTACCTTATCTCACTTTCTCATTTAAGAGCTTTACCTCCACTGGGCTTTTCTAAACCTCTATGTACTCTAGGGAGATAACCTTTCTAAGCCAGAACCTTCTGTTCTGTGCCAGAATCCTGTCTGGTTTATGCCAGAATCTATTGCTCTGATACCAAAATGAAACATCCTCCCTTAGACTCCTCAGAGTACACTTAAGGAAGCGATATTAGCTCGATCATATCTTAACTTAAGCCCATAAATTAAAATTTCTACTTTTAAGTTCCTTATTATGAACCTTTAATTTGAAAACTAATTTATCTCGTTCTACACATCCAAATGAGGCTTATTACCTATCCACGTAATGCCCCAGATGTGTACGACTAGATTGCCAAATTTCATAGCCAAACTCCTTCGTTTACTAGGTCAAACTGAGGTCAGAACACTGCTACCTCAAGACCTGCGAATTTCTCCCTTAATTCCCCATTCACAAATTGAACATGCCAAACAACATTTATTATTAAATAATAAAATGTCATACAACAAGGCATACATCAAATTCTCATATTTCTATTACATCTTTCCCTGCCTAAAATCCGGCAGCATAACTGCTACATTCCTTCTGTAGAAAGTAACCGATCTTGTACCGATTCGGTAATTCCCTCATGAGAACTACCATTCTACGTAGTACCCAGGAAAGACTGGATGAACCTGCTGGGTCCACTCACTTCCAGCCTCCTTAGACAGCACTACGTACACAGTACGTATCAGTTCCTTTCCCTGTTCCTGCTTCCTTGCCGGAATTTCAGCAGCATAACGGCGTCTCTTAAAATTTCCAGATTTTATTTTGACAGAACCTCCCCTGTAATGTTATATATGGGGAATGAGATTCGGGGGAATCTCAGTAGTAATAATCATAACAATATATGTAATGCAGAGTGACGGTGCTTGCTTGTGATTGTGTATAGGTAAGTATGCTGCGTGCTTCCATATTCAATAACATATGATCATAGCATTGTAATAGAGCTTCAAGCAAAACATATAAGACAACAATCCAACCAAACAATAGCACAACAAATCACAAAGACATTACATAAGAGCTAGGATTAGTTACTACCTCAAAATCAGAGCTCCAGAACTTCTATACTGCTTCCAACTCCACCAGAACTTCCTTTCTTTCTTTCTTTCTCCTTCTCTCTCTTCTTTCTCTCTCTTTTCTTGCCAAAAACGTGGGATGCATAAAATGGGAGGGGAAGGGGGGTATTTATAGCTTTAATGGATGGCATTTCTGTAATTTTGAAGCCATCTGAACATGTGGTCCTGGTTTTTCCTGGTTTTTCCTATTTTTCTTTATTCCTTTTTACTGCATCATGCATGACATCATCCAGGACACCTCACCGGGACACCTCATCGCCACATTCTTCACATGTCACAATTCCTGGACACCTCATCAGCTGACTCAGCAGTTCAGTCCAATCCAGTACCGGTCCAGAGTCTTGCACCGTAATACGTGTCCTCAACTTTTCTTCTGCCTCTAAGATTGGCCATGTGGCACCTGGAAGGGACCTTTCACGCCTTCCAATGCTATCCAGATAAGTCCCGGACTTTATCTGATCACCTCCTCGGTTATCGTGCCGACCGAGTAACTTTGCTTTATTGAAACAACATTAAAATAGTATTTTAATGCCACTTTTTCCCACATACTCCATGGGCTACGTTTTTGGGCTCTGGGTATGTTATCTTGGATCCTGATCAAGCTCAAGTACTCTGATGGCTCGATTCCCAAGAAACATCCCTCGGCAAATTACCAAAATACCCCTGGGTGCCCTTTCTTGCACTATTTTAACCCTAAGGGTAAAATCATCATTTCACACCCTTCTATATTCTGTCAGGATATATACTGACTCTAAGTAACTTTATCTGTATGAGCCTTGGCTCCTGGGCCTGTCCAGAATGACCAAAATGCCCTCATTCATCTACTACCCCTTTAGTACAACACAGGGGCATTTTCGTAATTTCGCACTTTTCCGGGGTTCTGCCGGACACTGGCCAACTTATCAGTCCAAGTGTCTTACTGGGCCTTGTTGGCGCCATTATTGGGCCTCTCAGGGTCCATTACCTTCATGGCACGCATTACGAGGAATCTTCCCCTGTTAATAATTATTGAATATTTTATCTACTATTCACCGTTTATACACATATCCGGACACCGGCTCCTTCTGTCCGATACACTGGCCTGCGGTGTTCAGGCATCCTTGTGAGTCATATCAGTCATCTGACTGAGGTTATCCGAACTCATTCAGTCCCTTTTCAAATACCGATAAAATTCCCTATCGGATACCCGGAGGCCTCACACTCCCGTCTGGATTTTCTAATTTGCGAATAACTTTTTCTACAGGCCTCCTATCGGTATTCTGTCAGTTTCCTGACAACCGCCCCATAAGGACGCATCATCCTGTATTTTCTCACCTAGATCTGAAATCTAGGATATCCGGTATGAATTTTTATAACTTTTGGACGATCAGTCCATTTCTGGCTATCTGGAGTCTTCAAAAATTCCTGTATTAAGCCAGATTACCGAGCGTCCCTTGCTCTCTCTACCGGTGAAATCTGGGACTGAAATGTTGTCGGACAGTCCAAACCACTTCCGGCCTGACTTTCTTTAATTACACTTTAGCCCCAAGGAACTTTTCTTCTTTTCATTTAAGTCCCTTTTTATTTGGCTAAAATTACACTTAAGGACCCCACCTTTTTGTCCTTAAACTTTCCATAATTCTTTCATACTCATAGAGACCTCGTATGCACATTTTATAGTTCAGTGAAATGATCAGCATAATTTTCTCTATTTTCTGGCAAAATATGGTACTCATCGGCTACCAGCCCGATCTTTCCCATAATTACGATTTTGCCCCTGCATTCTCTTTCTGGCCTCATTGCTCAACTTCTCATCCCTCATCTTAAGGTCTAGAAATTCTCTTTCAATAACTCAACCCTTAAACTCTTCGGGAGTCATCGTTAATTGAAAAGGTCGACAACCCGCCCATATCAGGTTATCTTACACAGGAGCCAGCCCATATCAAGCTACCTGCAGAATTCCTAGGCTTAAGACTTAGGATATTCCTCACATTCCTCATTTTGAACCTAGGTGAACTAGACCCAAAAATTGGGATGTTACAGGTGACCTCCTGGGAAGTCCTCGTGTTGCACCCCTTTTTATGATGGCAAAATCCATTGGAGTGTAAACTCCTCAATTAAGCACGATGAGTACGGTTTGTTCAGTCATCGTATTGCTCTCCAGGATTTTTATGATGAGATCCGTATGGATGCCAATATATGCATTGATCGCGATCTCCCTATCGGGTGCGATCATACCAGCACTAATGCACCGGATCCCATCAGAACTCCGCAGTCAAGCGTGCTTGGGCGAGAGTAGTACTAGGATGGGTGACCTCCTGGGAAGTCCTCGTGTTGCACCCCTTTTTCGCGGCCGAAATCCGTGCGAGTCCAAACTATGCAGTTAAGCGTGCTTGGGAGAGAGTAGTACTTGGATGGGTGACCTCCTGGGAAGTCCTCGTGTTGCACCCCTTTTTATGATGGCAAAATCCATTGGAGTGTAAACTCCTCAATTAAGCACGATGAGTACGGTTTGTTCAGTCATCGTATTGCTCTCTAGGATTTTTATGATGAGATCCGTATGGATGCCAATATATGCATTGATCGCGATCTCCCTATCGGGTGCGATCATACCAGCACTAATGCACCGGATCCCATCAGAACTCCGCAGTCAAGCGTGCTTGGGCGAGAGTAGTACTAGGATGGGTGACCTCCTGGGAAGTCCTCGTGTTGCACCCCTTTTTCGCGGCCGAAATCCGTGCGAGTCCAAACTATGCAGTTAAGCGTGCTTGGGAGAGAGTAGTACTTGGATGGGTGACCTCCTGGGAAGTCCTCGTGTTGCACCCCTTTTTATGATGGCAAAATCCATTGGAGTGTAAACTCCTCAATTAAGCACGATGAGTACGGTTTGTTCAGTCATCGTATTGCTCTCCAGGATTTTTATGATGAGATCCGTATGGATGCCAATATATGCATTGATCGCGATCTCCCTATTGGGTGCGATCATACCAGCACTAATGCACCGGATTCCATCAGAACTCCGCAGTTAAGCGTGCTTGGGCGAGAGTAGTACTAGGATGGGTGACCTCCTGGGAAGTCCTCGTGTTGCACCCCTTTTTCGCGGCCGAAATCCGTGCGAGTCCAAACTATGCAGTTAAGCGTGCTTGGGCGAGAGTAATACTAGGATGGGTGACCTCCTGGGAAGTCCTCGTGTTGCACCCCTTTTTATGATGGCAAAATCCATTGGAGTGTAAACTCCTCAATTAAGCACGATGAGTACGGTTTGTTCAGTCATCGTATTGCTCTCCAGGATTTTTATGATGAGATCCGTATGGATGCCAATATATGCATTGATCGCGATCTCCCTATCGGGTGCGATCATACCAGCACTAATGCATCGGATCCCATCAGAACTCCGCAGTCAAGCGTGCTTGGGCGAGAGTAGTACTAGGATGGGTGACCTCCTGGGAAGTCCTCGTGTTGCACCCCTTTTTCGCGGCCGAAATCCGTGCGAGTCCAAACTATGCAGTTAAGCGTGCTTGGGAGAGAGTAGTACTTGGATGGGTGACCTCCTGGGAAGTCCTCGTGTTGCACCCCTTTTTATGATGGCAAAATCCATTGGAGTGTAAACTCCTCAATTAAGCACGATGAGTACGGTTTGTTCAGTCATCGTATTGCTCTCCAGGATTTTTATGATGAGATCCGTATGGATGCCAATATATGCATTGATCGCGATCTCCCTATCGGGTGCGATCATACCAGCACTAATGCATCGGATCCCATCAGAACTCCGCAGTCAAGCGTGCTTGGGTGAGAGTAGTACTAGGATGGGTGACCTCCTGGGAAGTCTTCGTGTTGCACCCCTTTTTCGCGGCCGAAATCCGTGCGAGTCCAAACTATGCAGTTAAGCGT
The DNA here is from genome assembly GCA_037074615.1 of Leucaena leucocephala. Lineage (NCBI taxonomy): Eukaryota > Viridiplantae > Streptophyta > Magnoliopsida > Fabales > Fabaceae > Leucaena > Leucaena leucocephala. Next base: position 20,943,330 of record CM073520.1, read on the forward strand.
GCTTGGGAGAGAGTAGTACTTGGATGGGTGACCTCCTGGGAAGTCCTCGTGTTGCACCCCTTTTTATGATGGCAAAATCCATTGGAGTGTAAACTCCTCAATTAAGCACGATGAGTACGGTTTGTTCAGTCATCGTATTGCTCTCCAGGATTTTTATGATGAGATCCGTATGGATGCCAATATATGCATTGATCGCGATCTCCCTATCGGGTGCGATCATACCAGCACTAATGCACCGGATCCCATCAGAACTCCGCAGTCAAGCGTGCTTGGGCGAGAGTAGTACTAGGATGGGTGACCTCCTGGGAAGTCCTCGTGTTGCACCCCTTTTTCGCGGCCGAAATCCGTGCGAGTCCAAACTATGCAGTTAAGCGTGCTTGGGAGAGAGTAGTACTTGGATGGGTGACCTCCTGGGAAGTCCTCGTGTTGCACCCCTTTTTATGATGGCAAAATCCATTGGAGTGTAAACTCCTCAATTAAGCACGATGAGTACGGTTTGTTCAGTCATCGTATTGCTCTTCAGGATTTTTATGATGAGATCCGTATGGATGCCAATATATGCATTGATCGCGATCTCCCTATCGGGTGCGATCATACCAGCACTAATGCATCGGATCCCATCAGAACTCCGCAGTCAAGCGTGCTTGGGTGAGAGTAGTACTAGGATGGGTGACCTCCTGGGAAGTCCTCGTGTTGCACCCCTTTTTCGCGGCCGAAATCCGTGCGAGTCCAAACTATGCAGTTAAGCGTGCTTGGGAGAGAGTAGTACTTGGATGGGTGACCTCCTGGGAAGTCCTCGTGTTGCACCCCTTTTTATGATGGCAAAATCCATTGGAGTGTAAACTCCTCAATTAAGCACGATGAGTACAGTTTGTTCAGTCATCGTATTGCTCTCCAGGATTTTTATGATGAGATCCGTATGGATGCCAATATATGCATTGATCGCGATCTCCCTATCGGGTGCGATCATACCAGCACTAATGCACCGGATCCCATCAGAACTCCGCAGTCAAGCGTGCTTGGGCGAGAGTAGTACTAGGATGGGTGACCTCCTGGGAAGTCCTCGTGTTGCACCCCTTTTTCGCGGCCGAAATCCGTGCGAGTCCAAACTATGCAGTTAAGCGTGCTTGGGAGAGAGTAGTACTTGGATGGGTGACCTCCTGGGAAGTCCTCGTGTTGCACCCCTTTTTATGATGGCAAAATCCATTGGAGTGTAAACTCCTCAATTAAGCACGATGAGTACGGTTTGTTCAGTCATCGTATTGCTCTCCAGGATTTTTATGATGAGATCCGTATGGATGCCAATATATGCATTGATCGCGATCTCCCTATTGGGTGCGATCATACCAGCACTAATGCACCGGATTCCATCAGAACTCCGCAGTTAAGCGTGCTTGGGCGAGAGTAGTACTAGGATGGGTGACCTCCTGGGAAGTCCTCGTGTTGCACCCCTTTTTCGCGGCCGAAATCCGTGCGAGTCCAAACTATGCAGTTAAGCGTGCTTGGGCGAGAGTAATACTAGGATGGGTGACCTCCTGGGAAGTCCTCGTGTTGCACCCCTTTTTATGATGGCAAAATCCATTGGAGTGTAAACTCCTCAATTAAGCACGATGAGTACGGTTTGTTCAGTCATCGTATTGCTCTCCAGGATTTTTATGATGAGATCCGTATGGATGCCAATATATGCATTGATCGCGATCTCCCTATCGGGTGCGATCATACCTGTTGGAAATCGTGCCCTAGGGGCCAATCATTGTCTTATGAACATTATTGATTTATGAATTTATTAATTGAGTTATCATATTATTTGCATGTTTACTATGATGACCATCCTTGGATAATTCATGATATTATCCTAAATGTCCCTGGTCGATCATCTATGTGGGAGCACAGATGAAATAAGACCAGTATGACTTTGAAGATGTATAGAGATATAAATCAAAGTCATAAGCACATGTAAGAGTACAGGGTGTTGGACCGACCCGCTATGAGAGAACTGCATGGGTAACGTCATAAGCTTCTCTCATATACAAACCATGTCAATATGCCCTTTGACCTGAGATCATCATGGATTCCTACATGACAAAATGCTCAGCTTTGACCTAGTCAAAAGTCACTTTTGACCGAGTGATCATAAAGACTATGTTCGGGCTTAGTGGTTTTTCATGCGGAGGAATGTGAATGGTCAAGATGGAATTTGTCCCTCACATTCGTGGAGAGATATTACTGGGCCCTCGATGAGTGAGTCTGAGAAATGTATGGCCATACTGTAATGGAAAGGTAGTTCCATCTCTATAGTCAGACTACTCAGGGATCGAGAAAGTAACGGTCGGGAATAGGAGGATGACATTATCCATGCCTCATCCATGACCAAAATATCGCGTGACAGAAGGGACATGATATGGTTGTATAAAAGGTTACATCGTTTATCGATCCTCATATGATTTGGGTAGTTGTTATGTCTTGCTAGAGACCGCTTGCGACTTGTGGGCTAGTATAGCAAATGGCCCACTGCCAACTTCATATGGGCCTACAGGGTCGCACACAAAATAGCCCAACACGAGCTATGATGTCCAGATTCATTGAATCTAAGACATGTCCAGATTCAATGAAAGATCCAGGTGAATGTATATATATTTATTTATATTCGTATATATATAAATTCGTATATATATATATATTATATATATGAGATATATGAGATTTAATTTATAAGGATAAATTAAATCCCTATCACGTTTGAATTCGAAATTCAAATTGATAGGATATCTCATATAAGAGATATTTATAAGATTTAATTTATAAGGATAAATTAAATCTCTATCACGTTTGAAATTCGAAATTCAAATTGATAGGATATCTCATATAAGAGATATTTATAAGATTTAATTTATAAGGATAAATTAAATCTCTATCACGTTTGAAATTCGAAATTCAAATTGATAGGATATCTCATATAAGAGATATTTATAAGATTTAATTTATAAGGATAAATTAAATCTCTATCACGTTTGAAATTCGAAATTTAAATTGATAGGATATCTCAAATTTGATTTATGGGAATAAATCAAATATAACTCAGTCTCATCTTTATTTAAAGTTAAATAAATAGGTAATTAAATCTGTGGGACGGATTTAATATTATTTTATTTAATTAGTTTCTTATAAAATTATACAATATATGATATTGTATCAATTCGGAATTAATATAAGATTAACTCCAAAATCCAATTAGGTCAAGTGTAAAAACGCATAGCATCCTCTATATCTGATTGGAGGAGCTACGTTTGAAAATAACACAGAACACAAAAGGCCGAACGGAATCTGCAAAAGGTTTGCAGACAAGAAACTGCCGAAATAGAGACGGAGACTTGTGAAAGCCTTGGAGGGACAGGAGACGCTAGCACGTCGTTCGTGGTTGGAACGCTGTTCGTGTGGATACCAGTAGAGGAAGCCGACCTGAGGCGTCGACTTCTTGTGATCGGAAAGAGACCACCGTCCGCGGAGAGAATCTGTGAAGGTCGCTGAGGAACACTCCGTCGATTTCTTGCGATCAGAAAGAGATCACCACCCACGTAGAGAAGCTGTGAAATTCGCTGAGCAACACTAAGGGTAATGATTCTTTCCACTTGACTTAAACACATACGGCAGATCCTGGCAAGGAATGGAAAATTTTTAAAGTTTATTTCCGCTGCGTGTCTTCCAATTCCTTACAATACCAGCACTAATGCATCGGATCCCATCAGAACTCCGCAGTCAAGCGTGCTTGGGCGAGAGTAGTACTAGGATGGGTGACCTCCTGGGAAGTCCTCGTGTTGCACCCCTTTTTCGCGGCCGAAATCCGTGCGAGTCCAAACTATGCAGTTAAGCGTGCTTGGGAGAGAGTAGTACTTGGATGGGTGACCTCCTGGAAAGTCCTCGTGTTGCACCCCTTTTTATGATGGCAAAATCCATTGGAGTGTAAACTCCTCAATTAAGCACGATGAGTACGGTTTGTTCAGTCATCGTATTGCTCTCCAGGATTTTTATGATGAGATCCGTATGGATGCCAATATATGCATTGATCGCGATCTCCCTATCGGGTGCGATCATACCAGCACTAATGCATCGGATCCCATCAGAACTCCGCAGTCAAGCGTGCTTGGGCGAGAGTAGTACTAGGATGGGTGACCTCCTGGGAAGTCCTCGTGTTGCACCCCTTTTTCGCGGCCGAAATCCGTGCGAGTCCAAACTATGCAGTTAAGCGTGCTTGGGAGAGAGTAGTACTTGGATGGGTGACCTCCTGGGAAGTCCTCGTGTTGCACCCCTTTTTATGATGGCAAAATCCATTGGAGTGTAAACTCCTCAATTAAGCACGATGAGTACGGTTTGTTCAGTCATCGTATTGCTCTCCAGGATTTTTATGATGAGATCCGTATGGATGCCAATATATGCATTGATCGCGATCTCCCTATCGGGTGCGATCATACCAGCACTAATGCATCGGATCCCATCAGAACTCCGCAGTCAAGCGTGCTTGGGTGAGAGTAGTACTAGGATGGGTGACCTCCTGGGAAGTCCTCGTGTTGCACCCCTTTTTCGCGGCCGAAATCCGTGCGAGTCCAAACTATGCAGTTAAGCGTGCTTGGGAGAGAGTAGTACTTGGATGGGTGACCTCCTGGGAAGTCCTCGTGTTGCACCCCTTTTTATGATGGTAAAATCCATTGGAGTGTAAACTCCTCAATTAAGCACGATGAGTACGGTTTGTTCAGTCATCGTATTGCTCTCCAGGATTTTTATGATGAGATCCGTATAGATGCCAATATATGCATTGATCGCGATCTCCCTATCGGGTGCGATCATACCAGCACTAATGCACCGGATCCCATCAGAACTCCGCAGTCAAGCGTGCTTGGGCGAGAGTAGTACTAGGATGGGTGACCTCCTGTGAAGTCCTCGTGTTGCACCCCTTTTTCGCGGCCGAAATCCGTGCGAGTCCAAACTATGCAGTTAAGCGTGCTTGGGAGAGAGTAGTACTTGGATGGGTGACCTCCTGGGAAGTCCTCGTGTTGCACCCCTTTTTATGATGGCAAAATCCATTGGAGTGTAAACTCCTCAATTAAGCACGATGAGTACGGTTTGTTCAGTCATCGTATTGCTCTTCAGGATTTTTATGATGAGATCCGTATGGATGCCAATATATGCATTGATCGCGATCTCCCTATTGGGTGCGATCATACCAGCACTAATGCACCGGATTCCATCAGAACTCCGCAGTTAAGCGTGCTTGGGCGAGAGTAGTACTAGGATGGGTGACCTCCTGGGAAGTCCTCGTGTTGCACCCCTTTTTCGCGGCCGAAATCCGTGCGAGTCCAAACTATGCAGTTAAGCGTGCTTGGGCGAGAGTAATACTAGGATGGGTGACCTCCTGGGAAGTCCTCGTGTTGCACCCCTTTTTATGATGGCAAAATCCATTGGAGTGTAAACTCCTCAATTAAGCACGATGAGTACGGTTTGTTCAGTCATCGTATTGCTCTCCAGGATTTTTATGATGAGATCCGTATGGATGCCAATATATGCATTGATCGCGATCTCCCTATCGGGTGCGATCATACCAGCACTAATGCATCGGATCCCATCAGAACTCCGCAGTCAAGCGTGCTTGGGCGAGAGTAGTACTAGGATGGGTGACCTCCTGGGAAGTCCTCGTGTTGCACCCCTTTTTCGCGGCCGAAATCCGTGCGAGTCCAAACTATGCAGTTAAGCGTGCTTGGGAGAGAGTAGTACTTGGATGGGTGACCTCCTGGAAAGTCCTCGTGTTGCACCCCTTTTTATGATGGCAAAATCCATTGGAGTGTAAACTCCTCAATTAAGCACGATGAGTACGGTTTGTTCAGTCATCGTATTGCTCTCCAGGATTTTTATGATGAGATCCGTATGGATGCCAATATATGCATTGATCGCGATCTCCCTATCGGGTGCGATCATACCAGCACTAATGCAGCGGATCCCATCAGAACTCCGCAGTCAAGCGTGCTTGGGTGAGAGTAGTACTAGGATGGGTGACCTCCTGTGAAGTCCTCGTGTTGCACCTCTTTTTCGCGGCCGAAATCCGTGCGAGTCCAAACTATGCAGTTAAGCGTGCTTGGGAGAGAGTAGTACTTGGATGGGTGACCTCCTGGGAAGTCCTCGTGTTGCACCCCTTTTTATGATGGCAAAATCCATTGGAGTGTAAACTCCTCAATTAAGCACGATGAGTACGGTTTGTTCAGTCATCGTATTGCTCTTCAGGATTTTTATGATGAGATCCGTATGGATGCCAATATATGCATTGATCGCGATCTCCCTATTGGGTGCGATCATACCAGCACTAATGCACCGGATTCCATCAGAACTCCGCAGTTAAGCGTGCTTGGGCGAGAGTAGTACTAGGATGGGTGACCTCCTGGGAAGTCCTCGTGTTGCACCCCTTTTTCGCGGCCGAAATCCGTGCGAGTCCAAACTATGCAGTTAAGCGTGCTTGGGCGAGAGTAATACTAGGATGGGTGACCTCCTGGGAAGTCCTCGTGTTGCACCCCTTTTTATGATGGCAAAATCCATTGGAGTGTAAACTCCTCAATTAAGCACGATGAGTACGGTTTGTTCAGTCATCGTATTGCTCTCCAGGATTTTTATGATGAGATCCGTATGGATGCCAATATATGCATTGATCGCGATCTCCCTATCGGGTGCGATCATACCGGCACTAATGCAGCGGATCCCATCAGAACTCCGCAGTCAAGCGTGCTTGGGCGAGAGTAGTACTAGGATGGGTGACCTCCTGGGAAGTCCTCGTGTTGCACCCCTTTTTCGCAGCCGAAATCCGTGCGAGTCCAAACTATGCAGTTAAGCGTGCTTGGGAGAGAGTAGTACTTGGATGGGTGACCTCCTGGAAAGTCCTCGTGTTTCACCCCTTTTTATGATGGCAAAATCCATTGGAGTGTAAACTCCTCAATTAAGCACGATGAGTACGGTTTGTTCAGTCATCGTATTGCTCTCCAGGATTTTTATGATGAGATCCGTATGGATGCCAATATATGCATTGATCGCGATCTCCCTATCGGGTGCGATCATACCAGCACTAATGCAGCGGATCCCATCAGAACTCCGCAGTCAAGCGTGCTTGGGTGAGAGTAGTACTAGGATGGGTGACCTCCTGGGAAGTCCTCGTGTTGCACCCCTTTTTCGCGGCCGAAATCCGTGCGAGTCCAAACTATGCAGTTAAGCGTGCTTGGGAGAGAGTAGTACTAGGATGGGTGACCTCCTGGGAAGTCCTCGTGTTGCACCCCTTTTTCGCGGCCGAAATCCGTGCGAGTCCAAACTATGCAGTTAAGCGTGCTTGGGCGAGAGTAGTACTAGGATGGGTGACCTCCTGGGAAGTCCTCGTGTTGCACCCCTTTTTATGATGGCAAAATCCATTGGAGTGTAAACTCCTCAATTAAGCACGATGAGTACGGTTTGTTCAGTCATCGTATTGCTCTCCAGGATTTTTATGATGAGATCCGTATGGATGCCAATATATGCATTGATCGCGATCTCCCTATCGGGTGCGATCATACCAGCACTAATGCACCGGATCCCATCAGAACTCCGCAGTCAAGCGTGCTTGGGCGAGAGTAGTACTAGGATGGGTGACCTCCTGGGAAGTCCTCGTGTTGCACCCCTTTTTCGCGGCCGAAATCCGTGCGAGTCCAAACTATGCAGTTAAGCGTGCTTGGGAGAGAGTAGTACTTGGATGGGTGACCTCCTGGGAAGTCCTCGTGTTGCACCCCTTTTTATGATGGCAAAATCCATTGGAGTGTAAACTCCTCAATTAAGCACGATGAGTACGGTTTGTTCAGTCATCGTATTGCTCTCCAGGATTTTTATGATGAGATCCGTATGGATGCCAATATATGCATTGATCGCGATCTCCCTATCGGGTGCGATCATACCAGCACTAATGCACCGGATCCCATCAGAACTCCGCAGTCAAGCGTGCTTGGGCGAGAGTAGTACTAGGATGGGTGACCTCCTGGGAAGTCCTCGTGTTGCACCCCTTTTTCGCGGCCGAAATCCGTGCGAGTCCAAACTATGCAGTTAAGCGTGCTTGGGCGAGAGTAGTACTAGGATGGGTGACCTCCTGGGAAGTCCTCGTGTTGCACCCCTTTTTATGATGGCAAAATCCATTGGAGTGTAAACTCCTCAATTAAGCACGATGAGTACGGTTTGTTCAGTCATCGTATTGCTCTCCAGGATTTTTATGATGAGATCCGTATGGATGCCAATATATGCATTGATCGCGATCTCCCTATCGGGTGCGATCATACCAGCACTAATGCACCGGATCCCATCAGAACTCCGCAGTCAAGCGTGCTTGGGCGAGAGTAGTACTAGGATGGGTGACCTCCTGGGAAGTCCTCGTGTTGCACCCCTTTTTCGCGGCCGAAATCCGTGCGAGTCCAAACTATGCAGTTAAGCGTGCTTGGGAGAGAGTAGTACTTGGATGGGTGACCTCCTGGGAAGTCCTCGTGTTGCACCCCTTTTTATGATGGCAAAATCCATTGGAGTGTAAACTCCTCAATTAAGCACGATGAGTACGGTTTGTTCAGTCATCGTATTGCTCTCCAGGATTTTTATGATGAGATCCGTATGGATGCCAATATATGCATTTATCGCGATCTCCCTATCGGGTGCGATCATACCAGCACTAATGCACCGGATCCCATCAGAACTCCGCAGTCAAGCGTGCTTGGGCGAGAGTAGTACTAGGATGGGTGACCTCCTGGGAAGTCCTCGTGTTGCACCCCTTTTTCGCGGCCGAAATCCGTGCGAGTCCAAACTATGCAGTTAAGCGTGCTTGGGAGAGAGTAGTACTTGGATGGGTGACCTCCTGGGAAGTCCTCGTGTTGCACCCCTTTTTATGATGGCAAAATCCATTGGAGTGTAAACTCCTCAATTAAGCACGATGAGTACGGTTTGTTCAGTCATCGTATTGCTCTCCAGGATTTTTATGATGAGATCCGTATGGATGCCAGTATATGCATTGATCGCGATCTCCCTATCGGGTGCGATCATACCAGCACTAATGCACCGGATCCCATCAGAACTCCGCAGTCAAGCGTGCTTGGGCGAGAGTAGTACTAGGATGGGTGACCTCCTGGGAAGTCCTCGTGTTGCACCCCTTTTTCGCGGCCGAAATCCGTGCGAGTCCAAACTATGCAGTTAAGCGTGCTTGGGAGAGAGTAGTACTTGGATGGGTGACCTCCTGGGAAGTCCTCGTGTTGCACCCCTTTTTATGATGGCAAAATCCATTGGAGTGTAAACTCCTCAATTAAGCACGATGAGTACGGTTTGTTCAGTCATCTTATTGCTCTCCAGGATTTTTATGATGAGATCCGTATGGATGCCAGTATATGCATTGATCGCGATCTCCCTATCGGGTGCGATCATACCAGCACTAATGCACCGGATCCCATCAGAACTCCGCAGTCAAGCGTGCTTGGGTGAGAGTAGTACTAGGATGGGTGACCTCCTGGGAAGTCCTCGTGTTGCACCCCTTTTTCGCGGCCGAAATCCGTGCGAGTCCAAACTATGCAGTTAAGCGTGCTTGGGAGAGAGTAGTACTTGGATGGGTGACCTCCTGGGAAGTCCTCGTGTTGCACCCCTTTTTATGATGGCAAAATCCATTGGAGTGTAAACTCCTCAATTAAGCACGATGAGTACGGTTTGTTCAGTCATCGTATTGCTCTCCAGGATTTTTATGATGAGATCCGTATGGATGCCAATATATGCATTGATCGCGATCTCCCTATCGGGTGCGATCATACCAGCACTAATGCACCGGATCCCATCAGAACTCCGCAGTCAAGCGTGCTTGGGCGAGAGTAGTACTAGGATGGGTGACCTCCTGGGAAGTCCTCGTGTTGCACCCCTTTTTCGCGGCCGAAATCCGTGCGAGTCCAAACTATGCAGTTAAGCGTGCTTGGGAGAGAGTAGTACTTGGATGGGTGACCTCCTGGGAAGTCCTCGTGTTGCACCCCTTTTTATGATGGCAAAATCCATTGGAGTGTAAACTCCTCAATTAAGCACGATGAGTACGGTTTGTTCAGTCATCGTATTGCTCTCCAGGATTTTTATGATGAGATCCGTATGGATGCCAATATGTGCATTGATCGCGATCTCCCTATCGGGTGCGATCATACCAGCACTAATGCACCGGATCCCATCAGAACTCCGCAGTCAAGCGTGCTTGGGCGAGAGTAGTACTAGGATGGGTGACCTCCTGGGAAGTCCTCGTGTTGCACCCCTTTTTCGCGACCGAAATCCGTGCGAGTCCAAACTATGCAGTTAAGCGTGCTTGGGAGAGAGTAGTACTTGGATGGGTGACCTCCTGGGAAGTCCTCGTGTTGCACCCCTTTTTATGATGGCAAAATCCATTGGAGTGTAAACTCCTCAATTAAGCACGATGAGTACGGTTTGTTCAGTCATCGTATTGCTCTCCAGGATTTTTATGATGAGATCCGTATGGATGCCAATATATGCATTGATCGCGATCTCCCTATCGGGTGCGATCATACCAGCACTAATGCACCGGATCCCATCAGAACTCCGCAGTCAAGCGTGCTTGGGCGAGAGTAGTACTAGGATGGGTGACCTCCTGGGAAGTCCTCGTGTTGCACCCCTTTTTCGCGGCCGAAATCCGTGCGAGTCCAAACTATGCAGTTAAGCGTGCTTGGGAGAGAGTAGTACTTGGATGGGTGACCTCCTGGGAAGTCCTCGTGTTGCACCCCTTTTTATGATGGCAAAATCCATTGGAGTGTAAACTCCTCAATTAAGCACGATGAGTACGGTTTGTTCAGTCATCGTATTGCTCTCCAGGATTTTTATGATGAGATCCGTATGGATGCCAATATATGCATTTATCGCGATCTCCCTATCGGGTGCGATCATACCAGCACTAATGCACCGGATCCCATCAGAACTCCGCAGTCAAGCGTGCTTGGGCGAGAGTAGTACTAGGATGGGTGACCTCCTGGGAAGTCCTCGTGTTGCACCCCTTTTTCGCGGCCGAAATCCGTGTGAGTCCAAACTATGCAGTTAAGCGTGCTTGGGAGAGAGTAGTACTTGGATGGGTGACCTCCTGGGAAGTCCTCGTGTTGCACCCCTTTTTATGATGGCAAAATCCATTGGAGTGTAAACTCCTCAATTAAGCACGATGAGTACGGTTTGTTCAGTCATCGTATTGCTCTCCAGGATTTTTATGATGAGATCCGTATGGATGCCAGTATATGCATTGATCGCGATCTCCCTATCGGGTGCGATCATACCAGCACTAATGCACCGGATCCCATCAGAACTCCACAGTCAAGCGTGCTTGGGCGAGAGTAGTACTAGGATGGGTGACCTCCTGGGAAGTCCTCGTGTTGCACCCCTTTTTCGCGGCCGAAATCCGTGCGAGTCCAAACTATGCAGTTAAGCGTGCTTGGGAGAGAGTAGTACTTGGATGGGTGACCTCCTGGGAAGTCCTCGTGTTGCACCCCTTTTTATGATGGCAAAATCCATTGGAGTGTAAACTCCTCAATTAAGCACGATGAGTACGGTTTGTTCAGTCATCGTATTGCTCTCCAGGATTTTTATGATGAGATCCGTATGGATGCCAGTATATGCATTGATCGCGATCTCCCTATCGGGTGCGATCATACCAGCACTAATGCACCGGATCCCATCAGAACTCCGCAGTCAAGCGTGCTTGGGCGAGAGTAGTACTAGGATGGGTGACCTCCTGGGAAGTCCTCGTGTTGCACCCCTTTTTCGCGGCCGAAATCCGTGCGAGTCCAAACTATGCAGTTAAGCGTGCTTGGGAGAGAGTAGTACTTGGATGGGTGACCTCCTGGGAAGTCCTCGTGTTGCACCCCTTTTTATGATGGCAAAATCCATTGGAGTGTAAACTCCTCAATTAAGCACGATGAGTACGGTTTGTTCAGTCATCGTATTGCTCTCCAGGATTTTTATGATGAGATCCGTATGGATGCCAATATATGCATTGATCGCGATCTCCCTATCGGGTGCGATCATACCAGCACTAATGCACCGGATCCCATCAGAACTCCGCAGTCAAGCGTGCTTGGGCGAGAGTAGTACTAGGATGGGTGACCTCCTGGGAAGTCCTCGTGTTGCACCCCTTTTTCGCGGCCGAAATCCGTGCGAGTCCAAACTATGCAGTTAAGCGTGCTTGGGAGAGAGTAGTACTTGGATGGGTGACCTCCTGGGAAGTCCTCGTGTTGCACCCCTTTTTATGATGGCAAAATCCATTGGAGTGTAAACTCCTCAATTAAGCACGATGAGTACGGTTTGTTCAGTCATCGTATTGCTCTCCAGGATTTTTATGATGAGATCCGTATGGATGCCAATATGTGCATTGATCGCGATCTCCCTATCGGGTGCGATCATACCAGCACTAATGCACCGGATCCCATCAGAACTCCGCAGTCAAGCGTGCTTGGGCGAGAGTAGTACTAGGATGGGTGACCTCCTGGGAAGTCCTCGTGTTGCACCCCTTTTTCGCGACCGAAATCCGTGCGAGTCCAAACTATGCAGTTAAGCGTGCTTGGGAGAGAGTAGTACTTGGATGGGTGACCTCCTGGGAAGTCCTCGTGTTGCACCCCTTTTTATGATGGCAAAATCCATTGGAGTGTAAACTCCTCAATTAAGCACGATGAGTACGGTTTGTTCAGTCATCGTATTGCTCTCCAGGATTTTTATGATGAGATCCGTATGGATGCCAATATATGCATTGATCGCGATCTCCCTATCGGGTGCGATCATACCAGCACTAATGCACCGGATCCCATCAGAACTCCGCAGTCAAGCGTGCTTGGGCGAGAGTAGTACTAGGATGGGTGACCTCCTGGGAAGTCCTCGTGTTGCACCCCTTTTTCGCGGCCGAAATCCGTGCGAGTCCAAACTATGCAGTTAAGCGTGCTTGGGAGAGAGTAGTACTTGGATGGGTGACCTCCTGGGAAGTCCTCGTGTTGCACCCCTTTTTATGATGGCAAAATCCATTGGAGTGTAAACTCCTCAATTAAGCACGATGAGTACGGTTTGTTCAGTCATCGTATTGCTCTCCAGGATTTTTATGATGAGATCCGTATGGATGCCAATATATGCATTTATCGCGATCTCCCTATCGGGTGCGATCATACCAGCACTAATGCACCGGATCCCATCAGAACTCCGCAGTCAAGCGTGCTTGGGCGAGAGTAGTACTAGGATGGGTGACCTCCTGGGAAGTCCTCGTGTTGCACCCCTTTTTCGCGGCCGAAATCCGTGTGAGTCCAAACTATGCAGTTAAGCGTGCTTGGGAGAGAGTAGTACTTGGATGGGTGACCTCCTGGGAAGTCCTCGTGTTGCACCCCTTTTTATGATGGCAAAATCCATTGGAGTGTAAACTCCTCAATTAAGCACGATGAGTACGGTTTGTTCAGTCATCGTATTGCTCTCCAGGATTTTTATGATGAGATCCGTATGGATGCCAGTATATGCATTGATCGCGATCTCCCTATCGGGTGCGATCATACCAGCACTAATGCACCGGATCCCATCAGAACTCCACAGTCAAGCGTGCTTGGGCGAGAGTAGTACTAGGATGGGTGACCTCCTGGGAAGTCCTCGTGTTGCACCCCTTTTTCGCGGCCGAAATCCGTGCGAGTCCAAACTATGCAGTTAAGCGTGCTTGGGAGAGAGTAGTACTTGGATGGGTGACCTCCTGGGAAGTCCTCGTGTTGCACCCCTTTTTATGATGGCAAAATCCATTGGAGTGTAAACTCCTCAATTAAGCACGATGAGTACGGTTTGTTCAGTCATCGTATTGCTCTCCAGGATTTTTATGATGAGATCCGTATGGATGCCAGTATATGCATTGATCGCGATCTCCCTATCGGGTGCGATCATACCAGCACTAATGCACCGGATCCCATCAGAACTCCGCAGTCAAGCGTGCTTGGGCGAGAGTAGTACTAGGATGGGTGACCTCCTGGGAAGTCCTCGTGTTGCACCCCTTTTTATGATGGCAAAATCCATTGGAGTGTAAACTCCTCAATTAAGCACGATGAGTACGGTTTGTTCAGTCATCGTATTGCTCTCCAGGATTTTTATGATGAGATCCGTATGGATGCCAATATGTGCATTGATCGCGATCTCCCTATCGGGTGCGATCATACCAGCACTAATGCACCGGATCCCATCAGAACTCCGCAGTCAAGCGTGCTTGGGCGAGAGTAGTACTAGGATGGGTGACCTCCTGGGAAGTCCTCGTGTTGCACCCCTTTTTCGCGACCGAAATCCGTGCGAGTCCAAACTATGCAGTTAAGCGTGCTTGGGAGAGAGTAGTACTTGGATGGGTGACCTCCTGGGAAGTCCTCGTGTTGCACCCCTTTTTATGATGGCAAAATCCATTGGAGTGTAAACTCCTCAATTAAGCACGATGAGTACGGTTTGTTCAGTCATCGTATTGCTCTCCAGGATTTTTATGATGAGATCCGTATGGATGCCAATATATGCATTGATCGCGATCTCCCTATCGGGTGCGATCATACCAGCACTAATGCACCGGATCCCATCAGAACTCCGCAGTCAAGCGTGCTTGGGCGAGAGTAGTACTAGGATGGGTGACCTCCTGGGAAGTCCTCGTGTTGCACCCCTTTTTCGCGGCCGAAATCCGTGCGAGTCCAAACTATGCAGTTAAGCGTGCTTGGGAGAGAGTAGTACTTGGATGGGTGACCTCCTGGGAAGTCCTCGTGTTGCACCCCTTTTTATGATGGCAAAATCCATTGGAGTGTAAACTCCTCAATTAAGCACGATGAGTACGGTTTGTTCAGTCATCGTATTGCTCTCCAGGATTTTTATGATGAGATCCGTATGGATGCCAATATATGCATTTATCGCGATCTCCCTATCGGGTGCGATCATACCAGCACTAATGCACCGGATCCCATCAGAACTCCGCAGTCAAGCGTGCTTGGGCGAGAGTAGTACTAGGATGGGTGACCTCCTGGGAAGTCCTCGTGTTGCACCCCTTTTTCGCGGCCGAAATCCGTGTGAGTCCAAACTATGCAGTTAAGCGTGCTTGGGAGAGAGTAGTACTTGGATGGGTGACCTCCTGGGAAGTCCTCGTGTTGCACCCCTTTTTATGATGGCAAAATCCATTGGAGTGTAAACTCCTCAATTAAGCACGATGAGTACGGTTTGTTCAGTCATCGTATTGCTCTCCAGGATTTTTATGATGAGATCCGTATGGATGCCAGTATATGCATTGATCGCGATCTCCCTATCGGGTGCGATCATACCAGCACTAATGCACCGGATCCCATCAGAACTCCACAGTCAAGCGTGCTTGGGCGAGAGTAGTACTAGGATGGGTGACCTCCTGGGAAGTCCTCGTGTTGCACCCCTTTTTCGCGGCCGAAATCCGTGCGAGTCCAAACTATGCAGTTAAGCGTGCTTGGGAGAGAGTAGTACTTGGATGGGTGACCTCCTGGGAAGTCCTCGTGTTGCACCCCTTTTTATGATGGCAAAATCCATTGGAGTGTAAACTCCTCAATTAAGCACGATGAGTACGGTTTGTTCAGTCATCGTATTGCTCTCCAGGATTTTTATGATGAGATCCGTATGGATGCCAGTATATGCATTGATCGCGATCTCCCTATCGGGTGCGATCATACCAGCACTAATGCACCGGATCCCATCAGAACTCCGCAGTCAAGCGTGCTTGGGCGAGAGTAGTACTAGGATGGGTGACCTCCTGGGAAGTCCTCGTGTTGCACCCCTTTTTCGCGGCCGAAATCCGTGCGAGTCCAAACTATGCAGTTAAGCGTGCTTGGGAGAGAGTAGTACTTGGATGGGTGACCTCCTGGGAAGTCCTCGTGTTGCACCCCTTTTTATGATGGCAAAATCCATTGGAGTGTAAACTCCTCAATTAAGCACGATGAGTACGGTTTGTTCAGTCATCGTATTGCTCTCCAGGATTTTTATGATGAGATCCGTATGGATGCCAATATATGCATTGATCGCGATCTCCCTATCGGGTGCGATCATACCAGCACTAATGCACCGGATCCCATCAGAACTCCGCAGTCAAGCGTGCTTGGGCGAGAGTAGTACTAGGATGGGTGACCTCCTGGGAAGTCCTCGTGTTGCACCCCTTTTTCGCGGCCGAAATCCGTGCGAGTCCAAACTATGCAGTTAAGCGTGCTTGGGAGAGAGTAGTACTTGGATGGGTGACCTCCTGGGAAGTCCTCGTGTTGCACCCCTTTTTATGATGGCAAAATCCATTGGAGTGTAAACTCCTCAATTAAGCACGATGAGTACGGTTTGTTCAGTCATCGTATTGCTCTCCAGGATTTTTATGATGAGATCCGTATGGATGCCAATATGTGCATTGATCGCGATCTCCCTATCGGGTGCGATCATACCAGCACTAATGCACCGGATCCCATCAGAACTCCGCAGTCAAGCGTGCTTGGGCGAGAGTAGTACTAGGATGGGTGACCTCCTGGGAAGTCCTCGTGTTGCACCCCTTTTTCGCGACTGAAATCCGTGCGAGTCCAAACTATGCAGTTAAGCGTGCTTGGGAGAGAGTAGTACTTGGATGGGTGACCTCCTGGGAAGTCCTCGTGTTGCACCCCTTTTTATGATGGCAAAATCCATTGGAGTGTAAACTCCTCAATTAAGCACGATGAGTACGGTTTGTTCAGTCATCGTATTGCTCTCCAGGATTTTTATGATGAGATCCGTATGGATGCCAATATATGCATTGATCGCGATCTCCCTATCGGGTGCGATCATACCAGCACTAATGCACCGGATCCCATCAGAACTCCGCAGTCAAGCGTGCTTGGGCGAGAGTAGTACTAGGATGGGTGACCTCCTGGGAAGTCCTCGTGTTGCACCCCTTTTTCGCGGCCGAAATCCGTGCGAGTCCAAACTATGCAGTTAAGCGTGCTTGGGAGAGAGTAGTACTTGGATGGGTGACCTCCTGGGAAGTCCTCGTGTTGCACCCCTTTTTATGATGGCAAAATCCATTGGAGTGTAAACTCCTCAATTAAGCACGATGAGTACGGTTTGTTCAGTCATCGTATTGCTCTCCAGGATTTTTATGATGAGATCCGTATGGATGCCAATATATGCATTTATCGCGATCTCCCTATCGGGTGCGATCATACCAGCACTAATGCACCGGATCCCATCAGAACTCCGCAGTCAAGCGTGCTTGGGCGAGAGTAGTACTAGGATGGGTGACCTCCTGGGAAGTCCTCGTGTTGCACCCCTTTTTCGCGGCCGAAATCCGTGTGAGTCCAAACTATGCAGTTAAGCGTGCTTGGGAGAGAGTAGTACTTGGATGGGTGACCTCCTGGGAAGTCCTCGTGTTGCACCCCTTTTTATGATGGCAAAATCCATTGGAGTGTAAACTCCTCAATTAAGCACGATGAGTACGGTTTGTTCAGTCATCGTATTGCTCTCCAGGATTTTTATGATGAGATCCGTATGGATGCCAGTATATGCATTGATCGCGATCTCCCTATCGGGTGCGATCATACCAGCACTAATGCACCGGATCCCATCAGAACTCCACAGTCAAGCGTGCTTGGGCGAGAGTAGTACTAGGATGGGTGACCTCCTGGGAAGTCCTCGTGTTGCACCCCTTTTTCGCGGCCGAAATCCGTGCGAGTCCAAACTATGCAGTTAAGCGTGCTTGGGAGAGAGTAGTACTTGGATGGGTGACCTCCTGGGAAGTCCTCGTGTTGCACCCCTTTTTATGATGGCAAAATCCATTGGAGTGTAAACTCCTCAATTAAGCACGATGAGTACGGTTTGTTCAGTCATCGTATTGCTCTCCAGGATTTTTATGATGAGATCCGTATGGATGCCAATATATGCATTGATCGCGATCTCCCTATCGGGTGCGATCATACCAGCACTAATGCACCGGATCCCATCAGAACTCCGCAGTCAAGCGTGCTTGGGCGAGAGTAGTACTAGGATGGGTGACCTCCTGGGAAGTCCTCGTGTTGCACCCCTTTTTCGCGGCCGAAATCCGTGCGAGTCCAAACTATGCAGTTAAGCGTGCTTGGGAGAGAGTAGTACTTGGATGGGTGACCTCCTGGGAAGTCCTCGTGTTGCACCCCTTTTTATGATGGCAAAATCCATTGGAGTGTAAACTCCTCAATTAAGCACGATGAGTACGGTTTGTTCAGTCATCGTATTGCTCTCCAGGATTTTTATGATGAGATCCGTATGGATGCCAATATATGCATTGATCGCGATCTCCCTATCGGGTGCGATCATACCAGCACTAATGCACCGGATCCCATCAGAACTCCGCAGTCAAGCGTGCTTGGGCGAGAGTAGTACTAGGATGGGTGACCTCCTGGGAAGTCCTCGTGTTGCACCCCTTTTTCGCGGCCGAAATCCGTGTGAGTCCAAACTATGCAGTTAAGCGTGCTTGGGAGAGAGTAGTACTTGGATGGGTGACCTCCTGGGAAGTCCTCGTGTTGCACCCCTTTTTATGATGGCAAAATCCATTGGAGTGTAAACTCCTCAATTAAGCACGATGAGTACGGTTTGTTCAGTCATCGTATTGCTCTCCAGGATTTTTATGATGAGATCCGTATGGATGCCAGTATATGCATTGATCGCGATCTCCCTATCGGGTGCGATCATACCAGCACTAATGCACCGGATCCCATCAGAACTCCACAGTCAAGCGTGCTTGGGCGAGAGTAGTACTAGGATGGGTGACCTCCTGGGAAGTCCTCGTGTTGCACCCCTTTTTCGCGGCCGAAATCCGTGCGAGTCCAAACTATGCAGTTAAGCGTGCTTGGGAGAGAGTAGTACTTGGATGGGTGACCTCCTGGGAAGTCCTCGTGTTGCACCCCTTTTTATGATGGCAAAATCCATTGGAGTGTAAACTCCTCAATTAAGCACGATGAGTACGGTTTGTTCAGTCATCGTATTGCTCTCCAGGATTTTTATGATGAGATCCGTATGGATGCCAATATATGCATTGATCGCGATCTCCCTATCGGGTGCGATCATACCAGCACTAATGCACCGGATCCCATCAGAACTCCGCAGTCAAGCGTGCTTGGGCGAGAGTAGTACTAGGATGGGTGACCTCCTGGGAAGTCCTCGTGTTGCACCCCTTTTTCGCGGCCGAAATCCGTGCGAGTCCAAACTATGCAGTTAAGCGTGCTTGGGAGAGAGTAGTACTTGGATGGGTGACCTCCTGGGAAGTCCTCGTGTTGCACCCCTTTTTATGATGGCAAAATCCATTGGAGTGTAAACTCCTCAATTAAGCACGATGAGTACGGTTTGTTCAGTCATCGTATTGCTCTCCAGGATTTTTATGATGAGATCCGTATGGATGCCAATATATGCATTGATCGCGATCTCCCTATCGGGTGCGATCATACCAGCACTAATGCACCGGATCCCATCAGAACTCCGCAGTCAAGCGTGCTTGGGCGAGAGTAGTACTAGGATGGGTGACCTCCTGGGAAGTCCTCGTGTTGCACCCCTTTTTCGCGGCCGAAATCCGTGCGAGTCCAAACTATGCAGTTAAGCGTGCTTGGGAGAGAGTAGTACTTGGATGGGTGACCTCCTGGGAAGTCCTCGTGTTGCACCCCTTTTTATGATGGCAAAATCCATTGGAGTGTAAACTCCTCAATTAAGCACGATGAGTACGGTTTGTTCAGTCATCGTATTGCTCTCCAGGATTTTTATGATGAGATCCGTATGGATGCCAATATATGCATTGATCGCGATCTCCCTATCGGGTGCGATCATACCAGCACTAATGCACCGGATCCCATCAGAACTCCGCAGTCAAGCGTGCTTGGGCGAGAGTAGTACTAGGATGGGTGACCTCCTGGGAAGTCCTCGTGTTGCACCCCTTTTTCGCGGCCGAAATCCGTGCGAGTCCAAACTATGCAGTTAAGCGTGCTTGGGAGAGAGTAGTACTTGGATGGGTGACCTCCTGGGAAGTCCTCGTGTTGCTCCCCTTTTTATGATGGCAAAATCCATTGGAGTGTAAACTCCTCAATTAAGCACGATGAGTACGGTTTGTTCAGTCATCGTATTGCTCTCCAGGATTTTTATGATGAGATCCGTATGGATGCCAATATATGCATTGATCGCGATCTCCCTATCGGGTGCGATCATACCAGCACTAATGCACCGGATCCCATCAGAACTCCGCAGTCAAGCGTGCTTGGGCGAGAGTAGTACTAGGATGGGTGACCTCCTGGGAAGTCCTCGTGTTGCACCCCTTTTTCGCGGCCGAAATCCGTGCGAGTCCAAACTATGCAGTTAAGCGTGCTTGGGAGAGAGTAGTACTTGGATGGGTGACCTCCTGGGAAGTCCTCGTGTTGCACCCCTTTTTATGATGGCAAAATCCATTGGAGTGTAAACTCTTCAATTAAGCACGATGAGTACGGTTTGTTCAGTCATCGTATTGCTCTCCAGGATTTTTATGATGAGATCCGTATGGATGCCAATATATGCATTGATCGCGATCTCCCTATCGGGTGCGATCATACCAGCACTAATGCACCGGATCCCATCAGAACTCCGCAGTCAAGCGTGCTTGGGCGAGAGTAGTACTAGGATGGGTGACCTCCTGGGAAGTCCTCGTGTTGCACCCCTTTTTCGCGGCCGAAATCCGTGCGAGTCCAAACTATGCAGTTAAGCGTGCTTGGGAGAGAGTAGTACTTGGATGGGTGACCTCCTGGGAAGTCCTCGTGTTGCACCCCTTTTTATGATGGCAAAATCCATTGGAGTGTAAACTCCTCAATTAAGCACGATGAGTACGGTTTGTTCAGTCATCGTATTGCTCTCCAGGATTTTTATGATGAGATCCGTATGGATGCCAATATATGCATTGATCGCGATCTCCCTATCGGGTGCGATCATACCAGCACTAATGCACCGGATCCCATCAGAACTCCGCAGTCAAGCGTGCTTGGGCGAGAGTAGTACTAGGATGGGTGACCTCCTGGGAAGTCCTCGTGTTGCACCCCTTTTTCGCGGCCGAAATCCGTGCGAGTCCAAACTATGCAGTTAAGCGTGCTTGGGAGAGAGTAGTACTTGGATGGGTGACCTCCTGGGAAGTCCTCGTGTTGCACCCCTTTTTATGATGGCAAAATCCATTGGAGTGTAAACTCCTCAATTAAGCACGATGAGTACGGTTTGTTCAGTCATCGTATTGCTCTCCAGGATTTTTATGATGAGATCCGTATGGATGCCAATATATGCATTGATCGCGATCTCCCTATCGGGTGCGATCATACCAGCACTAATGCACCGGATCCCATCAGAACTCCGCAGTCAAGCGTGCTTGGGCGAGAGTAGTACTAGGATGGGTGACCTCCTGGGAAGTCCTCGTGTTGCACCCCTTTTTCGCGGCCGAAATCCGTGCGAGTCCAAACTATGCAGTTAAGCGTGCTTGGGAGAGAGTAGTACTTGGATGGGTGACCTCCTGGGAAGTCCTCGTGTTGCACCCCTTTTTATGATGGCAAAATCCATTGGAGTGTAAACTCCTCAATTAAGCACGATGAGTACGGTTTGTTCAGTCATCGTATTGCTCTCCAGGATTTTTATGATGAGATCCGTATGGATGCCAATATATGCATTGATCGCGATCTCCCTATCGGGTGCGATCATACCAGCACTAATGCACCGGATCCCATCAGAACTCCGCAGTCAAGCGTGCTTGGGCGAGAGTAGTACTAGGATGGGTGACCTCCTGGGAAGTCCTCGTGTTGCACCCCTTTTTCGCGGCCGAAATCCTTGCGAGTCCAAACTATGCAGTTAAGCGTGCTTGGGAGAGAGTAGTACTTGGATGGGTGACCTCCTGGGAAGTCCTCGTGTTGCACCCCTTTTTATGATGGCAAAATCCATTGGAGTGTAAACTCCTCAATTAAGCACGATGAGTACGGTTTGTTCAGTCATCGTATTGCTCTCCAGGATTTTTATGATGAGATCCGTATGGATGCCAATATATGCATTGATCGCGATCTCCCTATCGGGTGCGATCATACCAGCACTAATGCACCGGATCCCATCAGAACTCCGCAGTCAAGCGTGCTTGGGCGAGAGTAGTACTAGGATGGGTGACCTCCTGGGAAGTCCTCGTGTTGCACCCCTTTTTCGCGGCCGAAATCCGTGCGAGTCCAAACTATGCAGTTAAGCGTGCTTGGGAGAGAGTAGTACTTGGATGGGTGACCTCCTGGGAAGTCCTCGTGTTGCACCCCTTTTTATGATGGCAAAATCCATTGGAGTGTAAACTCCTCAATTAAGCACGATGAGTACGGTTTGTTCAGTCATCGTATTGCTCTCCAGGATTTTTATGATGAGATCCGTATGGATGCCAATATATGCATTGATCGCGATCTCCCTATCGGGTGCGATCATACCAGCACTAATGCACCGGATCCCATCAGAACTCCGCAGTCAAGCGTGCTTGGGCGAGAGTAGTACTAGGATGGGTGACCTCCTGGGAAGTCCTCGTGTTGCACCCCTTTTTCGCGGCCGAAATCCGTGCGAGTCCAAACTATGCAGTTAAGCGTGCTTGGGAGAGAGTAGTACTTGGATGGGTGACCTCCTGGGAAGTCCTCGTGTTGCACCCCTTTTTATGATGGCAAAATCCATTGGAGTGTAAACTCCTCAATTAAGCACGATGAGTACGGTTTGTTCAGTCATCGTATTGCTCTCCAGGATTTTTATGATGAGATCCGTATGGATGCCAATATATGCATTGATCGCGATCTCCCTATCGGGTGCGATCATACCAGCACTAATGCACCGGATCCCATCAGAACTCCGCAGTCAAGCGTGCTTGGGCGAGAGTAGTACTAGGATGGGTGACCTCCTGGGAAGTCCTCGTGTTGCACCCCTTTTTCGCGGCCGAAATCCGTGCGAGTCCAAACTATGCAGTTAAGCGTGCTTGGGAGAGAGTAGTACTTGGATGGGTGACCTCCTGGGAAGTCCTCGTGTTGCACCCCTTTTTATGATGGCAAAATCCATTGGAGTGTAAACTCCTCAATTAAGCACGATGAGTACGGTTTGTTCAGTCATCGTATTGCTCTCCAGGATTTTTATGATGAGATCCGTATGGATGCCAGTATATGCATTGATCGCGATCTCCCTATCGGGTGCGATCATACCAGCACTAATGCACCGGATCCCATCAGAACTCCGCAGTCAAGCGTGCTTGGGCGAGAGTAGTACTAGGATGGGTGACCTCCTGGGAAGTCCTCGTGTTGCACCCCTTTTTCGCGGCCGAAATCCGTGCGAGTCCAAACTATGCAGTTAAGCGTGCTTGGGAGAGAGTAGTACTTGGATGGGTGACCTCCTGGGAAGTCCTCGTGTTGCACCCCTTTTTATGATGGCAAAATCCATTGGAGTGTAAACTCCTCAATTAAGCACGATGAGTACGGTTTGTTCAGTCATCGTATTGCTCTCCAGGATTTTTATGATGAGATCCGTATGGATGCCAGTATATGCATTGATCGCGATCTCCCTATCGGGTGCGATCATACCAGCACTAATGCACCGGATCCCATCAGAACTCCGCAGTCAAGCGTGCTTGGGCGAGAGTAGTACTAGGATGGGTGACCTCCTGGGAAGTCCTCGTGTTGCACCCCTTTTTCGCGGCCGAAATCCGTGCGAGTCCAAACTATGCAGTTAAGCGTGCTTGGGAGAGAGTAGTACTTGGATGGGTGACCTCCTGGGAAGTCCTCGTGTTGCACCCCTTTTTATGATGGCAAAATCCATTGGAGTGTAAACTCCTCAATTAAGCACGATGAGTACGGTTTGTTCAGTCATCGTATTGCTCTCCAGGATTTTTATGATGAGATCCGTATGGATGCCAATATATGCATTGATCGCGATCTCCCTATCGGGTGCGATCATACCAGCACTAATGCACCGGATCCCATCAGAACTCCGCAGTCAAGCGTGCTTGGGCGAGAGTAGTACTAGGATGGGTGACCTCCTGGGAAGTCCTCGTGTTGCACCCCTTTTTCGCGGCCGAAATCCGTGCGAGTCCAAACTATGCAGTTAAGCGTGCTTGGGAGAGAGTAGTACTTGGATGGGTGACCTCCTGGGAAGTCCTCGTGTTGCACCCCTTTTTATGATGGCAAAATCCATTGGAGTGTAAACTCCTCAATTAAGCACGATGAGTACGGTTTGTTCAGTCATCGTATTGCTCTCCAGGATTTTTATGATGAGATCCGTATGGATGCCAATATATGCATTGATCGCGATCTCCCTATCGGGTGCGATCATACCAGCACTAATGCACCGGATCCCATCAGAACTCCGCAGTCAAGCGTGCTTGGGCGAGAGTAGTACTAGGATGGGTGACCTCCTGGAAAGTCCTCGTGTTGCACCCCTTTTTCGCGGCCGAAATCCGTGCGAGTCCAAACTATGCAGTTAAGCGTGCTTGGGAGAGAGTAGTACTTGGATGGGTGACCTCCTGGGAAGTCCTCGTGTTGCACCCCTTTTTATGATGGCAAAATCCATTGGAGTGTAAACTCCTCAATTAAGCACGATGAGTACGGTTTGTTCAGTCATCGTATTGCTCTCCAGGATTTTTATGATGAGATCCGTATGGATGCCAGTATATGCATTGATCGCGATCTCCCTATCGGGTGCGATCATACCAGCACTAATGCACCGGATCCCATCAGAACTCCGCAGTCAAGCGTGCTTGGGCGAGAGTAGTACTAGGATGGGTGACCTCCTGGGAAGTCCTCGTGTTGCACCCCTTTTTCGCGGCCGAAATCCGTGCGAGTCCAAACTATGCAGTTAAGCGTGCTTGGGAGAGAGTAGTACTTGGATGGGTGACCTCCTGGGAAGTCCTCGTGTTGCACCCCTTTTTATGATGGCAAAATCCATTGGAGTGTAAACTCCTCAATTAAGCACGATGAGTACGGTTTGTTCAGTCATCGTATTGCTCTCCAGGATTTTTATGATGAGATCCGTATGGATGCCAATATATGCATTGATCGCGATCTCCCTATCGGGTGCGATCATACCAGCACTAATGCACCGGATCCCATCAGAACTCCGCAGTCAAGCGTGCTTGGGCGAGAGTAGTACTAGGATGGGTGACCTCCTGGGAAGTCCTCGTGTTGCACCCCTTTTTCGCGGCCGAAATCCGTGCGAGTCCAAACTATGCAGTTAAGCGTGCTTGGGAGAGAGTAGTACTTGGATGGGTGACCTCCTGGGAAGTCCTCGTGTTGCACCCCTTTTTATGATGGCAAAATCCATTGGAGTGTAAACTCCTCAATTAAGCACGATGAGTACGGTTTGTTCAGTCATCGTATTGCTCTCCAGGATTTTTATGATGAGATCCGTATGGATGCCAGTATATGCATTGATCGCGATCTCCCTATCGGGTGCGATCATACCAGCACAAATGCACCGGATCCCATCAGAACTCCGCAGTCAAGCGTGCTTGGGCGAGAGTAGTACTAGGATGGGTGACCTCCTGGGAAGTCCTCGTGTTGCACCCCTTTTTCGCGGCCGAAATCCTTGCGAGTCCAAACTATGCAGTTAAGCGTGCTTGGGAGAGAGTAGTACTTGGATGGGTGACCTCCTGGGAAGTCCTCGTGTTGCACCCCTTTTTATGATGGCAAAATCCATTGGAGTGTAAACTCCTCAATTAAGCACGATGAGTACGGTTTGTTCAGTCATCGTATTGCTCTCCAGGATTTTTATGATGAGATCCGTATGGATGCCAGTATATGCATTGATCGCGATCTCCCTATCGGGTGCGATCATACCAGCACTAATGCACCGGATCCCATCAGAACTCCGCAGTCAAGCGTGCTTGGGCGAGAGTAGTACTAGGATGGGTGACCTCCTGGGAAGTCCTCGTGTTGCACCCCTTTTTCGCGGCCGAAATCCGTGCGAGTCCAAACTATGCAGTTAAGCGTGCTTGGGAGAGAGTAGTACTTGGATGGGTGACCTCCTGGGAAGTCCTCGTGTTGCACCCCTTTTTATGATGGCAAAATCCATTGGAGTGTAAACTCCTCAATTAAGCACGATGAGTACGGTTTGTTCAGTCATCGTATTGCTCTCCAGGATTTTTATGATGAGATCCGTATGGATGCCAGTATATGCATTGATCGCGATCTCCCTATCGGGTGCGATCATACCAGCACTAATGCACCGGATCCCATCAGAACTCCGCAGTCAAGCGTGCTTGGGCGAGAGTAGTACTAGGATGGGTGACCTCCTGGGAAGTCCTCGTGTTGCACCCCTTTTTCGCGGCCGAAATCCGTGCGAGTCCAAACTATGCAGTTAAGCGTGCTTGGGAGAGAGTAGTACTTGGATGGGTGACCTCCTGGGAAGTCCTCGTGTTGCACCCCTTTTTATGATGGCAAAATCCATTGGAGTGTAAACTCCTCAATTAAGCACGATGAGTACGGTTTGTTCAGTCATCGTATTGCTCTCCAGGATTTTTATGATGAGATCCGTATGGATGCCAGTATATGCATTGATCGCGATCTCCCTATCGGGTGCGATCATACCAGCACTAATGCACCGGATCCCATCAGAACTCCGCAGTCAAGCGTGCTTGGGCGAGAGTAGTACTAGGATGGGTGACCTCCTGGGAAGTCCTCGTGTTGCACCCCTTTTTCGCGGCCGAAATCCGTGCGAGTCCAAACTATGCAGTTAAGCGTGCTTGGGAGAGAGTAGTACTTGGATGGGTGACCTCCTGGGAAGTCCTCGTGTTGCACCCCTTTTTATGATGGCAAAATCCATTGGAGTGTAAACTCCTCAATTAAGCACGATGAGTACGGTTTGTTCAGTCATCGTATTGCTCTCCAGGATTTTTATGATGAGATCCGTATGGATGCCAGTATATGCATTGATCGCGATCTCCCTATCGGGTGCGATCATACCAGCACTAATGCACCGGATCCCATCAGAACTCCGCAGTCAAGCGTGCTTGGGCGAGAGTAGTACTAGGATGGGTGACCTCCTGGGAAGTCCTCGTGTTGCACCCCTTTTTCGCGGCCGAAATCCGTGCGAGTCCAAACTATGCAGTTAAGCGTGCTTGGGAGAGAGTAGTACTTGGATGGGTGACCTCCTGGGAAGTCCTCGTGTTGCACCCCTTTTTATGATGGCAAAATCCATTGGAGTGTAAACTCCTCAATTAAGCACGATGAGTACGGTTTGTTCAGTCATCGTATTGCTCTCCAGGATTTTTATGATGAGATCCGTATGGATGCCAGTATATGCATTGATCGCGATCTCCCTATCGGGTGCGATCATACCAGCACTAATGCACCGGATCCCATCAGAACTCCGCAGTCAAGCGTGCTTGGGCGAGAGTAGTACTAGGATGGGTGACCTCCTGGGAAGTCCTCGTGTTGCACCCCTTTTTCGCGGCCGAAATCCGTGCGAGTCCAAACTATGCAGTTAAGCGTGCTTGGGAGAGAGTAGTACTTGGATGGGTGACCTCCTGGGAAGTCCTCGTGTTGCACCCCTTTTTATGATGGCAAAATCCATTGGAGTGTAAACTCCTCAATTAAGCACGATGAGTACGGTTTGTTCAGTCATCGTATTGCTCTCCAGGATTTTTATGATGAGATCCGTATGGATGCCAGTATATGCATTGATCGCGATCTCCCTATCGGGTGCGATCATACCAGCACTAATGCACCGGATCCCATCAGAACTCCGCAGTCAAGCGTGCTTGGGCGAGAGTAGTACTAGGATGGGTGACCTCCTGGGAAGTCCTCGTGTTGCACCCCTTTTTCGCGGCCGAAATCCGTGCGAGTCCAAACTATGCAGTTAAGCGTGCTTGGGAGAGAGTAGTACTTGGATGGGTGACCTCCTGGGAAGTCCTCGTGTTGCACCCCTTTTTATGATGGCAAAATCCATTGGAGTGTAAACTCCTCAATTAAGCACGATGAGTACGGTTTGTTCAGTCATCGTATTGCTCTCCAGGATTTTTATGATGAGATCCGTATGGATGCCAGTATATGCATTGATCGCGATCTCCCTATCGGGTGCGATCATACCAGCACAAATGCACCGGATCCCATCAGAACTCCGCAGTCAAGCGTGCTTGGGCGAGAGTAGTACTAGGATGGGTGACCTCCTGGGAAGTCCTCGTGTTGCACCCCTTTTTCGCGGCCGAAATCCGTGCGAGTCCAAACTATGCAGTTAAGCGTGCTTGGGAGAGAGTAGTACTTGGATGGGTGACCTCCTGGGAAGTCCTCGTGTTGCACCCCTTTTTATGATGGCAAAATCCATTGGAGTGTAAACTCCTCAATTAAGCACGATGAGTACGGTTTGTTCAGTCATCGTATTGCTCTCCAGGATTTTTATGATGAGATCCGTATGGATGCCAGTATATGCATTGATCGCGATCTCCCTATCGGGTGCGATCATACCAGCACTAATGCACCGGATCCCATCAGAACTCCGCAGTCAAGCGTGCTTGGGCGAGAGTAGTACTAGGATGGGTGACCTCCTGGGAAGTCCTCGTGTTGCACCCCTTTTTCGCGGCCGAAATCCGTGCGAGTCCAAACTATGCAGTTAAGCGTGCTTGGGAGAGAGTAGTACTTGGATGGGTGACCTCCTGGGAAGTCCTCGTGTTGCACCCCTTTTTATGATGGCAAAATCCATTGGAGTGTAAACTCCTCAATTAAGCACGATGAGTACGGTTTGTTCAGTCATCGTATTGCTCTCCAGGATTTTTATGATGAGATCCGTATGGATGCCAGTATATGCATTGATCGCGATCTCCCTATCGGGTGCGATCATACCAGCACTAATGCACCGGATCCCATCAGAACTCCGCAGTCAAGCGTGCTTGGGCGAGAGTAGTACTAGGATGGGTGACCTCCTGGGAAGTCCTCGTGTTGCACCCCTTTTTCGCGGCCGAAATCCTTGCGAGTCCAAACTATGCAGTTAAGCGTGCTTGGGAGAGAGTAGTACTTGGATGGGTGACCTCCTGGGAAGTCCTCGTGTTGCACCCCTTTTTATGATGGCAAAATCCATTGGAGTGTAAACTCCTCAATTAAGCACGATGAGTACGGTTTGTTCAGTCATCGTATTGCTCTCCAGGATTTTTATGATGAGATCCGTATGGATGCCAGTATATGCATTGATCGCGATCTCCCTATCGGGTGCGATCATACCAGCACTAATGCACCGGATCCCATCAGAACTCCGCAGTCAAGCGTGCTTGGGCGAGAGTAGTACTAGGATGGGTGACCTCCTGGGAAGTCCTCGTGTTGCACCCCTTTTTCGCGGCCGAAATCCGTGCGAGTCCAAACTATGCAGTTAAGCGTGCTTGGGAGAGAGTAGTACTTGGATGGGTGACCTCCTGGGAAGTCCTCGTGTTGCACCCCTTTTTATGATGGCAAAATCCATTGGAGTGTAAACTCCTCAATTAAGCACGATGAGTACGGTTTGTTCAGTCATCGTATTGCTCTCCAGGATTTTTATGATGAGATCCGTATGGATGCCAGTATATGCATTGATCGCGATCTCCCTATCGGGTGCGATCATACCAGCACTAATGCACCGGATCCCATCAGAACTCCGCAGTCAAGCGTGCTTGGGCGAGAGTAGTACTAGGATGGGTGACCTCCTGGGAAGTCCTCGTGTTGCACCCCTTTTTCGCGGCCGAAATCCGTGCGAGTCCAAACTATGCAGTTAAGCGTGCTTGGGAGAGAGTAGTACTTGGATGGGTGACCTCCTGGGAAGTCCTCGTGTTGCACCCCTTTTTATGATGGCAAAATCCATTGGAGTGTAAACTCCTCAATTAAGCACGATGAGTACGGTTTGTTCAGTCATCGTATTGCTCTCCAGGATTTTTATGATGAGATCCGTATGGATGCCAGTATATGCATTGATCGCGATCTCCCTATCGGGTGCGATCATACCAGCACTAATGCACCGGATCCCATCAGAACTCCGCAGTCAAGCGTGCTTGGGCGAGAGTAGTACTAGGATGGGTGACCTCCTGGGAAGTCCTCGTGTTGCACCCCTTTTTCGCGGCCGAAATCCGTGCGAGTCCAAACTATGCAGTTAAGCGTGCTTGGGAGAGAGTAGTACTTGGATGGGTGACCTCCTGGGAAGTCCTCGTGTTGCACCCCTTTTTATGATGGCAAAATCCATTGGAGTGTAAACTCCTCAATTAAGCACGATGAGTACGGTTTGTTCAGTCATCGTATTGCTCTCCAGGATTTTTATGATGAGATCCGTATGGATGCCAATATATGCATTGATCGCGATCTCCCTATCGGGTGCGATCATACCAGCACTAATGCACCGGATCCCATCAGAACTCCGCAGTCAAGCGTGCTTGGGCGAGAGTAGTACTAGGATGGGTGACCTCCTGGGAAGTCCTCGTGTTGCACCCCTTTTTCGCGGCCGAAATCCGTGCGAGTCCAAACTATGCAGTTAAGCACTCTGAGATAGCGCGTAGCTCTTTGTGGTGACCTCCTGGGAAGTCCTCGTGTTGCACCCCTTTTTATGATGGCAAAATCCATTGGAGTGTAAACTCCTCAATTAAGCACGATGAGTACGGTTTGTTCGTCATCGTATTGCTCTCCAGGATTTTTATGATGAGATCCGTATGGATGCCAATATATGCATTGATCGCGATCTCCCTATCGGGTGCGATCATACCAGCACTAATGCACCGGATCCCATCAGAAACTCCGCAGTCAAGCGTGCTTGGGCGAGAGTAGTACTAGGATGGGTGGACCTCCTGGGAAGTCCTCGTGTTGCCACCCCTTTTTCGCGGCCGAAAATCCGTGCGAGTCCAAACTATGCAGTTAAGCACTCTGAGATAGCGCGTACTTGGATGGGTGACCTCCTGGGAAGTCCTCGTGTTGCACCCCTTTTTATGATGGCAAAATCCATTGGAGTGTAAACTCCTCAATTAAGCACGATGAGTACGGTTTGTTCAGTCATCGTATTGCTCTCCAGGATTTTTATGATGAGATCCGTATGGATGCCAGTATATGCATTGATCGCGATCTCCCTATCGGGTGCGATCATACCAGCACTAATGCACCGGATCCCATCAGAACTCCGCAGTCAAGCGTGCTTGGGCGAGAGTAGTACTAGGATGGGTGACCTCCTGGGAAGTCCTCGTGTTGCACCCCTTTTTCGCGGCCGAAATCCGTGCGAGTCCAAACTATGCAGTTAAGCGTGCTTGGGAGAGAGTAGTACTTGGATGGGTGACCTCCTGGGAAGTCCTCGTGTTGCACCCCTTTTTATGATGGCAAAATCCATTGGAGTGTAAACTCCTCAATTAAGCACGATGAGTACGGTTTGTTCAGTCATCGTATTGCTCTCCAGGATTTTTATGATGAGATCCGTATGGATGCCAGTATATGCATTGATCGCGATCTCCCTATCGGGTGCGATCATACCAGCACTAATGCACCGGATCCCATCAGAACTCCGCAGTCAAGCGTGCTTGGGCGAGAGTAGTACTAGGATGGGTGACCTCCTGGGAAGTCCTCGTGTTGCACCCCTTTTTCGCGGCCGAAAATCCGGTGCGAGTCCAAACTATGCAGTTAAGCGTGCTTGGGAGAGAGTAGTATGGATGGGTGACCTCCTGGGAAGTCCTCGTGTTGCACCCCTTTTTATGATGGCAAAATCCATTGGAGTGTAAACTCCTCAATTAAGCACGATGAGTACGGTTTGTTCAGTCATCGTATTGCTCTCCAGGATTTTTATGATGAGATCCGTATGGATGCCAGTATATGCATTGATCGCGATCTCCCTATCGGGTGCGATCATACCAGCACAAATGCACCGGATCCCATCAGAACTCCGCAGTCAAGCGTGCTTGGGCGAGAGTAGTACTAGGATGGGTGACCTCCTGGGAAGTCCTCGTGTTGCACCCCTTTTTCGCGGCCGAAATCCGTGCGAGTCCAAACTATGCAGTTAAGCGTGCTTGGGAGAGAGTAGTACTTGGATGGGTGACCTCCTGGGAAGTCCTCGTGTTGCACCCCTTTTTATGATGGCAAAATCCATTGGAGTGTAAACTCCTCAATTAAGCACGATGAGTACGGTTTGTTCAGTCATCGTATTGCTCTCCAGGATTTTTATGATGAGATCCGTATGGATGCCAGTATATGCATTGATCGCGATCTCCCTATCGGGTGCGATCATACCAGCACTAATGCACCGGATCCCATCAGAACTCCGCAGTCAAGCGTGCTTGGGCGAGAGTAGTACTAGGATGGGTGACCTCCTGGGAAGTCCTCGTGTTGCACCCCTTTTTCGCGGCCGAAATCCGTGCGAGTCCAAACTATGCAGTTAAGCGTGCTTGGGAGAGAGTAGTACTTGGATGGGTGACCTCCTGGGAAGTCCTCGTGTTGCACCCCTTTTTATGATGGCAAAATCCATTGGAGTGTAAACTCCTCAATTAAGCACGATGAGTACGGTTTGTTCAGTCATCGTATTGCTCTCCAGGATTTTTATGATGAGATCCGTATGGATGCCAGTATATGCATTGATCGCGATCTCCCTATCGGGTGCGATCATACCAGCACAAATGCACCGGATCCCATCAGAACTCCGCAGTCAAGCGTGCTTGGGCGAGAGTAGTACTAGGATGGGTGACCTCCTGGGAAGTCCTCGTGTTGCACCCCTTTTTCGCGGCCGAAATCCTTGCGAGTCCAAACTATGCAGTTAAGCGTGCTTGGGAGAGAGTAGTACTTGGATGGGTGACCTCCTGGGAAGTCCTCGTGTTGCACCCCTTTTTATGATGGCAAAATCCATTGGAGTGTAAACTCCTCAATTAAGCACGATGAGTACGGTTTGTTCAGTCATCGTATTGCTCTCCAGGATTTTTATGATGAGATCCGTATGGATGCCAGTATATGCATTGATCGCGATCTCCCTATCGGGTGCGATCATACCAGCACTAATGCACCGGATCCCATCAGAACTCCGCAGTCAAGCGTGCTTGGGCGAGAGTAGTACTAGGATGGGTGACCTCCTGGGAAGTCCTCGTGTTGCACCCCTTTTTCGCGGCCGAAATCCGTGCGAGTCCAAACTATGCAGTTAAGCGTGCTTGGGAGAGAGTAGTACTTGGATGGGTGACCTCCTGGGAAGTCCTCGTGTTGCACCCCTTTTTATGATGGCAAAATCCATTGGAGTGTAAACTCCTCAATTAAGCACGATGAGTACGGTTTGTTCAGTCATCGTATTGCTCTCCAGGATTTTTATGATGAGATCCGTATGGATGCCAGTATATGCATTGATCGCGATCTCCCTATCGGGTGCGATCATACCAGCACTAATGCACCGGATCCCATCAGAACTCCGCAGTCAAGCGTGCTTGGGCGAGAGTAGTACTAGGATGGGTGACCTCCTGGGAAGTCCTCGTGTTGCACCCCTTTTTCGCGGCCGAAATCCGTGCGAGTCCAAACTATGCAGTTAAGCGTGCTTGGGAGAGAGTAGTACTTGGATGGGTGACCTCCTGGGAAGTCCTCGTGTTGCACCCCTTTTTATGATGGCAAAATCCATTGGAGTGTAAACTCCTCAATTAAGCACGATGAGTACGGTTTGTTCAGTCATCGTATTGCTCTCCAGGATTTTTATGATGAGATCCGTATGGATGCCAGTATATGCATTGATCGCGATCTCCCTATCGGGTGCGATCATACCAGCACTAATGCACCGGATCCCATCAGAACTCCGCAGTCAAGCGTGCTTGGGCGAGAGTAGTACTAGGATGGGTGACCTCCTGGGAAGTCCTCGTGTTGCACCCCTTTTTCGCGGCCGAAATCCGTGCGAGTCCAAACTATGCAGTTAAGCGTGCTTGGGAGAGAGTAGTACTTGGATGGGTGACCTCCTGGGAAGTCCTCGTGTTGCACCCCTTTTTATGATGGCAAAATCCATTGGAGTGTAAACTCCTCAATTAAGCACGATGAGTACGGTTTGTTCAGTCATCGTATTGCTCTCCAGGATTTTTATGATGAGATCCGTATGGATGCCAATATATGCATTGATCGCGATCTCCCTATCGGGTGCGATCATACCAGCACTAATGCACCGGATCCCATCAGAACTCCGCAGTCAAGCGTGCTTGGGCGAGAGTAATACTAGGATGGGTGACCTCCTGGGAAGTCCTCGTGTTGCACCCCTTTTTCGCGGCCGAAATCCGTGCGAGTCCAAACTATGCAGTTAAGCGTGCTTGGGAGAGAGTAGTACTTGGATGGGTGACCTCCTGGGAAGTCCTCGTGTTGCACCCCTTTTTATGATGGCAAAATCCATTGGAGTGTAAACTCCTCAATTAAGCACGATGAGTACGGTTTGTTCAGTCATCGTATTGCTCTCCAGGATTTTTATGATGAGATCCGTATGGATGCCAATATATGCATTGATCGCGATCTCCCTATCGGGTGCGATCATACCAGCACAAATGCACCGGATCCCATCAGAACTCCGCAGTCAAGCGTGCTTGGGCGAGAGTAGTACTAGGATGGGTGACCTCCTGGGAAGTCCTCGTGTTGCACCCCTTTTTCGCGGCCGAAATCCTTGCGAGTCCAAACTATGCAGTTAAGCGTGCTTGGGAGAGAGTAGTACTTGGATGGGTGACCTCCTGGGAAGTCCTCGTGTTGCACCCCTTTTTATGATGGCAAAATCCATTGGAGTGTAAACTCCTCAATTAAGCACGATGAGTACGGTTTGTTCAGTCATCGTATTGCTCTCCAGGATTTTTATGATGAGATCCGTATGGATGCCAATATATGCATTGATCGCGATCTCCCTATCGGGTGCGATCATACCAGCACAAATGCACCGGATCCCATCAGAACTCCGCAGTCAAGCGTGCTTGGGCGAGAGTAGTACTAGGATGGGTGACCTCCTGGGAAGTCCTCGTGTTGCACCCCTTTTTCGCGGCCGAAATCCTTGCGAGTCCAAACTATGCAGTTAAGCGTGCTTGGGAGAGAGTAGTACTTGGATGGGTGACCTCCTGGGAAGTCCTCGTGTTGCACCCCTTTTTATGATGGCAAAATCCATTGGAGTGTAAACTCCTCAATTAAGCACGATGAGTACGGTTTGTTCAGTCATCGTATTGCTCTCCAGGATTTTTATGATGAGATCCGTATGGATGCCAATATATGCATTGATCGCGATCTCCCTATCGGGTGCGATCATACCAGCACTAGGATGTGATCATCAGAACTCCGCAGTCAAGCGTGCTTGGGCGAGAGTAGTACTAGGATGGGTGACCTCCTGGGAAGTCCTCGTGTTGCACCCCTTTTTCGCGGCCGAAATCCTTGCGAGTCCAAACTATGCAGTTAAGCGTGCTTGGGAGAGAGTAGTACTTGGATGGGTGACCTCCTGGGAAGTCCTCATGTTGCACCCCTTTTTATGATGGCAAAATCCATTGGAGTGTAAACTCCTCAATTAAGCACGATGAGTACGGTTTGTTCAGTCATCGTATTGCTCTCCAGGATTTTTATGATGAGATCCGTATGGATGCCAATATATGCATTGATCGCGATCTCCCTATCGGGTGCGATCATACCAGCACTAGGATGTGATCATCAGAACTCCGCAGTCAAGCGTGCTTGGGCGAGAGTAGTACTAGGATGGGTGACCTCCTGGGAAGTCCTCGTGTTGCACCCCTTTTTCGCGGCCGAAATCCTTGCGAGTCCAAACTATGCAGTTAAGCGTGCTTGGGAGAGAGTAGTACTTGGATGGGTGACCTCCTGGGAAGTCCTCGTGTTGCACCCCTTTTTATGATGGCAAAATCCATTGGAGTGTAAACTCCTCAATTAAGCACGATGAGTACGGTTTGTTCAGTCATCGTATTGCTCTCCAGGATTTTTATGATGAGATCCGTATGGATGCCAATATATGCATTGATCGCGATCTCCCTATCGGGTGCGATCATACCAGCACTAATGCACCGGATCCCATCAGAACTCCGCAGTCAAGCGTGCTTGGGCGAGAGTAGTACTAGGATGGGTGACCTCCTGGGAAGTCCTCGTGTTGCACCCCTTTTTCGCGGCCGAAATCCGTGCGAGTCCAAACTATGCAGTTAAGCGTGCTTGGGAGAGAGTAGTACTTGGATGGGTGACCTCCTGGGAAGTCCTCGTGTTGCACCCCTTTTTATGATGGCAAAATCCATTGGAGTGTAAACTCCTCAATTAAGCACGATGAGTACGGTTTGTTCAGTCATCGTATTGCTCTCCAGGATTTTTATGATGAGATCCGTATGGATGCCAATATATGCATTGATCGCGATCTCCCTATCGGGTGCGATCATACCAGCACTAATGCACCGGATCCCATCAGAACTCCGCAGTCAAGCGTGCTTGGGCGAGAGTAGTACTAGGATGGGTGACCTCCTGGGAAGTCCTCGTGTTGCACCCCTTTTTCGCGGCCGAAATCCGTGCGAGTCCAAACTATGCAGTTAAGCGTGCTTGGGAGAGAGTAGTACTTGGATGGGTGACCTCCTGGGAAGTCCTCGTGTTGCACCCCTTTTTATGATGGCAAAATCCATTGGAGTGTAAACTCCTCAATTAAGCACGATGAGTACGGTTTGTTCAGTCATCGTATTGCTCTCCAGGATTTTTATGATGAGATCCGTATGGATGCCAATATATGCATTGATCGCGATCTCCCTATCGGGTGCGATCATACCAGCACAAATGCACCGGATCCCATCAGAACTCCGCAGTCAAGCGTGCTTGGGCGAGAGTAGTACTAGGATGGGTGACCTCCTGGGAAGTCCTCGTGTTGCACCCCTTTTTCGCGGCCGAAATCCGTGCGAGTCCAAACTATGCAGTTAAGCGTGCTTGGGAGAGAGTAGTACTTGGATGGGTGACCTCCTGGGAAGTCCTCGTGTTGCACCCCTTTTTATGATGGCAAAATCCATTGGAGTGTAAACTCCTCAATTAAGCACGATGAGTACGGTTTGTTCAGTCATCGTATTGCTCTCCAGGATTTTTATGATGAGATCCGTATGGATGCCAATATATGCATTGATCGCGATCTCCCTATCGGGTGC
The DNA here is from genome assembly GCA_037074615.1 of Leucaena leucocephala. Taxonomy (NCBI): domain Eukaryota; kingdom Viridiplantae; phylum Streptophyta; class Magnoliopsida; order Fabales; family Fabaceae; genus Leucaena; species Leucaena leucocephala. Next base: position 20,980,408 of record CM073520.1, read on the forward strand.
GATCATACCAGCACTAATGCACCGGATCCCATCAGAACTCCGCAGTCAAGCGTGCTTGGGCGAGAGTAGTACTAGGATGGGTGACCTCCTGGGAAGTCCTCGTGTTGCACCCCTTTTTCGCGGCCGAAATCCGTGCGAGTCCAAACTATGCAGTTAAGCGTGCTTGGGAGAGAGTAGTACTTGGATGGGTGACCTCCTGGGAAGTCCTCGTGTTGCACCCCTTTTTATGATGGCAAAATCCATTGGAGTGTAAACTCCTCAATTAAGCACGATGAGTACGGTTTGTTCAGTCATCGTATTGCTCTCCAGGATTTTTATGATGAGATCCGTATGGATGCCAATATATGCATTGATCGCGATCTCCCTATCGGGTGCGATCATACCAGCACTAATGCACCGGATCCCATCAGAACTCCGCAGTCAAGCGTGCTTGGGCGAGAGTAGTACTAGGATGGGTGACCTCCTGGGAAGTCCTCGTGTTGCACCCCTTTTTCGCGGCCGAAATCCGTGCGAGTCCAAACTATGCAGTTAAGCGTGCTTGGGAGAGAGTAGTACTTGGATGGGTGACCTCCTGGGAAGTCCTCGTGTTGCACCCCTTTTTATGATGGCAAAATCCATTGGAGTGTAAACTCCTCAATTAAGCACGATGAGTACGGTTTGTTCAGTCATCGTATTGCTCTCCAGGATTTTTATGATGAGATCCGTATGGATGCCAATATATGCATTGATCGCGATCTCCCTATCGGGTGCGATCATACCAGCACTAATGCACCGGATCCCATCAGAACTCCGCAGTCAAGCGTGCTTGGGCGAGAGTAGTACTAGGATGGGTGACCTCCTGGGAAGTCCTCGTGTTGCACCCCTTTTTCGCGGCCGAAATCCGTGCGAGTCCAAACTATGCAGTTAAGCGTGCTTGGGAGAGAGTAGTACTTGGATGGGTGACCTCCTGGGAAGTCCTCGTGTTGCACCCCTTTTTATGATGGCAAAATCCATTGGAGTGTAAACTCCTCAATTAAGCACGATGAGTACGGTTTGTTCAGTCATCGTATTGCTCTCCAGGATTTTTATGATGAGATCCGTATGGATGCCAATATATGCATTGATCGCGATCTCCCTATCGGGTGCGATCATACCAGCACAAATGCACCGGATCCCATCAGAACTCCGCAGTCAAGCGTGCTTGGGCGAGAGTAGTACTAGGATGGGTGACCTCCTGGGAAGTCCTCGTGTTGCACCCCTTTTTCGCGGCCGAAATCCGTGCGAGTCCAAACTATGCAGTTAAGCGTGCTTGGGAGAGAGTAGTACTTGGATGGGTGACCTCCTGGGAAGTCCTCGTGTTGCACCCCTTTTTATGATGGCAAAATCCATTGGAGTGTAAACTCCTCAATTAAGCACGATGAGTACGGTTTGTTCAGTCATCGTATTGCTCTCCAGGATTTTTATGATGAGATCCGTATGGATGCCAATATATGCATTGATCGCGATCTCCCTATCGGGTGCGATCATACCAGCACTAATGCACCGGATCCCATCAGAACTCCGCAGTCAAGCGTGCTTGGGCGAGAGTAGTACTAGGATGGGTGACCTCCTGGGAAGTCCTCGTGTTGCACCCCTTTTTCGCGGCCGAAATCCGTGCGAGTCCAAACTATGCAGTTAAGCGTGCTTGGGAGAGAGTAGTACTTGGATGGGTGACCTCCTGGGAAGTCCTCGTGTTGCACCCCTTTTTATGATGGCAAAATCCATTGGAGTGTAAACTCCTCAATTAAGCACGATGAGTACGGTTTGTTCAGTCATCGTATTGCTCTCCAGGATTTTTATGATGAGATCCGTATGGATGCCAATATATGCATTGATCGCGATCTCCCTATCGGGTGCGATCATACCAGCACTAATGCACCGGATCCCATCAGAACTCCGCAGTCAAGCGTGCTTGGGCGAGAGTAGTACTAGGATGGGTGACCTCCTGGGAAGTCCTCGTGTTGCACCCCTTTTTCGCGGCCGAAATCCGTGCGAGTCCAAACTATGCAGTTAAGCGTGCTTGGGAGAGAGTAGTACTTGGATGGGTGACCTCCTGGGAAGTCCTCGTGTTGCACCCCTTTTTATGATGGCAAAATCCATTGGAGTGTAAACTCCTCAATTAAGCACGATGAGTACGGTTTGTTCAGTCATCGTATTGCTCTCCAGGATTTTTATGATGAGATCCGTATGGATGCCAATATATGCATTGATCGCGATCTCCCTATCGGGTGCGATCATACCAGCACTAATGCACCGGATCCCATCAGAACTCCGCAGTCAAGCGTGCTTGGGCGAGAGTAGTACTAGGATGGGTGACCTCCTGGGAAGTCCTCGTGTTGCACCCCTTTTTCGCGGCCGAAATCCGTGCGAGTCCAAACTATGCAGTTAAGCGTGCTTGGGAGAGAGTAGTACTTGGATGGGTGACCTCCTGGGAAGTCCTCGTGTTGCACCCCTTTTTATGATGGCAAAATCCATTGGAGTGTAAACTCCTCAATTAAGCACGATGAGTACGGTTTGTTCAGTCATCGTATTGCTCTCCAGGATTTTTATGATGAGATCCGTATGGATGCCAGTATATGCATTGATCGCGATCTCCCTATCGGGTGCGATCATACCAGCACTAATGCACCGGATCCCATCAGAACTCCGCAGTCAAGCGTGCTTGGGCGAGAGTAGTACTAGGATGGGTGACCTCCTGGGAAGTCCTCGTGTTGCACCCCTTTTTCGCGGCCGAAATCCGTGCGAGTCCAAACTATGCAGTTAAGCGTGCTTGGGAGAGAGTAGTACTTGGATGGGTGACCTCCTGGGAAGTCCTCGTGTTGCACCCCTTTTTATGATGGCAAAATCCATTGGAGTGTAAACTCCTCAATTAAGCACGATGAGTACGGTTTGTTCAGTCATCGTATTGCTCTCCAGGATTTTTATGATGAGATCCGTATGGATGCCAATATATGCATTGATCGCGATCTCCCTATCGGGTGCGATCATACCAGCACAAATGCACCGGATCCCATCAGAACTCCGCAGTCAAGCGTGCTTGGGCGAGAGTAGTACTAGGATGGGTGACCTCCTGGGAAGTCCTCGTGTTGCACCCCTTTTTCGCGGCCGAAATCCTTGCGAGTCCAAACTATGCAGTTAAGCGTGCTTGGGAGAGAGTAGTACTTGGATGGGTGACCTCCTGGGAAGTCCTCGTGTTGCACCCCTTTTTATGATGGCAAAATCCATTGGAGTGTAAACTCCTCAATTAAGCACGATGAGTACGGTTTGTTCAGTCATCGTATTGCTCTCCAGGATTTTTATGATGAGATCCGTATGGATGCCAATATATGCATTGATCGCGATCTCCCTATCGGGTGCGATCATACCAGCACTAATGCACCGGATCCCATCAGAACTCCGCAGTCAAGCGTGCTTGGGCGAGAGTAGTACTAGGATGGGTGACCTCCTGGGAAGTCCTCGTGTTGCACCCCTTTTTCGCGGCCGAAATCCGTGCGAGTCCAAACTATGCAGTTAAGCGTGCTTGGGAGAGAGTAGTACTTGGATGGGTGACCTCCTGGGAAGTCCTCGTGTTGCACCCCTTTTTATGATGGCAAAATCCATTGGAGTGTAAACTCCTCAATTAAGCACGATGAGTACGGTTTGTTCAGTCATCGTATTGCTCTCCAGGATTTTTATGATGAGATCCGTATGGATGCCAATATATGCATTGATCGCGATCTCCCTATCGGGTGCGATCATACCAGCACTAGGATGTGATCATCAGAACTCCGCAGTCAAGCGTGCTTGGGCGAGAGTAGTACTAGGATGGGTGACCTCCTGGGAAGTCCTCGTGTTGCACCCCTTTTTCGCGGCCGAAATCCTTGCGAGTCCAAACTATGCAGTTAAGCGTGCTTGGGAGAGAGTAGTACTTGGATGGGTGACCTCCTGGGAAGTCCTCGTGTTGCACCCCTTTTTATGATGGCAAAATCCATTGGAGTGTAAACTCCTCAATTAAGCACGATGAGTACGGTTTGTTCAGTCATCGTATTGCTCTCCAGGATTTTTATGATGAGATCCGTATGGATGCCAATATATGCATTGATCGCGATCTCCCTATCGGGTGCGATCATACCAGCACTAATGCACCGGATCCCATCAGAACTCCGCAGTCAAGCGTGCTTGGGCGAGAGTAGTACTAGGATGGGTGACCTCCTGGGAAGTCCTCGTGTTGCACCCCTTTTTCGCGGCCGAAATCCGTGCGAGTCCAAACTATGCAGTTAAGCGTGCTTGGGAGAGAGTAGTACTTGGATGGGTGACCTCCTGGGAAGTCCTCGTGTTGCACCCCTTTTTATGATGGCAAAATCCATTGGAGTGTAAACTCCTCAATTAAGCACGATGAGTACGGTTTGTTCAGTCATCGTATTGCTCTCCAGGATTTTTATGATGAGATCCGTATGGATGCCAATATATGCATTGATCGCGATCTCCCTATCGGGTGCGATCATACCAGCACTAGGATGTGATCATCAGAACTCCGCAGTCAAGCGTGCTTGGGCGAGAGTAGTACTAGGATGGGTGACCTCCTGGGAAGTCCTCGTGTTGCACCCCTTTTTCGCGGCCGAAATCCTTGCGAGTCCAAACTATGCAGTTAAGCGTGCTTGGGAGAGAGTAGTACTTGGATGGGTGACCTCCTGGGAAGTCCTCGTGTTGCACCCCTTTTTATGATGGCAAAATCCATTGGAGTGTAAACTCCTCAATTAAGCACGATGAGTACGGTTTGTTCAGTCATCGTATTGCTCTCCAGGATTTTTATGATGAGATCCGTATGGATGCCAATATATGCATTGATCGCGATCTCCCTATCGGGTGCGATCATACCAGCACTAATGCACCGGATCCCATCAGAACTCCGCAGTCAAGCGTGCTTGGGCGAGAGTAGTACTAGGATGGGTGACCTCCTGGGAAGTCCTCGTGTTGCACCCCTTTTTCGCGGCCGAAATCCGTGCGAGTCCAAACTATGCAGTTAAGCGTGCTTGGGAGAGAGTAGTACTTGGATGGGTGACCTCCTGGGAAGTCCTCGTGTTGCACCCCTTTTTATGATGGCAAAATCCATTGGAGTGTAAACTCCTCAATTAAGCACGATGAGTACGGTTTGTTCAGTCATCGTCTTGCTCTCCAGGATTTTTATGATGAGATCCGTATGGATGCCAATATATGCATTGATCGCGATCTCCCTATCGGGTGCGATCATACCAGCACTAATGCACCGGATCCCATCAGAACTCCGCAGTCAAGCGTGCTTGGGCGAGAGTAGTACTAGGATGGGTGACCTCCTGGGAAGTCCTCGTGTTGCACCCCTTTTTCGCGGCCGAAATCCGTGCGAGTCCAAACTATGCAGTTAAGCGTGCTTGGGAGAGAGTAGTACTTGGATGGGTGACCTCCTGGGAAGTCCTCGTGTTGCACCCCTTTTTATGATGGCAAAATCCATTGGAGTGTAAACTCCTCAATTAAGCACGATGAGTACGGTTTGTTCAGTCATCGTATTGCTCTCCAGGATTTTTATGATGAGATCCGTATGGATGCCAATATATGCATTGATCGCGATCTCCCTATCGGGTGCGATCATACCAGCACAAATGCACCGGATCCCATCAGAACTCCGCAGTCAAGCGTGCTTGGGCGAGAGTAGTACTAGGATGGGTGACCTCCTGGGAAGTCCTCGTGTTGCACCCCTTTTTCGCGGCCGAAATCCGTGCGAGTCCAAACTATGCAGTTAAGCGTGCTTGGGAGAGAGTAGTACTTGGATGGGTGACCTCCTGGGAAGTCCTCGTGTTGCACCCCTTTTTATGATGGCAAAATCCATTGGAGTGTAAACTCCTCAATTAAGCACGATGAGTACGGTTTGTTCAGTCATCGTCTTGCTCTCCAGGATTTTTATGATGAGATCCGTATGGATGCCAATATATGCATTGATCGCGATCTCCCTATCGGGTGCGATCATACCAGCACTAATGCACCGGATCCCATCAGAACTCCGCAGTCAAGCGTGCTTGGGCGAGAGTAGTACTAGGATGGGTGACCTCCTGGGAAGTCCTCGTGTTGCACCCCTTTTTCGCGGCCGAAATCCGTGCGAGTCCAAACTATGCAGTTAAGCGTGCTTGGGAGAGAGTAGTACTTGGATGGGTGACCTCCTGGGAAGTCCTCGTGTTGCACCCCTTTTTATGATGGCAAAATCCATTGGAGTGTAAACTCCTCAATTAAGCACGATGAGTACGGTTTGTTCAGTCATCGTATTGCTCTCCAGGATTTTTATGATGAGATCCGTATGGATGCCAATATATGCATTGATCGCGATCTCCCTATCGGGTGCGATCATACCAGCACAAATGCACCGGATCCCATCAGAACTCCGCAGTCAAGCGTGCTTGGGCGAGAGTAGTACTAGGATGGGTGACCTCCTGGGAAGTCCTCGTGTTGCACCCCTTTTTCGCGGCCGAAATCCTTGCGAGTCCAAACTATGCAGTTAAGCGTGCTTGGGAGAGAGTAGTACTTGGATGGGTGACCTCCTGGGAAGTCCTCGTGTTGCACCCCTTTTTATGATGGCAAAATCCATTGGAGTGTAAACTCCTCAATTAAGCACGATGAGTACGGTTTGTTCAGTCATCGTATTGCTCTCCAGGATTTTTATGATGAGATCCGTATGGATGCCAATATATGCATTGATCGCGATCTCCCTATCGGGTGCGATCATACCAGCACTAATGCACCGGATCCCATCAGAACTCCGCAGTCAAGCGTGCTTGGGCGAGAGTAGTACTAGGATGGGTGACCTCCTGGGAAGTCCTCGTGTTGCACCCCTTTTTCGCGGCCGAAATCCGTGCGAGTCCAAACTATGCAGTTAAGCGTGCTTGGGAGAGAGTAGTACTTGGATGGGTGACCTCCTGGGAAGTCCTCGTGTTGCACCCCTTTTTATGATGGCAAAATCCATTGGAGTGTAAACTCCTCAATTAAGCACGATGAGTACGGTTTGTTCAGTCATCGTATTGCTCTCCAGGATTTTTATGATGAGATCCGTATGGATGCCAATATATGCATTGATCGCGATCTCCCTATCGGGTGCGATCATACCAGCACTAGGATGTGATCATCAGAACTCCGCAGTCAAGCGTGCTTGGGCGAGAGTAGTACTAGGATGGGTGACCTCCTGGGAAGTCCTCGTGTTGCACCCCTTTTTCGCGGCCGAAATCCTTGCGAGTCCAAACTATGCAGTTAAGCGTGCTTGGGAGAGAGTAGTACTTGGATGGGTGACCTCCTGGGAAGTCCTCGTGTTGCACCCCTTTTTATGATGGCAAAATCCATTGGAGTGTAAACTCCTCAATTAAGCACGATGAGTACGGTTTGTTCAGTCATCGTATTGCTCTCCAGGATTTTTATGATGAGATCCGTATGGATGCCAATATATGCATTGATCGCGATCTCCCTATCGGGTGCGATCATACCAGCACTAATGCACCGGATCCCATCAGAACTCCGCAGTCAAGCGTGCTTGGGCGAGAGTAGTACTAGGATGGGTGACCTCCTGGGAAGTCCTCGTGTTGCACCCCTTTTTCGCGGCCGAAATCCGTGCGAGTCCAAACTATGCAGTTAAGCGTGCTTGGGAGAGAGTAGTACTTGGATGGGTGACCTCCTGGGAAGTCCTCGTGTTGCACCCCTTTTTATGATGGCAAAATCCATTGGAGTGTAAACTCCTCAATTAAGCACGATGAGTACGGTTTGTTCAGTCATCGTCTTGCTCTCCAGGATTTTTATGATGAGATCCGTATGGATGCCAATATATGCATTGATCGCGATCTCCCTATCGGGTGCGATCATACCAGCACTAATGCACCGGATCCCATCAGAACTCCGCAGTCAAGCGTGCTTGGGCGAGAGTAGTACTAGGATGGGTGACCTCCTGGGAAGTCCTCGTGTTGCACCCCTTTTTCGCGGCCGAAATCCGTGCGAGTCCAAACTATGCAGTTAAGCGTGCTTGGGAGAGAGTAGTACTTGGATGGGTGACCTCCTGGGAAGTCCTCGTGTTGCACCCCTTTTTATGATGGCAAAATCCATTGGAGTGTAAACTCCTCAATTAAGCACGATGAGTACGGTTTGTTCAGTCATCGTATTGCTCTCCAGGATTTTTATGATGAGATCCGTATGGATGCCAATATATGCATTGATCGCGATCTCCCTATCGGGTGCGATCATACCAGCACAAATGCACCGGATCCCATCAGAACTCCGCAGTCAAGCGTGCTTGGGCGAGAGTAGTACTAGGATGGGTGACCTCCTGGGAAGTCCTCGTGTTGCACCCCTTTTTCGCGGCCGAAATCCTTGCGAGTCCAAACTATGCAGTTAAGCGTGCTTGGGAGAGAGTAGTACTTGGATGGGTGACCTCCTGGGAAGTCCTCGTGTTGCACCCCTTTTTATGATGGCAAAATCCATTGGAGTGTAAACTCCTCAATTAAGCACGATGAGTACGGTTTGTTCAGTCATCGTATTGCTCTCCAGGATTTTTATGATGAGATCCGTATGGATGCCAATATATGCATTGATCGCGATCTCCCTATCGGGTGCGATCATACCAGCACTAATGCACCGGATCCCATCAGAACTCCGCAGTCAAGCGTGCTTGGGCGAGAGTAGTACTAGGATGGGTGACCTCCTGGGAAGTCCTCGTGTTGCACCCCTTTTTCGCGGCCGAAATCCGTGCGAGTCCAAACTATGCAGTTAAGCGTGCTTGGGAGAGAGTAGTACTTGGATGGGTGACCTCCTGGGAAGTCCTCGTGTTGCACCCCTTTTTATGATGGCAAAATCCATTGGAGTGTAAACTCCTCAATTAAGCACGATGAGTACGGTTTGTTCAGTCATCGTATTGCTCTCCAGGATTTTTATGATGAGATCCGTATGGATGCCAATATATGCATTGATCGCGATCTCCCTATCGGGTGCGATCATACCAGCACTAGGATGTGATCATCAGAACTCCGCAGTCAAGCGTGCTTGGGCGAGAGTAGTACTAGGATGGGTGACCTCCTGGGAAGTCCTCGTGTTGCACCCCTTTTTCGCGGCCGAAATCCTTGCGAGTCCAAACTATGCAGTTAAGCGTGCTTGGGAGAGAGTAGTACTTGGATGGGTGACCTCCTGGGAAGTCCTCGTGTTGCACCCCTTTTTATGATGGCAAAATCCATTGGAGTGTAAACTCCTCAATTAAGCACGATGAGTACGGTTTGTTCAGTCATCGTATTGCTCTCCAGGATTTTTATGATGAGATCCGTATGGATGCCAATATATGCATTGATCGCGATCTCCCTATCGGGTGCGATCATACCAGCACTAATGCACCGGATCCCATCAGAACTCCGCAGTCAAGCGTGCTTGGGCGAGAGTAGTACTAGGATGGGTGACCTCCTGGGAAGTCCTCGTGTTGCACCCCTTTTTCGCGGCCGAAATCCGTGCGAGTCCAAACTATGCAGTTAAGCGTGCTTGGGAGAGAGTAGTACTTGGATGGGTGACCTCCTGGGAAGTCCTCGTGTTGCACCCCTTTTTATGATGGCAAAATCCATTGGAGTGTAAACTCCTCAATTAAGCACGATGAGTACGGTTTGTTCAGTCATCGTATTGCTCTCCAGGATTTTTATGATGAGATCCGTATGGATGCCAATATATGCATTGATCACGATCTCCCTATCGGGTGTGATCATACCAGCACTAATGCACCGGATCCCATCAGAACTCCGCAGTAAAGCGTGCTTGGGCGAGAGTAGTACTAGGATGGGTGACCTCCTGGGAAGTCCTCGTGTTGCACCCCTTTTTCGCGGCCGAAATCCGTGCGAGTCCAAACTATGCAGTTAAGCGTGCTTGGGCGAGAGTAGTACTAGGATGGGTGACCTCCTGGGAAGTCCTCGTGTTGCACCCCTTTTTCGCGGCCGAAATCCGTGCGAGTCCAAACTATGCAGTTAAGCGTGCTTGGGCGAGAGTAGTACTAGGATGGGTGACCTCCTGGGAAGTCCTCGTGTTGCACCCCTTTTTCGCGGCCGAAATCCGTGCGAGTCCAAACTATGCAGTTAAGCGTGCTTGGGCGAGAGTAGTACTAGGATGGGTGACCTCCTGGGAAGTCCTCGTGTTGCACCCCTTTTTCGCGGCCGAAATCCGTGCGAGTCCAAACTATGCAGTTAAGCGTGCTTGGGAGAGAGTAGTACTTGGATGGGTGACCTCCTGGGAAGTCCTCGTGTTGCACCCCTTTTTATGATGGCAAAATCCATTGGAGTGTAAACTCCTCAATTAAGCACGATGAGTACGGTTTGTTCAGTCATCGTATTGCTCTCCAGGATTTTTATGATGAGATCCGTATGGATGCCAATATATGCATTGATCGCGATCTCCCTATCGGGTGCGATCATACCAGCACTAGGATGTGATCATCAGAACTCCGCAGTCAAGCGTGCTTGGGCGAGAGTAGTACTAGGATGGGTGACCTCCTGGGAAGTCCTCGTGTTGCACCCCTTTTTCGCGGCCGAAATCCTTGCGAGTCCAAACTATGCAATTAAGCGTGCTTGGGAGAGAGTAGTACTTGGATGGGTGACCTCCTGGGAAGTCCTCGTGTTGCACCCCTTTTTATGATGGCAAAATCCATTGGAGTGTAAACTCCTCAATTAAGCACGATGAGTACGGTTTGTTCAGTCATCGTATTGCTCTCCAGGATTTTTATGATGAGATCCGTATGGATGCCAATATATGCATTGATCGCGATCTCCCTATCGGGTGCGATCATACCAGCACTAATGCACCGGATCCCATCAGAACTCCGCAGTCAAGCGTGCTTGGGCGAGAGTAGTACTAGGATGGGTGACCTCCTGGGAAGTCCTCGTGTTGCACCCCTTTTTCGCGGCCGAAATCCGTGCGAGTCCAAACTATGCAGTTAAGCGTGCTTGGGAGAGAGTAGTACTTGGATGGGTGACCTCCTGGGAAGTCCTCGTGTTGCACCCCTTTTTATGATGGCAAAATCCATTGGAGTGTAAACTCCTCAATTAAGCACGATGAGTACGGTTTGTTCAGTCATCGTATTGCTCTCCAGGATTTTTATGATGAGATCCGTATGGATGCCAATATATGCATTGATCGCGATCTCCCTATCGGGTGTGATCATACCAGCACTAATGCACCGGATCCCATCAGAACTCCGCAGTTAAGCGTGCTTGGGCGAGAGTAGTACTAGGATGGGTGACCTCCTGGGAAGTCCTCGTGTTGCACCCCTTTTTCGCGGCCGAAATCCGTGCGAGTCCAAACTATGCAGTTAAGCGTGCTTGGGAGAGAGTAGTACTTGGATGGGTGACCTCCTGGGAAGTCCTCGTGTTGCACCCCTTTTTATGATGGCAAAATCCATTGGAGTGTAAACTCCTCAATTAAGCACGATGAGTACGGTTTGTTCAGTCATCGTATTGCTCTCCAGGATTTTTATGATGAGATCCGTATGGATGCCAATATATGCATTGATCGCGATCTCCCTATCGGGTGCGATCATACCAGCACTAGTGCACCGGATCCCATCAGAACTCCGCAGTCAAGCGTGCTTGGGCGAGAGTAGTACTAGGATGGGTGACCTCCTGGGAAGTCCTCGTGTTGCACCCCTTTTTCGCGGCCGAAATCCGTGCGAGTCCAAACTATGCAGTTAAGCGTGCTTGGGAGAGAGTAGTACTTGGATGGGTGACCTCCTGGGAAGTCCTCGTGTTGCACCCCTTTTTATGATGGCAAAATCCATTGGAGTGTAAACTCCTCAATTAAGCACGATGAGTACGGTTTGTTCAGTCATCGTCTTGCTCTCCAGGATTTTTATGATGAGATCCGTATGGATGCCAATATATGCATTGATCGCGATCTCCCTATCGGGTGCGATCATACCAGCACTAATGCACCGGATCCCATCAGAACTCCGCAGTCAAGCGTGCTTGGGCGAGAGTAGTACTAGGATGGGTGACCTCCTGGGAAGTCCTCGTGTTGCACCCCTTTTTCGCGGCCGAAATCCGTGCGAGTCCAAACTATGCAGTTAAGCGTGCTTGGGAGAGAGTAGTACTTGGATGGGTGACCTCCTGGGAAGTCCTCGTGTTGCACCCCTTTTTATGATGGCAAAATCCATTGGAGTGTAAACTCCTCAATTAAGCACGATGAGTACGGTTTGTTCAGTCATCGTATTGCTCCCCAGGATTTTTATGATGAGATCCGTATGGATGCCAATATATGCATTGATCGCGATCTCCCTATCGGGTGCGATCATACCAGCACTAGTGCACCGGATCCCATCAGAACTCCGCAGTCAAGCGTGCTTGGGCGAGAGTAGTACTAGGATGGGTGACCTCCTGGGAAGTCCTCGTGTTGCACCCCTTTTTCGCGGCCGAAATCCGTGCGAGTCCAAACTATGCAGTTAAGCGTGCTTGGGAGAGAGTAGTACTTGGATGGGTGACCTCCTGGGAAGTCCTCGTGTTGCACCCCTTTTTATGATGGCAAAATCCATTGGAGTGTAAACTCCTCAATTAAGCACGATGAGTACGGTTTGTTCAGTCATCGTCTTGCTCTCCAGGATTTTTATGATGAGATCCGTATGGATGCCAATATATGCATTGATCGCGATCTCCCTATCGGGTGCGATCATACCAGCACTAATGCACCGGATCCCATCAGAACTCCGCAGTCAAGCGTGCTTGGGCGAGAGTAGTACTAGGATGGGTGACCTCCTGGGAAGTCCTCGTGTTGCACCCCTTTTTCGCGGCCGAAATCCGTGCGAGTCCAAACTATGCAGTTAAGCGTGCTTGGGAGAGAGTAGTACTTGGATGGGTGACCTCCTGGGAAGTCCTCGTGTTGCACCCCTTTTTATGATGGCAAAATCCATTGGAGTGTAAACTCCTCAATTAAGCACGATGAGTACGGTTTGTTCAGTCATCGTCTTGCTCTCCAGGATTTTTATGATGAGATCCGTATGGATGCCAATATATGCATTGATCGCGATCTCCCTATCGGGTGCGATCATACCAGCACTAATGCACCGGATCCCATCAGAACTCTGCAGTCAAGCGTGCTTGGGCGAGAGTAGTACTAGGATGGGTGACCTCCTGGGAAGTCCTCGTGTTGCACCCCTTTTTCGCGGCCGAAATCCGTGCGAGTCCAAACTATGCAGTTAAGCGTGCTTGGGAGAGAGTAGTACTTGGATGGGTGACCTCCTGGGAAGTCCTCGTGTTGCACCCCTTTTTATGATGGCAAAATCCATTGGAGTGTAAACTCCTCAATTAAGCACGATGAGTACGGTTTGTTCAGTCATCGTATTGCTCTCCAGGATTTTTATGATGAGATCCGTATGGATGCCAATATATGCATTGATCGCGATCTCCCTATCGGGTGCGATCATACCAGCACTAGTGCACCGGATCCCATCAGAACTCCGCAGTCAAGCGTGCTTGGGCGAGAGTAGTACTAGGATGGGTGACCTCCTGGGAAGTCCTCGTGTTGCACCCCTTTTTCGCGGCCGAAATCCGTGCGAGTCCAAACTATGCAGTTAAGCGTGCTTGGGAGAGAGTAGTACTTGGATGGGTGACCTCCTGGGAAGTCCTCGTGTTGCACCCCTTTTTATGATGGCAAAATCCATTGGAGTGTAAACTCCTCAATTAAGCACGATGAGTACGGTTTGTTCAGTCATCGTCTTGCTCTCCAGGATTTTTATGATGAGATCCGTATGGATGCCAATATATGCATTGATCGCGATCTCCCTATCGGGTGCGATCATACCAGCACTAATGCACCGGATCCCATCAGAACTCTGCAGTCAAGCGTGCTTGGGCGAGAGTAGTACTAGGATGGGTGACCTCCTGGGAAGTCCTCGTGTTGCACCCCTTTTTCGCGGCCGAAATCCGTGCGAGTCCAAACTATGCAGTTAAGCGTGCTTGGGAGAGAGTAGTACTTGGATGGGTGACCTCCTGGGAAGTCCTCGTGTTGCACCCCTTTTTATGATGGCAAAATCCATTGGAGTGTAAACTCCTCAATTAAGCACGATGAGTACGGTTTGTTCAGTCATCGTATTGCTCTCCAGGATTTTTATGATGAGATCCGTATGGATGCCAATATATGCATTGATCGCGATCTCCCTATCGGGTGCGATCATACCAGCACTAGTGCACCGGATCCCATCAGAACTCCGCAGTCAAGCGTGCTTGGGCGAGAGTAGTACTAGGATGGGTGACCTCCTGGGAAGTCCTCGTGTTGCACCCCTTTTTCGCGGCCGAAATCCGTGCGAGTCCAAACTATGCAGTTAAGCGTGCTTGGGAGAGAGTAGTACTTGGATGGGTGACCTCCTGGGAAGTCCTCGTGTTGCACCCCTTTTTATGATGGCAAAATCCATTGGAGTGTAAACTCCTCAATTAAGCACGATGAGTACGGTTTGTTCAGTCATCGTCTTGCTCTCCAGGATTTTTATGATGAGATCCGTATGGATGCCAATATATGCATTGATCGCGATCTCCCTATCGGGTGCGATCATACCAGCACTAATGCACCGGATCCCATCAGAACTCCGCAGTCAAGCGTGCTTGGGCGAGAGTAGTACTAGGATGGGTGACCTCCTGGGAAGTCCTCGTGTTGCACCCCTTTTTCGCGGCCGAAATCCGTGCGAGTCCAAACTATGCAGTTAAGCGTGCTTGGGAGAGAGTAGTACTTGGATGGGTGACCTCCTGGGAAGTCCTCGTGTTGCACCCCTTTTTATGATGGCAAAATCCATTGGAGTGTAAACTCCTCAATTAAGCACGATGAGTACGGTTTGTTCAGTCATCGTATTGCTCTCCAGGATTTTTATGATGAGATCCGTATGGATGCCAATATATGCATTGATCGCGATCTCCCTATCGGGTGCGATCATACCAGCACTAATGCACCGGATCCCATCAGAACTCCGCAGTCAAGCGTGCTTGGGCGAGAGTAGTACTAGGATGGGTGACCTCCTGGGAAGTCCTCGTGTTGCACCCCTTTTTCGCGGCCGAAATCCGTGCGAGTCCAAACTATGCAGTTAAGCGTGCTTGGGAGAGAGTAGTACTTGGATGGGTGACCTCCTGGGAAGTCCTCGTGTTGCACCCCTTTTTATGATGGCAAAATCCATTGGAGTGTAAACTCCTCAATTAAGCACGATGAGTACGGTTTGTTCAGTCATCGTATTGCTCTCCAGGATTTTTATGATGAGATCCGTATGGATGCCAATATATGCATTGATCGCGATCTCCCTATCGGGTGCGATCATACCAGCACTAATGCACCGGATCCCATCAGAACTCCGCAGTCAAGCGTGCTTGGGCGAGAGTAGTACTAGGATGGGTGACCTCCTGGGAAGTCCTCGTGTTGCACCCCTTTTTCGCGGCCGAAATCCGTGCGAGTCCAAACTATGCAGTTAAGCGTGCTTGGGAGAGAGTAGTACTTGGATGGGTGACCTCCTGGGAAGTCCTCGTGTTGCACCCCTTTTTATGATGGCAAAATCCATTGGAGTGTAAACTCCTCAATTAAGCACGATGAGTACGGTTTGTTCAGTCATCGTATTGCTCTCCAGGATTTTTATGATGAGATCCGTATGGATGCCAATATATGCATTGATCACGATCTCCCTATCGGGTGTGATCATACCAGCACTAATGCACCGGATCCCATCAGAACTCCGCAGTAAAGCGTGCTTGGGCGAGAGTAGTACTAGGATGGGTGACCTCCTGGGAAGTCCTCGTGTTGCACCCCTTTTTCGCGGCCGAAATCCGTGCGAGTCCAAACTATGCAGTTAAGCGTGCTTGGGCGAGAGTAGTACTAGGATGGGTGACCTCCTGGGAAGTCCTCGTGTTGCACCCCTTTTTCGCGGCCGAAATCCGTGCGAGTCCAAACTATGCAGTTAAGCGTGCTTGGGAGAGAGTAGTACTTGGATGGGTGACCTCCTGGGAAGTCCTCGTGTTGCACCCCTTTTTATGATGGCAAAATCCATTGGAGTGTAAACTCCTCAATTAAGCACGATGAGTACGGTTTGTTCAGTCATCGTATTGCTCTCCAGGATTTTATGATGAGATCCGTATGGATGCCAATATATGCATTGATCGCGATCTCCCTATCGGGTGCGATCATACCAGCACTAGTGCACCGGATCCCATCAGAACTCCGCAGTCAAGCGTGCTTGGGCGAGAGTAGTACTAGGATGGGTGACCTCCTGGGAAGTCCTCGTGTTGCACCCCTTTTTCGCGGCCGAAATCCATGCGAGTCCAAACTATGCAGTTAAGCGTGCTTGGGAGAGAGTAGTACTTGGATGGGTGACCTCCTGGGAAGTCCTCGTGTTGCACCCCTTTTTATGATGGCAAAATCCATTGGAGTGTAAACTCCTCAATTAAGCACGATGAGTACGGTTTGTTCAGTCATCGTATTGCTCTCCAGGATTTTTATGATGAGATCCGTATGGATGCCAATATATGCATTGATCGCGATCTCCCTATCGGGTGCGATCATACCAGCACTAGTGCACCGGATCCCATCAGAACTCCGCAGTCAAGCGTGCTTGGGCGAGAGTAGTACTAGGATGGGTGACCTCCTGGGAAGTCCTCGTGTTGCACCCCTTTTTCGCGGCCGAAATCCGTGCGAGTCCAAACTATGCAGTTAAGCGTGCTTGGGAGAGAGTAGTACTTGGATGGGTGACCTCCTGGGAAGTCCTCGTGTTGCACCCCTTTTTATGATGGCAAAATCCATTGGAGTGTAAACTCCTCAATTAAACACGATGAGTACGGTTTGTTCAGTCATCGTCTTGCTCTCCAGGATTTTTATGATGAGATCCGTATGGATGCCAATATATGCATTGATCGCGATCTCCCTATCGAGTGCGATCATACCAGCACTAATGCACCGGATCCCATCAGAACTCCGCAGTTAAGCGTGCTTGGGCGAGAGTAGTACTAGGATGGGTGACCTCCTGGGAAGTCCTCGTGTTGCACCCCTTTTTCGCGGCCGAAATCCGTGCGAGTCCAAACTATGCAGTTAAGCGTGCTTGGGAGAGAGTAGTACTTGGATGGGTGACCTCCTGGGAAGTCCTCGTGTTGCACCCCTTTTTATGATGGCAAAATCCATTGGAGTGTAAACTCCTCAATTAAGCACGATGAGTACGGTTTGTTCAGTCATCGTATTGCTCTCCAGGATTTTTATGATGAGATCCGTATGGATGCCAATATATGCATTGATCGCGATCTCCCTATCGGGTGCGATCATACCAGCACTAATGCACCGGATCCCATCAGAACTCCGCAGTCAAGCGTGCTTGGGCGAGAGTAGTACTAGGATGGGTGACCTCCTGGGAAGTCCTCGTGTTGCACCCCTTTTTCGCGGCCGAAATCCGTGCGAGTCCAAACTATGCAGTTAAGCGCGCTTGGGAGAGAGTAGTACTTGGATGGGTGACCTCCTGGGAAGTCCTCGTGTTGCACCCCTTTTTATGATGGCAAAATCCATTGGAGTGTAAACTCCTCAATTAAGCACGATGAGTACGGTTTGTTCAGTCATCGTATTGCTCTCCAGGATTTTTATGATGAGATCCGTATGGATGCCAATATATGCATTGATCACGATCTCCCTATCGGGTGTGATCATACCAGCACTAATGCACCGGATCCCATCAGAACTCCGCAGTAAAGCGTGCTTGGGCGAGAGTAGTACTAGGATGGGTGACCTCCTGGGAAGTCCTCGTGTTGCACCCCTTTTTCGCGGCCGAAATCCGTGCGAGTCCAAACTATGCAGTTAAGCGTGCTTGGGCGAGAGTAGTACTAGGATGGGTGACCTCCTGGGAAGTCCTCGTGTTGCACCCCTTTTTCGCGGCCGAAATCCGTGCGAGTCCAAACTATGCAGTTAAGCGTGCTTGGGAGAGAGTAGTACTTGGATGGGTGACCTCCTGGGAAGTCCTCGTGTTGCACCCCTTTTTATGATGGCAAAATCCATTGGAGTGTAAACTCCTCAATTAAGCACGATGAGTACGGTTTGTTCAGTCATCGTATTGCTCTCCAGGATTTTATGATGAGATCCGTATGGATGCCAATATATGCATTGATCGCGATCTCCCTATCGGGTGCGATCATACCAGCACTAGTGCACCGGATCCCATCAGAACTCCGCAGTCAAGCGTGCTTGGGCGAGAGTAGTACTAGGATGGGTGACCTCCTGGGAAGTCCTCGTGTTGCACCCCTTTTTCGCGGCCGAAATCCGTGCGAGTCCAAACTATGCAGTTAAGCGTGCTTGGGAGAGAGTAGTACTTGGATGGGTGACCTCCTGGGAAGTCCTCGTGTTGCACCCCTTTTTATGATGGCAAAATCCATTGGAGTGTAAACTCCTCAATTAAGCACGATGAGTACGGTTTGTTCAGTCATCGTCTTGCTCTCCAGGATTTTTATGATGAGATCCGTATGGATGCCAATATATGCATTGATCGCGATCTCCCTATCGGGTGCGATCATACCAGCACTAATGCACCGGATCCCATCAGAACTCCGCAGTCAAGCGTGCTTGGGCGAGAGTAGTACTAGGATGGGTGACCTCCTGGGAAGTCCTCGTGTTGCACCCCTTTTTCGCGGCCGAAATCCGTGCGAGTCCAAACTATGCAGTTAAGCGTGCTTGGGAGAGAGTAGTACTTGGATGGGTGACCTCCTGGGAAGTCCTCGTGTTGCACCCCTTTTTATGATGGCAAAATCCATTGGAGTGTAAACTCCTCAATTAAGCACGATGAGTACGGTTTGTTCAGTCATCGTATTGCTCTCCAGGATTTTTATGATGAGATCCGTATGGATGCCAATATATGCATTGATCGCGATCTCCCTATCGGGTGCGATCATACCAGCACTAATGCACCGGATCCCATCAGAACTCCGCAGTCAAGCGTGCTTGGGCGAGAGTAGTACTAGGATGGGTGACCTCCTGGGAAGTCCTCGTGTTGCACCCCTTTTTCGCGGCCGAAATCCGTGCGAGTCCAAACTATGCAGTTAAGCGTGCTTGGGAGAGAGTAGTACTTGGATGGGTGACCTCCTGGGAAGTCCTCGTGTTGCACCCCTTTTTATGATGGCAAAATCCATTGGAGTGTAAACTCCTCAATTAAGCACGATGAGTACGGTTTGTTCAGTCATCGTATTGCTCTCCAGGATTTTTATGATGAGATCCGTATGGATGCCAATATATGCATTGATCGCGATCTCCCTATCGGGTGCGATCATACCAGCACTAATGCACCGGATCCCATCAGAACTCCGCAGTTAAGCGTGCTTGGGCGAGAGTAGTACTAGGATGGGTGACCTCCTGGGAAGTCCTCGTGTTGCACCCCTTTTTCGCGGCCGAAATCCGTGCGAGTCCAAACTATGCAGTTAAGCGTGCTTGGGAGAGAGTAGTACTTGGATGGGTGACCTCCTGGGAAGTCCTCGTGTTGCACCCCTTTTTATGATGGCAAAATCCATTGGAGTGTAAACTCCTCAATTAAGAACGATGAGTACGGTTTGTTCAGTCATCGTATTGCTCTCCAGGATTTTTATGATGAGATCCGTATGGATGCCAATATATGCATTGATCGCGATCTCCCTATCGGGTGCGATCATACCAGCACTAGTGCACCGGATCCCATCAGAACTCCGCAGTCAAGCGTGCTTGGGCGAGAGTAGTACTAGGATGGGTGACCTCCTGGGAAGTCCTCGTGTTGCACCCCTTTTTCGCGGCCGAAATCCGTGCGAGTCCAAACTATGCAGTTAAGCGTGCTTGGGAGAGAGTAGTACTTGGATGGGTGACCTCCTGGGAAGTCCTCGTGTTGCACCCCTTTTTATGATGGCAAAATCCATTGGAGTGTAAACTCCTCAATTAAGCACGATGAGTACGGTTTGTTCAGTCATCGTCTTGCTCTCCAGGATTTTTATGATGAGATCCGTATGGATGCCAATATATGCATTGATCGCGATCTCCCTATCGGGTGCGATCATACCAGCACTAATGCACCGGATCCCATCAGAACTCCGCAGTCAAGCGTGCTTGGGCGAGAGTAGTACTAGGATGGGTGACCTCCTGGGAAGTCCTCGTGTTGCACCCCTTTTTCGCGGCCGAAATCCGTGCGAGTCCAAACTATGCAGTTAAGCGTGCTTGGGAGAGAGTAGTACTTGGATGGGTGACCTCCTGGGAAGTCCTCGTGTTGCACCCCTTTTTATGATGGCAAAATCCATTGGAGTGTAAACTCCTCAATTAAGCACGATGAGTACGGTTTGTTCAGTCATCGTATTGCTCTCCAGGATTTTTATGATGAGATCCGTATGGATGCCAATATATGCATTGATCGCGATCTCCCTATCGGGTGCGATCATACCAGCACTAATGCACCGGATCCCATCAGAACTCCGCAGTCAAGCGTGCTTGGGCGAGAGTAGTACTAGGATGGGTGACCTCCTGGGAAGTCCTCGTGTTGCACCCCTTTTTCGCGGCCGAAATCCGTGCGAGTCCAAACTATGCAGTTAAGCGTGCTTGGGAGAGAGTAGTACTTGGATGGGTGACCTCCTGGGAAGTCCTCGTGTTGCACCCCTTTTTATGATGGCAAAATCCATTGGAGTGTAAACTCCTCAATTAAGCACGATGAGTACGGTTTGTTCAGTCATCGTATTGCTCTCCAGGATTTTTATGATGAGATCCGTATGGATGCCAATATATGCATTGATCGCGATCTCCCTATCGGGTGCGATCATACCAGCACTAATGCACCGGATCCCATCAGAACTCCGCAGTTAAGCGTGCTTGGGCGAGAGTAGTACTAGGATGGGTGACCTCCTGGGAAGTCCTCGTGTTGCACCCCTTTTTCGCGGCCGAAATCCGTGCGAGTCCAAACTATGCAGTTAAGCGTGCTTGGGAGAGAGTAGTACTTGGATGGGTGACCTCCTGGGAAGTCCTCGTGTTGCACCCCTTTTTATGATGGCAAAATCCATTGGAGTGTAAACTCCTCAATTAAGCACGATGAGTACGGTTTGTTCAGTCATCGTATTGCTCTCCAGGATTTTTATGATGAGATCCGTATGGATGCCAATATATGCATTGATCGCGATCTCCCTATCGGGTGCGATCATACCAGCACTAATGCACCGGATCCCATCAGAACTCCGCAGTCAAGCGTGCTTGGGCGAGAGTAGTACTAGGATGGGTGACCTCCTGGGAAGTCCTCGTGTTGCACCCCTTTTTCGCGGCCGAAATCCGTGCGAGTCCAAACTATGCAGTTAAGCGTGCTTGGGAGAGAGTAGTACTTGGATGGGTGACCTCCTGGGAAGTCCTCGTGTTGCACCCCTTTTTATGATGGCAAAATCCATTGGAGTGTAAACTCCTCAATTAAGCACGATGAGTACGGTTTGTTCAGTCATCGTATTGCTCTCCAGGATTTTTATGATGAGATCCGTATGGATGCCAATATATGCATTGATCGCGATCTCCCTATCGGGTGCGATCATACCAGCACTAATGCACCGGATCCCATCAGAACTCCGCAGTTAAGCGTGCTTGGGCGAGAGTAGTACTAGGATGGGTGACCTCCTGGGAAGTCCTCGTGTTGCACCCCTTTTTCGCGGCCGAAATCCGTGCGAGTCCAAACTATGCAGTTAAGCGTGCTTGGGAGAGAGTAGTACTTGGATGGGTGACCTCCTGGGAAGTCCTCGTGTTGCACCCCTTTTTATGATGGCAAAATCCATTGGAGTGTAAACTCCTCAATTAAGCACGATGAGTACGGTTTGTTCAGTCATCGTATTGCTCTCCAGGATTTTTATGATGAGATCCGTATGGATGCCAATATATGCATTGATCGCGATCTCCCTATCGGGTGCGATCATACCAGCACTAATGCACCGGATCCCATCAGAACTCCGCAGTCAAGCGTGCTTGGGCGAGAGTAGTACTAGGATGGGTGACCTCCTGGGAAGTCCTCGTGTTGCACCCCTTTTTCGCGGCCGAAATCCGTGCGAGTCCAAACTATGCAGTTAAGCGTGCTTGGGAGAGAGTAGTACTTGGATGGGTGACCTCCTGGGAAGTCCTCGTGTTGCACCCCTTTTTATGATGGCAAAATCCATTGGAGTGTAAACTCCTCAATTAAGCACGATGAGTACGGTTTGTTCAGTCATCGTATTGCTCTCCAGGATTTTTATGATGAGATCCGTATGGATGCCAATATATGCATTGATCGCGATCTCCCTATCGGGTGCGATCATACCAGCACTAATGCACCGGATCCCATCAGAACTCCGCAGTTAAGCGTGCTTGGGCGAGAGTAGTACTAGGATGGGTGACCTCCTGGGAAGTCCTCGTGTTGCACCCCTTTTTCGCGGCCGAAATCCGTGCGAGTCCAAACTATGCAGTTAAGCGTGCTTGGGAGAGAGTAGTACTTGGATGGGTGACCTCCTGGGAAGTCCTCGTGTTGCACCCCTTTTTATGATGGCAAAATCCATTGGAGTGTAAACTCCTCAATTAAGCACGATGAGTACGGTTTGTTCAGTCATCGTATTGCTCTCCAGGATTTTTATGATGAGATCCGTATGGATGCCAATATATGCATTGATCGCGATCTCCCTATCGGGTGCGATCATACCAGCACTAATGCACCGGATCCCATCAGAACTCCGCAGTCAAGCGTGCTTGGGCGAGAGTAGTACTAGGATGGGTGACCTCCTGGGAAGTCCTCGTGTTGCACCCCTTTTTCGCGGCCGAAATCCGTGCGAGTCCAAACTATGCAGTTAAGCGTGCTTGGGAGAGAGTAGTACTTGGATGGGTGACCTCCTGGGAAGTCCTCGTGTTGCACCCCTTTTTATGATGGCAAAATCCATTGGAGTGTAAACTCCTCAATTAAGCACGATGAGTACGGTTTGTTCAGTCATCGTATTGCTCTCCAGGATTTTTATGATGAGATCCGTATGGATGCCAATATATGCATTGATCACGATCTCCCTATCGGGTGTGATCATACCAGCACTAATGCACCGGATCCCATCAGAACTCCGCAGTAAAGCGTGCTTGGGCGAGAGTAGTACTAGGATGGGTGACCTCCTGGGAAGTCCTCGTGTTGCACCCCTTTTTCGCGGCCGAAATCCGTGCGAGTCCAAACTATGCAGTTAAGCGTGCTTGGGCGAGAGTAGTACTAGGATGGGTGACCTCCTGGGAAGTCCTCGTGTTGCACCCCTTTTTCGCGGCCGAAATCCGTGCGAGTCCAAACTATGCAGTTAAGCGTGCTTGGGAGAGAGTAGTACTTGGATGGGTGACCTCCTGGGAAGTCCTCGTGTTGCACCCCTTTTTATGATGGCAAAATCCATTGGAGTGTAAACTCCTCAATTAAGCACGATGAGTACGGTTTGTTCAGTCATCGTATTGCTCTCCAGGATTTTTATGATGAGATCCGTATGGATGCCAATATATGCATTGATCGCGATCTCCCTATCGGGTGCGATCATACCAGCACTAATGCACCGGATCCCATCAGAACTCCGCAGTCAAGCGTGCTTGGGCGAGAGTAGTACTAGGATGGGTGACCTCCTGGGAAGTCCTCGTGTTGCACCCCTTTTTCGCGGCCGAAATCCGTGCGAGTCCAAACTATGCAGTTAAGCGTGCTTGGGAGAGAGTAGTACTTGGATGGGTGACCTCCTGGGAAGTCCTCGTGTTGCACCCCTTTTTATGATGGCAAAATCCATTGGAGTGTAAACTCCTCAATTAAGCACGATGAGTACGGTTTGTTCAGTCATCGTATTGCTCTCCAGGATTTTTATGATGAGATCCGTATGGATGCCAATATATGCATTGATCACGATCTCCCTATCGGGTGTGATCATACCAGCACTAATGCACCGGATCCCATCAGAACTCCGCAGTAAAGCGTGCTTGGGCGAGAGTAGTACTAGGATGGGTGACCTCCTGGGAAGTCCTCGTGTTGCACCCCTTTTTCGCGGCCGAAATCCGTGCGAGTCCAAACTATGCAGTTAAGCGTGCTTGGGCGAGAGTAGTACTAGGATGGGTGACCTCCTGGGAAGTCCTCGTGTTGCACCCCTTTTTCGCGGCCGAAATCCGTGCGAGTCCAAACTATGCAGTTAAGCGTGCTTGGGAGAGAGTAGTACTTGGATGGGTGACCTCCTGGGAAGTCCTCGTGTTGCACCCCTTTTTATGATGGCAAAATCCATTGGAGTGTAAACTCGTCAATTAAGCACGATGAGTACGGTTTGTTCAGTCATCGTATTGCTCTCCAGGATTTTTATGATGAGATCCGTATGGATGCCAATATATGCATTGATCGCGATCTCCCTATCGGGTGCGATCATACCAGCACTAGTGCACCGGATCCCATCAGAACTCCGCAGTCAAGCGTGCTTGGGCGAGAGTAGAACTAGGATGGGTGACCTCCTGGGAAGTCCTCGTGTTGCACCCCTTTTTCGCGGCCGAAATCCGTGCGAGTCCAGACTATGCAGTTAAGCGTGCTTGGGAGAGAGTAGTACTTGGATGGGTGACCTCCTGGGAAGTCCTCGTGTTGCACCCCTTTTTATGATGGCAAAATCCATTGGAGTGTAAACTCCTCAATTAAGCACGATGAGTACGGTTTGTTCAGTCATCGTCTTGCTCTCCAGGATTTTTATGATGAGATCCGTATGGATGCCAATATATGCATTGATCGCGATCTCCCTATCGGGTGCGATCATACCAGCACTAATGCACCGGATCCCATCAGAACTCCGCAGTCAAGCGTGCTTGGGCGAGAGTAGTACTAGGATGGGTGACCTCCTGGGAAGTCCTCGTGTTGCACCCCTTTTTCGCGGCCAAAATCCGTGCGAGTCCAGACTATGCAGTTAAGCGTGCTTGGGAGAGAGTAGTACTTGGATGGGTGACCTCCTGGGAAGTCCTCGTGTTGCACCCCTTTTTATGATGGCAAAATCCATTGGAGTGTAAACTCCTCAATTAAGCACGATGAGTACGGTTTGTTCAGTCATCGTCTTGCTCTCCAGGATTTTTATGATGAGATCCGTATGGATGCCAATATATGCATTGATCGCGATCTCCCTATCGGGTGCGATCATACCAGCACTAATGCACCGGATCCCATCAGAACTCCGCAGTCAAGCGTGCTTGGGCGAGAGTAGTACTAGGATGGGTGACCTCCTGGGAAGTCCTCGTGTTGCACCCCTTTTTCGCGGCCGAAATCCGTGCGAGTCCAAACTATGCAGTTAAGCGTGCTTGGGAGAGAGTAGTACTTGGATGGGTGACCTCCTGGGAAGTCCTCGTGTTGCACCCCTTTTTATGATGGCAAAATCCATTGGAGTGTAAACTCCTCAATTAAGCACGATGAGTACGGTTTGTTCAGTCATCGTATTGCTCTCCAGGATTTTTATGATGAGATCCGTATGGATGCCAATATATGCATTGATCGCGATCTCCCTATCGGGTGCGATCATACCAGCACTAATGCACCGGATCCCATCAGAACTCCGCAGTCAAGCGTGCTTGGGCGAGAGTAGTACTAGGATGGGTGACCTCCTGGGAAGTCCTCGTGTTGCACCCCTTTTTCGCGGCCGAAATCCGTGCGAGTCCAAACTATGCAGTTAAGCGTGCTTGGGAGAGAGTAGTACTTGGATGGGTGACCTCCTGGGAAGTCCTCGTGTTGCACCCCTTTTTATGATGGCAAAATCCATTGGAGTGTAAACTCCTCAATTAAGCACGATGAGTACGGTTTGTTCAGTCATCGTATTGCTCTCCAGGATTTTTATGATGAGATCCGTATGGATGCCAATATATGCATTGATCACGATCTCCCTATCGGGTGTGATCATACCAGCACTAATGCACCGGATCCCATCAGAACTCCGCAGTAAAGCGTGCTTGGGCGAGAGTAGTACTAGGATGGGTGACCTCCTGGGAAGTCCTCGTGTTGCACCCCTTTTTCGCGGCCGAAATCCGTGCGAGTCCAAACTATGCAGTTAAGCGTGCTTGGGCGAGAGTAGTACTAGGATGGGTGACCTCCTGGGAAGTCCTCGTGTTGCACCCCTTTTTCGCGGCCGAAATCCGTGCGAGTCCAAACTATGCAGTTAAGCGTGCTTGGGAGAGAGTAGTACTTGGATGGGTGACCTCCTGGGAAGTCCTCGTGTTGCACCCCTTTTTATGATGGCAAAATCCATTGGAGTGTAAACTCCTCAATTAAGCACGATGAGTACGGTTTGTTCAGTCATCGTATTGCTCTCCAGGATTTTTATGATGAGATCCGTATGGATGCCAATATATGCATTGATCGCGATCTCCCTATCGGGTGCGATCATACCAGCACTAGTGCACCGGATCCCATCAGAACTCCGCAGTCAAGCGTGCTTGGGCGAGAGTAGAACTAGGATGGGTGACCTCCTGGGAAGTCCTCGTGTTGCACCCCTTTTTCGCGGCCGAAATCCGTGCGAGTCCAGACTATGCAGTTAAGCGTGCTTGGGAGAGAGTAGTACTTGGATGGGTGACCTCCTGGGAAGTCCTCGTGTTGCACCCCTTTTTATGATGGCAAAATCCATTGGAGTGTAAACTCCTCAATTAAGCACGATGAGTACGGTTTGTTCAGTCATCGTCTTGCTCTCCAGGATTTTTATGATGAGATCCGTATGGATGCCAATATATGCATTGATCGCGATCTCCCTATCGGGTGCGATCATACCAGCACTAATGCACCGGATCCCATCAGAACTCCGCAGTCAAGCGTGCTTGGGCGAGAGTAGTACTAGGATGGGTGACCTCCTGGGAAGTCCTCGTGTTGCACCCCTTTTTCGCGGCCGAAATCCGTGCGAGTCCAGACTATGCAGTTAAGCGTGCTTGGGAGAGAGTAGTACTTGGATGGGTGACCTCCTGGGAAGTCCTCGTGTTGCACCCCTTTTTATGATGGCAAAATCCATTGGAGTGTAAACTCCTCAATTAAGCACGATGAGTACGGTTTGTTCAGTCATCGTCTTGCTCTCCAGGATTTTTATGATGAGATCCGTATGGATGCCAATATATGCATTGATCGCGATCTCCCTATCGGGTGCGATCATACCAGCACTAATGCACCGGATCCCATCAGAACTCCGCAGTCAAGCGTGCTTGGGCGAGAGTAGTACTAGGATGGGTGACCTCCTGGGAAGTCCTCGTGTTGCACCCCTTTTTCGCGGCCGAAATCCGTGCGAGTCCAAACTATGCAGTTAAGCGTGCTTGGGAGAGAGTAGTACTTGGATGGGTGACCTCCTGGGAAGTCCTCGTGTTGCACCCCTTTTTATGATGGCAAAATCCATTGGAGTGTAAACTCCTCAATTAAGCACGATGAGTACGGTTTGTTCAGTCATCGTATTGCTCTCCAGGATTTTTATGATGAGATCCGTATGGATGCCAATATATGCATTGATCGCGATCTCCCTATCGGGTGCGATCATACCAGCACTAATGCACCGGATCCCATCAGAACTCCGCAGTCAAGCGTGCTTGGGCGAGAGTAGTACTAGGATGGGTGACCTCCTGGGAAGTCCTCGTGTTGCACCCCTTTTTCGCGGCCGAAATCCGTGCGAGTCCAAACTATGCAGTTAAGCGTGCTTGGGAGAGAGTAGTACTTGGATGGGTGACCTCCTGGGAAGTCCTCGTGTTGCACCCCTTTTTATGATGGCAAAATCCATTGGAGTGTAAACTCCTCAATTAAGCACGATGAGTACGGTTTGTTCAGTCATCGTCTTGCTCTCCAGGATTTTTATGATGAGATCCGTATGGATGCCAATATATGCATTGATCGCGATCTCCCTATCGGGTGCGATCATACCAGCACTAATGCACCGGATCCCATCAGAACTCCGCAGTCAAGCGTGCTTGGGCGAGAGTAGTACTAGGATGGGTGACCTCCTGGGAAGTCCTCGTGTTGCACCCCTTTTTCGCGGCCGAAATCTGTGCGAGTCCAAACTATGCAGTTAAGCGTGCTTGGGAGAGAGTAGTACTTGGATGGGTGACCTCCTGGGAAGTCCTCGTGTTGCACCCCTTTTTATGATGGCAAAATCCATTGGAGTGTAAACTCCTCAATTAAGCACGATGAGTACGGTTTGTTCAGTCATCGTATTGCTCTCCAGGATTTTTATGATGAGATCCGTATGGATGCCAATATATGCATTGATCGCGATCTCCCTATCGGGTGCGATCATACCAGCACTAATGCACCGGATCCCATCAGAACTCCGCAGTCAAGCGTGCTTGGGCGAGAGTAGTACTAGGATGGGTGACCTCCTGGGAAGTCCTCGTGTTGCACCCCTTTTTCGCGGCCGAAATCCGTGCGAGTCCAAACTATGCAGTTAAGCGTGCTTGGGAGAGAGTAGTACTTGGATGGGTGACCTCCTGGGAAGTCCTCGTGTTGCACCCCTTTTTATGATGGCAAAATCCATTGGAGTGTAAACTCCTCAATTAAGCACGATGAGTACGGTTTGTTCAGTCATCGTATTGCTCTCCAGGATTTTTATGATGAGATCCGTATGGATGCCAATATATGCATTGATCGCGATCTCCCTATCGGGTGCGATCATACCAGCACTAATGCACCGGATCCCATCAGAACTCCGCAGTCAAGCGTGCTTGGGCGAGAGTAGTACTAGGATGGGTGACCTCCTGGGAAGTCCTCGTGTTGCACCCCTTTTTCGCGGCCGAAATCCGTGCGAGTCCAAACTATGCAGTTAAGCGTGCTTGGGAGAGAGTAGTACTTGGATGGGTGACCTCCTGGGAAGTCCTTGTTGGAAATCGTGCCCTAGGGGCCAATCATTGTCTTATGAACATTATTGATTTATGAATTTATTAATTGAGTTATCATATTATTTGCATGTTTACTATGATGACCATCCTTGGATAATTCATGATATTATCCTAAATGTCCCTGGTCGATCATCTATGTGGGAGCACAGATGAAATAAGACCAGTATGACTTTGAAGATGTATAGAGATA
This sequence comes from Leucaena leucocephala, assembly GCA_037074615.1. Taxonomy (NCBI): domain Eukaryota; kingdom Viridiplantae; phylum Streptophyta; class Magnoliopsida; order Fabales; family Fabaceae; genus Leucaena; species Leucaena leucocephala. The sequence goes on from CM073520.1 coordinate 21,009,419, forward strand.
TAAATCAAAGTCATAAGCACATGTAAGAGTACAGGGTGTTGGACCGACCCGCTATGAGAGAACTGCATGGGTAACGTCATAAGCTTCTCTCATATACAAACCATGTCAATATGCCCTTTGACCTGAGATCATCATGGATTCCTACATGACAAAACGCTCAGCTTTGACCTAGTCAAAAGTCACTTTTGACCGAGTGATCATAAAGACTATGTTCGGGCTTAGTGGTTTTTCATGCGGAGGAATGTGAATGGTCAAGATGGAATTTGTCCCTCACATTCGTGGAGAGATATTACTGGGCCCCTCGATGAGTGAGTCTGAGAAATGTATGGCCATACTATAATGGAAAGGTAGTTCCATTTCTATAGTCAGACTACTCAGGGATCGAGAAAGTAACGGTCGGGAATAGGAGGATGACATTATCCATGCCTCATCCATGACCAAAATATCGCGTGACAGAAGGGACATGATATGGTTGTATAAAAGGTTACATCGTTTATCGATCCTCATATGATTTGGGTAGTTGTTATGTCTTGCTAGAGACCGCTTGCGACTTGTGGGCTAGTATAGCAAATGGCCCACTGCCAACTTCATATGGGCCTACAGGGTCGCACACAAAATAGCCCAACACGAGCTATGATGTCCAGATTCATTGAATCTAAGACATGTCCAGATTCAATGAAAGATCCAGGTGAATGTATATATATTTATTTATATTCGTATATATATAAATTCGTATATATATATATTATATATATGAGATATATGAGATTTAATTTATAAGGATAAATTAAATCCCTATCACGTTTGAATTCGAAATTCAAATTGATAGGATATCTCATATAAGAGATATTTATAAGATTTAATTTATAAGGATAAATTAAATCTCTATCACGTTTGAAATTCGAAATTCAAATTGATAGGATATCTCATATAAGAGATATTTATAAGATTTAATTTATAAGGATAAATTAAATCTCTATCACGTTTGAAATTCAAAATTCAAATTGATAGGATATCTCATATAAGAGATATTTATAAGATTTAATTTATAAGGATAAATTAAATCTCTATCACGTTTGAAATTCGAAATTTAAATTGATAGGATATCTCAAATTTGATTTATGGGAATAAATCAAATATAACTCAGTCTCATCTTTATTTAAAGTTAAATAAATAAGTAATTAAATCTGTGGGACGGATTTAATATTATTTTATTTAATTAGTTTCTTATAAAATTATACAATATATGATATTGTATCAATTCGGAATTAATATAAGATTAACTCCAAAATCCAATTAGGTCAAGTAAAAAAATGCATAGCATCCTCTATATCTGATTGGAGGAGCTACGTTTGAAAGTAACACAGAACACAAAAGGCCGAACGGAATCTGCAAAAGGTTTGCAGACAAGAAACTGCCGAAATAGAGACGGAGACTTGTGAAAGCCTTGGAGGGACAGGAGACGCTAGCACGTCGTTCGTGGTTGGAACGCTGTTCGTGTGGATACCAGTAGAGGAAGCCGACCTGAGGCGTCGACTTCTTGTGATCGGAAAGAGACCACCGTCCGCGGAGAGAATTTGTGAAGGTCGCTGAGGAACACTCCATCGATTTCTTGCGATCAGAAAGAGATCACCACCCACGTAGAGAAGCTGTGAAATTCGCTGAGCAACACTAAGGGTAATGATTCTTTCCACTTGACTTAAACACATACGGTAGATCCTGGCAAGGAATGGAAAATTTTTAAAGTTTATTTCCGCTGCGTGTCTTCCAATTCCTTACAGTCCTCGTGTTGCACCCCTTTTTATGATGGCAAAATCCATTGGAGTGTAAACTCCTCAATTAAGCACGATGAGTACGGTTTGTTCAGTCATCGTATTGCTCTCCAGGATTTTTATGATGAGATCCGTATGGATGCCAATATATGCATTGATCGCGATCTCCCTATCGGGTGCGATCATACCAGCACTAATGCACCGGATCCCATCAGAACTCCGCAGTCAAGCGTGCTTGGGCGAGAGTAGTACTAGGATGGGTGACCTCCTGGGAAGTCCTCGTGTTGCACCCCTTTTTCGCGGCCGAAATCCGTGCGAGTCCAAACTATGCAGTTAAGCGTGCTTGGGAGAGAGTAGTACTTGGATGGGTGACCTCCTGGGAAGTCCTCGTGTTGCACCCCTTTTTATGATGGCAAAATCCATTGGAGTGTAAACTCCTCAATTAAGCACGATGAGTACGGTTTGTTCAGTCATCGTATTGCTCTCCAGGATTTTTATGATGAGATCCGTATGGATGCCAATATATGCATTGATCGCGATCTCCCTATCGGGTGCGATCATACCAGCACTAATGCACCGGATCCCATCAGAACTCCGCAGTCAAGCGTGCTTGGGCGAGAGTAGTACTAGGATGGGTGACCTCCTGGGAAGTCCTCGTGTTGCACCCCTTTTTCGCGGCCGAAATCCGTGCGAGTCCAAACTATGCAGTTAAGCGTGCTTGGGAGAGAGTAGTACTTGGATGGGTGACCTCCTGGGAAGTCCTCGTGTTGCACCCCTTTTTATGATGGCAAAATCCATTGGAGTGTAAACTCCTCAATTAAGCACGATGAGTACGGTTTGTTCAGTCATCGTATTGCTCTCCAGGATTTTTATGATGAGATCCGTATGGATGCCAATATATGCATTGATCGCGATCTCCCTATCGGGTGCGATCATACCAGCACTAATGCACCGGATCCCATCAGAACTCCGCAGTCAAGCGTGCTTGGGCGAGAGTAGTACTAGGATGGGTGACCTCCTGGGAAGTCCTCGTGTTGCACCCCTTTTTCGCGGCCGAAATCCGTGCGAGTCCAAACTATGCAGTTAAGCGTGCTTGGGCGAGAGTAGTACTTGGATGGGTGACCTCCTGGGAAGTCCTCGTGTTGCACCCCTTTTTATGATGGCAAAATCCATTGGAGTGTAAACTCCTCAATTAAGCACGATGAGTACGGTTTGTTCAGTCATCGTATTGCTCTCCAGGATTTTTATGATGAGATCCGTATGGATGCCAATATATGCATTGATCACGATCTCCCTATCGGGTGTGATCATACCAGCACTAATGCACCGGATCCCATCAGAACTCCGCAGTAAAGCGTGCTTGGGCGAGAGTAGTACTAGGATGGGTGACCTCCTGGGAAGTCCTCGTGTTGCACCCCTTTTTCGCGGCCGAAATCCGTGCGAGTCCAAACTATGCAGTTAAGCGTGCTTGGGAGAGAGTAGTACTTGGATGGGTGACCTCCTGGGAAGTCCTCGTGTTGCACCCCTTTTTATGATGGCAAAATCCATTGGAGTGTAAACTCCTCAATTAAGCACGATGAGTACGGTTTGTTCAGTCATCGTATTGCTCTCCAGGATTTTTATGATGAGATCCGTATGGATGCCAATATATGCATTGATCACGATCTCCCTATCGGGTGTGATCATACCAGCACTAATGCACCGGATCCCATCAGAACTCCGCAGTAAAGCGTGCTTGGGCGAGAGTAGTACTAGGATGGGTGACCTCCTGGGAAGTCCTCGTGTTGCACCCCTTTTTCGCGGCCGAAATCCGTGCGAGTCCAAACTATGCAGTTAAGCGTGCTTGGGCGAGAGTAGTACTAGGATGGGTGACCTCCTGGGAAGTCCTCGTGTTGCACCCCTTTTTCGCGGCCGAAATCCGTGCGAGTCCAAACTATGCAGTTAAGCGTGCTTGGGAGAGAGTAGTACTTGGATGGGTGACCTCCTGGGAAGTCCTCGTGTTGCACCCCTTTTTATGATGGCAAAATCCATTGGAGTGTAAACTCCTCAATTAAGCACGATGAGTACGGTTTGTTCAGTCATCGTATTGCTCTCCAGGATTTTTATGATGAGATCCGTATGGATGCCAATATATGCATTGATCGCGATCTCCCTATCGGGTGCGATCATACCAGCACTAGTGCACCGGATCCCATCAGAACTCCGCAGTCAAGCGTGCTTGGGCGAGAGTAGAACTAGGATGGGTGACCTCCTGGGAAGTCCTCGTGTTGCACCCCTTTTTCGCGGCCGAAATCCGTGCGAGTCCAGACTATGCAGTTAAGCGTGCTTGGGAGAGAGTAGTACTTGGATGGGTGACCTCCTGGGAAGTCCTCGTGTTGCACCCCTTTTTATGATGGCAAAATCCATTGGAGTGTAAACTCCTCAATTAAGCACGATGAGTACGGTTTGTTCAGTCATCGTCTTGCTCTCCAGGATTTTTATGATGAGATCCGTATGGATGCCAATATATGCATTGATCGCGATCTCCCTATCGGGTGCGATCATACCAGCACTAATGCACCGGATCCCATCAGAACTCCGCAGTCAAGCGTGCTTGGGCGAGAGTAGTACTAGGATGGGTGACCTCCTGGGAAGTCCTCGTGTTGCACCCCTTTTTCGCGGCCGAAATCCGTGCGAGTCCAAACTATGCAGTTAAGCGTGCTTGGGAGAGAGTAGTACTTGGATGGGTGACCTCCTGGGAAGTCCTCGTGTTGCACCCCTTTTTATGATGGCAAAATCCATTGGAGTGTAAACTCCTCAATTAAGCACGATGAGTACGGTTTGTTCAGTCATCGTATTGCTCTCCAGGATTTTTATGATGAGATCCGTATGGATGCCAATATATGCATTGATCGCGATCTCCCTATCGGGTGCGATCATACCAGCACTAATGCACCGGATCCCATCAGAACTCCGCAGTCAAGCGTGCTTGGGCGAGAGTAGTACTAGGATGGGTGACCTCCTGGGAAGTCCTCGTGTTGCACCCCTTTTTCGCGGCCGAAATCCGTGCGAGTCCAAACTATGCAGTTAAGCGTGCTTGGGAGAGAGTAGTACTTGGATGGGTGACCTCCTGGGAAGTCCTCGTGTTGCACCCCTTTTTATGATGGCAAAATCCATTGGAGTGTAAACTCCTCAATTAAGCACGATGAGTACGGTTTGTTCAGTCATCGTATTGCTCTCCAGGATTTTTATGATGAGATCCGTATGGATGCCAATATATGCATTGATCGCGATCTCCCTATCGGGTGCGATCATACCAGCACTAATGCACCGGATCCCATCAGAACTCCGCAGTCAAGCGTGCTTGGGCGAGAGTAGTACTAGGATGGGTGACCTCCTGGGAAGTCCTCGTGTTGCACCCCTTTTTCGCGGCCGAAATCCGTGCGAGTCCAAACTATGCAGTTAAGCGTGCTTGGGCGAGAGTAGTACTTGGATGGGTGACCTCCTGGGAAGTCCTCGTGTTGCACCCCTTTTTATGATGGCAAAATCCATTGGAGTGTAAACTCCTCAATTAAGCACGATGAGTACGGTTTGTTCAGTCATCGTATTGCTCTCCAGGATTTTTATGATGAGATCCGTATGGATGCCAATATATGCATTGATCACGATCTCCCTATCGGGTGTGATCATACCAGCACTAATGCACCGGATCCCATCAGAACTCCGCAGTAAAGCGTGCTTGGGCGAGAGTAGTACTAGGATGGGTGACCTCCTGGGAAGTCCTCGTGTTGCACCCCTTTTTCGCGGCCGAAATCCGTGCGAGTCCAAACTATGCAGTTAAGCGTGCTTGGGAGAGAGTAGTACTTGGATGGGTGACCTCCTGGGAAGTCCTCGTGTTGCACCCCTTTTTATGATGGCAAAATCCATTGGAGTGTAAACTCCTCAATTAAGCACGATGAGTACGGTTTGTTCAGTCATCGTATTGCTCTCCAGGATTTTTATGATGAGATCCGTATGGATGCCAATATATGCATTGATCACGATCTCCCTATCGGGTGTGATCATACCAGCACTAATGCACCGGATCCCATCAGAACTCCGCAGTAAAGCGTGCTTGGGCGAGAGTAGTACTAGGATGGGTGACCTCCTGGGAAGTCCTCGTGTTGCACCCCTTTTTCGCGGCCGAAATCCGTGCGAGTCCAAACTATGCAGTTAAGCGTGCTTGGGCGAGAGTAGTACTAGGATGGGTGACCTCCTGGGAAGTCCTCGTGTTGCACCCCTTTTTCGCGGCCGAAATCCGTGCGAGTCCAAACTATGCAGTTAAGCGTGCTTGGGAGAGAGTAGTACTTGGATGGGTGACCTCCTGGGAAGTCCTCGTGTTGCACCCCTTTTTATGATGGCAAAATCCATTGGAGTGTAAACTCCTCAATTAAGCACGATGAGTACGGTTTGTTCAGTCATCGTATTGCTCTCCAGGATTTTTATGATGAGATCCGTATGGATGCCAATATATGCATTGATCGCGATCTCCCTATCGGGTGCGATCATACCAGCACTAGTGCACCGGATCCCATCAGAACTCCGCAGTCAAGCGTGCTTGGGCGAGAGTAGAACTAGGATGGGTGACCTCCTGGGAAGTCCTCGTGTTGCACCCCTTTTTCGCGGCCGAAATCCGTGCGAGTCCAGACTATGCAGTTAAGCGTGCTTGGGAGAGAGTAGTACTTGGATGGGTGACCTCCTGGGAAGTCCTCGTGTTGCACCCCTTTTTATGATGGCAAAATCCATTGGAGTGTAAACTCCTCAATTAAGCACGATGAGTACGGTTTGTTCAGTCATCGTCTTGCTCTCCAGGATTTTTATGATGAGATCCGTATGGATGCCAATATATGCATTGATCGCGATCTCCCTATCGGGTGCGATCATACCAGCACTAATGCACCGGATCCCATCAGAACTCCGCAGTCAAGCGTGCTTGGGCGAGAGTAGTACTAGGATGGGTGACCTCCTGGGAAGTCCTCGTGTTGCACCCCTTTTTCGCGGCCGAAATCCGTGCGAGTCCAAACTATGCAGTTAAGCGTGCTTGGGAGAGAGTAGTACTTGGATGGGTGACCTCCTGGGAAGTCCTCGTGTTGCACCCCTTTTTATGATGGCAAAATCCATTGGAGTGTAAACTCCTCAATTAAGCACGATGAGTACGGTTTGTTCAGTCATCGTCTTGCTCTCCAGGATTTTTATGATGAGATCCGTATGGATGCCAATATATGCATTGATCGCGATCTCCCTATCGGGTGCGATCATACCAGCACTAATGCACCGGATCCCATCAGAACTCCGCAGTTAAGCGTGCTTGGGCGAGAGTAGTACTAGGATGGGTGACCTCCTGGGAAGTCCTCGTGTTGCACCCCTTTTTCGCGGCCGAAATCCGTGCGAGTCCAAACTATGCAGTTAAGCGTGCTTGGGAGAGAGTAGTACTTGGATGGGTGACCTCCTGGGAAGTCCTCGTGTTGCACCCCTTTTTATGATGGCAAAATCCATTGGAGTGTAAACTCCTCAATTAAGAACGATGAGTACGGTTTGTTCAGTCATCGTATTGCTCTCCAGGATTTTTATGATGAGATCCGTATGGATGCCAATATATGCATTGATCGCGATCTCCCTATCGGGTGCGATCATACCAGCACTAGTGCACCGGATCCCATCAGAACTCCGCAGTCAAGCGTGCTTGGGCGAGAGTAGTACTAGGATGGGTGACCTCCTGGGAAGTCCTCGTGTTGCACCCCTTTTTCGCGGCCGAAATCCGTGCGAGTCCAAACTATGCAGTTAAGCGTGCTTGGGAGAGAGTAGTACTTGGATGGGTGACCTCCTGGGAAGTCCTCGTGTTGCACCCCTTTTTATGATGGCAAAATCCATTGGAGTGTAAACTCCTCAATTAAGCACGATGAGTACGGTTTGTTCAGTCATCGTATTGCTCTCCAGGATTTTTATGATGAGATCCGTATGGATGCCAATATATGCATTGATCGCGATCTCCCTATCGGGTGCGATCATACCAGCACTAGTGCACCGGATCCCATCAGAACTCCGCAGTCAAGCGTGCTTGGGCGAGAGTAGTACTAGGATGGGTGACCTCCTGGGAAGTCCTCGTGTTGCACCCCTTTTTCGCGGCCGAAATCCGTGCGAGTCCAAACTATGCAGTTAAGCGTGCTTGGGAGAGAGTAGTACTTGGATGGGTGACCTCCTGGGAAGTCCTCGTGTTGCACCCCTTTTTATGATGGCAAAATCCATTGGAGTGTAAACTCCTCAATTAAGCACGATGAGTACGGTTTGTTCAGTCATCGTCTTGCTCTCCAGGATTTTTATGATGAGATCCGTATGGATGCCAATATATGCATTGATCGTGATCTCCCTATCGGGTGCGATCATACCAGCACTAATGCACCGGATCCCATCAGAACTCCGCAGTCAAGCGTGCTTGGGCGAGAGTAGTACTAGGATGGGTGACCTCCTGGGAAGTCCTCGTGTTGCACCCCTTTTTCGCGGCCGAAATCCGTGCGAGTCCAAACTATGCAGTTAAGCGTGCTTGGGAGAGAGTAGTACTTGGATGGGTGACCTCCTGGGAAGTCCTCGTGTTGCACCCCTTTTTATGATGGCAAAATCCATTGGAGTGTAAACTCCTCAATTAAGCACGATGAGTACGGTTTGTTCAGTCATCGTATTGCTCTCCAGGATTTTTATGATGAGATCCGTATGGATGCCAATATATGCATTGATCGCGATCTCCCTAACGGGTGCGATCATACCAGCACTAATGCACCGGATCCCATCAGAACTCCGCAGTCAAGCGTGCTTGGGCGAGAGTAGTACTAGGATGGGTGACCTCCTGGGAAGTCCTCGTGTTGCACCCCTTTTTCGCGGCCGAAATCCGTGCGAGTCCAAACTATGCAGTTAAGCGTGCTTGGGAGAGAGTAGTACTTGGATGGGTGACCTCCTGGGAAGTCCTCGTGTTGCACCCCTTTTTATGATGGCAAAATCCATTGGAGTGTAAACTCCTCAATTAAGCACGATGAGTACGGTTTGTTCAGTCATCGTATTGCTCTCCAGGATTTTTATGATGAGATCCGTATGGATGCCAATATATGCATTGATCGCGATCTCCCTATCGGGTGCGATCATACCAGCACTAATGCACCGGATCCCATCAGAACTCCGCAGTTAAGCGTGCTTGGGCGAGAGTAGTACTAGGATGGGTGACCTCCTGGGAAGTCCTCGTGTTGCACCCCTTTTTCGCGGCCGAAATCCGTGCGAGTCCAAACTATGCAGTTAAGCGTGCTTGGGAGAGAGTAGTACTTGGATGGGTGACCTCCTGGGAAGTCCTCGTGTTGCACCCCTTTTTATGATGGCAAAATCCATTGGAGTGTAAACTCCTCAATTAAGCACGATGAGTACGGTTTGTTCAGTCATCGTATTGCTCTCCAGGATTTTTATGATGAGATCCGTATGGATGCCAATATATGCATTGATCGCGATCTCCCTATCGGGTGCGATCATACCAGCACTAATGCACCGGATCCCATCAGAACTCCGCAGTCAAGCGTGCTTGGGCGAGAGTAGTACTAGGATGGGTGACCTCCTGGGAAGTCCTCGTGTTGCACCCCTTTTTCGCGGCCGAAATCCGTGCGAGTCCAAACTATGCAGTTAAGCGTGCTTGGGAGAGAGTAGTACTTGGATGGGTGACCTCCTGGGAAGTCCTCGTGTTGCACCCCTTTTTATGATGGCAAAATCCATTGGAGTGTAAACTCCTCAATTAAGCACGATGAGTACGGTTTGTTCAGTCATCGTATTGCTCTCCAGGATTTTTATGATGAGATCCGTATGGATGCCAATATATGCATTGATCACGATCTCCCTATCGGGTGTGATCATACCAGCACTAATGCACCGGATCCCATCAGAACTCCGCAGTAAAGCGTGCTTGGGCGAGAGTAGTACTAGGATGGGTGACCTCCTGGGAAGTCCTCGTGTTGCACCCCTTTTTCGCGGCCGAAATCCGTGCGAGTCCAAACTATGCAGTTAAGCGTGCTTGGGCGAGAGTAGTACTAGGATGGGTGACCTCCTGGGAAGTCCTCGTGTTGCACCCCTTTTTCGCGGCCGAAATCCGTGCGAGTCCAAACTATGCAGTTAAGCGTGCTTGGGAGAGAGTAGTACTTGGATGGGTGACCTCCTGGGAAGTCCTCGTGTTGCACCCCTTTTTATGATGGCAAAATCCATTGGAGTGTAAACTCCTCAATTAAGCACGATGAGTACGGTTTGTTCAGTCATCGTATTGCTCTCCAGGATTTTTATGATGAGATCCGTATGGATGCCAATATATGCATTGATCGCGATCTCCCTATCGGGTGCGATCATACCAGCACTAATGCACCGGATCCCATCAGAACTCCGCAGTCAAGCGTGCTTGGGCGAGAGTAGTACTAGGATGGGTGACCTCCTGGGAAGTCCTCGTGTTGCACCCCTTTTTCGCGGCCGAAATCCGTGCGAGTCCAAACTATGCAGTTAAGCGTGCTTGGGAGAGAGTAGTACTTGGATGGGTGACCTCCTGGGAAGTCCTCGTGTTGCACCCCTTTTTATGATGGCAAAATCCATTGGAGTGTAAACTCCTCAATTAAGCACGATGAGTACGGTTTGTTCAGTCATCGTATTGCTCTCCAGGATTTTTATGATGAGATCCGTATGGATGCCAATATATGCATTGATCGCGATCTCCCTATTGGGTGCGATCATACCAGCACTAATGCACCGGATCCCATCAGAACTCCGCAGTTAAGCGTGCTTGGGCGAGGGTAGTACTAGGATGGGTGACCTCCTGGGAAGTCCTCGTGTTGCACCCCTTTTTCGCGGCCGAAATCCGTGCGAGTCCAAACTATGCAGTTAAGCGTGCTTGGGAGAGAGTAGTACTTGGATGGGTGACCTCCTGGGAAGTCCTCGTGTTGCACCCCTTTTTATGATGGCAAAATCCATTGGAGTGTAAACTCCTCAATTAAGCACGATGAGTACGGTTTGTTCAGTCATCGTATTGCTCTCCAGGATTTTTATGATGAGATCCGTATGGATGCCAATATATGCATTGATCGCGATCTCCCTATCGGGTGCGATCATACCAGCACTAATGCACCGGATCCCATCAGAACTCCGCAGTCAAGCGTGCTTGGGCGAGAGTAGTACTAGGATGGGTGACCTCCTGGGAAGTCCTCGTGTTGCACCCCTTTTTCGCGGCCGAAATCCGTGCGAGTCCAAACTATGCAGTTAAGCGTGCTTGGGAGAGAGTAGTACTTGGATGGGTGACCTCCTGGGAAGTCCTCGTGTTGCACCCCTTTTTATGATGGCAAAATCCATTGGAGTGTAAACTCCTCAATTAAGCACGATGAGTACGGTTTGTTCAGTCATCGTATTGCTCTCCAGGATTTTTATGATGAGATCCGTATGGATGCCAATATATGCATTGATCGCGATCTCCCTATCGGGTGCGATCATACCAGCACTAATGCACCGGATCCCATCAGAACTCCGCAGTCAAGCGTGCTTGGGCGAGAGTAGTACTAGGATGGGTGACCTCCTGGGAAGTCCTCGTGTTGCACCCCTTTTTCGCGGCCGAAATCCGTGCGAGTCCAAACTATGCAGTTAAGCGTGCTTGGGAGAGAGTAGTACTTGGATGGGTGACCTCCTGGGAAGTCCTCGTGTTGCACCCCTTTTTATGATGGCAAAATCCATTGGAGTGTAAACTCCTCAATTAAGCACGATGAGTACGGTTTGTTCAGTCATCGTATTGCTCTCCAGGATTTTTATGATGAGATCCGTATGGATGCCAATATATGCATTGATCGCGATCTCCCTATCGGGTGCGATCATACCAGCACTAATGCACCGGATCCCATCAGAACTCCGCAGTTAAGCGTGCTTGGGCGAGGGTAGTACTAGGATGGGTGACCTCCTGGGAAGTCCTCGTGTTGCACCCCTTTTTCGCGGCCGAAATCCGTGCGAGTCCAAACTATGCAGTTAAGCGTGCTTGGGAGAGAGTAGTACTTGGATGGGTGACCTCCTGGGAAGTCCTCGTGTTGCACCCCTTTTTATGATGGCAAAATCCATTGGAGTGTAAACTCCTCAATTAAGCACGATGAGTACGGTTTGTTCAGTCATCGTATTGCTCTCCAGGATTTTTATGATGAGATCCGTATGGATGCCAATATATGCATTGATCGCGATCTCCCTATCGGGTGCGATCATACCAGCACTAATGCACCGGATCCCATCAGAACTCCGCAGTCAAGCGTGCTTGGGCGAGAGTAGTACTAGGATGGGTGACCTCCTGGGAAGTCCTCGTGTTGCACCCCTTTTTCGCGGCCGAAATCCGTGCGAGTCCAAACTATGCAGTTAAGCGTGCTTGGGAGAGAGTAGTACTTGGATGGGTGACCTCCTGGGAAGTCCTCGTGTTGCACCCCTTTTTATGATGGCAAAATCCATTGGAGTGTAAACTCCTCAATTAAGCACGATGAGTACGGTTTGTTCAGTCATCGTATTGCTCTCCAGGATTTTTATGATGAGATCCGTATGGATGCCAATATATGCATTGATCGCGATCTCCCTATTGGGTGCGATCATACCAGCACTAATGCACCGGATCCCATCAGAACTCCGCAGTTAAGCGTGCTTGGGCGAGGGTAGTACTAGGATGGGTGACCTCCTGGGAAGTCCTCGTGTTGCACCCCTTTTTCGCGGCCGAAATCCGTGCGAGTCCAAACTATGCAGTTAAGCGTGCTTGGGAGAGAGTAGTACTTGGATGGGTGACCTCCTGGGAAGTCCTCGTGTTGCACCCCTTTTTATGATGGCAAAATCCATTGGAGTGTAAACTCCTCAATTAAGCACGATGAGTACGGTTTGTTCAGTCATCGTATTGCTCTCCAGGATTTTTATGATGAGATCCGTATGGATGCCAATATATGCATTGATCGCGATCTCCCTATCGGGTGCGATCATACCAGCACTAATGCACCGGATCCCATCAGAACTCCGCAGTCAAGCGTGCTTGGGCGAGAGTAGTACTAGGATGGGTGACCTCCTGGGAAGTCCTCGTGTTGCACCCCTTTTTCGCGGCCGAAATCCGTGCGAGTCCAAACTATGCAGTTAAGCGTGCTTGGGAGAGAGTAGTACTTGGATGGGTGACCTCCTGGGAAGTCCTCGTGTTGCACCCCTTTTTATGATGGCAAAATCCATTGGAGTGTAAACTCCTCAATTAAGCACGATGAGTACGGTTTGTTCAGTCATCGTATTGCTCTCCAGGATTTTTATGATGAGATCCGTATGGATGCCAATATATGCATTGATCGCGATCTCCCTATCGGGTGCGATCATACCAGCACTAATGCACCGGATCCCATCAGAACTCCGCAGTCAAGCGTGCTTGGGCGAGAGTAGTACTAGGATGGGTGACCTCCTGGGAAGTCCTCGTGTTGCACCCCTTTTTCGCGGCCGAAATCCGTGCGAGTCCAAACTATGCAGTTAAGCGTGCTTGGGAGAGAGTAGTACTTGGATGGGTGACCTCCTGGGAAGTCCTCGTGTTGCACCCCTTTTTATGATGGCAAAATCCATTGGAGTGTAAACTCCTCAATTAAGCACGATGAGTACGGTTTGTTCAGTCATCGTATTGCTCTCCAGGATTTTTATGATGAGATCCGTATGGATGCCAATATATGCATTGATCGCGATCTCCCTATCGGGTGCGATCATACCAGCACTAATGCACCGGATCCCATCAGAACTCCGCAGTTAAGCGTGCTTGGGCGAGGGTAGTACTAGGATGGGTGACCTCCTGGGAAGTCCTCGTGTTGCACCCCTTTTTCGCGGCCGAAATCCGTGCGAGTCCAAACTATGCAGTTAAGCGTGCTTGGGAGAGAGTAGTACTTGGATGGGTGACCTCCTGGGAAGTCCTCGTGTTGCACCCCTTTTTATGATGGCAAAATCCATTGGAGTGTAAACTCCTCAATTAAGCACGATGAGTACGGTTTGTTCAGTCATCGTATTGCTCTCCAGGATTTTTATGATGAGATCCGTATGGATGCCAATATATGCATTGATCGCGATCTCCCTATCGGGTGCGATCATACCAGCACTAATGCACCGGATCCCATCAGAACTCCGCAGTCAAGCGTGCTTGGGCGAGAGTAGTACTAGGATGGGTGACCTCCTGGGAAGTCCTCGTGTTGCACCCCTTTTTCGCGGCCGAAATCCGTGCGAGTCCAAACTATGCAGTTAAGCGTGCTTGGGAGAGAGTAGTACTTGGATGGGTGACCTCCTGGGAAGTCCTCGTGTTGCACCCCTTTTTATGATGGCAAAATCCATTGGAGTGTAAACTCCTCAATTAAGCACGATGAGTACGGTTTGTTCAGTCATCGTATTGCTCTCCAGGATTTTTATGATGAGATCCGTATGGATGCCAATATATGCATTGATCGCGATCTCCCTATCGGGTGCGATCATACCAGCACTAATGCACCGGATCCCATCAGAACTCCGCAGTTAAGCGTGCTTGGGCGAGAGTAGTACTAGGATGGGTGACCTCCTGGGAAGTCCTCGTGTTGCACCCCTTTTTCGCGGCCGAAATCCGTGCGAGTCCAAACTATGCAGTTAAGCGTGCTTGGGAGAGAGTAGTACTTGGATGGGTGACCTCCTGGGAAGTCCTCGTGTTGCACCCCTTTTTATGATGGCAAAATCCATTGGAGTGTAAACTCCTCAATTAAGCACGATGAGTACGGTTTGTTCAGTCATCGTATTGCTCTCCAGGATTTTTATGATGAGATCCGTATGGATGCCAATATATGCATTGATCGCGATCTCCCTATCGGGTGCGATCATACCAGCACTAATGCACCGGATCCCATCAGAACTCCGCAGTCAAGCGTGCTTGGGCGAGAGTAGTACTAGGATGGGTGACCTCCTGGGAAGTCCTCGTGTTGCACCCCTTTTTCGCGGCCGAAATCCGTGCGAGTCCAAACTATGCAGTTAAGCGTGCTTGGGAGAGAGTAGTACTTGGATGGGTGACCTCCTGGGAAGTCCTCGTGTTGCACCCCTTTTTATGATGGCAAAATCCATTGGAGTGTAAACTCCTCAATTAAGCACGATGAGTACGGTTTGTTCAGTCATCGTATTGCTCTCCAGGATTTTTATGATGAGATCCGTATGGATGCCAATATATGCATTGATCACGATCTCCCTATCGGGTGTGATCATACCAGCACTAATGCACCGGATCCCATCAGAACTCCGCAGTAAAGCGTGCTTGGGCGAGAGTAGTACTAGGATGGGTGACCTCCTGGGAAGTCCTCGTGTTGCACCCCTTTTTCGCGGCCGAAATCCGTGCGAGTCCAAACTATGCAGTTAAGCGTGCTTGGGCGAGAGTAGTACTAGGATGGGTGACCTCCTGGGAAGTCCTCGTGTTGCACCCCTTTTTCGCGGCCGAAATCCGTGCGAGTCCAAACTATGCAGTTAAGCGTGCTTGGGAGAGAGTAGTACTTGGATGGGTGACCTCCTGGGAAGTCCTCGTGTTGCACCCCTTTTTATGATGGCAAAATCCATTGGAGTGTAAACTCCTCAATTAAGCACGATGAGTACGGTTTGTTCAGTCATCGTATTGCTCTCCAGGATTTTTATGATGAGATCCGTATGGATGCCAATATATGCATTGATCGCGATCTCCCTATCGGGTGCGATCATACCAGCACTAGTGCACCGGATCCCATCAGAACTCCGCAGTCAAGCGTGCTTGGGCGAGAGTAGAACTAGGATGGGTGACCTCCTGGGAAGTCCTCGTGTTGCACCCCTTTTTCGCGGCCGAAATCCGTGCGAGTCCAGACTATGCAGTTAAGCGTGCTTGGGAGAGAGTAGTACTTGGATGGGTGACCTCCTGGGAAGTCCTCGTGTTGCACCCCTTTTTATGATGGCAAAATCCATTGGAGTGTAAACTCCTCAATTAAGCACGATGAGTACGGTTTGTTCAGTCATCGTATTGCTCTCCAGGATTTTTATGATGAGATCCGTATGGATGCCAATATATGCATTGATCACGATCTCCCTATCGGGTGTGATCATACCAGCACTAATGCACCGGATCCCATCAGAACTCCGCAGTAAAGCGTGCTTGGGCGAGAGTAGTACGAGGATGGGTGACCTCCTGGGAAGTCCTCGTGTTGCACCCCTTTTTCGCGGCCGAAATCCGTGCGAGTCCAAACTATGCAGTTAAGCGTGCTTGGGCGAGAGTAGTACTAGGATGGGTGACCTCCTGGGAAGTCCTCGTGTTGCACCCCTTTTTCGCGGCCGAAATCCGTGCGAGTCCAAACTATGCAGTTAAGCGTGCTTGGGAGAGAGTAGTACTTGGATGGGTGACCTCCTGGGAAGTCCTCGTGTTGCACCCCTTTTTATGATGGCAAAATCCATTGGAGTGTAAACTCCTCAATTAAGCACGATGAGTACGGTTTGTTCAGTCATCGTATTGCTCTCCAGGATTTTTATGATGAGATCCGTATGGATGCCAATATATGCATTGATCGCGATCTCCCTATCGGGTGCGATCATACCAGCACTAGTGCACCGGATCCCATCAGAACTCCGCAGTCAAGCGTGCTTGGGCGAGAGTAGTACTAGGATGGGTGACCTCCTGGGAAGTCCTCGTGTTGCACCCCTTTTTCGCGGCCGAAATCCGTGCGAGTCCAAACTATGCAGTTAAGCGTGCTTGGGAGAGAGTAGTACTTGGATGGGTGACCTCCTGGGAAGTCCTCGTGTTGCACCCCTTTTTATGATGGCAAAATCCATTGGAGTGTAAACTCCTCAATTAAGCACGATGAGTACGGTTTGTTCAGTCATCGTCTTGCTCTCCAGGATTTTTATGATGAGATCCGTATGGATGCCAATATATGCATTGATCGCGATCTCCCTATCGGGTGCGATCATACCAGCACTAATGCACCGGATCCCATCAGAACTCCGCAGTCAAGCGTGCTTGGGCGAGAGTAGTACTAGGATGGGTGACCTCCTGGGAAGTCCTCGTGTTGCACCCCTTTTTCGCGGCCGAAATCCGTGCGAGTCCAAACTATGCAGTTAAGCGTGCTTGGGAGAGAGTAGTACTTGGATGGGTGACCTCCTGGGAAGTCCTCGTGTTGCACCCCTTTTTATGATGGCAAAATCCATTGGAGTGTAAACTCCTCAATTAAGCACGATGAGTACGGTTTGTTCAGTCATCGTATTGCTCTCCAGGATTTTTATGATGAGATCCGTATGGATGCCAATATATGCATTGATCGCGATCTCCCTATCGGGTGCGATCATACCAGCACTAATGCACCGGATCCCATCAGAACTCCGCAGTAAAGCGTGCTTGGGCGAGAGTAGTACTAGGATGGGTGACCTCCTGGGAAGTCCTCGTGTTGCACCCCTTTTTCGCGGCCGAAATCCGTGCGAGTCCAAACTATGCAGTTAAGCGTGCTTGGGCGAGAGTAGTACTAGGATGGGTGACCTCCTGGGAAGTCCTCGTGTTGCACCCCTTTTTCGCGGCCGAAATCCGTGCGAGTCCAAACTATGCAGTTAAGCGTGCTTGGGAGAGAGTAGTACTTGGATGGGTGACCTCCTGGGAAGTCCTCGTGTTGCACCCCTTTTTATGATGGCAAAATCCATTGGAGTGTAAACTCCTCAATTAAGCACGATGAGTACGGTTTGTTCAGTCATCGTATTGCTCTCCAGGATTTTTATGATGAGATCCGTATGGATGCCAATATATGCATTGATCGCGATCTCCCTATCGGGTGCGATCATACCAGCACTAGTGCACCGGATCCCATCAGAACTCCGCAGTCAAGCGTGCTTGGGCGAGAGTAGTACTAGGATGGGTGACCTCCTGGGAAGTCCTCGTGTTGCACCCCTTTTTCGCGGCCGAAATCCGTGCGAGTCCAAACTATGCAGTTAAGCGTGCTTGGGAGAGAGTAGTACTTGGATGGGTGACCTCCTGGGAAGTCCTCGTGTTGCACCCCTTTTTATGATGGCAAAATCCATTGGAGTGTAAACTCCTCAATTAAGCACGATGAGTACGGTTTGTTCAGTCATCGTATTGCTCTCCAGGATTTTTATGATGAGATCCGTATGGATGCCAATATATGCATTGATCACGATCTCCCTATCGGGTGTGATCATACCAGCACTAATGCACCGGATCCCATCAGAACTCCGCAGTAAAGCGTGCTTGGGCGAGAGTAGTACTAGGATGGGTGACCTCCTGGGAAGTCCTCGTGTTGCACCCCTTTTTCGCGGCCGAAATCCGTGCGAGTCCAAACTATGCAGTTAAGCGTGCTTGGGCGAGAGTAGTACTAGGATGGGTGACCTCCTGGGAAGTCCTCGGGTTGCACCCCTTTTTCGCGGCCGAAATCCGTGCGAGTCCAAACTATGCAGTTAAGCGTGCTTGGGAGAGAGTAGTACTTGGATGGGTGACCTCCTGGGAAGTCCTCGTGTTGCACCCCTTTTTATGATGGCAAAATCCATTGGAGTGTAAACTCCTCAATTAAGCACGATGAGTACGGTTTGTTCAGTCATCGTATTGCTCTCCAGGATTTTTATGATGAGATCCGTATGGATGCCAATATATGCATTGATCGCGATCTCCCTATCGGGTGCGATCATACCAGCACTAGTGCACCGGATCCCATCAGAACTCCGCAGTCAAGCGTGCTTGGGCGAGAGTAGTACTAGGATGGGTGACCTCCTGGGAAGTCCTCGTGTTGCACCCCTTTTTCGCGGCCGAAATCCGTGCGAGTCCAAACTATGCAGTTAAGCGTGCTTGGGAGAGAGTAGTACTTGGATGGGTGACCTCCTGGGAAGTTCTCGTGTTGCACCCCTTTTTATGATGGCAAAATCCATTGGAGTGTAAACTCCTCAATTAAGCACGATGAGTACGGTTTGTTCAGTCATCGTCTTGCTCTCCAGGATTTTTATGATGAGATCCGTATGGATGCCAATATATGCATTGATCGCGATCTCCCTATCGGGTGCGATCATACCAGCACTAATGCACCGGATCCCATCAGAACTCCGCAGTCAAGCGTGCTTGGGCGAGAGTAGTACTAGGATGGGTGACCTCCTGGGAAGTCCTCGTGTTGCACCCCTTTTTCGCGGCCGAAATCCGTGCGAGTCCAAACTATGCAGTTAAGCGTGCTTGGGAGAGAGTAGTACTTGGATGGGTGACCTCCTGGGAAGTCCTCGTGTTGCACCCCTTTTTATGATGGCAAAATCCATTGGAGTGTAAACTCCTCAATTAAGCACGATGAGTACGGTTTGTTCAGTCATCGTATTGCTCTCCAGGATTTTTATGATGAGATCCGTATGGATGCCAATATATGCATTGATCGCGATCTCCCTATCGGGTGCGATCATACCAGCACTAATGCACCGGATCCCATCAGAACTCCGCAGTAAAGCGTGCTTGGGCGAGAGTAGTACTAGGATGGGTGACCTCCTGGGAAGTCCTCGTGTTGCACCCCTTTTTCGCGGCCGAAATCCTTGCGAGTCCAAACTATGCAGTTAAGCGTGCTTGGGCGAGAGTAGTACTAGGATGGGTGACCTCCTGGGAAGTCCTCGTGTTGCACCCCTTTTTCGCGGCCGAAATCCGTGCGAGTCCAAACTATGCAGTTAAGCGTGCTTGGGCGAGAGTAGTACTAGGATGGGTGACCTCCTGGGAAGTCCTCGTGTTGCACCCCTTTTTCGCGGCCGAAATCCGTGCGAGTCCAAACTATGCAGTTAAGCGTGCTTGGGAGAGAGTAGTACTTGGATGGGTGACCTCCTGGGAAGTCCTCGTGTTGCACCCCTTTTTATGATGGCAAAATCCATTGGAGTGTAAACTCCTCAATTAAGCACGATGAGTACGGTTTGTTCAGTCATCGTATTGCTCTCCAGGATTTTTATGATGAGATCCGTATGGATGCCAATATATGCATTGATCGCGATCTCCCTATCGGGTGCGATCATACCAGCACTAGTGCACCGGATCCCATCAGAACTCCGCAGTCAAGCGTGCTTGGGCGAGAGTAGTACTAGGATGGGTGACCTCCTGGGAAGTCCTCGTGTTGCACCCCTTTTTCGCGGCCGAAATCCGTGCGAGTCCAAACTATGCAGTTAAGCGTGCTTGGGAGAGAGTAGTACTTGGATGGGTGACCTCCTGGGAAGTCCTCGTGTTGCACCCCTTTTTATGATGGCAAAATCCATTGGAGTGTAAACTCCTCAATTAAGCACGATGAGTACGGTTTGTTCAGTCATCGTCTTGCTCTCCAGGATTTTTATGATGAGATCCGTATGGATGCCAATATATGCATTGATCGCGATCTCCCTATCGGGTGCGATCATACCAGCACTAATGCACCGGATCCCATCAGAACTCCGCAGTCAAGCGTGCTTGGGCGAGAGTAGTACTAGGATGGGTGACCTCCTGGGAAGTCCTCGTGTTGCACCCCTTTTTCGCGGCCGAAATCCGTGCGAGTCCAAACTATGCAGTTAAGCGTGCTTGGGAGAGAGTAGTACTTGGATGGGTGACCTCCTGGGAAGTCCTCGTGTTGCACCCCTTTTTATGATGGCAAAATCCATTGGAGTGTAAACTCCTCAATTAAGCACGATGAGTACGGTTTGTTCAGTCATCGTATTGCTCTCCAGGATTTTTATGATGAGATCCGTATGGATGCCAATATATGCATTGATCGCGATCTCCCTATCGGGTGCGATCATACCAGCACTAATGCACCGGATCCCATCAGAACTCCGCAGTAAAGCGTGCTTGGGCGAGAGTAGTACTAGGATGGGTGACCTCCTGGGAAGTCCTCGTGTTGCACCCCTTTTTCGCGGCCGAAATCCGTGCGAGTCCAAACTATGCAGTTAAGCGTGCTTGGGCGAGAGTAGTACTAGGATGGGTGACCTCCTGGGAAGTCCTCGTGTTGCACCCCTTTTTCGCGGCCGAAATCCGTGCGAGTCCAAACTATGCAGTTAAGCGTGCTTGGGCGAGAGTAGTACTAGGATGGGTGACCTCCTGGGAAGTCCTCGTGTTGCACCCCTTTTTCGCGGCCGAAATCCGTGCGAGTCCAAACTATGCAGTTAAGCGTGCTTGGGAGAGAGTAGTACTTGGATGGGTGACCTCCTGGGAAGTCCTCGTGTTGCACCCCTTTTTATGATGGCAAAATCCATTGGAGTGTAAACTCCTCAATTAAGCACGATGAGTACGGTTTGTTCAGTCATCGTATTGCTCTCCAGGATTTTTATGATGAGATCCGTATGGATGCCAATATATGCATTGATCGCGATCTCCCTATCGGGTGCGATCATACCAGCACTAGTGCACCGGATCCCATCAGAACTCCGCAGTCAAGCGTGCTTGGGCGAGAGTAGTACTAGGATGGGTGACCTCCTGGGAAGTCCTCGTGTTGCACCCCTTTTTCGCGGCCGAAATCCGTGCGAGTCCAAACTATGCAGTTAAGCGTGCTTGGGAGAGAGTAGTACTTGGATGGGTGACCTCCTGGGAAGTCCTCGTGTTGCACCCCTTTTTATGATGGCAAAATCCATTGGAGTGTAAACTCCTCAATTAAGCACGATGAGTACGGTTTGTTCAGTCATCGTCTTGCTCTCCAGGATTTTTATGATGAGATCCGTATGGATGCCAATATATGCATTGATCGCGATCTCCCTATCGGGTGCGATCATACCAGCACTAATGCACCGGATCCCATCAGAACTCCGCAGTCAAGCGTGCTTGGGCGAGAGTAGTACTAGGATGGGTGACCTCCTGGGAAGTCCTCGTGTTGCACCCCTTTTTCGCGGCCGAAATCCGTGCGAGTCCAAACTATGCAGTTAAGCGTGCTTGGGAGAGAGTAGTACTTGGATGGGTGACCTCCTGGGAAGTCCTCGTGTTGCACCCCTTTTTATGATGGCAAAATCCATTGGAGTGTAAACTCCTCAATTAAGCACGATGAGTACGGTTTGTTCAGTCATCGTATTGCTCTCCAGGATTTTTATGATGAGATCCGTATGGATGCCAATATATGCATTGATCGCGATCTCCCTATCGGGTGCGATCATACCAGCACTAATGCACCGGATCCCATCAGAACTCCGCAGTAAAGCGTGCTTGGGCGAGAGTAGTACTAGGATGGGTGACCTCCTGGGAAGTCCTCGTGTTGCACCCCTTTTTCGCGGCCGAAATCCGTGCGAGTCCAAACTATGCAGTTAAGCGTGCTTGGGCGAGAGTAGTACTAGGATGGGTGACCTCCTGGGAAGTCCTCGTGTTGCACCCCTTTTTCGCGGCCGAAATCCGTGCGAGTCCAAACTATGCAGTTAAGCGTGCTTGGGCGAGAGTAGTACTAGGATGGGTGACCTCCTGGGAAGTCCTCGTGTTGCACCCCTTTTTCGCGGCCGAAATCCGTGCGAGTCCAAACTATGCAGTTAAGCGTGCTTGGGAGAGAGTAGTACTTGGATGGGTGACCTCCTGGGAAGTCCTCGTGTTGCACCCCTTTTTATGATGGCAAAATCCATTGGAGTGTAAACTCCTCAATTAAGCACGATGAGTACGGTTTGTTCAGTCATCGTATTGCTCTCCAGGATTTTTATGATGAGATCCGTATGGATGCCAATATATGCATTGATCGCGATCTCCCTATCGGGTGCGATCATACCAGCACTAGTGCACCGGATCCCATCAGAACTCCGCAGTCAAGCGTGCTTGGGCGAGAGTAGTACTAGGATGGGTGACCTCCTGGGAAGTCCTCGTGTTGCACCCCTTTTTCGCGGCCGAAATCCGTGCGAGTCCAAACTATGCAGTTAAGCGTGCTTGGGAGAGAGTAGTACTTGGATGGGTGACCTCCTGGGAAGTCCTCGTGTTGCACCCCTTTTTATGATGGCAAAATCCATTGGAGTGTAAACTCCTCAATTAAGCACGATGAGTACGGTTTGTTCAGTCATCGTCTTGCTCTCCAGGATTTTTATGATGAGATCCGTATGGATGCCAATATATGCATTGATCGCGATCTCCCTATCGGGTGCGATCATACCAGCACTAATGCACCGGATCCCATCAGAACTCCGCAGTCAAGCGTGCTTGGGCGAGAGTAGTACTAGGATGGGTGACCTCCTGGGAAGTCCTCGTGTTGCACCCCTTTTTCGCGGCCGAAATCCGTGCGAGTCCAAACTATGCAGTTAAGCGTGCTTGGGAGAGAGTAGTACTTGGATGGGTGACCTCCTGGGAAGTCCTCGTGTTGCACCCCTTTTTATGATGGCAAAATCCATTGGAGTGTAAACTCCTCAATTAAGCACGATGAGTACGGTTTGTTCAGTCATCGTATTGCTCTCCAGGATTTTTATGATGAGATCCGTATGGATGCCAATATATGCATTGATCGCGATCTCCCTATCGGGTGCGATCATACCAGCACTAATGCACCGGATCCCATCAGAACTCCGCAGTAAAGCGTGCTTGGGCGAGAGTAGTACTAGGATGGGTGACCTCCTGGGAAGTCCTCGTGTTGCACCCCTTTTTCGCGGCCGAAATCCGTGCGAGTCCAAACTATGCAGTTAAGCGTGCTTGGGCGAGAGTAGTACTAGGATGGGTGACCTCCTGGGAAGTCCTCGTGTTGCACCCCTTTTTCGCGGCCGAAATCCGTGCGAGTCCAAACTATGCAGTTAAGCGTGCTTGGGCGAGAGTAGTACTAGGATGGGTGACCTCCTGGGAAGTCCTCGTGTTGCACCCCTTTTTCGCGGCCGAAATCCGTGCGAGTCCAAACTATGCAGTTAAGCGTGCTTGGGAGAGAGTAGTACTTGGATGGGTGACCTCCTGGGAAGTCCTCGTGTTGCACCCCTTTTTATGATGGCAAAATCCATTGGAGTGTAAACTCCTCAATTAAGCACGATGAGTACGGTTTGTTCAGTCATCGTCTTGCTCTCCAGGATTTTTATGATGAGATCCGTATGGATGCCAATATATGCATTGATCGCGATCTCCCTATCGGGTGCGATCATACCAGCACTAATGCACCGGATCCCATCAGAACTCCGCAGTCAAGCGTGCTTGGGCGAGAGTAGTACTAGGATGGGTGACCTCCTGGGAAGTCCTCGTGTTGCACCCCTTTTTCGCGGCCGAAATCCGTGCGAGTCCAAACTATGCAGTTAAGCGTGCTTGGGAGAGAGTAGTACTTGGATGGGTGACCTCCTGGGAAGTCCTCGTGTTGCACCCCTTTTTATGATGGCAAAATCCATTGGAGTGTAAACTCCTCAATTAAGCACGATGAGTACGGTTTGTTCAGTCATCGTATTGCTCTCCAGGATTTTTATGATGAGATCCGTATGGATGCCAATATATGCATTGATCGCGATCTCCCTATCGGGTGCGATCATACCAGCACTAATGCACCGGATCCCATCAGAACTCCGCAGTAAAGCGTGCTTGGGCGAGAGTAGTACTAGGATGGGTGACCTCCTGGGAAGTCCTCGTGTTGCACCCCTTTTTCGCGGCCGAAATCCGTGCGAGTCCAAACTATGCAGTTAAGCGTGCTTGGGCGAGAGTAGTACTAGGATGGGTGACCTCCTGGGAAGTCCTCGTGTTGCACCCCTTTTTCGCGGCCGAAATCCGTGCGAGTCCAAACTATGCAGTTAAGCGTGCTTGGGCGAGAGTAGTACTAGGATGGGTGACCTCCTGGGAAGTCCTCGTGTTGCACCCCTTTTTCGCGGCCGAAATCCGTGCGAGTCCAAACTATGCAGTTAAGCGTGCTTGGGAGAGAGTAGTACTTGGATGGGTGACCTCCTGGGAAGTCCTCGTGTTGCACCCCTTTTTATGATGGCAAAATCCATTGGAGTGTAAACTCCTCAATTAAGCACGATGAGTACGGTTTGTTCAGTCATCGTATTGCTCTCCAGGATTTTTATGATGAGATCCGTATGGATGCCAATATATGCATTGATCGCGATCTCCCTATCGGGTGCGATCATACCAGCACTAGTGCACCGGATCCCATCAGAACTCCGCAGTCAAGCGTGCTTGGGCGAGAGTAGTACTAGGATGGGTGACCTCCTGGGAAGTCCTCGTGTTGCACCCCTTTTTCGCGGCCGAAATCCGTGCGAGTCCAAACTATGCAGTTAAGCGTGCTTGGGAGAGAGTAGTACTTGGATGGGTGACCTCCTGGGAAGTCCTCGTGTTGCACCCCTTTTTATGATGGCAAAATCCATTGGAGTGTAAACTCCTCAATTAAGCACGATGAGTACGGTTTGTTCAGTCATCGTCTTGCTCTCCAGGATTTTTATGATGAGATCCGTATGGATGCCAATATATGCATTGATCGCGATCTCCCTATCGGGTGCGATCATACCAGCACTAATGCACCGGATCCCATCAGAACTCCGCAGTCAAGCGTGCTTGGGCGAGAGTAGTACTAGGATGGGTGACCTCCTGGGAAGTCCTCGTGTTGCACCCCTTTTTCGCGGCCGAAATCCGTGCGAGTCCAAACTATGCAGTTAAGCGTGCTTGGGAGAGAGTAGTACTTGGATGGGTGACCTCCTGGGAAGTCCTCGTGTTGCACCCCTTTTTATGATGGCAAAATCCATTGGAGTGTAAACTCCTCAATTAAGCACGATGAGTACGGTTTGTTCAGTCATCGTATTGCTCTCCAGGATTTTTATGATGAGATCCGTATGGATGCCAATATATGCATTGATCGCGATCTCCCTATCGGGTGCGATCATACCAGCACTAATGCACCGGATCCCATCAGAACTCCGCAGTAAAGCGTGCTTGGGCGAGAGTAGTACTAGGATGGGTGACCTCCTGGGAAGTCCTCGTGTTGCACCCCTTTTTCGCGGCCGAAATCCGTGCGAGTCCAAACTATGCAGTTAAGCGTGCTTGGGCGAGAGTAGTACTAGGATGGGTGACCTCCTGGGAAGTCCTCGTGTTGCACCCCTTTTTCGCGGCCGAAATCCGTGCGAGTCCAAACTATGCAGTTAAGCGTGCTTGGGCGAGAGTAGTACTAGGATGGGTGACCTCCTGGGAAGTCCTCGTGTTGCACCCCTTTTTCGCGGCCGAAATCCGTGCGAGTCCAAACTATGCAGTTAAGCGTGCTTGGGAGAGAGTAGTACTTGGATGGGTGACCTCCTGGGAAGTCCTCGTGTTGCACCCCTTTTTATGATGGCAAAATCCATTGGAGTGTAAACTCCTCAATTAAGCACGATGAGTACGGTTTGTTCAGTCATCGTATTGCTCTCCAGGATTTTTATGATGAGATCCGTATGGATGCCAATATATGCATTGATCGCGATCTCCCTATCGGGTGCGATCATACCAGCACTAGTGCACCGGATCCCATCAGAACTCCGCAGTCAAGCGTGCTTGGGCGAGAGTAGTACTAGGATGGGTGACCTCCTGGGAAGTCCTCGTGTTGCACCCCTTTTTCGCGGCCGAAATCCGTGCGAGTCCAAACTATGCAGTTAAGCGTGCTTGGGAGAGAGTAGTACTTGGATGGGTGACCTCCTGGGAAGTCCTCGTGTTGCACCCCTTTTTATGATGGCAAAATCCATTGGAGTGTAAACTCCTCAATTAAGCACGATGAGTACAGTTTGTTCAGTCATCGTCTTGCTCTCCAGGATTTTTATGATGAGATCCGTATGGATGCCAATATATGCATTGATCGCGATCTCCCTATCGGGTGCGATCATACCAGCACTAATGCACCGGATCCCATCAGAACTCCGCAGTCAAGCGTGCTTGGGCGAGAGTAGTACTAGGATGGGTGACCTCCTGGGAAGTCCTCGTGTTGCACCCCTTTTTCGCGGCCGAAATCCGTGCGAGTCCAAACTATGCAGTTAAGCGTGCTTGGGAGAGAGTAGTACTTGGATGGGTGACCTCCTGGGAAGTCCTCGTGTTGCACCCCTTTTTATGATGGCAAAATCCATTGGAGTGTAAACTCCTCAATTAAGCACGATGAGTACGGTTTGTTCAGTCATCGTATTGCTCTCCAGGATTTTTATGATGAGATCCGTATGGATGCCAATATATGCATTGATCGCGATCTCCCTATCGGGTGCGATCATACCAGCACTAATGCACCGGATCCCATCAGAACTCCGCAGTAAAGCGTGCTTGGGCGAGAGTAGTACTAGGATGGGTGACCTCCTGGGAAGTCCTCGTGTTGCACCCCTTTTTCGCGGCCGAAATCCGTGCGAGTCCAAACTATGCAGTTAAGCGTGCTTGGGCGAGAGTAGTACTAGGATGGGTGACCTCCTGGGAAGTCCTCGTGTTGCACCCCTTTTTCGCGGCCGAAATCCGTGCGAGTCCAAACTATGCAGTTAAGCGTGCTTGGGCGAGAGTAGTACTAGGATGGGTGACCTCCTGGGAAGTCCTCGTGTTGCACCCCTTTTTCGCGGCCGAAATCCGTGCGAGTCCAAACTATGCAGTTAAGCGTGCTTGGGAGAGAGTAGTACTTGGATGGGTGACCTCCTGGGAAGTCCTCGTGTTGCACCCCTTTTTATGATGGCAAAATCCATTGGAGTGTAAACTCCTCAATTAAGCACGATGAGTACGGTTTGTTCAGTCATCGTCTTGCTCTCCAGGATTTTTATGATGAGATCCGTATGGATGCCAATATATGCATTGATCGCGATCTCCCTATCGGGTGCGATCATACCAGCACTAATGCACCGGATCCCATCAGAACTCCTCAGTCAAGCGTGCTTGGGCGAGAGTAGTACTAGGATGGGTGACCTCCTGGGAAGTCCTCGTGTTGCACCCCTTTTTCGCGGCCGAAATCCGTGCGAGTCCAAACTATGCAGTTAAGCGTGCTTGGGAGAGAGTAGTACTTGGATGGGTGACCTCCTGGGAAGTCCTCGTGTTGCACCCCTTTTTATGATGGCAAAATCCATTGGAGTGTAAACTCCTCAATTAAGCACGATGAGTACAGTTTGTTCAGTCATCGTCTTGCTCTCCAGGATTTTTATGATGAGATCCGTATGGATGCCAATATATGCATTGATCGCGATCTCCCTATCGGGTGCGATCATACCAGCACTAATGCACCGGATCCCATCAGAACTCCGCAGTCAAGCGTGCTTGGGCGAGAGTAGTACTAGGATGGGTGACCTCCTGGGAAGTCCTCGTGTTGCACCCCTTTTTCGCGGCCGAAATCCGTGCGAGTCCAAACTATGCAGTTAAGCGTGCTTGGGAGAGAGTAGTACTTGGATGGGTGACCTCCTGGGAAGTCCTCGTGTTGCACCCCTTTTTATGATGGCAAAATCCATTGGAGTGTAAACTCCTCAATTAAGCACGATGAGTACGGTTTGTTCAGTCATCGTATTGCTCTCCAGGATTTTTATGATGAGATCCGTATGGATGCCAATATATGCATTGATCGCGATCTCCCTATCGGGTGCGATCATACCAGCACTAATGCACCGGATCCCATCAGAACTCCGCAGTAAAGCGTGCTTGGGCGAGAGTAGTACTAGGATGGGTGACCTCCTGGGAAGTCCTCGTGTTGCACCCCTTTTTCGCGGCCGAAATCCGTGCGAGTCCAAACTATGCAGTTAAGCGTGCTTGGGCGAGAGTAGTACTAGGATGGGTGACCTCCTGGGAAGTCCTCGTGTTGCACCCCTTTTTCGCGGCCGAAATCCGTGCGAGTCCAAACTATGCAGTTAAGCGTGCTTGGGCGAGAGTAGTACTAGGATGGGTGACCTCCTGGGAAGTCCTCGTGTTGCACCCCTTTTTCGCGGCCGAAATCCGTGCGAGTCCAAACTATGCAGTTAAGCGTGCTTGGGAGAGAGTAGTACTTGGATGGGTGACCTCCTGGGAAGTCCTCGTGTTGCACCCCTTTTTATGATGGCAAAATCCATTGGAGTGTAAACTCCTCAATTAAGCACGATGAGTACGGTTTGTTCAGTCATCGTATTGCTCTCCAGGATTTTTATGATGAGATCCGTATGGATGCCAATATATGCATTGATCGCGATCTCCCTATCGGGTGCGATCATACCAGCACTAGTGCACCGGATCCCATCAGAACTCCGCAGTCAAGCGTGCTTGGGCGAGAGTAGTACTAGGATGGGTGACCTCCTGGGAAGTCCTCGTGTTGCACCCCTTTTTCGCGGCCGAAATCCGTGCGAGTCCAAACTATGCAGTTAAGCGTGCTTGGGAGAGAGTAGTACTTGGATGGGTGACCTCCTGGGAAGTCCTCGTGTTGCACCCCTTTTTATGATGGCAAAATCCATTGGAGTGTAAACTCCTCAATTAAGCACGATGAGTACGGTTTGTTCAGTCATCGTCTTGCTCTCCAGGATTTTTATGATGAGATCCGTATGGATGCCAATATATGCATTGATCGCGATCTCCCTATCGGGTGCGATCATACCAGCACTAATGCACCGGATCCCATCAGAACTCCGCAGTCAAGCGTGCTTGGGCGAGAGTAGTACTAGGATGGGTGACCTCCTGGGAAGTCCTCGTGTTGCACCCCTTTTTCGCGGCCGAAATCCGTGCGAGTCCAAACTATGCAGTTAAGCGTGCTTGGGAGAGAGTAGTACTTGGATGGGTGACCTCCTGGGAAGTCCTCGTGTTGCACCCCTTTTTATGATGGCAAAATCCATTGGAGTGTAAACTCCTCAATTAAGCACGATGAGTACGGTTTGTTCAGTCATCGTATTGCTCTCCAGGATTTTTATGATGAGATCCGTATGGATGCCAATATATGCATTGATCGCGATCTCCCTATCGGGTGCGATCATACCAGCACTAATGCACCGGATCCCATCAGAACTCCGCAGTAAAGCGTGCTTGGGCGAGAGTAGTACTAGGATGGGTGACCTCCTGGGAAGTCCTCGTGTTGCACCCCTTTTTCGCGGCCGAAATCCGTGCGAGTCCAAACTATGCAGTTAAGCGTGCTTGGGCGAGAGTAGTACTAGGATGGGTGACCTCCTGGGAAGTCCTCGTGTTGCACCCCTTTTTCGCGGCCGAAATCCGTGCGAGTCCAAACTATGCAGTTAAGCGTGCTTGGGCGAGAGTAGTACTAGGATGGGTGACCTCCTGGGAAGTCCTCGTGTTGCACCCCTTTTTCGCGGCCGAAATCCGTGCGAGTCCAAACTATGCAGTTAAGCGTGCTTGGGAGAGAGTAGTACTTGGATGGGTGACCTCCTGGGAAGTCCTCGTGTTGCACCCCTTTTTATGATGGCAAAATCCATTGGAGTGTAAACTCCTCAATTAAGCACGATGAGTACGGTTTGTTCAGTCATCGTATTGCTCTCCAGGATTTTTATGATGAGATCCGTATGGATGCCAATATATGCATTGATCGCGATCTCCCTATCGGGTGCGATCATACCAGCACTAGTGCACCGGATCCCATCAGAACTCCGCAGTCAAGCGTGCTTGGGCGAGAGTAGTACTAGGATGGGTGACCTCCTGGGAAGTCCTCGTGTTGCACCCCTTTTTCGCGGCCGAAATCCGTGCGAGTCCAAACTATGCAGTTAAGCGTGCTTGGGAGAGAGTAGTACTTGGATGGGTGACCTCCTGGGAAGTCCTCGTGTTGCACCCCTTTTTATGATGGCAAAATCCATTGGAGTGTAAACTCCTCAATTAAGCACGATGAGTACGGTTTGTTCAGTCATCGTCTTGCTCTCCAGGATTTTTATGATGAGATCCGTATGGATGCCAATATATGCATTGATCGCGATCTCCCTATCGGGTGCGATCATACCAGCACTAATGCACCGGATCCCATCAGAACTCCGCAGTCAAGCGTGCTTGGGCGAGAGTAGTACTAGGATGGGTGACCTCCTGGGAAGTCCTCGTGTTGCACCCCTTTTTCGCGGCCGAAATCCGTGCGAGTCCAAACTATGCAGTTAAGCGTGCTTGGGAGAGAGTAGTACTTGGATGGGTGACCTCCTGGGAAGTCCTCGTGTTGCACCCCTTTTTATGATGGCAAAATCCATTGGAGTGTAAACTCCTCAATTAAGCACGATGAGTACGGTTTGTTCAGTCATCGTATTGCTCTCCAGGATTTTTATGATGAGATCCGTATGGATGCCAATATATGCATTGATCGCGATCTCCCTATCGGGTGCGATCATACCAGCACTAATGCACCGGATCCCATCAGAACTCCGCAGTAAAGCGTGCTTGGGCGAGAGTAGTACTAGGATGGGTGACCTCCTGGGAAGTCCTCGTGTTGCACCCCTTTTTCGCGGCCGAAATCCGTGCGAGTCCAAACTATGCAGTTAAGCGTGCTTGGGCGAGAGTAGTACTAGGATGGGTGACCTCCTGGGAAGTCCTCGTGTTGCACCCCTTTTTCGCGGCCGAAATCCGTGCGAGTCCAAACTATGCAGTTAAGCGTGCTTGGGCGAGAGTAGTACTAGGATGGGTGACCTCCTGGGAAGTCCTCGTGTTGCACCCCTTTTTCGCGGCCGAAATCCGTGCGAGTCCAAACTATGCAGTTAAGCGTGCTTGGGAGAGAGTAGTACTTGGATGGGTGACCTCCTGGGAAGTCCTCGTGTTGCACCCCTTTTTATGATGGCAAAATCCATTGGAGTGTAAACTCCTCAATTAAGCACGATGAGTACGGTTTGTTCAGTCATCGTATTGCTCTCCAGGATTTTTATGATGAGATCCGTATGGATGCCAATATATGCATTGATCGCGATCTCCCTATCGGGTGCGATCATACCAGCACTAGTGCACCGGATCCCATCAGAACTCCGCAGTCAAGCGTGCTTGGGCGAGAGTAGTACTAGGATGGGTGACCTCCTGGGAAGTCCTCGTGTTGCACCCCTTTTTCGCGGCCGAAATCCGTGCGAGTCCAAACTATGCAGTTAAGCGTGCTTGGGAGAGAGTAGTACTTGGATGGGTGACCTCCTGGGAAGTCCTCGTGTTGCACCCCTTTTTATGATGGCAAAATCCATTGGAGTGTAAACTCCTCAATTAAGCACGATGAGTACGGTTTGTTCAGTCATCGTCTTGCTCTCCAGGATTTTTATGATGAGATCCGTATGGATGCCAATATATGCATTGATCGCGATCTCCCTATCGGGTGCGATCATACCAGCACTAATGCACCGGATCCCATCAGAACTCCGCAGTCAAGCGTGCTTGGGCGAGAGTAGTACTAGGATGGGTGACCTCCTGGGAAGTCCTCGTGTTGCACCCCTTTTTCGCGGCCGAAATCCGTGCGAGTCCAAACTATGCAGTTAAGCGTGCTTGGGAGAGAGTAGTACTTGGATGGGTGACCTCCTGGGAAGTCCTCGTGTTGCACCCCTTTTTATGATGGCAAAATCCATTGGAGTGTAAACTCCTCAATTAAGCACGATGAGTACGGTTTGTTCAGTCATCGTATTGCTCTCCAGGATTTTTATGATGAGATCCGTATGGATGCCAATATATGCATTGATCGCGATCTCCCTATCGGGTGCGATCATACCAGCACTAATGCACCGGATCCCATCAGAACTCCGCAGTAAAGCGTGCTTGGGCGAGAGTAGTACTAGGATGGGTGACCTCCTGGGAAGTCCTCGTGTTGCACCCCTTTTTCGCGGCCGAAATCCGTGCGAGTCCAAACTATGCAGTTAAGCGTGCTTGGGCGAGAGTAGTACTAGGATGGGTGACCTCCTGGGAAGTCCTCGTGTTGCACCCCTTTTTCGCGGCCGAAATCCGTGCGAGTCCAAACTATGCAGTTAAGCGTGCTTGGGCGAGAGTAGTACTAGGATGGGTGACCTCCTGGGAAGTCCTCGTGTTGCACCCCTTTTTCGCGGCCGAAATCCGTGCGAGTCCAAACTATGCAGTTAAGCGTGCTTGGGAGAGAGTAGTACTTGGATGGGTGACCTCCTGGGAAGTCCTCGTGTTGCACCCCTTTTTATGATGGCAAAATCCATTGGAGTGTAAACTCCTCAATTAAGCACGATGAGTACGGTTTGTTCAGTCATCGTATTGCTCTCCAGGATTTTTATGATGAGATCCGTATGGATGCCAATATATGCATTGATCGCGATCTCCCTATCGGGTGCGATCATACCAGCACTAGTGCACCGGATCCCATCAGAACTCCGCAGTCAAGCGTGCTTGGGCGAGAGTAGTACTAGGATGGGTGACCTCCTGGGAAGTCCTCGTGTTGCACCCCTTTTTCGCGGCCGAAATCCGTGCGAGTCCAAACTATGCAGTTAAGCGTGCTTGGGAGAGAGTAGTACTTGGATGGGTGACCTCCTGGGAAGTCCTCGTGTTGCACCCCTTTTTATGATGGCAAAATCCATTGGAGTGTAAACTCCTCAATTAAGCACGATGAGTACGGTTTGTTCAGTCATCGTCTTGCTCTCCAGGATTTTTATGATGAGATCCGTATGGATGCCAATATATGCATTGATCGCGATCTCCCTATCGGGTGCGATCATACCAGCACTAATGCACCGGATCCCATCAGAACTCCGCAGTCAAGCGTGCTTGGGCGAGAGTAGTACTAGGATGGGTGACCTCCTGGGAAGTCCTCGTGTTGCACCCCTTTTTCGCGGCCGAAATCCGTGCGAGTCCAAACTATGCAGTTAAGCGTGCTTGGGAGAGAGTAGTACTTGGATGGGTGACCTCCTGGGAAGTCCTCGTGTTGCACCCCTTTTTATGATGGCAAAATCCATTGGAGTGTAAACTCCTCAATTAAGCACGATGAGTACGGTTTGTTCAGTCATCGTATTGCTCTCCAGGATTTTTATGATGAGATCCGTATGGATGCCAATATATGCATTGATCGCGATCTCCCTATCGGGTGCGATCATACCAGCACTAATGCACCGGATCCCATCAGAACTCCGCAGTAAAGCGTGCTTGGGCGAGAGTAGTACTAGGATGGGTGACCTCCTGGGAAGTCCTCGTGTTGCACCCCTTTTTCGCGGCCGAAATCCGTGCGAGTCCAAACTATGCAGTTAAGCGTGCTTGGGCGAGAGTAGTACTAGGATGGGTGACCTCCTGGGAAGTCCTCGTGTTGCACCCCTTTTTCGCGGCCGAAATCCGTGCGAGTCCAAACTATGCAGTTAAGCGTGCTTGGGCGAGAGTAGTACTAGGATGGGTGACCTCCTGGGAAGTCCTCGTGTTGCACCCCTTTTTCGCGGCCGAAATCCGTGCGAGTCCAAACTATGCAGTTAAGCGTGCTTGGGAGAGAGTAGTACTTGGATGGGTGACCTCCTGGGAAGTCCTCGTGTTGCACCCCTTTTTATGATGGCAAAATCCATTGGAGTGTAAACTCCTCAATTAAGCACGATGAGTACGGTTTGTTCAGTCATCGTATTGCTCTCCAGGATTTTTATGATGAGATCCGTATGGATGCCAATATATGCATTGATCGCGATCTCCCTATCGGGTGCGATCATACCAGCACTAGTGCACCGGATCCCATCAGAACTCCGCAGTCAAGCGTGCTTGGGCGAGAGTAGTACTAGGATGGGTGACCTCCTGGGAAGTCCTCGTGTTGCACCCCTTTTTCGCGGCCGAAATCCGTGCGAGTCCAAACTATGCAGTTAAGCGTGCTTGGGAGAGAGTAGTACTTGGATGGGTGACCTCCTGGGAAGTCCTCGTGTTGCACCCCTTTTTATGATGGCAAAATCCATTGGAGTGTAAACTCCTCAATTAAGCACGATGAGTACGGTTTGTTCAGTCATCGTCTTGCTCTCCAGGATTTTTATGATGAGATCCGTATGGATGCCAATATATGCATTGATCGCGATCTCCCTATCGGGTGCGATCATACCAGCACTAATGCACCGGATCCCATCAGAACTCCGCAGTCAAGCGTGCTTGGGCGAGAGTAGTACTAGGATGGGTGACCTCCTGGGAAGTCCTCGTGTTGCACCCCTTTTTCGCGGCCGAAATCCGTGCGAGTCCAAACTATGCAGTTAAGCGTGCTTGGGAGAGAGTAGTACTTGGATGGGTGACCTCCTGGGAAGTCCTCGTGTTGCACCCCTTTTTATGATGGCAAAATCCATTGGAGTGTAAACTCCTCAATTAAGCACGATGAGTACGGTTTGTTCAGTCATCGTATTGCTCTCCAGGATTTTTATGATGAGATCCGTATGGATGCCAATATATGCATTGATCGCGATCTCCCTATCGGGTGCGATCATACCAGCACTAATGCACCGGATCCCATCAGAACTCCGCAGTAAAGCGTGCTTGGGCGAGAGTAGTACTAGGATGGGTGACCTCCTGGGAAGTCCTCGTGTTGCACCCCTTTTTCGCGGCCGAAATCCGTGCGAGTCCAAACTATGCAGTTAAGCGTGCTTGGGCGAGAGTAGTACTAGGATGGGTGACCTCCTGGGAAGTCCTCGTGTTGCACCCCTTTTTCGCGGCCGAAATCCGTGCGAGTCCAAACTATGCAGTTAAGCGTGCTTGGGCGAGAGTAGTACTAGGATGGGTGACCTCCTGGGAAGTCCTCGTGTTGCACCCCTTTTTCGCGGCCGAAATCCGTGCGAGTCCAAACTATGCAGTTAAGCGTGCTTGGGAGAGAGTAGTACTTGGATGGGTGACCTCCTGGGAAGTCCTCGTGTTGCACCCCTTTTTATGATGGCAAAATCCATTGGAGTGTAAACTCCTCAATTAAGCACGATGAGTACGGTTTGTTCAGTCATCGTATTGCTCTCCAGGATTTTTATGATGAGATCCGTATGGATGCCAATATATGCATTGATCGCGATCTCCCTATCGGGTGCGATCATACCAGCACTAGTGCACCGGATCCCATCAGAACTCCGCAGTCAAGCGTG
This sequence comes from Leucaena leucocephala, assembly GCA_037074615.1. Taxonomy (NCBI): domain Eukaryota; kingdom Viridiplantae; phylum Streptophyta; class Magnoliopsida; order Fabales; family Fabaceae; genus Leucaena; species Leucaena leucocephala. The sequence continues at coordinate 21,044,989 of CM073520.1, forward strand.
CTTGGGCGAGAGTAGTACTAGGATGGGTGACCTCCTGGGAAGTCCTCGTGTTGCACCCCTTTTTCGCGGCCGAAATCCGTGCGAGTCCAAACTATGCAGTTAAGCGTGCTTGGGAGAGAGTAGTACTTGGATGGGTGACCTCCTGGGAAGTCCTCGTGTTGCACCCCTTTTTATGATGGCAAAATCCATTGGAGTGTAAACTCCTCAATTAAGCACGATGAGTACGGTTTGTTCAGTCATCGTCTTGCTCTCCAGGATTTTTATGATGAGATCCGTATGGATGCCAATATATGCATTGATCGCGATCTCCCTATCGGGTGCGATCATACCAGCACTAATGCACCGGATCCCATCAGAACTCCGCAGTCAAGCGTGCTTGGGCGAGAGTAGTACTAGGATGGGTGACCTCCTGGGAAGTCCTCGTGTTGCACCCCTTTTTCGCGGCCGAAATCCGTGCGAGTCCAAACTATGCAGTTAAGCGTGCTTGGGAGAGAGTAGTACTTGGATGGGTGACCTCCTGGGAAGTCCTCGTGTTGCACCCCTTTTTATGATGGCAAAATCCATTGGAGTGTAAACTCCTCAATTAAGCACGATGAGTACGGTTTGTTCAGTCATCGTATTGCTCTCCAGGATTTTTATGATGAGATCTGTATGGATGCCAATATATGCATTGATCGCGATCTCCCTATCGGGTGCGATCATACCAGCACTAATGCACCGGATCCCATCAGAACTCCGCAGTAAAGCGTGCTTGGGCGAGAGTAGTACTAGGATGGGTGACCTCCTGGGAAGTCCTCGTGTTGCACCCCTTTTTCGCGGCCGAAATCCGTGCGAGTCCAAACTATGCAGTTAAGCGTGCTTGGGCGAGAGTAGTACTAGGATGGGTGACCTCCTGGGAAGTCCTCGTGTTGCACCCCTTTTTCGCGGCCGAAATCCGTGCGAGTCCAAACTATGCAGTTAAGCGTGCTTGGGCGAGAGTAGTACTAGGATGGGTGACCTCCTGGGAAGTCCTCGTGTTGCACCCCTTTTTCGCGGCCGAAATCCGTGCGAGTCCAAACTATGCAGTTAAGCGTGCTTGGGAGAGAGTAGTACTTGGATGGGTGACCTCCTGGGAAGTCCTCGTGTTGCACCCCTTTTTATGATGGCAAAATCCATTGGAGTGTAAACTCCTCAATTAAGCACGATGAGTACGGTTTGTTCAGTCATCGTATTGCTCTCCAGGATTTTTATGATGAGATCCGTATGGATGCCAATATATGCATTGATCGCGATCTCCCTATCGGGTGCGATCATACCAGCACTAGTGCACCGGATCCCATCAGAACTCCGCAGTCAAGCGTGCTTGGGCGAGAGTAGTACTAGGATGGGTGACCTCCTGGGAAGTCCTCGTGTTGCACCCCTTTTTCGCGGCCGAAATCCGTGCGAGTCCAAACTATGCAGTTAAGCGTGCTTGGGAGAGAGTAGTACTTGGATGGGTGACCTCCTGGGAAGTCCTCGTGTTGCACCCCTTTTTATGATGGCAAAATCCATTGGAGTGTAAACTCCTCAATTAAGCACGATGAGTACGGTTTGTTCAGTCATCGTCTTGCTCTCCAGGATTTTTATGATGAGATCCGTATGGATGCCAATATATGCATTGATCGCGATCTCCCTATCGGGTGCGATCATACCAGCACTAATGCACCGGATCCCATCAGAACTCCGCAGTCAAGCGTGCTTGGGCGAGAGTAGTACTAGGATGGGTGACCTCCTGGGAAGTCCTCGTGTTGCACCCCTTTTTCGCGGCCGAAATCCGTGCGAGTCCAAACTATGCAGTTAAGCGTGCTTGGGAGAGAGTAGTACTTGGATGGGTGACCTCCTGGGAAGTCCTCGTGTTGCACCCCTTTTTATGATGGCAAAATCCATTGGAGTGTAAACTCCTCAATTAAGCACGATGAGTACGGTTTGTTCAGTCATCGTATTGCTCTCCAGGATTTTTATGATGAGATCTGTATGGATGCCAATATATGCATTGATCGCGATCTCCCTATCGGGTGCGATCATACCAGCACTAATGCACCGGATCCCATCAGAACTCCGCAGTAAAGCGTGCTTGGGCGAGAGTAGTACTAGGATGGGTGACCTCCTGGGAAGTCCTCGTGTTGCACCCCTTTTTCGCGGCCGAAATCCGTGCGAGTCCAAACTATGCAGTTAAGCGTGCTTGGGCGAGAGTAGTACTAGGATGGGTGACCTCCTGGGAAGTCCTCGTGTTGCACCCCTTTTTCGCGGCCGAAATCCGTGCGAGTCCAAACTATGCAGTTAAGCGTGCTTGGGCGAGAGTAGTACTAGGATGGGTGACCTCCTGGGAAGTCCTCGTGTTGCACCCCTTTTTCGCGGCCGAAATCCGTGCGAGTCCAAACTATGCAGTTAAGCGTGCTTGGGAGAGAGTAGTACTTGGATGGGTGACCTCCTGGGAAGTCCTCGTGTTGCACCCCTTTTTATGATGGCAAAATCCATTGGAGTGTAAACTCCTCAATTAAGCACGATGAGTACGGTTTGTTCAGTCATCGTATTGCTCTCCAGGATTTTTATGATGAGATCCGTATGGATGCCAATATATGCATTGATCGCGATCTCCCTATCGGGTGCGATCATACCAGCACTAGTGCACCGGATCCCATCAGAACTCCGCAGTCAAGCGTGCTTGGGCGAGAGTAGTACTAGGATGGGTGACCTCCTGGGAAGTCCTCGTGTTGCACCCCTTTTTCGCGGCCGAAATCCGTGCGAGTCCAAACTATGCAGTTAAGCGTGCTTGGGAGAGAGTAGTACTTGGATGGGTGACCTCCTGGGAAGTCCTCGTGTTGCACCCCTTTTTATGATGGCAAAATCCATTGGAGTGTAAACTCCTCAATTAAGCACGATGAGTACGGTTTGTTCAGTCATCGTCTTGCTCTCCAGGATTTTTATGATGAGATCCGTATGGATGCCAATATATGCATTGATCGCGATCTCCCTATCGGGTGCGATCATACCAGCACTAATGCACCGGATCCCATCAGAACTCCGCAGTCAAGCGTGCTTGGGCGAGAGTAGTACTAGGATGGGTGACCTCCTGGGAAGTCCTCGTGTTGCACCCCTTTTTCGCGGCCGAAATCCGTGCGAGTCCAAACTATGCAGTTAAGCGTGCTTGGGAGAGAGTAGTACTTGGATGGGTGACCTCCTGGGAAGTCCTCGTGTTGCACCCCTTTTTATGATGGCAAAATCCATTGGAGTGTAAACTCCTCAATTAAGCACGATGAGTACGGTTTGTTCAGTCATCGTATTGCTCTCCAGGATTTTTATGATGAGATCCGTATGGATGCCAATATATGCATTGATCGCGATCTCCCTATCGGGTGCGATCATACCAGCACTAATGCACCGGATCCCATCAGAACTCCGCAGTAAAGCGTGCTTGGGTGAGAGTAGTACTAGGATGGGTGACCTCCTGGGAAGTCCTCGTGTTGCACCCCTTTTTCGCGGCCGAAATCCGTGCGAGTCCAAACTATGCAGTTAAGCGTGCTTGGGCGAGAGTAGTACTAGGATGGGTGACCTCCTGGGAAGTCCTCGTGTTGCACCCCTTTTTCGCGGCCGAAATCCGTGCGAGTCCAAACTATGCAGTTAAGCGTGCTTGGGCGAGAGTAGTACTAGGATGGGTGACCTCCTGGGAAGTCCTCGTGTTGCACCCCTTTTTCGCGGCCGAAATCCGTGCGAGTCCAAACTATGCAGTTAAGCGTGCTTGGGAGAGAGTAGTACTTGGATGGGTGACCTCCTGGGAAGTCCTCGTGTTGCACCCCTTTTTATGATGGCAAAATCCATTGGAGTGTAAACTCCTCAATTAAGCACGATGAGTACGGTTTGTTCAGTCATCGTATTGCTCTCCAGGATTTTTATGATGAGATCCGTATGGATGCCAATATATGCATTGATCGCGATCTCCCTATCGGGTGCGATCATACCAGCACTAGTGCACCGGATCCCATCAGAACTCCGCAGTCAAGCGTGCTTGGGCGAGAGTAGTACTAGGATGGGTGACCTCCTGGGAAGTCCTCGTGTTGCACCCCTTTTTCGCGGCCGAAATCCGTGCGAGTCCAAACTATGCAGTTAAGCGTGCTTGGGAGAGAGTAGTACTTGGATGGGTGACCTCCTGGGAAGTCCTCGTGTTGCACCCCTTTTTATGATGGCAAAATCCATTGGAGTGTAAACTCCTCAATTAAGCACGATGAGTACGGTTTGTTCAGTCATCGTCTTGCTCTCCAGGATTTTTATGATGAGATCCGTATGGATGCCAATATATGCATTGATCGTGATCTCCCTATCGGGTGCGATCATACCAGCACTAATGCACCGGATCCCATCAGAACTCCGCAGTAAAGCGTGCTTGGGCGAGAGTAGTACTAGGATGGGTGACCTCCTGGGAAGTCCTCGTGTTGCACCCCTTTTTCGCGGCCGAAATCCGTGCGAGTCCAAACTATGCAGTTAAGCGTGCTTGGGCGAGAGTAGTACTAGGATGGGTGACCTCCTGGGAAGTCCTCGTGTTGCACCCCTTTTTCGCGGCCGAAATCCGTGCGAGTCCAAACTATGCAGTTAAGCGTGCTTGGGCGAGAGTAGTACTAGGATGGGTGACCTCCTGGGAAGTCCTCGTGTTGCACCCCTTTTTCGCGGCCGAAATCCGTGCGAGTCCAAACTATGCAGTTAAGCGTGCTTGGGAGAGAGTAGTACTTGGATGGGTGACCTCCTGGGAAGTCCTCGTGTTGCACCCCTTTTTATGATGGCAAAATCCATTGGAGTGTAAACTCCTCAATTAAGCACGATGAGTACGGTTTGTTCAGTCATCGTATTGCTCTCCAGGATTTTTATGATGAGATCCGTATGGATGCCAATATATGCATTGATCGCGATCTCCCTATCGGGTGCGATCATACCAGCACTAGTGCACCGGATCCCATCAGAACTCCGCAGTCAAGCGTGCTTGGGCGAGAGTAGTACTAGGATGGGTGACCTCCTGGGAAGTCCTCGTGTTGCACCCCTTTTTCGCGGCCGAAATCCGTGCGAGTCCAAACTATGCAGTTAAGCGTGCTTGGGAGAGAGTAGTACTTGGATGGGTGACCTCCTGGGAAGTCCTCGTGTTGCACCCCTTTTTATGATGGCAAAATCCATTGGAGTGTAAACTCCTCAATTAAGCACGATGAGTACGGTTTGTTCAGTCATCGTATTGCTCTCCAGGATTTTTATGATGAGATCCGTATGGATGCCAATATATGCATTGATCACGATCTCCCTATCGGGTGTGATCATACCAGCACTAATGCACCGGATCCCATCAGAACTCCGCAGTAAAGCGTGCTTGGGCGAGAGTAGTACTAGGATGGGTGACCTCCTGGGAAGTCCTCGTGTTGCACCCCTTTTTCGCGGCCGAAATCCGTGCGAGTCCAAACTATGCAGTTAAGCGTGCTTGGGCGAGAGTAGTACTAGGATGGGTGACCTCCTGGGAAGTCCTCGTGTTGCACCCCTTTTTCGCGGCCGAAATCCGTGCGAGTCCAAACTATGCAGTTAAGCGTGCTTGGGAGAGAGTAGTACTTGGATGGGTGACCTCCTGGGAAGTCCTCGTGTTGCACCCCTTTTTATGATGGCAAAATCCATTGGAGTGTAAACTCCTCAATTAAGCACGATGAGTACGGTTTGTTCAGTCATCGTATTGCTCTCCAGGATTTTTATGATGAGATCCGTATGGATGCCAATATATGCATTGATCGCGATCTCCCTATCGGGTGCGATCATACCAGCACTAGTGCACCGGATCCCATCAGAACTCCGCAGTCAAGCGTGCTTGGGCGAGAGTAGTACTAGGATGGGTGACCTCCTGGGAAGTCCTCGTGTTGCACCCCTTTTTCGCGGCCGAAATCCGTGCGAGTCCAAACTATGCAGTTAAGCGTGCTTGGGAGAGAGTAGTACTTGGATGGGTGACCTCCTGGGAAGTCCTCGTGTTGCACCCCTTTTTATGATGGCAAAATCCATTGGAGTGTAAACTCCTCAATTAAGCACGATGAGTACGGTTTGTTCAGTCATCGTATTGCTCTCCAGGATTTTTATGATGAGATCCGTATGGATGCCAATATATGCATTGATCACGATCTCCCTATCGGGTGTGATCATACCAGCACTAATGCACCGGATCCCATCAGAACTCCGCAGTAAAGCGTGCTTGGGCGAGAGTAGTACTAGGATGGGTGACCTCCTGGGAAGTCCTCGTGTTGCACCCCTTTTTCGCGGCCGAAATCCGTGCGAGTCCAAACTATGCAGTTAAGCGTGCTTGGGCGAGAGTAGTACTAGGATGGGTGACCTCCTGGGAAGTCCTCGTGTTGCACCCCTTTTTCGCGGCCGAAATCCGTGCGAGTCCAAACTATGCAGTTAAGCGTGCTTGGGAGAGAGTAGTACTTGGATGGGTGACCTCCTGGGAAGTCCTCGTGTTGCACCCCTTTTTATGATGGCAAAATCCATTGGAGTGTAAACTCCTCAATTAAGCACGATGAGTACGGTTTGTTCAGTCATCGTATTGCTCTCCAGGATTTTTATGATGAGATCCGTATGGATGCCAATATATGCATTGATCGCGATCTCCCTATCGGGTGCGATCATACCAGCACTAGTGCACCGGATCCCATCAGAACTCCGCAGTCAAGCGTGCTTGGGCGAGAGTAGTACTAGGATGGGTGACCTCCTGGGAAGTCCTCGTGTTGCACCCCTTTTTCGCGGCCGAAATCCGTGCGAGTCCAAACTATGCAGTTAAGCGTGCTTGGGAGAGAGTAGTACTTGGATGGGTGACCTCCTGGGAAGTCCTCGTGTTGCACCCCTTTTTATGATGGCAAAATCCATTGGAGTGTAAACTCCTCAATTAAGCACGATGAGTACGATTTGTTCAGTCATCGTCTTGCTCTCCAGGATTTTTATGATGAGATCCGTATGGATGCCAATATATGCATTGATCGCGATCTCCCTATCGGGTGCGATCATACCAGCACTAATGCACCGGATCCCATCAGAACTCCGCAGTCAAGCGTGCTTGGGCGAGAGTAGTACTAGGATGGGTGACCTCCTGGGAAGTCCTCGTGTTGCACCCCTTTTTCGCGGCCGAAATCCGTGCGAGTCCAAACTATGCAGTTAAGCGTGCTTGGGAGAGAGTAGTACTTGGATGGGTGACCTCCTGGGAAGTCCTCGTGTTGCACCCCTTTTTATGATGGCAAAATCCATTGGAGTGTAAACTCCTCAATTAAGCACGATGAGTACGGTTTGTTCAGTCATCGTATTGCTCTCCAGGATTTTTATGATGAGATCCGTATGGATGCCAATATATGCATTGATCGCGATCTCCCTATCGGGTGCGATCATACCAGCACTAATGCACCGGATCCCATCAGAACTCCGCAGTAAAGCGTGCTTGGGCGAGAGTAGTACTAGGATGGGTGACCTCCTGGGAAGTCCTCGTGTTGCACCCCTTTTTCGCGGCCGAAATCCGTGCGAGTCCAAACTATGCAGTTAAGCGTGCTTGGGCGAGAGTAGTACTAGGATGGGTGACCTCCTGGGAAGTCCTCGTGTTGCACCCCTTTTTCGCGGCCGAAATCCGTGCGAGTCCAAACTATGCAGTTAAGCGTGCTTGGGAGAGAGTAGTACTTGGATGGGTGACCTCCTGGGAAGTCCTCGTGTTGCACCCCTTTTTATGATGGCAAAATCCATTGGAGTGTAAACTCCTCAATTAAGCACGATGAGTACGGTTTGTTCAGTCATCGTATTGCTCTCCAGGATTTTTATGATGAGATCCGTATGGATGCCAATATATGCATTGATCGCGATCTCCCTATCGGGTGCGATCATACCAGCACTAGTGCACCGGATCCCATCAGAACTCCGCAGTCAAGCGTGCTTGGGCGAGAGTAGTACTAGGATGGGTGACCTCCTGGGAAGTCCTCGTGTTGCACCCCTTTTTCGCGGCCGAAATCCGTGCGAGTCCAAACTATGCAGTTAAGCGTGCTTGGGAGAGAGTAGTACTTGGATGGGTGACCTCCTGGGAAGTCCTCGTGTTGCACCCCTTTTTATGATGGCAAAATCCATTGGAGTGTAAACTCCTCAATTAAGCACGATGAGTACGGTTTGTTCAGTCATCGTATTGCTCTCCAGGATTTTTATGATGAGATCCGTATGGATGCCAATATATGCATTGATCGCGATCTCCCTATCGGGTGCGATCATACCAGCACTAGTGCACCGGATCCCATCAGAACTCCGCAGTCAAGCGTGCTTGGGCGAGAGTAGTACTAGGATGGGTGACCTCCTGGGAAGTCCTCGTGTTGCACCCCTTTTTCGCGGCCGAAATCCGTGCGAGTCCAAACTATGCAGTTAAGCGTGCTTGGGAGAGAGTAGTACTTGGATGGGTGACCTCCTGGGAAGTCCTCGTGTTGCACCCCTTTTTATGATGGCAAAATCCATTGGAGTGTAAACTCCTCAATTAAGCACGATGAGTACGGTTTGTTCAGTCATCGTATTGCTCTCCAGGATTTTTATGATGAGATCCGTATGGATGCCAATATATGCATTGATCGCGATCTCCCTATCGGGTGCGATCATACCAGCACTAGTGCACCGGATCCCATCAGAACTCCGCAGTCAAGCGTGCTTGGGCGAGAGTAGTACTAGGATGGGTGACCTCCTGGGAAGTCCTCGTGTTGCACCCCTTTTTCGCGGCCGAAATCCGTGCGAGTCCAAACTATGCAGTTAAGCGTGCTTGGGAGAGAGTAGTACTTGGATGGGTGACCTCCTGGGAAGTCCTCGTGTTGCACCCCTTTTTATGATGGCAAAATCCATTGGAGTGTAAACTCCTCAATTAAGCACGATGAGTACGATTTGATCAGTCATCGTCTTGCTCTCCAGGATTTTTATGATGAGATCCGTATGGATGCCAATATATGCATTGATCGCGATCTCCCTATCGGGTGCGATCATACCAGCACTAATGCACCGGATCCCATCAGAACTCCGCAGTCAAGCGTGCTTGGGCGAGAGTAGTACTAGGATGGGTGACCTCCTGGGAAGTCCTCGTGTTGCACCCCTTTTTCGCGGCCGAAATCCGTGCGAGTCCAAACTATGCAGTTAAGCGTGCTTGGGAGAGAGTAGTACTTGGATGGGTGACCTCCTGGGAAGTCCTCGTGTTGCACCCCTTTTTATGATGGCAAAATCCATTGGAGTGTAAACTCCTCAATTAAGCACGATGAGTACGGTTTGTTCAGTCATCGTATTGCTCTCCAGGATTTTTATGATGAGATCCGTATGGATGCCAATATATGCATTGATCGCGATCTCCCTATCGGGTGCGATCATACCAGCACTAATGCACCGGATCCCATCAGAACTCCGCAGTAAAGCGTGCTTGGGCGAGAGTAGTACTAGGATGGGTGACCTCCTGGGAAGTCCTCGTGTTGCACCCCTTTTTCGCGGCCGAAATCCGTGCGAGTCCAAACTATGCAGTTAAGCGTGCTTGGGCGAGAGTAGTACTAGGATGGGTGACCTCCTGGGAAGTCCTCGTGTTGCACCCCTTTTTCGCGGCCGAAATCCGTGCGAGTCCAAACTATGCAGTTAAGCGTGCTTGGGAGAGAGTAGTACTTGGATGGGTGACCTCCTGGGAAGTCCTCGTGTTGCACCCCTTTTTATGATGGCAAAATCCATTGGAGTGTAAACTCCTCAATTAAGCACGATGAGTACGGTTTGTTCAGTCATCGTATTGCTCTCCAGGATTTTTATGATGAGATCCGTATGGATGCCAATATATGCATTGATCGCGATCTCCCTATCGGGTGCGATCATACCAGCACTAGTGCACCGGATCCCATCAGAACTCCGCAGTCAAGCGTGCTTGGGCGAGAGTAGTACTAGGATGGGTGACCTCCTGGGAAGTCCTCGTGTTGCACCCCTTTTTCGCGGCCGAAATCCGTGCGAGTCCAAACTATGCAGTTAAGCGTGCTTGGGAGAGAGTAGTACTTGGATGGGTGACCTCCTGGGAAGTCCTCGTGTTGCACCCCTTTTTATGATGGCAAAATCCATTGGAGTGTAAACTCCTCAATTAAGCACGATGAGTACGGTTTGTTCAGTCATCGTCTTGCTCTCCAGGATTTTTATGATGAGATCCGTATGGATGCCAATATATGCATTGATCGCGATCTCCCTATCGGGTGCGATCATACCAGCACTAATGCACCGGATCCCATCAGAACTCCGCAGTTAAGCGTGCTTGGGCGAGAGTAGTACTAGGATGGGTGACCTCCTGGGAAGTCCTCGTGTTGCACCCCTTTTTCGCGGCCGAAATCCGTGCGAGTCCAAACTATGCAGTTAAGCGTGCTTGGGAGAGAGTAGTACTTGGATGGGTGACCTCCTGGGAAGTCCTCGTGTTGCACCCCTTTTTATGATGGCAAAATCCATTGGAGTGTAAACTCCTCAATTAAGCACGATGAGTACGGTTTGTTCAGTCATCGTCTTGCTCTCCAGGATTTTTATGATGAGATCCGTATGGATGCCAATATATGCATTGATCGCGATCTCCCTATCGGGTGCGATCATACCAGCACTAATGCACCGGATCCCATCAGAACTCCGCAGTCAAGCGTGCTTGGGCGAGAGTAGTACTAGGATGGGTGACCTCCTGGGAAGTCCTCGTGTTGCACCCCTTTTTCGCGGCCGAAATCCGTGCGAGTCCAAACTATGCAGTTAAGCGTGCTTGGGAGAGAGTAGTACTTGGATGGGTGACCTCCTGGGAAGTCCTCGTGTTGCACCCCTTTTTATGATGGCAAAATCCATTGGAGTGTAAACTCCTCAATTAAGCACGATGAGTACGGTTTGTTCAGTCATCGTATTGCTCTCCAGGATTTTTATGATGAGATCCGTATGGATGCCAATATATGCATTGATCGCGATCTCCCTATCGGGTGTGATCATACCAGCACTAATGCACCGGATCCCATCAGAACTCCGCAGTAAAGCGTGCTTGGGCGAGAGTAGTACTAGGATGGGTGACCTCCTGGGAAGTCCTCGTGTTGCACCCCTTTTTCGCGGCCGAAATCCGTGCGAGTCCAAACTATGCAGTTAAGCGTGCTTGGGCGAGAGTAGTACTAGGATGGGTGACCTCCTGGGAAGTCCTCGTGTTGCACCCCTTTTTCGCGGCCGAAATCCGTGCGAGTCCAAACTATGCAGTTAAGCGTGCTTGGGAGAGAGTAGTACTTGGATGGGTGACCTCCTGGGAAGTCCTCGTGTTGCACCCCTTTTTATGATGGCAAAATCCATTGGAGTGTAAACTCCTCAATTAAGCACGATGAGTACGGTTTGTTCAGTCATCGTATTGCTCTCCAGGATTTTTATGATGAGATCCGTATGGATGCCAATATATGCATTGATCGCGATCTCCCTATCGGGTGCGATCATACCAGCACTAGTGCACCGGATCCCATCAGAACTCCGCAGTCAAGCGTGCTTGGGCGAGAGTAGTACTAGGATGGGTGACCTCCTGGGAAGTCCTCGTGTTGCACCCCTTTTTCGCGGCCGAAATCCGTGCGAGTCCAAACTATGCAGTTAAGCGTGCTTGGGAGAGAGTAGTACTTGGATGGGTGACCTCCTGGGAAGTCCTCGTGTTGCACCCCTTTTTATGATGGCAAAATCCATTGGAGTGTAAACTCCTCAATTAAGCACGATGAGTACGGTTTGTTCAGTCATCGTCTTGCTCTCCAGGATTTTTATGATGAGATCCGTATGGATGCCAATATATGCATTGATCGCGATCTCCCTATCGGGTGCGATCATACCAGCACTAATGCACCGGATCCCATCAGAACTCCGCAGTTAAGCGTGCTTGGGCGAGAGTAGTACTAGGATGGGTGACCTCCTGGGAAGTCCTCGTGTTGCACCCCTTTTTCGCGGCCGAAATCCGTGCGAGTCCAAACTATGCAGTTAAGCGTGCTTGGGAGAGAGTAGTACTTGGATGGGTGACCTCCTGGGAAGTCCTCGTGTTGCACCCCTTTTTATGATGGCAAAATCCATTGGAGTGTAAACTCCTCAATTAAGCACGATGAGTACGGTTTGTTCAGTCATCGTCTTGCTCTCCAGGATTTTTATGATGAGATCCGTATGGATGCCAATATATGCATTGATCGCGATCTCCCTATCGGGTGCGATCATACCAGCACTAATGCACCGGATCCCATCAGAACTCCGCAGTCAAGCGTGCTTGGGCGAGAGTAGTACTAGGATGGGTGACCTCCTGGGAAGTCCTCGTGTTGCACCCCTTTTTCGCGGCCGAAATCCGTGCGAGTCCAAACTATGCAGTTAAGCGTGCTTGGGAGAGAGTAGTACTTGGATGGGTGACCTCCTGGGAAGTCCTCGTGTTGCACCCCTTTTTATGATGGCAAAATCCATTGGAGTGTAAACTCCTCAATTAAGCACGATGAGTACGGTTTGTTCAGTCATCGTATTGCTCTCCAGGATTTTTATGATGAGATCCGTATGGATGCCAATATATGCATTGATCGCGATCTCCCTATCGGGTGTGATCATACCAGCACTAATGCACCGGATCCCATCAGAACTCCGCAGTAAAGCGTGCTTGGGCGAGAGTAGTACTAGGATGGGTGACCTCCTGGGAAGTCCTCGTGTTGCACCCCTTTTTCGCGGCCGAAATCCGTGCGAGTCCAAACTATGCAGTTAAGCGTGCTTGGGCGAGAGTAGTACTAGGATGGGTGACCTCCTGGGAAGTCCTCGTGTTGCACCCCTTTTTCGCGGCCGAAATCCGTGCGAGTCCAAACTATGCAGTTAAGCGTGCTTGGGAGAGAGTAGTACTTGGATGGGTGACCTCCTGGGAAGTCCTCGTGTTGCACCCCTTTTTATGATGGCAAAATCCATTGGAGTGTAAACTCCTCAATTAAGCACGATGAGTACGGTTTGTTCAGTCATCGTATTGCTCTCCAGGATTTTTATGATGAGATCCGTATGGATGCCAATATATGCATTGATCGCGATCTCCCTATCGGGTGCGATCATACCAGCACTAGTGCACCGGATCCCATCAGAACTCCGCAGTCAAGCGTGCTTGGGCGAGAGTAGTACTAGGATGGGTGACCTCCTGGGAAGTCCTCGTGTTGCACCCCTTTTTCGCGGCCGAAATCCGTGCGAGTCCAAACTATGCAGTTAAGCGTGCTTGGGAGAGAGTAGTACTTGGATGGGTGACCTCCTGGGAAGTCCTCGTGTTGCACCCCTTTTTATGATGGCAAAATCCATTGGAGTGTAAACTCCTCAATTAAGCACGATGAGTACGGTTTGTTCAGTCATCGTCTTGCTCTCCAGGATTTTTATGATGAGATCCGTATGGATGCCAATATATGCATTGATCGCGATCTCCCTATCGGGTGCGATCATACCAGCACTAATGCACCGGATCCCATCAGAACTCCGCAGTCAAGCGTGCTTGGGCGAGAGTAGTACTAGGATGGGTGACCTCCTGGGAAGTCCTCGTGTTGCACCCCTTTTTCGCGGCCGAAATCCGTGCGAGTCCAAACTATGCAGTTAAGCGTGCTTGGGAGAGAGTAGTACTTGGATGGGTGACCTCCTGGGAAGTCCTCGTGTTGCACCCCTTTTTATGATGGCAAAATCCATTGGAGTGTAAACTCCTCAATTAAGCACGATGAGTACGGTTTGTTCAGTCATCGTATTGCTCTCCAGGATTTTTATGATGAGATCCGTATGGATGCCAATATATGCATTGATCGCGATCTCCCTATCGGGTGCGATCATACCAGCACTAATGCACCGGATCCCATCAGAACTCCGCAGTAAAGCGTGCTTGGGCGAGAGTAGTACTAGGATGGGTGACCTCCTGGGAAGTCCTCGTGTTGCACCCCTTTTTCGCGGCCGAAATCCGTGCGAGTCCAAACTATGCAGTTAAGCGTGCTTGGGCGAGAGTAGTACTAGGATGGGTGACCTCCTGGGAAGTCCTCGTGTTGCACCCCTTTTTCGCGGCCGAAATCCGTGCGAGTCCAAACTATGCAGTTAAGCGTGCTTGGGAGAGAGTAGTACTTGGATGGGTGACCTCCTGGGAAGTCCTCGTGTTGCACCCCTTTTTATGATGGCAAAATCCATTGGAGTGTAAACTCCTCAATTAAGCACGATGAGTACGGTTTGTTCAGTCATCGTATTGCTCTCCAGGATTTTTATGATGAGATCCGTATGGATGCCAATATATGCATTGATCGCGATCTCCCTATCGGGTGCGATCATACCAGCACTAGTGCACCGGATCCCATCAGAACTCCGCAGTCAAGCGTGCTTGGGCGAGAGTAGTACTAGGATGGGTGACCTCCTGGGAAGTCCTCGTGTTGCACCCCTTTTTCGCGGCCGAAATCCGTGCGAGTCCAAACTATGCAGTTAAGCGTGCTTGGGAGAGAGTAGTACTTGGATGGGTGACCTCCTGGGAAGTCCTCGTGTTGCACCCCTTTTTATGATGGCAAAATCCATTGGAGTGTAAACTCCTCAATTAAGCACGATGAGTACGGTTTGTTCAGTCATCGTCTTGCTCTCCAGGATTTTTATGATGAGATCCGTATGGATGCCAATATATGCATTGATCGCGATCTCCCTATCGGGTGCGATCATACCAGCACTAATGCACCGGATCCCATCAGAACTCCGCAGTTAAGCGTGCTTGGGCGAGAGTAGTACTAGGATGGGTGACCTCCTGGGAAGTCCTCGTGTTGCACCCCTTTTTCGCGGCCGAAATCCGTGCGAGTCCAAACTATGCAGTTAAGCGTGCTTGGGAGAGAGTAGTACTTGGATGGGTGACCTCCTGGGAAGTCCTCGTGTTGCACCCCTTTTTATGATGGCAAAATCCATTGGAGTGTAAACTCCTCAATTAAGCACGATGAGTACGGTTTGTTCAGTCATCGTCTTGCTCTCCAGGATTTTTATGATGAGATCCGTATGGATGCCAATATATGCATTGATCGCGATCTCCCTATCGGGTGCGATCATACCAGCACTAATGCACCGGATCCCATCAGAACTCCGCAGTCAAGCGTGCTTGGGCGAGAGTAGTACTAGGATGGGTGACCTCCTGGGAAGTCCTCGTGTTGCACCCCTTTTTCGCGGCCGAAATCCGTGCGAGTCCAAACTATGCAGTTAAGCGTGCTTGGGAGAGAGTAGTACTTGGATGGGTGACCTCCTGGGAAGTCCTCGTGTTGCACCCCTTTTTATGATGGCAAAATCCATTGGAGTGTAAACTCCTCAATTAAGCACGATGAGTACGGTTTGTTCAGTCATCGTATTGCTCTCCAGGATTTTTATGATGAGATCCGTATGGATGCCAATATATGCATTGATCGCGATCTCCCTATCGGGTGTGATCATACCAGCACTAATGCACCGGATCCCATCAGAACTCCGCAGTAAAGCGTGCTTGGGCGAGAGTAGTACTAGGATGGGTGACCTCCTGGGAAGTCCTCGTGTTGCACCCCTTTTTCGCGGCCGAAATCCGTGCGAGTCCAAACTATGCAGTTAAGCGTGCTTGGGCGAGAGTAGTACTAGGATGGGTGACCTCCTGGGAAGTCCTCGTGTTGCACCCCTTTTTCGCGGCCGAAATCCGTGCGAGTCCAAACTATGCAGTTAAGCGTGCTTGGGAGAGAGTAGTACTTGGATGGGTGACCTCCTGGGAAGTCCTCGTGTTGCACCCCTTTTTATGATGGCAAAATCCATTGGAGTGTAAACTCCTCAATTAAGCACGATGAGTACGGTTTGTTCAGTCATCGTATTGCTCTCCAGGATTTTTATGATGAGATCCGTATGGATGCCAATATATGCATTGATCGCGATCTCCCTATCGGGTGCGATCATACCAGCACTAGTGCACCGGATCCCATCAGAACTCCGCAGTCAAGCGTGCTTGGGCGAGAGTAGTACTAGGATGGGTGACCTCCTGGGAAGTCCTCGTGTTGCACCCCTTTTTCGCGGCCGAAATCCGTGCGAGTCCAAACTATGCAGTTAAGCGTGCTTGGGAGAGAGTAGTACTTGGATGGGTGACCTCCTGGGAAGTCCTCGTGTTGCACCCCTTTTTATGATGGCAAAATCCATTGGAGTGTAAACTCCTCAATTAAGCACGATGAGTACGGTTTGTTCAGTCATCGTCTTGCTCTCCAGGATTTTTATGATGAGATCCGTATGGATGCCAATATATGCATTGATCGCGATCTCCCTATCGGGTGCGATCATACCAGCACTAATGCACCGGATCCCATCAGAACTCCGCAGTTAAGCGTGCTTGGGCGAGAGTAGTACTAGGATGGGTGACCTCCTGGGAAGTCCTCGTGTTGCACCCCTTTTTCGCGGCCGAAATCCGTGCGAGTCCAAACTATGCAGTTAAGCGTGCTTGGGAGAGAGTAGTACTTGGATGGGTGACCTCCTGGGAAGTCCTCGTGTTGCACCCCTTTTTATGATGGCAAAATCCATTGGAGTGTAAACTCCTCAATTAAGCACGATGAGTACGGTTTGTTCAGTCATCGTCTTGCTCTCCAGGATTTTTATGATGAGATCCGTATGGATGCCAATATATGCATTGATCGCGATCTCCCTATCGGGTGCGATCATACCAGCACTAATGCACCGGATCCCATCAGAACTCCGCAGTCAAGCGTGCTTGGGCGAGAGTAGTACTAGGATGGGTGACCTCCTGGGAAGTCCTCGTGTTGCACCCCTTTTTCGCGGCCGAAATCCGTGCGAGTCCAAACTATGCAGTTAAGCGTGCTTGGGAGAGAGTAGTACTTGGATGGGTGACCTCCTGGGAAGTCCTCGTGTTGCACCCCTTTTTATGATGGCAAAATCCATTGGAGTGTAAACTCCTCAATTAAGCACGATGAGTACGGTTTGTTCAGTCATCGTATTGCTCTCCAGGATTTTTATGATGAGATCCGTATGGATGCCAATATATGCATTGATCGCGATCTCCCTATCGGGTGTGATCATACCAGCACTAATGCACCGGATCCCATCAGAACTCCGCAGTAAAGCGTGCTTGGGCGAGAGTAGTACTAGGATGGGTGACCTCCTGGGAAGTCCTCGTGTTGCACCCCTTTTTCGCGGCCGAAATCCGTGCGAGTCCAAACTATGCAGTTAAGCGTGCTTGGGCGAGAGTAGTACTAGGATGGGTGACCTCCTGGGAAGTCCTCGTGTTGCACCCCTTTTTCGCGGCCGAAATCCGTGCGAGTCCAAACTATGCAGTTAAGCGTGCTTGGGAGAGAGTAGTACTTGGATGGGTGACCTCCTGGGAAGTCCTCGTGTTGCACCCCTTTTTATGATGGCAAAATCCATTGGAGTGTAAACTCCTCAATTAAGCACGATGAGTACGGTTTGTTCAGTCATCGTATTGCTCTCCAGGATTTTTATGATGAGATCCGTATGGATGCCAATATATGCATTGATCGCGATCTCCCTATCGGGTGCGATCATACCAGCACTAGTGCACCGGATCCCATCAGAACTCCGCAGTCAAGCGTGCTTGGGCGAGAGTAGTACTAGGATGGGTGACCTCCTGGGAAGTCCTCGTGTTGCACCCCTTTTTCGCGGCCGAAATCCGTGCGAGTCCAAACTATGCAGTTAAGCGTGCTTGGGAGAGAGTAGTACTTGGATGGGTGACCTCCTGGGAAGTCCTCGTGTTGCACCCCTTTTTATGATGGCAAAATCCATTGGAGTGTAAACTCCTCAATTAAGCACGATGAGTACGGTTTGTTCAGTCATCGTATTGCTCTCCAGGATTTTTATGATGAGATCCGTATGGATGCCAATATATGCATTGATCGCGATCTCCCTATCGGGTGCGATCATACCAGCACTAATGCACCGGATCCCATCAGAACTCCGCAGTAAAGCGTGCTTGGGCGAGAGTAGTACTAGGATGGGTGACCTCCTGGGAAGTCCTCGTGTTGCACCCCTTTTTCGCGGCCGAAATCCGTGCGAGTCCAAACTATGCAGTTAAGCGTGCTTGGGCGAGAGTAGTACTAGGATGGGTGACCTCCTGGGAAGTCCTCGTGTTGCACCCCTTTTTCGCGGCCGAAATCCGTGCGAGTCCAAACTATGCAGTTAAGCGTGCTTGGGAGAGAGTAGTACTTGGATGGGTGACCTCCTGGGAAGTCCTCGTGTTGCACCCCTTTTTATGATGGCAAAATCCATTGGAGTGTAAACTCCTCAATTAAGCACGATGAGTACGGTTTGTTCAGTCATCGTATTGCTCTCCAGGATTTTTATGATGAGATCCGTATGGATGCCAATATATGCATTGATCGCGATCTCCCTATCGGGTGCGATCATACCAGCACTAGTGCACCGGATCCCATCAGAACTCCGCAGTCAAGCGTGCTTGGGCGAGAGTAGTACTAGGATGGGTGACCTCCTGGGAAGTCCTCGTGTTGCACCCCTTTTTCGCGGCCGAAATCCGTGCGAGTCCAAACTATGCAGTTAAGCGTGCTTGGGAGAGAGTAGTACTTGGATGGGTGACCTCCTGGGAAGTCCTCGTGTTGCACCCCTTTTTATGATGGCAAAATCCATTGGAGTGTAAACTCCTCAATTAAGCACGATGAGTACGGTTTGTTCAGTCATCGTCTTGCTCTCCAGGATTTTTATGATGAGATCCGTATGGATGCCAATATATGCATTGATCGCGATCTCCCTATCGGGTGCGATCATACCAGCACTAATGCACCGGATCCCATTAGAACTCCGCAGTCAAGCGTGCTTGGGCGAGAGTAGTACTAGGATGGGTGACCTCCTGGGAAGTCCTCGTGTTGCACCCCTTTTTCGCGGCCGAAATCCGTGCGAGTCCAAACTATGCAGTTAAGCGTGCTTGGGAGAGAGTAGTACTTGGATGGGTGACCTCCTGGGAAGTCCTCGTGTTGCACCCCTTTTTATGATGGCAAAATCCATTGGAGTGTAAACTCCTCAATTAAGCACGATGAGTACGGTTTGTTCAGTCATCGTATTGCTCTCCAGGATTTTTATGATGAGATCCGTATGGATGCCAATATATGCATTGATCGCGATCTCCCTATCGGGTGCGATCATACCAGCACTAATGCACCGGATCCCATCAGAACTCCGCAGTCAAGCGTGCTTGGGCGAGAGTAGTACTAGGATGGGTGACCTCCTGGGAAGTCCTCGTGTTGCACCCCTTTTTCGCGGCCGAAATCCGTGCGAGTCCAAACTATGCAGTTAAGCGTGCTTGGGCGAGAGTAGTACTAGGATGGGTGACCTCCTGGGAAGTCCTCGTGTTGCACCCCTTTTTCGCGGCCGAAATCCGTGCGAGTCCAAACTATGCAGTTAAGCGTGCTTGGGAGAGAGTAGTACTTGGATGGGTGACCTCCTGGGAAGTCCTCGTGTTGCACCCCTTTTTATGATGGCAAAATCCATTGGAGTGTAAACTCCTCAATTAAGCACGATGAGTACGGTTTGTTCAGTCATCGTATTGCTCTCCAGGATTTTTATGATGAGATCCGTATGGATGCCAATATATGCATTGATCGCGATCTCCCTATCGGGTGCGATCATACCAGCACTAGTGCACCGGATCCCATCAGAACTCCGCAGTCAAGCGTGCTTGGGCGAGAGTAGTACTAGGATGGGTGACCTCCTGGGAAGTCCTCGTGTTGCACCCCTTTTTCGCGGCCGAAATCCGTGCGAGTCCAAACTATGCAGTTAAGCGTGCTTGGGAGAGAGTAGTACTTGGATGGGTGACCTCCTGGGAAGTCCTCGTGTTGCACCCCTTTTTATGATGGCAAAATCCATTGGAGTGTAAACTCCTCAATTAAGCACGATGAGTACGGTTTGTTCAGTCATCGTCTTGCTCTCCAGGATTTTTATGATGAGATCCGTATGGATGCCAATATATGCATTGATCGCGATCTCCCTATCGGGTGCGATCATACCAGCACTAATGCACCGGATCCCATCAGAACTCCGCAGTCAAGCGTGCTTGGGCGAGAGTAGTACTAGGATGGGTGACCTCCTGGGAAGTCCTCGTGTTGCACCCCTTTTTCGCGGCCGAAATCCGTGCGAGTCCAAACTATGCAGTTAAGCGTGCTTGGGAGAGAGTAGTACTTGGATGGGTGACCTCCTGGGAAGTCCTCGTGTTGCACCCCTTTTTCGCGGCCGAAATCCGTGCGAGTCCAAACTATGCAGTTAAGCGTGCTTGGGCGAGAGTAGTACTAGGATGGGTGACCTCCTGGGAAGTCCTCGTGTTGCACCCCTTTTTCGCGGCCGAAATCCGTGCGAGTCCAAACTATGCAGTTAAGCGTGCTTGGGAGAGAGTAGTACTTGGATGGGTGACCTCCTGGGAAGTCCTCGTGTTGCACCCCTTTTTATGATGGCAAAATCCATTGGAGTGTAAACTCCTCAATTAAGCACGATGAGTACGGTTTGTTCAGTCATCGTATTGCTCTCCAGGATTTTTATGATGAGATCCGTATGGATGCCAATATATGCATTGATCGCGATCTCCCTATCGGGTGCGATCATACCAGCACTAGTGCACCGGATCCCATCAGAACTCCGCAGTCAAGCGTGCTTGGGCGAGAGTAGTACTAGGATGGGTGACCTCCTGGGAAGTCCTCGTGTTGCACCCCTTTTTCGCGGCCGAAATCCGTGCGAGTCCAAACTATGCAGTTAAGCGTGCTTGGGAGAGAGTAGTACTTGGATGGGTGACCTCCTGGGAAGTCCTCGTGTTGCACCCCTTTTTATGATGGCAAAATCCATTGGAGTGTAAACTCCTCAATTAAGCACGATGAGTACGGTTTGTTCAGTCATCGTATTGCTCTCCAGGATTTTTATGATGAGATCCGTATGGATGCCAATATATGCATTGATCGCGATCTCCCTATCGGGTGCGATCATACCAGCACTAGTGCACCGGATCCCATCAGAACTCCGCAGTCAAGCGTGCTTGGGCGAGAGTAGTACTAGGATGGGTGACCTCCTGGGAAGTCCTCGTGTTGCACCCCTTTTTCGCGGCCGAAATCCGTGCGAGTCCAAACTATGCAGTTAAGCGTGCTTGGGAGAGAGTAGTACTTGGATGGGTGACCTCCTGGGAAGTCCTCGTGTTGCACCCCTTTTTATGATGGCAAAATCCATTGGAGTGTAAACTCCTCAATTAAGCACGATGAGTACGGTTTGTTCAGTCATCGTCTTGCTCTCCAGGATTTTTATGATGAGATCCGTATGGATGCCAATATATGCATTGATCGCGATCTCCCTATCGGGTGCGATCATACCAGCACTAATGCACCGGATCCCATCAGAACTCCGCAGTCAAGCGTGCTTGGGCGAGAGTAGTACTAGGATGGGTGACCTCCTGGGAAGTCCTCGTGTTGCACCCCTTTTTCGCGGCCGAAATCCGTGCGAGTCCAAACTATGCAGTTAAGCGTGCTTGGGAGAGAGTAGTACTTGGATGGGTGACCTCCTGGGAAGTCCTCGTGTTGCACCCCTTTTTATGATGGCAAAATCCATTGGAGTGTAAACTCCTCAATTAAGCACGATGAGTACGGTTTGTTCAGTCATCGTATTGCTCTCCAGGATTTTTATGATGAGATCCGTATGGATGCCAATATATGCATTGATCGCGATCTCCCTATCGGGTGCGATCATACCAGCACTAATGCACCGGATCCCATCAGAACTCCGCAGTAAAGCGTGCTTGGGCGAGAGTAGTACTAGGATGGGTGACCTCCTGGGAAGTCCTCGTGTTGCACCCCTTTTTCGCGGCCGAAATCCGTGCGAGTCCAAACTATGCAGTTAAGCGTGCTTGGGCGAGAGTAGTACTAGGATGGGTGACCTCCTGGGAAGTCCTCGTGTTGCACCCCTTTTTCGCGGCCGAAATCCGTGCGAGTCCAAACTATGCAGTTAAGCGTGCTTGGGAGAGAGTAGTACTTGGATGGGTGACCTCCTGGGAAGTCCTCGTGTTGCACCCCTTTTTATGATGGCAAAATCCATTGGAGTGTAAACTCCTCAATTAAGCACGATGAGTACGGTTTGTTCAGTCATCGTATTGCTCTCCAGGATTTTTATGATGAGATCCGTATGGATGCCAATATATGCATTGATCGCGATCTCCCTATCGGGTGCGATCATACCAGCACTAGTGCACCGGATCCCATCAGAACTCCGCAGTCAAGCGTGCTTGGGCGAGAGTAGTACTAGGATGGGTGACCTCCTGGGAAGTCCTCGTGTTGCACCCCTTTTTCGCGGCCGAAATCCGTGCGAGTCCAAACTATGCAGTTAAGCGTGCTTGGGAGAGAGTAGTACTTGGATGGGTGACCTCCTGGGAAGTCCTCGTGTTGCACCCCTTTTTATGATGGCAAAATCCATTGGAGTGTAAACTCCTCAATTAAGCACGATGAGTACGGTTTGTTCAGTCATCGTATTGCTCTCCAGGATTTTTATGATGAGATCCGTATGGATGCCAATATATGCATTGATCGCGATCTCCCTATCGGGTGCGATCATACCAGCACTAGTGCACCGGATCCCATCAGAACTCCGCAGTCAAGCGTGCTTGGGCGAGAGTAGTACTAGGATGGGTGACCTCCTGGGAAGTCCTCGTGTTGCACCCCTTTTTCGCGGCCGAAATCCGTGCGAGTCCAAACTATGCAGTTAAGCGTGCTTGGGCGAGAGTAGTACTAGGATGGGTGACCTCCTGGGAAGTCCTCGTGTTGCACCCCTTTTTCGCGGCCGAAATCCGTGCGAGTCCAAACTATGCAGTTAAGCGTGCTTGGGAGAGAGTAGTACTTGGATGGGTGACCTCCTGGGAAGTCCTCGTGTTGCACCCCTTTTTATGATGGCAAAATCCATTGGAGTGTAAACTCCTCAATTAAGCACGATGAGTACGGTTTGTTCAGTCATCGTATTGCTCTCCAGGATTTTTATGATGAGATCCGTATGGATGCCAATATATGCATTGATCGCGATCTCCCTATCGGGTGCGATCATACCAGCACTAGTGCACCGGATCCCATCAGAACTCCGCAGTCAAGCGTGCTTGGGCGAGAGTAGTACTAGGATGGGTGACCTCCTGGGAAGTCCTCGTGTTGCACCCCTTTTTCGCGGCCGAAATCCGTGCGAGTCCAAACTATGCAGTTAAGCGTGCTTGGGAGAGAGTAGTACTTGGATGGGTGACCTCCTGGGAAGTCCTCGTGTTGCACCCCTTTTTATGATGGCAAAATCCATTGGAGTGTAAACTCCTCAATTAAGCACGATGAGTACGGTTTGTTCAGTCATCGTCTTGCTCTCCAGGATTTTTATGATGAGATCCGTATGGATGCCAATATATGCATTGATCGCGATCTCCCTATCGGGTGCGATCATACCAGCACTAATGCACCGGATCCCATCAGAACTCCGCAGTCAAGCGTGCTTGGGCGAGAGTAGTACTAGGATGGGTGACCTCCTGGGAAGTCCTCGTGTTGCACCCCTTTTTCGCGGCCGAAATCCGTGCGAGTCCAAACTATGCAGTTAAGCGTGCTTGGGAGAGAGTAGTACTTGGATGGGTGACCTCCTGGGATGTCCTCGTGTTGCACCCCTTTTTATGATGGCAAAATCCATTGGAGTGTAAACTCCTCAATTAAGCACGATGAGTACGGTTTGTTCAGTCATCGTATTGCTCTCCAGGATTTTTATGATGAGATCCGTATGGATGCCAATATATGCATTGATCGCGATCTCCCTATCGGGTGCGATCATACCAGCACTAATGCACCGGATCCCATCAGAACTCCGCAGTAAAGCGTGCTTGGGCGAGAGTAGTACTAGGATGGGTGACCTCCTGGGAAGTCCTCGTGTTGCACCCCTTTTTCGCGGCCGAAATCCGTGCGAGTCCAAACTATGCAGTTAAGCGTGCTTGGGCGAGAGTAGTACTAGGATGGGTGACCTCCTGGGAAGTCCTCGTGTTGCACCCCTTTTTCGCGGCCGAAATCCGTGCGAGTCCAAACTATGCAGTTAAGCGTGCTTGGGAGAGAGTAGTACTTGGATGGGTGACCTCCTGGGAAGTCCTCGTGTTGCACCCCTTTTTATGATGGCAAAATCCATTGGAGTGTAAACTCCTCAATTAAGCACGATGAGTACGGTTTGTTCAGTCATCGTCTTGCTCTCCAGGATTTTTATGATGAGATCCGTATGGATGCCAATATATGCATTGATCGCGATCTCCCTATCGGGTGCGATCATACCAGCACTAATGCACCGGATCCCATCAGAACTCCGCAGTCAAGCGTGCTTGGGCGAGAGTAGTACTAGGATGGGTGACCTCCTGGGAAGTCCTCGTGTTGCACCCCTTTTTCGCGGCCGAAATCCGTGCGAGTCCAAACTATGCAGTTAAGCGTGCTTGGGAGAGAGTAGTACTTGGATGGGTGACCTCCTGGGAAGTCCTCGTGTTGCACCCCTTTTTATGATGGCAAAATCCATTGGAGTGTAAACTCCTCAATTAAGCACGATGAGTACGGTTTGTTCAGTCATCGTATTGCTCTCCAGGATTTTTATGATGAGATCCGTATGGATGCCAATATATGCATTGATCGCGATCTCCCTATCGGGTGCGATCATACCAGCACTAGTGCACCGGATCCCATCAGAACTCCGCAGTCAAGCGTGCTTGGGCGAGAGTAGTACTAGGATGGGTGACCTCCTGGGAAGTCCTCGTGTTGCACCCCTTTTTCGCGGCCGAAATCCGTGCGAGTCCAAACTATGCAGTTAAGCGTGCTTGGGAGAGAGTAGTACTTGGATGGGTGACCTCCTGGGAAGTCCTCGTGTTGCACCCCTTTTTATGATGGCAAAATCCATTGGAGTGTAAACTCCTCAATTAAGCACGATGAGTACGGTTTGTTCAGTCATCGTCTTGCTCTCCAGGATTTTTATGATGAGATCCGTATGGATGCCAATATATGCATTGATCGCGATCTCCCTATCGGGTGCGATCATACCAGCACTAATGCACCGGATCCCATCAGAACTCCGCAGTCAAGCGTGCTTGGGCGAGAGTAGTACTAGGATGGGTGACCTCCTAGGAAGTCCTCGTGTTGCACCCCTTTTTCGCGGCCGAAATCCGTGCGAGTCCAAACTATGCAGTTAAGCGTGCTTGGGAGAGAGTAGTACTTGGATGGGTGACCTCCTGGGAAGTCCTCGTGTTGCACCCCTTTTTATGATGGCAAAATCCATTGGAGTGTAAACTCCTCAATTAAGCACGATGAGTACGGTTTGTTCAGTCATCGTATTGCTCTCCAGGATTTTTATGATGAGATCCGTATGGATGCCAATATATGCATTGATCGCGATCTCCCTATCGGGTGCGATCATACCAGCACTAATGCACCGGATCCCATCAGAACTCCGCAGTAAAGCGTGCTTGGGCGAGAGTAGTACTAGGATGGGTGACCTCCTGGGAAGTCCTCGTGTTGCACCCCTTTTTCGCGGCCGAAATCCGTGCGAGTCCAAACTATGCAGTTAAGCGTGCTTGGGCGAGAGTAGTACTAGGATGGGTGACCTCCTGGGAAGTCCTCGTGTTGCACCCCTTTTTCGCGGCCGAAATCCGTGCGAGTCCAAACTATGCAGTTAAGCGTGCTTGGGAGAGAGTAGTACTTGGATGGGTGACCTCCTGGGAAGTCCTCGTGTTGCACCCCTTTTTATGATGGCAAAATCCATTGGAGTGTAAACTCCTCAATTAAGCACGATGAGTACGGTTTGTTCAGTCATCGTATTGCTCTCCAGGATTTTTATGATGAGATCCGTATGGATGCCAATATATGCATTGATCGCGATCTCCCTATCGGGTGCGATCATACCAGCACTAGTGCACCGGATCCCATCAGAACTCCGCAGTCAAGCGTGCTTGGGCGAGAGTAGTACTAGGATGGGTGACCTCCTGGGAAGTCCTCGTGTTGCACCCCTTTTTCGCGGCCGAAATCCGTGCGAGTCCAAACTATGCAGTTAAGCGTGCTTGGGAGAGAGTAGTACTTGGATGGGTGACCTCCTGGGAAGTCCTCGTGTTGCACCCCTTTTTATGATGGCAAAATCCATTGGAGTGTAAACTCCTCAATTAAGCACGATGAGTACGGTTTGTTCAGTCATCGTCTTGCTCTCCAGGATTTTTATGATGAGATCCGTATGGATGCCAATATATGCATTGATCGCGATCTCCCTATCGGGTGCGATCATACCAGCACTAATGCACCGGATCCCATCAGAACTCCGCAGTCAAGCGTGCTTGGGCGAGAGTAGTACTAGGATGGGTGACCTCCTGGGAAGTCCTCGTGTTGCACCCCTTTTTCGCGGCCGAAATCCGTGCGAGTCCAAACTATGCAGTTAAGCGTGCTTGGGAGAGAGTAGTACTTGGATGGGTGACCTCCTGGGAAGTCCTCGTGTTGCACCCCTTTTTATGATGGCAAAATCCATTGGAGTGTAAACTCCTCAATTAAGCACGATGAGTACGGTTTGTTCAGTCATCGTATTGCTCTCCAGGATTTTTATGATGAGATCCGTATGGATGCCAATATATGCATTGATCGCGATCTCCCTATCGGGTGCGATCATACCAGCACTAGTGCACCGGATCCCATCAGAACTCCGCAGTCAAGCGTGCTTGGGCGAGAGTAGTACTAGGATGGGTGACCTCCTGGGAAGTCCTCGTGTTGCACCCCTTTTTCGCGGCCGAAATCCGTGCGAGTCCAAACTATGCAGTTAAGCGTGCTTGGGCGAGAGTAGTACTAGGATGGGTGACCTCCTGGGAAGTCCTCGTGTTGCACCCCTTTTTCGCGGCCGAAATCCGTGCGAGTCCAAACTATGCAGTTAAGCGTGCTTGGGAGAGAGTAGTACTTGGATGGGTGACCTCCTGGGAAGTCCTCGTGTTGCACCCCTTTTTATGATGGCAAAATCCATTGGAGTGTAAACTCCTCAATTAAGCACGATGAGTACGGTTTGTTCAGTCATCGTATTGCTCTCCAGGATTTTTATGATGAGATCCGTATGGATGCCAATATATGCATTGATCGCGATCTCCCTATCGGGTGCGATCATACCAGCACTAGTGCACCGGATCCCATCAGAACTCCGCAGTCAAGCGTGCTTGGGCGAGAGTAGTACTAGGATGGGTGACCTCCTGGGAAGTCCTCGTGTTGCACCCCTTTTTCGCGGCCGAAATCCGTGCGAGTCCAAACTATGCAGTTAAGCGTGCTTGGGAGAGAGTAGTACTTGGATGGGTGACCTCCTGGGAAGTCCTCGTGTTGCACCCCTTTTTATGATGGCAAAATCCATTGGAGTGTAAACTCCTCAATTAAGCACGATGAGTACGGTTTGTTCAGTCATCGTCTTGCTCTCCAGGATTTTTATGATGAGATCCGTATGGATGCCAATATATGCATTGATCGCGATCTCCCTATCGGGTGCGATCATACCAGCACTAATGCACCGGATCCCATCAGAACTCCGCAGTCAAGCGTGCTTGGGCGAGAGTAGTACTAGGATGGGTGACCTCCTGGGAAGTCCTCGTGTTGCACCCCTTTTTCGCGGCCGAAATCCGTGCGAGTCCAAACTATGCAGTTAAGCGTGCTTGGGAGAGAGTAGTACTTGGATGGGTGACCTCCTGGGAAGTCCTCGTGTTGCACCCCTTTTTATGATGGCAAAATCCATTGGAGTGTAAACTCCTCAATTAAGCACGATGAGTACGGTTTGTTCAGTCATCGTATTGCTCTCCAGGATTTTTATGATGAGATCCGTATGGATGCCAATATATGCATTGATCGCGATCTCCCTATCGGGTGCGATCATACCAGCACTAATGCACCGGATCCCATCAGAACTCCGCAGTAAAGCGTGCTTGGGCGAGAGTAGTACTAGGATGGGTGACCTCCTGGGAAGTCCTCGTGTTGCACCCCTTTTTCGAGGCCGAAATCCGTGCGAGTCCAAACTATGCAGTTAAGCGTGCTTGGGCGAGAGTAGTACTAGGATGGGTGACCTCCTGGGAAGTCCTCGTGTTGCACCCCTTTTTCGCGGCCGAAATCCGTGCGAGTCCAAACTATGCAGTTAAGCGTGCTTGGGAGAGAGTAGTACTTGGATGGGTGACCTCCTGGGAAGTCCTCGTGTTGCACCCCTTTTTATGATGGCAAAATCCATTGGAGTGTAAACTCCTCAATTAAGCACGATGAGTACGGTTTGTTCAGTCATCGTCTTGCTCTCCAGGATTTTTATGATGAGATCCGTATGGATGCCAATATATGCATTGATCGCGATCTCCCTATCGGGTGCGATCATACCAGCACTAATGCACCGGATCCCATCAGAACTCCGCAGTCAAGCGTGCTTGGGCGAGAGTAGTACTAGGATGGGTGACCTCCTGGGAAGTCCTCGTGTTGCACCCCTTTTTCGCGGCCGAAATCCGTGCGAGTCCAAACTATGCAGTTAAGCGTGCTTGGGAGAGAGTAGTACTTGGATGGGTGACCTCCTGGGAAGTCCTCGTGTTGCACCCCTTTTTATGATGGCAAAATCCATTGGAGTGTAAACTCCTCAATTAAGCACGATGAGTACGGTTTGTTCAGTCATCGTATTGCTCTCCAGGATTTTTATGATGAGATCCGTATGGATGCCAATATATGCATTGATCGCGATCTCCCTATCGGGTGCGATCATACCAGCACTAGTGCACCGGATCCCATCAGAACTCCGCAGTCAAGCGTGCTTGGGCGAGAGTAGTACTAGGATGGGTGACCTCCTGGGAAGTCCTCGTGTTGCACCCCTTTTTCGCGGCCGAAATCCGTGCGAGTCCAAACTATGCAGTTAAGCGTGCTTGGGCGAGAGTAGTACTAGGATGGGTGACCTCCTGGGAAGTCCTCGTGTTGCACCCCTTTTTATGATGGCAAAATCCATTGGAGTGTAAACTCCTCAATTAAGCACGATGAGTACGGTTTGTTCAGTCATCGTATTGCTCTCCAGGATTTTTATGATGAGATCCGTATGGATGCCAATATATGCATTGATCGCGATCTCCCTATCGGGTGCGATCATACCAGCACTAGTGCACCGGATCCCATCAGAACTCCGCAGTCAAGCGTGCTTGGGCGAGAGTAGTACTAGGATGGGTGACCTCCTGGGAAGTCCTCGTGTTGCACCCCTTTTTCGCGGCCGAAATCCGTGCGAGTCCAAACTATGCAGTTAAGCGTGCTTGGGAGAGAGTAGTACTTGGATGGGTGACCTCCTGGGAAGTCCTCGTCTTGCACCCCTTTTTATGATGGCAAAATCCATTGGAGTGTAAACTCCTCAATTAAGCACGATGAGTACGGTTTGTTCAGTCATCGTCTTGCTCTCCAGGATTTTTATGATGAGATCCGTATGGATGCCAATATATGCATTGATCGCGATCTCCCTATCGGGTGCGATCATACCAGCACTAATGCACCGGATCCCATCAGAACTCCGCAGTCAAGCGTGCTTGGGCGAGAGTAGTACTAGGATGGGTGACCTCCTAGGAAGTCCTCGTGTTGCACCCCTTTTTCGCGGCCGAAATCCGTGCGAGTCCAAACTATGCAGTTAAGCGTGCTTGGGAGAGAGTAGTACTTGGATGGGTGACCTCCTGGGAAGTCCTCGTGTTGCACCCCTTTTTATGATGGCAAAATCCATTGGAGTGTAAACTCCTCAATTAAGCACGATGAGTACGGTTTGTTCAGTCATCGTATTGCTCTCCAGGATTTTTATGATGAGATCCGTATGGATGCCAATATATGCATTGATCGCGATCTCCCTATCGGGTGCGATCATACCAGCACTAATGCACCGGATCCCATCAGAACTCCGCAGTAAAGCGTGCTTGGGCGAGAGTAGTACTAGGATGGGTGACCTCCTGGGAAGTCCTCGTGTTGCACCCCTTTTTCGCGGCCGAAATCCGTGCGAGTCCAAACTATGCAGTTAAGCGTGCTTGGGCGAGAGTAGTACTAGGATGGGTGACCTCCTGGGAAGTCCTCGTGTTGCACCCCTTTTTCGCGGCCGAAATCCGTGCGAGTCCAAACTATGCAGTTAAGCGTGCTTGGGAGAGAGTAGTACTTGGATGGGTGACCTCCTGGGAAGTCCTCGTGTTGCACCCCTTTTTATGATGGCAAAATCCATTGGAGTGTAAACTCCTCAATTAAGCACGATGAGTACGGTTTGTTCAGTCATCGTATTGCTCTCCAGGATTTTTATGATGAGATCCGTATGGATGCCAATATATGCATTGATCGCGATCTCCCTATCGGGTGCGATCATACCAGCACTAGTGCACCGGATCCCATCAGAACTCCGCAGTCAAGCGTGCTTGGGCGAGAGTAGTACTAGGATGGGTGACCTCCTGGGAAGTCCTCGTGTTGCACCCCTTTTTCGCGGCCGAAATCCGTGCGAGTCCAAACTATGCAGTTAAGCGTGCTTGGGAGAGAGTAGTACTTGGATGGGTGACCTCCTGGGAAGTCCTCGTCTTGCACCCCTTTTTATGATGGCAAAATCCATTGGAGTGTAAACTCCTCAATTAAGCACGATGAGTACGGTTTGTTCAGTCATCGTCTTGCTCTCCAGGATTTTTATGATGAGATCCGTATGGATGCCAATATATGCATTGATCGCGATCTCCCTATCGGGTGCGATCATACCAGCACTAATGCACCGGATCCCATCAGAACTCCGCAGTCAAGCGTGCTTGGGCGAGAGTAGTACTAGGATGGGTGACCTCCTGGGAAGTCCTCGTGTTGCACCCCTTTTTCGCGGCCGAAATCCGTGCGAGTCCAAACTATGCAGTTAAGCGTGCTTGGGAGAGAGTAGTACTTGGATGGGTGACCTCCTGGGAAGTCCTCGTGTTGCACCCCTTTTTATGATGGCAAAATCCATTGGAGTGTAAACTCCTCAATTAAGCACGATGAGTACGGTTTGTTCAGTCATCGTATTGCTCTCCAGGATTTTTATGATGAGATCCGTATGGATGCCAATATATGCATTGATCGCGATCTCCCTATCGGGTGCGATCATACCAGCACTAGTGCACCGGATCCCATCAGAACTCCGCAGTCAAGCGTGCTTGGGCGAGAGTAGTACTAGGATGGGTGACCTCCTGGGAAGTCCTCGTGTTGCACCCCTTTTTCGCGGCCGAAATCCGTGCGAGTCCAAACTATGCAGTTAAGCGTGCTTGGGCGAGAGTAGTACTAGGATGGGTGACCTCCTGGGAAGTCCTCGTGTTGCACCCCTTTTATGATGGCAAAATCCATTGGAGTGTAAACTCCTCAATTAAGCACGATGAGTACGGTTTGTTCAGTCATCGTATTGCTCTCCAGGATTTTTATGATGAGATCCGTATGGATGCCAATATATGCATTGATCGCGATCTCCCTATCGGGTGCGATCATACCAGCACTAGTGCACCGGATCCCATCAGAACTCCGCAGTCAAGCGTGCTTGGGCGAGAGTAGTACTAGGATGGGTGACCTCCTGGGAAGTCCTCGTGTTGCACCCCTTTTTCGCGGCCGAAATCCGTGCGAGTCCAAACTATGCAGTTAAGCGTGCTTGGGAGAGAGTAGTACTTGGATGGGTGACCTCCTGGGAAGTCCTCGTCTTGCACCCCTTTTTATGATGGCAAAATCCATTGGAGTGTAAACTCCTCAATTAAGCACGATGAGTACGGTTTGTTCAGTCATCGTCTTGCTCTCCAGGATTTTTATGATGAGATCCGTATGGATGCCAATATATGCATTGATCGCGATCTCCCTATCGGGTGCGATCATACCAGCACTAATGCACCGGATCCCATCAGAACTCCGCAGTCAAGCGTGCTTGGGCGAGAGTAGTACTAGGATGGGTGACCTCCTAGGAAGTCCTCGTGTTGCACCCCTTTTTCGCGGCCGAAATCCGTGCGAGTCCAAACTATGCAGTTAAGCGTGCTTGGGAGAGAGTAGTACTTGGATGGGTGACCTCCTGGGAAGTCCTCGTGTTGCACCCCTTTTTATGATGGCAAAATCCATTGGAGTGTAAACTCCTCAATTAAGCACGATGAGTACGGTTTGTTCAGTCATCGTATTGCTCTCCAGGATTTTTATGATGAGATCCGTATGGATGCCAATATATGCATTGATCGCGATCTCCCTATCGGGTGCGATCATACCAGCACTAATGCACCGGATCCCATCAGAACTCCGCAGTAAAGCGTGCTTGGGCGAGAGTAGTACTAGGATGGGTGACCTCCTGGGAAGTCCTCGTGTTGCACCCCTTTTTCGCGGCCGAAATCCGTGCGAGTCCAAACTATGCAGTTAAGCGTGCTTGGGCGAGAGTAGTACTAGGATGGGTGACCTCCTGGGAAGTCCTCGTGTTGCACCCCTTTTTCGCGGCCGAAATCCGTGCGAGTCCAAACTATGCAGTTAAGCGTGCTTGGGAGAGAGTAGTACTTGGATGGGTGACCTCCTGGGAAGTCCTCGTGTTGCACCCCTTTTTATGATGGCAAAATCCATTGGAGTGTAAACTCCTCAATTAAGCACGATGAGTACGGTTTGTTCAGTCATCGTATTGCTCTCCAGGATTTTTATGATGAGATCCGTATGGATGCCAATATATGCATTGATCGCGATCTCCCTATCGGGTGCGATCATACCAGCACTAGTGCACCGGATCCCATCAGAACTCCGCAGTCAAGCGTGCTTGGGCGAGAGTAGTACTAGGATGGGTGACCTCCTGGGAAGTCCTCGTGTTGCACCCCTTTTTCGCGGCCGAAATCCGTGCGAGTCCAAACTATGCAGTTAAGCGTGCTTGGGAGAGAGTAGTACTTGGATGGGTGACCTCCTGGGAAGTCCTCGTCTTGCACCCCTTTTTATGATGGCAAAATCCATTGGAGTGTAAACTCCTCAATTAAGCACGATGAGTACGGTTTGTTCAGTCATCGTCTTGCTCTCCAGGATTTTTATGATGAGATCCGTATGGATGCCAATATATGCATTGATCGCGATCTCCCTATCGGGTGCGATCATACCAGCACTAATGCACCGGATCCCATCAGAACTCCGCAGTCAAGCGTGCTTGGGCGAGAGTAGTACTAGGATGGGTGACCTCCTGGGAAGTCCTCGTGTTGCACCCCTTTTTCGCGGCCGAAATCCGTGCGAGTCCAAACTATGCAGTTAAGCGTGCTTGGGCGAGAGTAGTACTAGGATGGGTGACCTCCTGGGAAGTCCTCGTGTTGCACCCCTTTTTCGCGGCCGAAATCCGTGCGAGTCCAAACTATGCAGTTAAGCGTGCTTGGGAGAGAGTAGTACTTGGATGGGTGACCTCCTGGGAAGTCCTCGTGTTGCACCCCTTTTTATGATGGCAAAATCCATTGGAGTGTAAACTCCTCAATTAAGCACGATGAGTACGGTTTGTTCAGTCATCGTATTGCTCTCCAGGATTTTTATGATGAGATCCGTATGGATGCCAATATATGCATTGATCGCGATCTCCCTATCGGGTGCGATCATACCAGCACTAGTGCACCGGATCCCATCAGAACTCCGCAGTCAAGCGTGCTTGGGCGAGAGTAGTACTAGGATGGGTGACCTCCTGGGAAGTCCTCGTGTTGCACCCCTTTTTCGCGGCCGAAATCCGTGCGAGTCCAAACTATGCAGTTAAGCGTGCTTGGGAGAGAGTAGTACTTGGATGGGTGACCTCCTGGGAAGTCCTCGTGTTGCACCCCTTTTTATGATGGCAAAATCCATTGGAGTGTAAACTCCTCAATTAAGCACGATGAGTACGGTTTGTTCAGTCATCGTCTTGCTCTCCAGGATTTTTATGATGAGATCCGTATGGATGCCAATATATGCATTGATCGCGATCTCCCTATCGGGTGCGATCATACCAGCACTAATGCACCGGATCCCATCAGAACTCCGCAGTCAAGCGTGCTTGGGCGAGAGTAGTACTAGGATGGGTGACCTCCTGGGAAGTCCTCGTGTTGCACCCCTTTTTCGCGGCCGAAATCCGTGCGAGTCCAAACTATGCAGTTAAGCGTGCTTGGGAGAGAGTAGTACTTGGATGGGTGACCTCCTGGGAAGTCCTCGTGTTGCACCCCTTTTTATGATGGCAAAATCCATTGGAGTGTAAACTCCTCAATTAAGCACGATGAGTACGGTTTGTTCAGTCATCGTATTGCTCTCCAGGATTTTTATGATGAGATCCGTATGGATGCCAATATATGCATTGATCGCGATCTCCCTATCGGGTGCGATCATACCAGCACTAATGCACCGGATCCCATCAGAACTCCGCAGTCAAGCGTGCTTGGGCGAGAGTAGTACTAGGATGGGTGACCTCCTGGGAACTCCTCGTGTTGCACCCCTTTTTCGCGGCCGAAATCCGTGCGAGTCCAAACTATGCAGTTAAGCGTGCTTGGGCGAGAGTAGTACTAGGATGGGTGACCTCCTGGGAA
This sequence comes from Leucaena leucocephala, assembly GCA_037074615.1. Lineage (NCBI taxonomy): Eukaryota > Viridiplantae > Streptophyta > Magnoliopsida > Fabales > Fabaceae > Leucaena > Leucaena leucocephala. Next base: position 21,079,502 of record CM073520.1, read on the forward strand.
GTCCTCGTGTTGCACCCCTTTTTCGCGGCCGAAATCCGTGCGAGTCCAAACTATGCAGTTAAGCGTGCTTGGGAGAGAGTAGTACTTGGATGGGTGACCTCCTGGGAAGTCCTCGTGTTGCACCCCTTTTTATGATGGCAAAATCCATTGGAGTGTAAACTCCTCAATTAAGCACGATGAGTACGGTTTGTTCAGTCATCGTATTGCTCTCCAGGATTTTTATGATGAGATCCGTATGGATGCCAATATATGCATTGATCGCGATCTCCCTATCGGGTGCGATCATACCAGCACTAGTGCACCGGATCCCATCAGAACTCCGCAGTCAAGCGTGCTTGGGCGAGAGTAGTACTAGGATGGGTGACCTCCTGGGAAGTCCTCGTGTTGCACCCCTTTTTCGCGGCCGAAATCCGTGCGAGTCCAAACTATGCAGTTAAGCGTGCTTGGGAGAGAGTAGTACTTGGATGGGTGACCTCCTGGGAAGTCCTCGTGTTGCACCCCTTTTTATGATGGCAAAATCCATTGGAGTGTAAACTCCTCAATTAAGCACGATGAGTACGGTTTGTTCAGTCATCGTCTTGCTCTCCAGGATTTTTATGATGAGATCCGTATGGATGCCAATATATGCATTGATCGCGATCTCCCTATCGGGTGCGATCATACCAGCACTAATGCACCGGATCCCATCAGAACTCCGCAGTCAAGCGTGCTTGGGCGAGAGTAGTACTAGGATGGGTGACCTCCTGGGAAGTCCTCGTGTTGCACCCCTTTTTCGCGGCCGAAATCCGTGCGAGTCCAAACTATGCAGTTAAGCGTGCTTGGGAGAGAGTAGTACTTGGATGGGTGACCTCCTGGGAAGTCCTCGTGTTGCACCCCTTTTTATGATGGCAAAATCCATTGGAGTGTAAACTCCTCAATTAAGCACGATGAGTACGGTTTGTTCAGTCATCGTATTGCTCTCCAGGATTTTTATGATGAGATCCGTATGGATGCCAATATATGCATTGATCGCGATCTCCCTATCGGGTGCGATCATACCAGCACTAATGCACCGGATCCCATCAGAACTCCGCAGTCAAGCGTGCTTGGGCGAGAGTAGTACTAGGATGGGTGACCTCCTGGGAAGTCCTCGTGTTGCACCCCTTTTTCGCGGCCGAAATCCGTGCGAGTCCAAACTATGCAGTTAAGCGTGCTTGGGCGAGAGTAGTACTAGGATGGGTGACCTCCTGGGAAGTCCTCGTGTTGCACCCCTTTTTCGCGGCCGAAATCCGTGCGAGTCCAAACTATGCAGTTAAGCGTGCTTGGGAGAGAGTAGTACTTGGATGGGTGACCTCCTGGGAAGTCCTCGTGTTGCACCCCTTTTTATGATGGCAAAATCCATTGGAGTGTAAACTCCTCAATTAAGCACGATGAGTACGGTTTGTTCAGTCATCGTCTTGCTCTCCAGGATTTTTATGATGAGATCCGTATGGATGCCAATATATGCATTGATCGCGATCTCCCTATCGGGTGCGATCATACCAGCACTAATGCACCGGATCCCATCAGAACTCCGCAGTCAAGCGTGCTTGGGCGAGAGTAGTACTAGGATGGGTGACCTCCTGGGAAGTCCTCGTGTTGCACCCCTTTTTCGCGGCCGAAATCCGTGCGAGTCCAAACTATGCAGTTAAGCGTGCTTGGGAGAGAGTAGTACTTGGATGGGTGACCTCCTGGGAAGTCCTCGTGTTGCACCCCTTTTTATGATGGCAAAATCCATTGGAGTGTAAACTCCTCAATTAAGCACGATGAGTACGGTTTGTTCAGTCATCGTATTGCTCTCCAGGATTTTTATGATGAGATCCGTATGGATGCCAATATATGCATTGATCGCGATCTCCCTATCGGGTGCGATCATACCAGCACTAATGCACCGGATCCCATCAGAACTCCGCAGTCAAGCGTGCTTGGGCGAGAGTAGTACTAGGATGGGTGACCTCCTGGGAACTCCTCGTGTTGCACCCCTTTTTCGCGGCCGAAATCCGTGCGAGTCCAAACTATGCAGTTAAGCGTGCTTGGGCGAGAGTAGTACTAGGATGGGTGACCTCCTGGGAAGTCCTCGTGTTGCACCCCTTTTTCGCGGCCGAAATCCGTGCGAGTCCAAACTATGCAGTTAAGCGTGCTTGGGAGAGAGTAGTACTTGGATGGGTGACCTCCTGGGAAGTCCTCGTGTTGCACCCCTTTTTATGATGGCAAAATCCATTGGAGTGTAAACTCCTCAATTAAGCACGATGAGTACGGTTTGTTCAGTCATCGTATTGCTCTCCAGGATTTTTATGATGAGATCCGTATGGATGCCAATATATGCATTGATCGCGATCTCCCTATCGGGTGCGATCATACCAGCACTAGTGCACCGGATCCCATCAGAACTCCGCAGTCAAGCGTGCTTGGGCGAGAGTAGTACTAGGATGGGTGACCTCCTGGGAAGTCCTCGTGTTGCACCCCTTTTTCGCGGCCGAAATCCGTGCGAGTCCAAACTATGCAGTTAAGCGTGCTTGGGAGAGAGTAGTACTTGGATGGGTGACCTCCTGGGAAGTCCTCGTGTTGCACCCCTTTTTATGATGGCAAAATCCATTGGAGTGTAAACTCCTCAATTAAGCACGATGAGTACGGTTTGTTCAGTCATCGTCTTGCTCTCCAGGATTTTTATGATGAGATCCGTATGGATGCCAATATATGCATTGATCGCGATCTCCCTATCGGGTGCGATCATACCAGCACTAATGCACCGGATCCCATCAGAACTCCGCAGTCAAGCGTGCTTGGGCGAGAGTAGTACTAGGATGGGTGACCTCCTGGGAAGTCCTCGTGTTGCACCCCTTTTTCGCGGCCGAAATCCGTGCGAGTCCAAACTATGCAGTTAAGCGTGCTTGGGAGAGAGTAGTACTTGGATGGGTGACCTCCTGGGAAGTCCTCGTGTTGCACCCCTTTTTATGATGGCAAAATCCATTGGAGTGTAAACTCCTCAATTAAGCACGATGAGTACGGTTTGTTCAGTCATCGTATTGCTCTCCAGGATTTTTATGATGAGATCCGTATGGATGCCAATATATGCATTGATCGCGATCTCCCTATCGGGTGCGATCATACCAGCACTAATGCACCGGATCCCATCAGAACTCCGCAGTCAAGCGTGCTTGGGCGAGAGTAGTACTAGGATGGGTGACCTCCTGGGAAGTCCTCGTGTTGCACCCCTTTTTCGCGGCCGAAATCCGTGCGAGTCCAAACTATGCAGTTAAGCGTGCTTGGGCGAGAGTAGTACTAGGATGGGTGACCTCCTGGGAAGTCCTCGTGTTGCACCCCTTTTTCGCGGCCGAAATCCGTGCGAGTCCAAACTATGCAGTTAAGCGTGCTTGGGAGAGAGTAGTACTTGGATGGGTGACCTCCTGGGAAGTCCTCGTGTTGCACCCCTTTTTATGATGGCAAAATCCATTGGAGTGTAAACTCCTCAATTAAGCACGATGAGTACGGTTTGTTCAGTCATCGTATTGCTCTCCAGGATTTTTATGATGAGATCCGTATGGATGCCAATATATGCATTGATCGCGATCTCCCTATCGGGTGCGATCATACCAGCACTAGTGCACCGGATCCCATCAGAACTCCGCAGTCAAGCGTGCTTGGGCGAGAGTAGTACTAGGATGGGTGACCTCCTGGGAAGTCCTCGTGTTGCACCCCTTTTTCGCGGCCGAAATCCGTGCGAGTCCAAACTATGCAGTTAAGCGTGCTTGGGAGAGAGTAGTACTTGGATGGGTGACCTCCTGGGAAGTCCTCGTGTTGCACCCCTTTTTATGATGGCAAAATCCATTGGAGTGTAAACTCCTCAATTAAGCACGATGAGTACGGTTTGTTCAGTCATCGTCTTGCTCTCCAGGATTTTTATGATGAGATCCGTATGGATGCCAATATATGCATTGATCGCGATCTCCCTATCGGGTGCGATCATACCAGCACTAATGCACCGGATCCCATCAGAACTCCGCAGTCAAGCGTGCTTGGGCGAGAGTAGTACTAGGATGGGTGACCTCCTGGGAAGTCCTCGTGTTGCACCCCTTTTTCGCGGCCGAAATCCGTGCGAGTCCAAACTATGCAGTTAAGCGTGCTTGGGAGAGAGTAGTACTTGGATGGGTGACCTCCTGGGAAGTCCTCGTGTTGCACCCCTTTTTATGATGGCAAAATCCATTGGAGTGTAAACTCCTCAATTAAGCACGATGAGTACGGTTTGTTCAGTCATCGTCTTGCTCTCCAGGATTTTTATGATGAGATCCGTATGGATGCCAATATATGCATTGATCGCGATCTCCCTATCGGGTGCGATCATACCAGCACTAATGCACCGGATCCCATCAGAACTCCGCAGTCAAGCGTGCTTGGGCGAGAGTAGTACTAGGATGGGTGACCTCCTGGGAAGTCCTCGTGTTGCACCCCTTTTTCGCGGCCGAAATCCGTGCGAGTCCAAACTATGCAGTTAAGCGTGCTTGGGCGAGAGTAGTACTAGGATGGGTGACCTCCTGGGAAGTCCTCGTGTTGCACCCCTTTTTCGCGGCCGAAATCCGTGCGAGTCCAAACTATGCAGTTAAGCGTGCTTGGGAGAGAGTAGTACTTGGATGGGTGACCTCCTGGGAAGTCCTCGTGTTGCACCCCTTTTTATGATGGCAAAATCCATTGGAGTGTAAACTCCTCAATTAAGCACGATGAGTACGGTTTGTTCAGTCATCGTATTGCTCTCCAGGATTTTTATGATGAGATCCGTATGGATGCCAATATATGCATTGATCGCGATCTCCCTATCGGGTGCGATCATACCAGCACTAGTGCACCGGATCCCATCAGAACTCCGCAGTCAAGCGTGCTTGGGCGAGAGTAGTACTAGGATGGGTGACCTCCTGGGAAGTCCTCGTGTTGCACCCCTTTTTCGCGGCCGAAATCCGTGCGAGTCCAAACTATGCAGTTAAGCGTGCTTGGGCGAGAGTAGTACTAGGATGGGTGACCTCCTGGGAAGTCCTCGTGTTGCACCCCTTTTTCGCGGCCGAAATCCGTGCGAGTCCAAACTATGCAGTTAAGCGTGCTTGGGAGAGAGTAGTACTTGGATGGGTGACCTCCTGGGAAGTCCTCGTGTTGCACCCCTTTTTATGATGGCAAAATCCATTGGAGTGTAAACTCCTCAATTAAGCACGATGAGTACGGTTTGTTCAGTCATCGTATTGCTCTCCAGGATTTTTATGATGAGATCCGTATGGATGCCAATATATGCATTGATCGCGATCTCCCTATCGGGTGCGATCATACCAGCACTAGTGCACCGGATCCCATCAGAACTCCGCAGTCAAGCGTGCTTGGGCGAGAGTAGTACTAGGATGGGTGACCTCCTGGGAAGTCCTCGTGTTGCACCCCTTTTTCGCGGCCGAAATCCGTGCGAGTCCAAACTATGCAGTTAAGCGTGCTTGGGAGAGAGTAGTACTTGGATGGGTGACCTCCTGGGAAGTCCTCGTGTTGCACCCCTTTTTATGATGGCAAAATCCATTGGAGTGTAAACTCCTCAATTAAGCACGATGAGTACGGTTTGTTCAGTCATCGTCTTGCTCTCCAGGATTTTTATGATGAGATCCGTATGGATGCCAATATATGCATTGATCGCGATCTCCCTATCGGGTGCGATCATACCAGCACTAATGCACCGGATCCCATCAGAACTCCGCAGTCAAGCGTGCTTGGGCGAGAGTAGTACTAGGATGGGTGACCTCCTGGGAAGTCCTCGTGTTGCACCCCTTTTTCGCGGCCGAAATCCGTGCGAGTCCAAACTATGCAGTTAAGCGTGCTTGGGAGAGAGTAGTACTTGGATGGGTGACCTCCTGGGAAGTCCTCGTGTTGCACCCCTTTTTATGATGGCAAAATCCATTGGAGTGTAAACTCCTCAATTAAGCACGATGAGTACGGTTTGTTCAGTCATCGTATTGCTCTCCAGGATTTTTATGATGAGATCCGTATGGATGCCAATATATGCATTGATCGCGATCTCCCTATCGGGTGCGATCATACCAGCACTAGTGCACCGGATCCCATCAGAACTCCGCAGTCAAGCGTGCTTGGGCGAGAGTAGTACTAGGATGGGTGACCTCCTGGGAAGTCCTCGTGTTGCACCCCTTTTTCGCGGCCGAAATCCGTGCGAGTCCAAACTATGCAGTTAAGCGTGCTTGGGAGAGAGTAGTACTTGGATGGGTGACCTCCTGGGAAGTCCTCGTGTTGCACCCCTTTTTATGATGGCAAAATCCATTGGAGTGTAAACTCCTCAATTAAGCACGATGAGTACGGTTTGTTCAGTCATCGTCTTGCTCTCCAGGATTTTTATGATGAGATCCGTATGGATGCCAATATATGCATTGATCGCGATCTCCCTATCGGGTGCGATCATACCAGCACTAATGCACCGGATCCCATCAGAACTCCGCAGTCAAGCGTGCTTGGGCGAGAGTAGTACTAGGATGGGTGACCTCCTGGGAAGTCCTCGTGTTGCACCCCTTTTTCGCGGCCGAAATCCGTGCGAGTCCAAACTATGCAGTTAAGCGTGCTTGGGAGAGAGTAGTACTTGGATGGGTGACCTCCTGGGAAGTCCTCGTGTTGCACCCCTTTTTATGATGGCAAAATCCATTGGAGTGTAAACTCCTCAATTAAGCACGATGAGTACGGTTTGTTCAGTCATCGTATTGCTCTCCAGGATTTTTATGATGAGATCCGTATGGATGCCAATATATGCATTGATCGCGATCTCCCTATCGGGTGCGATCATACCAGCACTAGTGCACCGGATCCCATCAGAACTCCGCAGTCAAGCGTGCTTGGGCGAGAGTAGTACTAGGATGGGTGACCTCCTGGGAAGTCCTCGTGTTGCACCCCTTTTTCGCGGCCGAAATCCGTGCGAGTCCAAACTATGCAGTTAAGCGTGCTTGGGCGAGAGTAGTACTAGGATGGGTGACCTCCTGGGAAGTCCTCGTGTTGCACCCCTTTTTCGCGGCCGAAATCCGTGCGAGTCCAAACTATGCAGTTAAGCGTGCTTGGGAGAGAGTAGTACTTGGATGGGTGACCTCCTGGGAAGTCCTCGTGTTGCACCCCTTTTTATGATGGCAAAATCCATTGGAGTGTAAACTCCTCAATTAAGCACGATGAGTACGGTTTGTTCAGTCATCGTATTGCTCTCCAGGATTTTTATGATGAGATCCGTATGGATGCCAATATATGCATTGATCGCGATCTCCCTATCGGGTGCGATCATACCAGCACTAGTGCACCGGATCCCATCAGAACTCCGCAGTCAAGCGTGCTTGGGCGAGAGTAGTACTAGGATGGGTGACCTCCTGGGAAGTCCTCGTGTTGCACCCCTTTTTCGCGGCCGAAATCCGTGCGAGTCCAAACTATGCAGTTAAGCGTGCTTGGGAGAGAGTAGTACTTGGATGGGTGACCTCCTGGGAAGTCCTCGTGTTGCACCCCTTTTTATGATGGCAAAATCCATTGGAGTGTAAACTCCTCAATTAAGCACGATGAGTACGGTTTGTTCAGTCATCGTCTTGCTCTCCAGGATTTTTATGATGAGATCCGTATGGATGCCAATATATGCATTGATCGCGATCTCCCTATCGGGTGCGATCATACCAGCACTAATGCACCGGATCCCATCAGAACTCCGCAGTCAAGCGTGCTTGGGCGAGAGTAGTACTAGGATGGGTGACCTCCTGGGAAGTCCTCGTGTTGCACCCCTTTTTCGCGGCCGAAATCCGTGCGAGTCCAAACTATGCAGTTAAGCGTGCTTGGGAGAGAGTAGTACTTGGATGGGTGACCTCCTGGGAAGTCCTCGTGTTGCACCCCTTTTTATGATGGCAAAATCCATTGGAGTGTAAACTCCTCAATTAAGCACGATGAGTACGGTTTGTTCAGTCATCGTCTTGCTCTCCAGGATTTTTATGATGAGATCCGTATGGATGCCAATATATGCATTGATCGCGATCTCCCTATCGGGTGCGATCATACCAGCACTAATGCACCGGATCCCATCAGAACTCCGCAGTCAAGCGTGCTTGGGCGAGAGTAGTACTAGGATGGGTGACCTCCTGGGAAGTCCTCGTGTTGCACCCCTTTTTCGCGGCCGAAATCCGTGCGAGTCCAAACTATGCAGTTAAGCGTGCTTGGGAGAGAGTAGTACTTGGATGGGTGACCTCCTGGGAAGTCCTCGTGTTGCACCCCTTTTTATGATGGCAAAATCCATTGGAGTGTAAACTCCTCAATTAAGCACGATGAGTACGGTTTGTTCAGTCATCGTATTGCTCTCCAGGATTTTTATGATGAGATCCGTATGGATGCCAATATATGCATTGATCGCGATCTCCCTATCGGGTGCGATCATACCAGCACTAGTGCACCGGATCCCATCAGAACTCCGCAGTCAAGCGTGCTTGGGCGAGAGTAGTACTAGGATGGGTGACCTCCTGGGAAGTCCTCGTGTTGCACCCCTTTTTCGCGGCCGAAATCCGTGCGAGTCCAAACTATGCAGTTAAGCGTGCTTGGGCGAGAGTAGTACTAGGATGGGTGACCTCCTGGGAAGTCCTCGTGTTGCACCCCTTTTTCGCGGCCGAAATCCGTGCGAGTCCAAACTATGCAGTTAAGCGTGCTTGGGAGAGAGTAGTACTTGGATGGGTGACCTCCTGGGAAGTCCTCGTGTTGCACCCCTTTTTATGATGGCAAAATCCATTGGAGTGTAAACTCCTCAATTAAGCACGATGAGTACGGTTTGTTCAGTCATCGTATTGCTCTCCAGGATTTTTATGATGAGATCCGTATGGATGCCAATATATGCATTGATCGCGATCTCCCTATCGGGTGCGATCATACCAGCACTAGTGCACCGGATCCCATCAGAACTCCGCAGTCAAGCGTGCTTGGGCGAGAGTAGTACTAGGATGGGTGACCTCCTGGGAAGTCCTCGTGTTGCACCCCTTTTTCGCGGCCGAAATCCGTGCGAGTCCAAACTATGCAGTTAAGCGTGCTTGGGAGAGAGTAGTACTTGGATGGGTGACCTCCTGGGAAGTCCTCGTGTTGCACCCCTTTTTATGATGGCAAAATCCATTGGAGTGTAAACTCCTCAATTAAGCACGATGAGTACGGTTTGTTCAGTCATCGTCTTGCTCTCCAGGATTTTTATGATGAGATCCGTATGGATGCCAATATATGCATTGATCGCGATCTCCCTATCGGGTGCGATCATACCAGCACTAATGCACCGGATCCCATCAGAACTCCGCAGTCAAGCGTGCTTGGGCGAGAGTAGTACTAGGATGGGTGACCTCCTGGGAAGTCCTCGTGTTGCACCCCTTTTTCGCGGCCGAAATCCGTGCGAGTCCAAACTATGCAGTTAAGCGTGCTTGGGAGAGAGTAGTACTTGGATGGGTGACCTCCTGGGAAGTCCTCGTGTTGCACCCCTTTTTATGATGGCAAAATCCATTGGAGTGTAAACTCCTCAATTAAGCACGATGAGTACGGTTTGTTCAGTCATCGTATTGCTCTCCAGGATTTTTATGATGAGATCCGTATGGATGCCAATATATGCATTGATCGCGATCTCCCTATCGGGTGCGATCATACCAGCACTAGTGCACCGGATCCCATCAGAACTCCGCAGTCAAGCGTGCTTGGGCGAGAGTAGTACTAGGATGGGTGACCTCCTGGGAAGTCCTCGTGTTGCACCCCTTTTTCGCGGCCGAAATCCGTGCGAGTCCAAACTATGCAGTTAAGCGTGCTTGGGAGAGAGTAGTACTTGGATGGGTGACCTCCTGGGAAGTCCTCGTGTTGCACCCCTTTTTATGATGGCAAAATCCATTGGAGTGTAAACTCCTCAATTAAGCACGATGAGTAAGGTTTGTTCAGTCATCGTCTTGCTCTCCAGGATTTTTATGATGAGATCCGTATGGATGCCAATATATGCATTGATCGCGATCTCCCTATCGGGTGCGATCATACCAGCACTAATGCACCGGATCCCATCAGAACTCCGCAGTCAAGCGTGCTTGGGCGAGAGTAGTACTAGGATGGGTGACCTCCTGGGAAGTCCTCGTGTTGCACCCCTTTTTCGCGGCCGAAATCCGTGCGAGTCCAAACTATGCAGTTAAGCGTGCTTGGGAGAGAGTAGTACTTGGATGGGTGACCTCCTGGGAAGTCCTCGTGTTGCACCCCTTTTTATGATGGCAAAATCCATTGGAGTGTAAACTCCTCAATTAAGCACGATGAGTACGGTTTGTTCAGTCATCGTATTGCTCTCCAGGATTTTTATGATGAGATCCGTATGGATGCCAATATATGCATTGATCGCGATCTCCCTATCGGGTGCGATCATACCAGCACTAGTGCACCGGATCCCATCAGAACTCCGCAGTCAAGCGTGCTTGGGCGAGAGTAGTACTAGGATGGGTGACCTCCTGGGAAGTCCTCGTGTTGCACCCCTTTTTCGCGGCCGAAATCCGTGCGAGTCCAAACTATGCAGTTAAGCGTGCTTGGGCGAGAGTAGTACTAGGATGGGTGACCTCCTGGGAAGTCCTCGTGTTGCACCCCTTTTTCGCGGCCGAAATCCGTGCGAGTCCAAACTATGCAGTTAAGCGTGCTTGGGAGAGAGTAGTACTTGGATGGGTGACCTCCTGGGAAGTCCTCGTGTTGCACCCCTTTTTATGATGGCAAAATCCATTGGAGTGTAAACTCCTCAATTAAGCACGATGAGTACGGTTTGTTCAGTCATCGTATTGCTCTCCAGGATTTTTATGATGAGATCCGTATGGATGCCAATATATGCATTGATCGCGATCTCCCTATCGGGTGCGATCATACCAGCACTAGTGCACCGGATCCCATCAGAACTCCGCAGTCAAGCGTGCTTGGGCGAGAGTAGTACTAGGATGGGTGACCTCCTGGGAAGTCCTCGTGTTGCACCCCTTTTTCGCGGCCGAAATCCGTGCGAGTCCAAACTATGCAGTTAAGCGTGCTTGGGAGAGAGTAGTACTTGGATGGGTGACCTCCTGGGAAGTCCTCGTGTTGCACCCCTTTTTATGATGGCAAAATCCATTGGAGTGTAAACTCCTCAATTAAGCACGATGAGTACGGTTTGTTCAGTCATCGTATTGCTCTCCAGGATTTTTATGATGAGATCCGTATGGATGCCAATATATGCATTGATCGCGATCTCCCTATCGGGTGCGATCATACCAGCACTAGTGCACCGGATCCCATCAGAACTCCGCAGTCAAGCGTGCTTGGGCGAGAGTAGTACTAGGATGGGTGACCTCCTGGGAAGTCCTCGTGTTGCACCCCTTTTTCGCGGCCGAAATCCGTGCGAGTCCAAACTATGCAGTTAAGCGTGCTTGGGCGAGAGTAGTACTAGGATGGGTGACCTCCTGGGAAGTCCTCGTGTTGCACCCCTTTTTCGCGGCCGAAATCCGTGCGAGTCCAAACTATGCAGTTAAGCGTGCTTGGGAGAGAGTAGTACTTGGATGGGTGACCTCCTGGGAAGTCCTCGTGTTGCACCCCTTTTTATGATGGCAAAATCCATTGGAGTGTAAACTCCTCAATTAAGCACGATGAGTACGGTTTGTTCAGTCATCGTATTGCTCTCCAGGATTTTTATGATGAGATCCGTATGGATGCCAATATATGCATTGATCGCGATCTCCCTATCGGGTGCGATCATACCAGCACTAGTGCACCGGATCCCATCAGAACTCCGCAGTCAAGCGTGCTTGGGCGAGAGTAGTACTAGGATGGGTGACCTCCTGGGAAGTCCTCGTGTTGCACCCCTTTTTCGCGGCCGAAATCCGTGCGAGTCCAAACTATGCAGTTAAGCGTGCTTGGGAGAGAGTAGTACTTGGATGGGTGACCTCCTGGGAAGTCCTCGTGTTGCACCCCTTTTTATGATGGCAAAATCCATTGGAGTGTAAACTCCTCAATTAAGCACGATGAGTACGGTTTGTTCAGTCATCGTCTTGCTCTCCAGGATTTTTATGATGAGATCCGTATGGATGCCAATATATGCATTGATCGCGATCTCCCTATCGGGTGCGATCATACCAGCACTAATGCACCGGATCCCATCAGAACTCCGCAGTCAAGCGTGCTTGGGCGAGAGTAGTACTAGGATGGGTGACCTCCTGGGAAGTCCTCGTGTTGCACCCCTTTTTCGCGGCCGAAATCCGTGCGAGTCCAAACTATGCAGTTAAGCGTGCTTGGGAGAGAGTAGTACTTGGATGGGTGACCTCCTGGGAAGTCCTCGTGTTGCACCCCTTTTTATGATGGCAAAATCCATTGGAGTGTAAACTCCTCAATTAAGCACGATGAGTACGGTTTGTTCAGTCATCGTATTGCTCTCCAGGATTTTTATGATGAGATCCGTATGGATGCCAATATATGCATTGATCGCGATCTCCCTATCGGGTGCTATCATACCAGCACTAATGCACCGGATCCCATCAGAACTCCGCAGTAAAGCGTGCTTGGGCGAGAGTAGTACTAGGATGGGTGACCTCCTGGGAAGTCCTCGTGTTGCACCCCTTTTTCGCGGCCGAAATCCGTGCGAGTCCAAACTATGCAGTTAAGCGTGCTTGGGCGAGAGTAGTACTAGGATGGGTGACCTCCTGGGAAGTCCTCGTGTTGCACCCCTTTTTCGCGGCCGAAATCCGTGCGAGTCCAAACTATGCAGTTAAGCGTGCTTGGGAGAGAGTAGTACTTGGATGGGTGACCTCCTGGGAAGTCCTCGTGTTGCACCCCTTTTTATGATGGCAAAATCCATTGGAGTGTAAACTCCTCAATTAAGCACGATGAGTACGGTTTGTTCAGTCATCGTATTGCTCTCCAGGATTTTTATGATGAGATCCGTATGGATGCCAATATATGCATTGATCGCGATCTCCCTATCGGGTGCGATCATACTAGCACTAGTGCACCGGATCCCATCAGAACTCCGCAGTCAAGCGTGCTTGGGCGAGAGTAGTACTAGGATGGGTGACCTCCTAGGAAGTCCTCGTGTTGCACCCCTTTTTCGCGGCCGAAATCCGTGCGAGTCCAAACTATGCAGTTAAGCGTGCTTGGGAGAGAGTAGTACTTGGATGGGTGACCTCCTGGGAAGTCCTCGTGTTGCACCCCTTTTTATGATGGCAAAATCCATTGGAGTGTAAACTCCTCAATTAAGCACGATGAGTACGGTTTGTTCAGTCATCGTATTGCTCTCCAGGATTTTTATGATGAGATCCGTATGGATGCCAATATATGCATTGATCGCGATCTCCCTATCGGGTGCGATCATACCAGCACTAGTGCACCGGATCCCATCAGAACTCCGCAGTCAAGCGTGCTTGGGCGAGAGTAGTACTAGGATGGGTGACCTCCTGGGAAGTCCTCGTGTTGCACCCCTTTTTCGCGGCCGAAATCCGTGCGAGTCCAAACTATGCAGTTAAGCGTGCTTGGGCGAGAGTAGTACTAGGATGGGTGACCTCCTGGGAAGTCCTCGTGTTGCACCCCTTTTTCGCGGCCGAAATCCGTGCGAGTCCACACTATGCAGTTAAGCGTGCTTGGGAGAGAGTAGTACTTGGATGGGTGACCTCCTGGGAAGTCCTCGTGTTGCACCCCTTTTTATGATGGCAAAATCCATTGGAGTGTAAACTCCTCAATTAAGCACGATGAGTACGGTTTGTTCAGTCATCGTATTGCTCTCCAGGATTTTTATGATGAGATCCGTATGGATGCCAATATATGCATTGATCGCGATCTCCCTATCGGGTGCGATCATACCAGCACTAGTGCACCGGATCCCATCAGAACTCCGCAGTCAAGCGTGCTTGGGCGAGAGTAGTACTAGGATGGGTGACCTCCTGGGAAGTCCTCGTGTTGCACCCCTTTTTCGCGGCCGAAATCCGTGCGAGTCCAAACTATGCAGTTAAGCGTGCTTGGGAGAGAGTAGTACTTGGATGGGTGACCTCCTGGGAAGTCCTCGTGTTGCACCCCTTTTTATGATGGCAAAATCCATTGGAGTGTAAACTCCTCAATTAAGCACGATGAGTACGGTTTGTTCAGTCATCGTCTTGCTCTCCAGGATTTTTATGATGAGATCCGTATGGATGCCAATATATGCATTGATCGCGATCTCCCTATCGGGTGCGATCATACCAGCACTAATGCACCGGATCCCATCAGAACTCCGCAGTCAAGCGTGCTTGGGCGAGAGTAGTACTAGGATGGGTGACCTCCTGGGAAGTCCTCGTGTTGCACCCCTTTTTCGCGGCCGAAATCCGTGCGAGTCCAAACTATGCAGTTAAGCGTGCTTGGGAGAGAGTAGTACTTGGATGGGTGACCTCCTGGGAAGTCCTCGTGTTGCACCCCTTTTTATGATGGCAAAATCCATTGGAGTGTAAACTCCTCAATTAAGCACGATGAGTACGGTTTGTTCAGTCATCGTATTGCTCTCCAGGATTTTTATGATGAGATCCGTATGGATGCCAATATATGCATTGATCGCGATCTCCCTATCGGGTGCTATCATACCAGCACTAATGCACCGGATCCCATCAGAACTCCGCAGTAAAGCGTGCTTGGGCGAGAGTAGTACTAGGATGGGTGACCTCCTGGGAAGTCCTCGTGTTGCACCCCTTTTTCGCGGCCGAAATCCGTGCGAGTCCAAACTATGCAGTTAAGCGTGCTTGGGCGAGAGTAGTACTAGGATGGGTGACCTCCTGGGAAGTCCTCGTGTTGCACCCCTTTTTCGCGGCCGAAATCCGTGCGAGTCCAAACTATGCAGTTAAGCGTGCTTGGGAGAGAGTAGTACTTGGATGGGTGACCTCCTGGGAAGTCCTCGTGTTGCACCCCTTTTTATGATGGCAAAATCCATTGGAGTGTAAACTCCTCAATTAAGCACGATGAGTACGGTTTGTTCAGTCATCGTATTGCTCTCCAGGATTTTTATGATGAGATCCGTATGGATGCCAATATATGCATTGATCGCGATCTCCCTATCGGGTGCGATCATACCAGCACTAGTGCACCGGATCCCATCAGAACTCCGCAGTCAAGCGTGCTTGGGCGAGAGTAGTACTAGGATGGGTGACCTCCTGGGAAGTCCTCGTGTTGCACCCCTTTTTCGCGGCCGAAATCCGTGCGAGTCCAAACTATGCAGTTAAGCGTGCTTGGGAGAGAGTAGTACTTGGATGGGTGACCTCCTGGGAAGTCCTCGTGTTGCACCCCTTTTTATGATGGCAAAATCCATTGGAGTGTAAACTCCTCAATTAAGCACGATGAGTACGGTTTGTTCAGTCATCGTCTTGCTCTCCAGGATTTTTATGATGAGATCCGTATGGATGCCAATATATGCATTGATCGCGATCTCCCTATCGGGTGCGATCATACCAGCACTAATGCACCGGATCCCATCAGAACTCCGCAGTCAAGCGTGCTTGGGCGAGAGTAGTACTAGGATGGGTGACCTCCTGGGAAGTCCTCGTGTTGCACCCCTTTTTCGCGGCCGAAATCCGTGCGAGTCCAAACTATGCAGTTAAGCGTGCTTGGGAAAGAGTAGTACTTGGATGGGTGACCTCCTGGGAAGTCCTCGTGTTGCACCCCTTTTTATGATGGCAAAATCCATTGGAGTGTAAACTCCTCAATTAAGCACGATGAGTACGGTTTGTTCAGTCATCGTATTGCTCTCCAGGATTTTTATGATGAGATCCGTATGGATGCCAATATATGCATTGATCGCGATCTCCCTATCGGGTGCGATCATACCAGCACTAGTGCACCGGATCCCATCAGAACTCCGCAGTCAAGCGTGCTTGGGCGAGAGTAGTACTAGGATGGGTGACCTCCTGGGAAGTCCTCGTGTTGCACCCCTTTTTCGCGGCCGAAATCCGTGCGAGTCCAAACTATGCAGTTAAGCGTGCTTGGGAGAGAGTAGTACTTGGATGGGTGACCTCCTGGGAAGTCCTCGTGTTGCACCCCTTTTTATGATGGCAAAATCCATTGGAGTGTAAACTCCTCAATTAAGCACGATGAGTACGGTTTGTTCAGTCATCGTCTTGCTCTCCAGGATTTTTATGATGAGATCCGTATGGATGCCAATATATGCATTGATCGCGATCTCCCTATCGGGTGCGATCATACCAGCACTAATGCACCGGATCCCATCAGAACTCCGCAGTCAAGCGTGCTTGGGCGAGAGTAGTACTAGGATGGGTGACCTCCTGGGAAGTCCTCGTGTTGCACCCCTTTTTCGCGGCCGAAATCCGTGCGAGTCCAAACTATGCAGTTAAGCGTGCTTGGGAGAGAGTAGTACTTGGATGGGTGACCTCCTGGGAAGTCCTCGTGTTGCACCCCTTTTTATGATGGCAAAATCCATTGGAGTGTAAACTCCTCAATTAAGCACGATGAGTACGGTTTGTTCAGTCATCGTATTGCTCTCCAGGATTTTTATGATGAGATCCGTATGGATGCCAATATATGCATTGATCGCGATCTCCCTATCGGGTGCGATCATACCAGCACTAGTGCACCGGATCCCATCAGAACTCCGCAGTCAAGCGTGCTTGGGCGAGAGTAGTACTAGGATGGGTGACCTCCTGGGAAGTCCTCGTGTTGCACCCCTTTTTCGCGGCCGAAATCCGTGCGAGTCCAAACTATGCAGTTAAGCGTGCTTGGGCGAGAGTAGTACTAGGATGGGTGACCTCCTGGGAAGTCCTCGTGTTGCACCCCTTTTTATGATGGCAAAATCCATTGGAGTGTAAACTCCTCAATTAAGCACGATGAGTACGGTTTGTTCAGTCATCGTATTGCTCTCCAGGATTTTTATGATGAGATCCGTATGGATGCCAATATATGCATTGATCGCGATCTCCCTATCGGGTGCGATCATACCAGCACTAGTGCACCGGATCCCATCAGAACTCCGCAGTCAAGCGTGCTTGGGCGAGAGTAGTACTAGGATGGGTGACCTCCTGGGAAGTCCTCGTGTTGCACCCCTTTTTCGCGGCCGAAATCCGTGCGAGTCCAAACTATGCAGTTAAGCGTGCTTGGGCGAGAGTAGTACTAGGATGGGTGACCTCCTGGGAAGTCCTCGTGTTGCACCCCTTTTTCGCGGCCGAAATCCGTGCGAGTCCAAACTATGCAGTTAAGCGTGCTTGGGAGAGAGTAGTACTTGGATGGGTGACCTCCTGGGAAGTCCTCGTGTTGCACCCCTTTTTATGATGGCAAAATCCATTGGAGTGTAAACTCCTCAATTAAGCACGATGAGTACGGTTTGTTCAGTCATCGTATTGCTCTCCAGGATTTTTATGATGAGATCCGTATGGATGCCAATATATGCATTGATCGCGATCTCCCTATCGGGTGCGATCATACCAGCACTAGTGCACCGGATCCCATCAGAACTCCGCAGTCAAGCGTGCTTGGGCGAGAGTAGTACTAGGATGGGTGACCTCCTGGGAAGTCCTCGTGTTGCACCCCTTTTTCGCGGCCGAAATCCGTGCGAGTCCAAACTATGCAGTTAAGCGTGCTTGGGAGAGAGTAGTACTTGGATGGGTGACCTCCTGGGAAGTCCTCGTGTTGCACCCCTTTTTATGATGGCAAAATCCATTGGAGTGTAAACTCCTCAATTAAGCACGATGAGTACGGTTTGTTCAGTCATCGTCTTGCTCTCCAGGATTTTTATGATGAGATCCGTATGGATGCCAATATATGCATTGATCGCGATCTCCCTATCGGGTGCGATCATACCAGCACTAATGCACCGGATCCCATCAGAACTCCGCAGTCAAGCGTGCTTGGGCGAGAGTAGTACTAGGATGGGTGACCTCCTGGGAAGTCCTCGTGTTGCACCCCTTTTTCGCGGCCGAAATCCGTGCGAGTCCAAACTATGCAGTTAAGCGTGCTTGGGAGAGAGTAGTACTTGGATGGGTGACCTCCTGGGAAGTCCTCGTGTTGCACCCCTTTTTATGATGGCAAAATCCATTGGAGTGTAAACTCCTCAATTAAGCACGATGAGTACGGTTTGTTCAGTCATCGTATTGCTCTCCAGGATTTTTATGATGAGATCCGTATGGATGCCAATATATGCATTGATCGCGATCTCCCTATCGGGTGCGATCATACCAGCACTAGTGCACCGGATCCCATCAGAACTCCGCAGTCAAGCGTGCTTGGGCGAGAGTAGTACTAGGATGGGTGACCTCCTGGGAAGTCCTCGTGTTGCACCCCTTTTTCGCGGCCGAAATCCGTGCGAGTCCAAACTATGCAGTTAAGCGTGCTTGGGCGAGAGTAGTACTAGGATGGGTGACCTCCTGGGAAGTCCTCGTGTTGCACCCCTTTTTATGATGGCAAAATCCATTGGAGTGTAAACTCCTCAATTAAGCACGATGAGTACGGTTTGTTCAGTCATCGTATTGCTCTCCAGGATTTTTATGATGAGATCCGTATGGATGCCAATATATGCATTGATCGCGATCTCCCTATCGGGTGCGATCATACCAGCACTAGTGCACCGGATCCCATCAGAACTCCGCAGTCAAGCGTGCTTGGGCGAGAGTAGTACTAGGATGGGTGACCTCCTGGGAAGTCCTCGTGTTGCACCCCTTTTTCGCGGCCGAAATCCGTGCGAGTCCAAACTATGCAGTTAAGCGTGCTTGGGCGAGAGTAGTACTAGGATGGGTGACCTCCTGGGAAGTCCTCGTGTTGCACCCCTTTTTCGCGGCCGAAATCCGTGCGAGTCCAAACTATGCAGTTAAGCGTGCTTGGGAGAGAGTAGTACTTGGATGGGTGACCTCCTGGGAAGTCCTCGTGTTGCACCCCTTTTTATGATGGCAAAATCCATTGGAGTGTAAACTCCTCAATTAAGCACGATGAGTACGGTTTGTTCAGTCATCGTATTGCTCTCCAGGATTTTTATGATGAGATCCGTATGGATGCCAATATATGCATTGATCGCGATCTCCCTATCGGGTGCGATCATACCAGCACTAGTGCACCGGATCCCATCAGAACTCCGCAGTCAAGCGTGCTTGGGCGAGAGTAGTACTAGGATGGGTGACCTCCTGGGAAGTCCTCGTGTTGCACCCCTTTTTCGCGGCCGAAATCCGTGCGAGTCCAAACTATGCAGTTAAGCGTGCTTGGGAGAGAGTAGTACTTGGATGGGTGACCTCCTGGGAAGTCCTCGTGTTGCACCCCTTTTTATGATGGCAAAATCCATTGGAGTGTAAACTCCTCAATTAAGCACGATGAGTACGGTTTGTTCAGTCATCGTCTTGCTCTCCAGGATTTTTATGATGAGATCCGTATGGATGCCAATATATGCATTGATCGCGATCTCCCTATCGGGTGCGATCATACCAGCACTAATGCACCGGATCCCATCAGAACTCCGCAGTCAAGCGTGCTTGGGCGAGAGTAGTACTAGGATGGGTGACCTCCTGGGAAGTCCTCGTGTTGCACCCCTTTTTCGCGGCCGAAATCCGTGCGAGTCCAAACTATGCAGTTAAGCGTGCTTGGGAGAGAGTAGTACTTGGATGGGTGACCTCCTGGGAAGTCCTCGTGTTGCACCCCTTTTTATGATGGCAAAATCCATTGGAGTGTAAACTCCTCAATTAAGCACGATGAGTACGGTTTGTTCAGTCATCGTATTGCTCTCCAGGATTTTTATGATGAGATCCGTATGGATGCCAATATATGCATTGATCGCGATCTCCCTATCGGGTGCGATCATACCAGCACTAGTGCACCGGATCCCATCAGAACTCCGCAGTCAAGCGTGCTTGGGCGAGAGTAGTACTAGGATGGGTGACCTCCTGGGAAGTCCTCGTGTTGCACCCCTTTTTCGCGGCCGAAATCCGTGCGAGTCCAAACTATGCAGTTAAGCGTGCTTGGGAGAGAGTAGTACTTGGATGGGTGACCTCCTGGGAAGTCCTCGTGTTGCACCCCTTTTTATGATGGCAAAATCCATTGGAGTGTAAACTCCTCAATTAAGCACGATGAGTACGGTTTGTTCAGTCATCGTATTGCTCTCCAGGATTTTTATGATGAGATCCGTATGGATGCCAATATATGCATTGATCGCGATCTCCCTATCGGGTGCGATCATACCAGCACTAATGCACCGGATCCCATCAGAACTCCGCAGTCAAGCGTGCTTGGGCGAGAGTAGTACTAGGATGGGTGACCTCCTGGGAAGTCCTCGTGTTGCACCCCTTTTTCGCGGCCGAAATCCGTGCGAGTCCAAACTATGCAGTTAAGCGTGCTTGGGAGAGAGTAGTACTTGGATGGGTGACCTCCTGGGAAGTCCTCGTGTTGCACCCCTTTTTATGATGGCAAAATCCATTGGAGTGTAAACTCCTCAATTAAGCACGATGAGTACGGTTTGTTCAGTCATCGTATTGCTCTCCAGGATTTTTATGATGAGATCCGTATGGATGCCAATATATGCATTGATCGCGATCTCCCTATCGGGTGCGATCATACCAGCACTAGTGCACCGGATCCCATCAGAACTCCGCAGTCAAGCGTGCTTGGGCGAGAGTAGTACTAGGATGGGTGACCTCCTGGGAAGTCCTCGTGTTGCACCCCTTTTTCGCGGCCGAAATCCGTGCGAGTCCAAACTATGCAGTTAAGCGTGCTTGGGCGAGAGTAGTACTAGGATGGGTGACCTCCTGGGAAGTCCTCGTGTTGCACCCCTTTTTATGATGGCAAAATCCATTGGAGTGTAAACTCCTCAATTAAGCACGATGAGTACGGTTTGTTCAGTCATCGTATTGCTCTCCAGGATTTTTATGATGAGATCCGTATGGATGCCAATATATGCATTGATCGCGATCTCCCTATCGGGTGCGATCATACCAGCACTAGTGCACCGGATCCCATCAGAACTCCGCAGTCAAGCGTGCTTGGGCGAGAGTAGTACTAGGATGGGTGACCTCCTGGGAAGTCCTCGTGTTGCACCCCTTTTTCGCGGCCGAAATCCGTGCGAGTCCAAACTATGCAGTTAAGCGTGCTTGGGCGAGAGTAGTACTAGGATGGGTGACCTCCTGGGAAGTCCTCGTGTTGCACCCCTTTTTCGCGGCCGAAATCCGTGTGAGTCCAAACTATGCAGTTAAGCGTGCTTGGGAGAGAGTAGTACTTGGATGGGTGACCTCCTGGGAAGTCCTCGTGTTGCACCCCTTTTTATGATGGCAAAATCCATTGGAGTGTAAACTCCTCAATTAAGCACGATGAGTACGGTTTGTTCAGTCATCGTATTGCTCTCCAGGATTTTTATGATGAGATCCGTATGGATGCCAATATATGCATTGATCGCGATCTCCCTATCGGGTGCGATCATACCAGCACTAGTGCACCGGATCCCATCAGAACTCCGCAGTCAAGCGTGCTTGGGCGAGAGTAGTACTAGGATGGGTGACCTCCTGGGAAGTCCTCGTGTTGCACCCCTTTTTCGCGGCCGAAATCCGTGCGAGTCCAAACTATGCAGTTAAGCGTGCTTGGGAGAGAGTAGTACTTGGATGGGTGACCTCCTGGGAAGTCCTCGTGTTGCACCCCTTTTTATGATGGCAAAATCCATTGGAGTGTAAACTCCTCAATTAAGCACGATGAGTACGGTTTGTTCAGTCATCGTCTTGCTCTCCAGGATTTTTATGATGAGATCCGTATGGATGCCAATATATGCATTGATCGCGATCTCCCTATCGGGTGCGATCATACCAGCACTAATGCACCGGATCCCATCAGAACTCCGCAGTCAAGCGTGCTTGGGCGAGAGTAGTACTAGGATGGGTGACCTCCTGGGAAGTCCTCGTGTTGCACCCCTTTTTCGCGGCCGAAATCCGTGCGAGTCCAAACTATGCAGTTAAGCGTGCTTGGGAGAGAGTAGTACTTGGATGGGTGACCTCCTGGGAAGTCCTCGTGTTGCACCCCTTTTTATGATTGCAAAATCCATTGGAGTGTAAACTCCTCAATTAAGCACGATGAGTACGGTTTGTTCAGTCATCGTATTGCTCTCCAGGATTTTTATGATGAGATCCGTATGGATGCCAATATATGCATTGATCGCGATCTCCCTATCGGGTGCGATCATACCAGCACTAATGCACCGGATCCCATCAGAACTCCGCAGTCAAGCGTGCTTGGGCGAGAGTAGTACTAGGATGGGTGACCTCCTGGGAAGTCCTCGTGTTGCACCCCTTTTTCGTGGCCGAAATCCGTGCGAGTCCAGACTATGCAGTTAAGCGTGCTTGGGAGAGAGTAGTACTTGGATGGGTGACCTCCTGGGAAGTCCTCGTGTTGCACCCCTTTTTATGATGGCAAAATCCATTGGAGTGTAAACTCCTCAATTAAGCACGATGAGTACGGTTTGTTCAGTCATCGTATTGCTCTCCAGGATTTTTATGATGAGATCCGTATGGATGCCAATATATGCATTGATCGCGATCTCCCTATCGGGTGCGATCATACCAGCACTAATGCACCGGATCCCATCAGAACTCCGCAGTTAAGCGTGCTTGGGCGAGAGTAGTACTAGGATGGGTGACCTCCTGGGAAGTCCTCGTGTTGCACCCCTTTTTCGCGGCCGAAATCCGTGCGAGTCCAAACTATGCAGTTAAGCGTGCTTGGGAGAGAGTAGTACTTGGATGGGTGACCTCCTGGGAAGTCCTCGTGTTGCACCCCTTTTTATGATGGCAAAATCCATTGGAGTGTAAACTCCTCAATTAAGCACGATGAGTACGGTTTGTTCAGTCATCGTATTGCTCTCCAGGATTTTTATGATGAGATCCGTATGGATGCCAATATATGCATTGATCGCGATCTCCCTATCGGGTGCGATCATACCAGCACTAGTGCACCGGATCCCATCAGAACTCCGCAGTCAAGCGTGCTTGGGCGAGAGTAGTACTAGGATGGGTGACCTCCTGGGAAGTCCTCGTGTTGCACCCCTTTTTCGCGGCCGAAATCCGTGCGAGTCCAAACTATGCAGTTAAGCGTGCTTGGGAGAGAGTAGTACTTGGATGGGTGACCTCCTGGGAAGTCCTCGTGTTGCACCCCTTTTTATGATGGCAAAATCCATTGGAGTGTAAACTCCTCAATTAAGCACGATGAGTACGGTTTGTTCAGTCATCGTATTGCTCTCCAGGATTTTTATGATGAGATCCGTATGGATGCCAATATATGCATTGATCGCGATCTCCCTATCGGGTGCGATCATACCAGCACTAGTGCACCGGATCCCATCAGAACTCCGCAGTCAAGCGTGCTTGGGCGAGAGTAGTACTAGGATGGGTGACCTCCTGGGAAGTCCTCGTGTTGCACCCCTTTTTCGCGGCCGAAATCCGTGCGAGTCCAAACTATGCAGTTAAGCGTGCTTGGGAGAGAGTAGTACTTGGATGGGTGACCTCCTGGGAAGTCCTCGTGTTGCACCCCTTTTTATGATGGCAAAATCCATTGGAGTGTAAACTCCTCAATTAAGCACGATGAGTACGGTTTGTTCAGTCATCGTCTTGCTCTCCAGGATTTTTATGATGAGATCCGTATGGATGCCAATATATGCATTGATCGCGATCTCCCTATCGGGTGCGATCATACCAGCACTAATGCACCGGATCCCATCAGAACTCCGCAGTCAAGCGTGCTTGGGCGAGAGTAGTACTAGGATGGGTGACCTCCTGGGAAGTCCTCGTGTTGCACCCCTTTTTCGCGGCCGAAATCCGTGCGAGTCCAAACTATGCAGTTAAGCGTGCTTGGGAGAGAGTAGTACTTGGATGGGTGACCTCCTGGGAAGTCCTCGTGTTGCACCCCTTTTTATGATGGCAAAATCCATTGGAGTGTAAACTCCTCAATTAAGCACGATGAGTACGGTTTGTTCAGTCATCGTATTGCTCTCCAGGATTTTTATGATGAGATCCGTATGGATGCCAATATATGCATTGATCGCGATCTCCCTATCGGGTGCGATCATACCAGCACTAATGCACCGGATCCCATCAGAACTCCGCAGTAAAGCGTGCTTGGGCGAGAGTAGTACTAGGATGGGTGACCTCCTGGGAAGTCCTCGTGTTGCACCCCTTTTTCGCGGCCGAAATCCGTGCGAGTCCAAACTATGCAGTTAAGCGTGCTTGGGAGAGAGTAGTACTTGGATGGGTGACCTCCTGGGAAGTCCTCGTGTTGCACCCCTTTTTATGATGGCAAAATCCATTGGAGTGTAAACTCCTCAATTAAGCACGATGAGTACGGTTTGTTCAGTCATCGTATTGCTCTCCAGGATTTTTATGATGAGATCCGTATGGATGCCAATATATGCATTGATCGCGATCTCCCTATCGGGTGCGATCATACCAGCACTAATGCACCGGATCCCATCAGAACTCCGCAGTCAAGCGTGCTTGGGCGAGAGTAGTACTAGGATGGGTGACCTCCTGGGAAGTCCTCGTGTTGCACCCCTTTTTCGCGGCCGAAATCCGTGCGAGTCCAGACTATGCAGTTAAGCGTGCTTGGGAGAGAGTAGTACTTGGATGGGTGACCTCCTGGGAAGTCCTCGTGTTGCACCCCTTTTTATGATGGCAAAATCCATTGGAGTGTAAACTCCTCAATTAAGCACGATGAGTACGGTTTGTTCAGTCATCGTATTGCTCTCCAGGATTTTTATGATGAGATCCGTATGGATGCCAATATATGCATTGATCGCGATCTCCCTATCGGGTGCGATCATACCAGCACTAATGCACCGGATCCCATCAGAACTCCGCAGTTAAGCGTGCTTGGGCGAGAGTAGTACTAGGATGGGTGACCTCCTGGGAAGTCCTCGTGTTGCACCCCTTTTTCGCGGCCGAAATCCGTGCGAGTCCAAACTATGCAGTTAAGCGTGCTTGGGAGAGAGTAGTACTTGGATGGGTGACCTCCTGGGAAGTCCTCGTGTTGCACCCCTTTTTATGATGGCAAAATCCATTGGAGTGTAAACTCCTCAATTAAGCACGATGAGTACGGTTTGTTCAGTCATCGTATTGCTCTCCAGGATTTTTATGATGAGATCCGTATGGATGCCAATATATGCATTGATCGCGATCTCCCTATTGGGTGCGATCATACCAGCACTAATGCACCGGATCCCATCAGAACTCCGCAGTGAAGCGTGCTTGGGCGAGAGTAGTACTAGGATGGGTGACCTCCTGGGAAGTCCTCGTGTTGCACCCCTTTTTCGCGGCCGAAATCCGTGCGAGTCCAAACTATGCAGTTAAGCGTGCTTGGGAGAGAGTAGTACTTGGATGGGTGACCTCCTGGGAAGTCCTCGTGTTGCACCCCTTTTTATGATGGCAAAATCCATTGGAGTGTAAACTCCTCAATTAAGCACGATGAGTACGGTTTGTTCAGTCATCGTATTGCTCTCCAGGATTTTTATGATGAGATCCGTATGGATGCCAATATATGCATTGATCGCGATCTCCCTATTGGGTGCGATCATACCAGCACTAATGCACCGGATCCCATCAGAACTCCGCAGTGAAGCGTGCTTGGGCGAGAGTAGTACTAGGATGGGTGACCTCCTGGGAAGTCCTCTTGTTGCACCCCTTTTTCGCGGCCGAAATCCGTGCGAGTCCAAACTATGCAGTTAAGCGTGCTTGGGAGAGAGTAGTACTTGGATGGGTGACCTCCTGGGAAGTCCTCGTGTTGCACCCCTTTTTATGATGGCAAAATCCATTGGAGTGTAAACTCCTCAATTAAGCACGATGAGTACGGTTTGTTCAGTCATCGTATTGCTCTCCAGGATTTTTATGATGAGATCCGTATGGATGCCAATATATGCATTGATCGCGATCTCCCTATCGGGTGCGATCATACCAGCACTAAGGCACCGGATCCCATCAGAACTCCGCAGTTAAGCGTGCTTGGGCGAGAGTAGTACTAGGATGGGTGACCTCCTGGGAAGTCCTCGTGTTGCACCCCTTTTTCGCGGCCGAAATCCGTGCGAGTCCAAACTATGCAGTTAAGCGTGCTTGGGAGAGAGTAGTACTTGGATGGGTGACCTCCTGGGAAGTCCTCGTGTTGCACCCCTTTTTATGATGGCAAAATCCATTGGAGTGTAAACTCCTCAATTAAGCACGATGAGTACGGTTTGTTCAGTCATCGTATTGCTCTCCAGGATTTTTATGATGAGATCCGTATGGATGCCAATATATGCATTGATCGCGATCTCCCTATCGGGTGCGATCATACCAGCACTAATGCACCGGATCCCATCAGAACTCCGCAGTCAAGCGTGCTTGGGCGAGAGTAGTACTAGGATGGGTGACCTCCTGGGAAGTCCTCGTGTTGCAACCCTTTTTCGCGGCCGAAATCCGTGCGAGTCCAAACTATGCAGTTAAGCGTGCTTGGGCGAGAGTAGTACTAGGATGGGTGACCTCCTGGGAAGTCCTCGTGTTGCACCCCTTTGTATGATGGCAAAATCCATTGGAGTGTAAACTCCTCAATTAAGCACGATGAGTACGGTTTGTTCAGTCATCGTATTGCTCTCCAGGATTTTTATGATGAGATCCGTATGGATGCCAATATATTCATTGATCGCGATCTCCCTATCGGGTGCGATCATACCAGCACTAATGCACCGGATCCCATCAGAACTCCGCAGTGAAGCGTGCTTGGGCGAGAGTAGTACTAGGATGGGTGACCTCCTGGGAAGTCCTCGTGTTGCACCCCTTTTTCGCGGCCGAAATCCGTGCGAGTCCAAACTATGCAGTTAAGCGTGCTTGGGAGAGAGTAGTACTTGGATGGGTGACCTCCTGGGAAGTCCTCGTGTTGCACCCCTTTTTATGATGGCAAAATCCATTGGAGTGTAAACTCCTCAATTAAGCACGATGAGTACGGTTTGTTCAGTCATCGTATTGCTCTCCAGGATTTTTATGATGAGATCCGTATGGATGCCAATATATGCATTGATCGCGATCTCCCTATCGGGTGCGATCATACCAGCACTAATGCACCGGATCCCATCAGAACTCCGCAATCAAGCGTGCTTGGGCGAGAGTAGTACTAGGATGGGTGACCTCCTGGGAAGTCCTCGTGTTGCACCCCTTTTTCGCGGCCGAAATCCGTGCGAGTCCAAACTATGCAGTTAAGCGTGCTTGGGAGAGAGTAGTACTTGGATGGGTGACCTCCTGGGAAGTCCTCGTGTTGCACCCCTTTTTATGATGGCAAAATCCATTGGAGTGTAAACTCCTCAATTAAGCACGATGAGTACGGTTTGTTCAGTCATCGTATTGCTCTCCAGGATTTTTATGATGAGATCCGTATGGATGCCAATATATGCATTGATCGCGATCTCCCTATTGGGTGCGATCATACCAGCACTAATGCACCGGATCCCATCAGAACTCCGCAGTGAAGCGTGCTTGGGCGAGAGTAGTACTAGGATGGGTGACCTCCTGGGAAGTCCTCGTGTTGCACCCCTTTGTATGATGGCAAAATCCATTGGAGTGTAAACTCCTCAATTAAGCACGATGAGTACGGTTTGTTCAGTCATCGTATTGCTCTCCAGGATTTTTATGATGAGATCCGTATGGATGCCAATATATGCATTGATCGCGATCTCCCTATCGGGTGCGATCATACCAGCACTAATGCACCGGATCCCATCAGAACTCCGCAATCAAGCGTGCTTGGGCGAGAGTAGTACTAGGATGGGTGACCTCCTGGGAAGTCCTCGTGTTGCACCCCTTTTTCGCGGCCGAAATCCGTGCGAGTCCAAACTATGCAGTTAAGCGTGCTTGGGAGAGAGTAGTACTTGGATGGGTGACCTCCTGGGAAGTCCTCGTGTTGCACCCCTTTTTATGATGGCAAAATCCATTGGAGTGTAAACTCCTCAATTAAGCACGATGAGTACGGTTTGTTCAGTCATCGTATTGCTCTCCAGGATTTTTATGATGAGATCCGTATGGATGCCAATATATGCATTGATCGCGATCTCCCTATCGGGTGCGATCATACCAGCACTAATGCACCGGATCCCATCAGAACTCCGCAGTAAAGCGTGCTTGGGCGAGAGTAGTACTAGGATGGGTGACCTCCTGGGAAGTCCTCGTGTTGCACCCCTTTTTCGCGGCCGAAATCCGTGCGAGTCCAGACTATGCAGTTAAGCGTGCTTGGGAGAGAGTAGTACTTGGATGGGTGACCTCCTGGGAAGTCCTCGTGTTGCACCCCTTTTTATGATGGCAAAATCCATTGGAGTGTAAACTCCTCAATTAAGCACGATGAGTACGGTTTGTTCAGTCATCGTATTGCTCTCCAGGATTTTTATGATGAGATCCGTATGGATGCCAATATATGCATTGATCGTGATCTCCCTATCGGGTGCGATCATACCAGCACTAATGCACCGGATCCCATCAGAACTCCGCAGTTAAGCGTGCTTGGGCGAGAGTAGTACTAGGATGGGTGACCTCCTGGGAAGTCCTCGTGTTGCACCCCTTTTTCGCGGCCGAAATCCGTGCGAGTCCAAACTATGCAGTTAAGCGTGCTTGGGAGAGAGTAGTACTTGGATGGGTGACCTCCTGGGAAGTCCTCGTGTTGCACCCCTTTTTATGATGGCAAAATCCATTGGAGTGTAAACTCCTCAATTAAGCACGATGAGTACGGTTTGTTCAGTCATCGTATTGCTCTCCAGGATTTTTATGATGAGATCCGTATGGATGCCAATATATGCATTGATCGCGATCTCCCTATCGGGTGCGATCATACCAGCACTAATGCACCGGATCCCATCAGAACTCCGCAGTCAAGCGTGCTTGGGCGAGAGTAGTACTAGGATGGGTGACCTCCTGGGAAGTCCTCGTGTTGCACCCCTTTTTCGCGGCCGAAATCCGTGCGAGTCCAGACTATGCAGTTAAGCGTGCTTGGGAGAGAGTAGTACTTGGATGGGTGACCTCCTGGGAAGTCCTCGTGTTGCACCCCTTTTTATGATGGCAAAATCCATTGGAGTGTAAACTCCTCAATTAAGCACGATGAGTACGGTTTGTTCAGTCATCGTATTGCTCTCCAGGATTTTTATGATGAGATCCGTATGGATGCCAATATATGCATTGATCGCGATCTCCCTATCGGGTGCGATCATACCAGCACTAATGCACCGGATCCCATCAGAACTCCGCAGTTAAGCGTGCTTGGGCGAGAGTAGTACTAGGATGGGTGACCTCCTGGGAAGTCCTCGTGTTGCACCCCTTTTTCGCGGCCGAAATCCGTGCGAGTCCAAACTATGCAGTTAAGTGTGCTTGGGAGAGAGTAGTACTTGGATGGGTGACCTCCTGGGAAGTCCTCGTGTTGCACCCCTTTTTATGATGGCAAAATCCATTGGAGTGTAAACTCCTCAATTAAGCACGATGAGTACGGTTTGTTCAGTCATCGTATTGCTCTCCAGGATTTTTATGATGAGATCCGTATGGATGCCAATATATGCATTGATCGCGATCTCCCTATCGGGTGCGATCATACCAGCACTAATGCACCGGATCCCATCAGAACTCCGCAGTGAAGCGTGCTTGGGCGAGAGTAGTACTAGGATGGGTGACCTCCTGGGAAGTCCTCGTGTTGCACCCCTTTTTCGCGGCCGAAATCCGTGCGAGTCCAAACTATGCAGTTAAGCGTGCTTGGGAGAGAGTAGTACTTGGATGGGTGACCTCCTGGGAAGTCCTCGTGTTGCACCCCTTTTTATGATGGCAAAATCCATTGGAGTGTAAACTCCTCAATTAAGCACGATGAGTACGGTTTGTTCAGTCATCGTATTGCTCTCCAGGATTTTTATGATGAGATCCGTATGGATGCCAATATATGCATTGATCGCGATCTCCCTATCGGGTGCGATCATACCAGCACTAATGCACCGGATCCCATCAGAACTCCGCAGTCAAGCGTGCTTGGGCGAGAGTAGTACTAGGATGGGTGACCTCCTGGGAAGTCCTCGTGTTGCACCCCTTTTTCGCGGCCGAAATCCGTGCGAGTCCAAACTATGCAGTTAAGCGTGCTTGGGAGAGAGTAGTACTTGGATGGGTGACCTCCTGGGAAGTCCTCGTGTTGCACCCCTTTTTATGATGGCAAAATCCATTGGAGTGTAAACTCCTCAATTAAGCACGATGAGTACGGTTTGTTCAGTCATCGTATTGCTCTCCAGGATTTTTATGATGAGATCCGTATGGATGCCAATATATGCATTGATCGCGATCTCCCTATCGGGTGCGATCATACCAGCACTAATGCACCGGATCCCATCAGAACTCCGCAGTCAAGCGTGCTTGGGCGAGAGTAGTACTAGGATGGGTGACCTCCTGGGAAGTCCTCTTGTTGCACCCCTTTTTCGCGGCCGAAATCCGTGCGAGTCCAAACTATGCAGTTAAGCGTGCTTGGGAGAGAGTAGTACTTGGATGGGTGACCTCCTGGGAAGTCCTCGTGTTGCACCCCTTTTTATGATGGCAAAATCCATTGGAGTGTAAACTCCTCAATTAAGCACGATGAGTACGGTTTGTTCAGTCATCGTATTGCTCTCCAGGATTTTTATGATGAGATCCGTATGGATGCCAATATATGCATTGATCGCGATCTCCCTATCGGGTGCGATCATACCAGCACTAATGCACCGGATCCCATCAGAACTCCGCAGTCAAGCGTGCTTGGGCGAGAGTAGTACTAGGATGGGTGACCTCCTGGGAAGTCCTCGTGTTGCACCCCTTTTTCGCGGCCGAAATCCGTGCGAGTCCAGACTATGCAGTTAAGCGTGCTTGGGAGAGAGTAGTACTTGGATGGGTGACCTCCTGGGAAGTCCTCGTGTTGCACCCCTTTTTATGATGGCAAAATCCATTGGAGTGTAAACTCCTCAATTAAGCACGATGAGTACGGTTTGTTCAGTCATCGTATTGCTCTCCAGGATTTTTATGATGAGATCCGTATGGATGCCAATATATGCATTGATCGCGATCTCCCTATCGGGTGCGATCATACCAGCACTAATGCACCGGATCCCATCAGAACTCCGCAGTTAAGCGTGCTTGGGCGAGAGTAGTACTAGGATGGGTGACCTCCTGGGAAGTCCTCGTGTTGCACCCCTTTTTCGCGGCCGAAATCCGTGCGAGTCCAAACTATGCAGTTAAGTGTGCTTGGGAGAGAGTAGTACTTGGATGGGTGACCTCCTGGGAAGTCCTCGTGTTGCACCCCTTTTTATGATGGCAAAATCCATTGGAGTGTAAACTCCTCAATTAAGCACGATGAGTACGGTTTGTTCAGTCATCGTATTGCTCTCCAGGATTTTTATGATGAGATCCGTATGGATGCCAATATATGCATTGATCGCGATCTCCCTATCGGGTGCGATCATACCAGCACTAATGCACCGGATCCCATCAGAACTCCGCAGTGAAGCGTGCTTGGGCGAGAGTAGTACTAGGATGGGTGACCTCCTGGGAAGTCCTCGTGTTGCACCCCTTTTTCGCGGCCGAAATCCGTGCGAGTCCAAACTATGCAGTTAAGCGTGCTTGGGAGAGAGTAGTACTTGGATGGGTGACCTCCTGGGAAGTCCTCGTGTTGCACCCCTTTTTATGATGGCAAAATCCATTGGAGTGTAAACTCCTCAATTAAGCACGATGAGTACGGTTTGTTCAGTCATCGTATTGCTCTCCAGGATTTTTATGATGAGATCCGTATGGATGCCAATATATGCATTGATCGCGATCTCCCTATCGGGTGCGATCATACCAGCACTAATGCACCGGATCCCATCAGAACTCCGCAGTCAAGCGTGCTTGGGCGAGAGTAGTACTAGGATGGGTGACCTCCTGGGAAGTCCTCTTGTTGCACCCCTTTTTCGCGGCCGAAATCCGTGCGAGTCCAAACTATGCAGTTAAGCGTGCTTGGGAGAGAGTAGTACTTGGATGGGTGACCTCCTGGGAAGTCCTCGTGTTGCACCCCTTTTTATGATGGCAAAATCCATTGGAGTGTAAACTCCTCAATTAAGCACGATGAGTACGGTTTGTTCAGTCATCGTATTGCTCTCCAGGATTTTTATGATGAGATCCGTATGGATGCCAATATATGCATTGATCGCGATCTCCCTATCGGGTGCGATCATACCAGCACTAATGCACCGGATCCCATCAGAACTCCGCAGTTAAGCGTGCTTGGGCGAGAGTAGTACTAGGATGGGTGACCTCCTGGGAAGTCCTCGTGTTGCACCCCTTTTTCGCGGCCGAAATCCGTGCGAGTCCAAACTATGCAGTTAAGCGTGCTTGGGAGAGAGTAGTACTTGGATGGGTGACCTCCTGGGAAGTCCTCGTGTTGCACCCCTTTTTATGATGGCAAAATCCATTGGAGTGTAAACTCCTCAATTAAGCACGATGAGTACGGTTTGTTCAGTCATCGTATTGCTCTCCAGGATTTTTATGATGAGATCCGTATGGATGCCAATATATGCATTGATCGCGATCTCCCTATCGGGTGCGATCATACCAGCACTAATGCACCGGATCCCATCAGAACTCCGCAGTCAAGCGTGCTTGGGCGAGAGTAGTACTAGGATGGGTGACCTCCTGGGAAGTCCTCGTGTTGCAACCCTTTTTCGCGGCCGAAATCCGTGCGAGTCCAAACTATGCAGTTAAGCGTGCTTGGGCGAGAGTAGTACTAGGATGGGTGACCTCCTGGGAAGTCCTCGTGTTGCACCCCTTTGTATGATGGCAAAATCCATTGGAGTGTAAACTCCTCAATTAAGCACGATGAGTACGGTTTGTTCAGTCATCGTATTGCTCTCCAGGATTTTTATGATGAGATCCGTATGGATGCCAATATATTCATTGATCGCGATCTCCCTATCGGGTGCGATCATACCAGCACTAATGCACCGGATCCCATCAGAACTCCGCAGTTAAGCGTGCTTGGGCGAGAGTAGTACTAGGATGGGTGACCTCCTGGGAAGTCCTCGTGTTGCACCCCTTTTTCGCGGCCGAAATCCGTGCGAGTCCAAACTATGCAGTTAAGCGTGCTTGGGAGAGAGTAGTACTTGGATGGGTGACCTCCTGGGAAGTCCTCGTGTTGCACCCCTTTTTATGATGGCAAAATCCATTGGAGTGTAAACTCCTCAATTAAGCACGATGAGTACGGTTTGTTCAGTCATCGTATTGCTCTCCAGGATTTTTATGATGAGATCCGTATGGATGCCAATATATGCATTGATCGCGATCTCCCTATCGGGTGCGATCATACCAGCACTAATGCACCGGATCCCATCAGAACTCCGCAATCAAGCGTGCTTGGGCGAGAGTAGTACTAGGATGGGTGACCTCCTGGGAAGTCCTCGTGTTGCACCCCTTTTTCGCGGCCGAAATCCGTGCGAGTCCAAACTATGCAGTTAAGCGTGCTTGGGAGAGAGTAGTACTTGGATGGGTGACCTCCTGGGAAGTCCTCGTGTTGCACCCCTTTTTATGATGGCAAAATCCATTGGAGTGTAAACTCCTCAATTAAGCACGATGAGTACGGTTTGTTCAGTCATCGTATTGCTCTCCAGGATTTTTATGATGAGATCCGTATGGATGCCAATATATGCATTGATCGCGATCTCCCTATTGGGTGCGATCATACCAGCACTAATGCACCGGATCCCATCAGAACTCCGCAGTGAAGCGTGCTTGGGCGAGAGTAGTACTAGGATGGGTGACCTCCTGGGAAGTCCTCGTGTTGCACCCCTTTGTATGATGGCAAAATCCATTGGAGTGTAAACTCCTCAATTAAGCACGATGAGTACGGTTTGTTCAGTCATCGTATTGCTCTCCAGGATTTTTATGATGAGATCCGTATGGATGCCAATATATGCATTGATCGCGATCTCCCTATCGGGTGCGATCATACCAGCACTAATGCACCGGATCCCATCAGAACTCCGCAATCAAGCGTGCTTGGGCGAGAGTAGTACTAGGATGGGTGACCTCCTGGGAAGTCCTCGTGTTGCACCCCTTTTTCGCGGCCGAAATCCGTGCGAGTCCAAACTATGCAGTTAAGCGTGCTTGGGAGAGAGTAGTACTTGGATGGGTGACCTCCTGGGAAGTCCTCGTGTTGCACCCCTTTTTATGATGGCAAAATCCATTGGAGTGTAAACTCCTCAATTAAGCACGATGAGTACGGTTTGTTCAGTCATCGTATTGCTCTCCAGGATTTTTATGATGAGATCCGTATGGATGCCAATATATGCATTGATCGCGATCTCCCTATCGGGTGCGATCATACCAGCACTAATGCACCGGATCCCATCAGAACTCCGCAGTGAAGCGTGCTTGGGCGAGAGTAGTACTAGGATGGGTGACCTCCTGGGAAGTCCTCGTGTTGCACCCCTTTGTATGATGGCAAAATCCATTGGAGTGTAAACTCCTCAATTAAGCACGATGAGTACGGTTTGTTCAGTCATCGTATTGCTCTCCAGGATTTTTATGATGAGATCCGTATGGATGCCAATATATGCATTGATCGCGATCTCCCTATCGGGTGCGATCATACCAGCACTAATGCACCGGATCCCATCAGAACTCCGCAATCAAGCGTGCTTGGGCGAGAGTAGTACTAGGATGGGTGACCTCCTGGGAAGTCCTCGTGTTGCACCCCTTTTTCGCGGCCGAAATCCGTGCGAGTCCAAACTATGCAGTTAAGCGTGCTTGGGAGAGAGTAGTACTTGGATGGGTGACCTCCTGGGAAGTCCTCGTGTTGCACCCCTTTTTATGATGGCAAAATCCATTGGAGTGTAAACTCCTCAATTAAGCACGATGAGTACGGTTTGTTCAGTCATCGTATTGCTCTCCAGGATTTTTATGATGAGATCCGTATGGATGCCAATATATGCATTGATCGCGATCTCCCTATCGGGTGCGATCATACCAGCACTAATGCACCGGATCCCATCAGAACTCCGCAGTTAAGCGTGCTTGGGCGAGAGTAGTACTAGGATGGGTGACCTCCTGGGAAGTCCTCGTGTTGCACCCCTTTTTCGCGGCCGAAATCCGTGCGAGTCCAAACTATGCAGTTAAGCGTGCTTGGGAGAGAGTAGTACTTGGATGGGTGACCTCCTGGGAAGTCCTCGTGTTGCACCCCTTTTTATGATGGCAAAATCCATTGGAGTGTAAACTCCTCAATTAAGCACGATGAGTACGGTTTGTTCAGTCATCGTATTGCTCTCCAGGATTTTTATGATGAGATCCGTATGGATGCCAATATATGCATTGATCGCGATCTCCCTATCGGGTGCGATCATACCAGCACTAATGCACCGGATCCCATCAGAACTCCGCAGTCAAGCGTGCTTGGGCGAGAGTAGTACTAGGATGGGTGACCTCCTGGGAAGTCCTCGTGTTGCAACCCTTTTTCGCGGCCGAAATCCGTGCGAGTCCAAACTATGCAGTTAAGCGTGCTTAGGCGAGAGTAGTACTAGGATGGGTGACCTCCTGGGAAGTCCTCGTGTTGCACCCCTTTGTATGATGGCAAAATCCATTGGAGTGTAAACTCCTCAATTAAGCATGATGAGTACGGTTTGTTCAGTCATCGTATTGCTCTCCAGGATTTTTATGATGAGATCCGTATGGATGCCAATATATTCATTGATCGCGATCTCCCTATCGGGTGCGATCATACCAGCACTAATGCACCGGATCCCATCAGAACTCCGCAGTTAAGCGTGCTTGGGCGAGAGTAGTACTAGGATGGGTGACCTCCTGGGAAGTCCTCGTGTTGCACCCCTTTTTCGCGGCCGAAATCCGTGCGAGTCCAAACTATGCAGTTAAGCGTGCTTGGGAGAGAGTAGTACTTGGATGGGTGACCTCCTGGGAAGTCCTCGTGTTGCACCCCTTTTTATGATGGCAAAATCCATTGGAGTGTAAACTCCTCAATTAAGCACGATGAGTACGGTTTGTTCAGTCATCGTATTGCTCTCCAGGATTTTTATGATGAGATCCGTATGGATGCCAATATATGCATTGATCGCGATCTCCCTATCGGGTGCGATCATACCAGCACTAATGCACCGGATCCCATCAGAACTCCGCAGTCAAGCGTGCTTGGGCGAGAGTAGTACTAGGATGGGTGACCTCCTGGGAAGTCCTCGTGTTGCAACCCTTTTTCGCGGCCGAAATCCGTGCGAGTCCAAACTATGCAGTTAAGCGTGCTTGGGCGAGAGTAGTACTAGGATGGGTGACCTCCTGGGAAGTCCTCGTGTTGCACCCCTTTTTATGATGGCAAAATCCATTGGAGTGTAAACTCCTCAATTAAGCACGATGAGTACGGTTTGTTCAGTCATCGTATTGCTCTCCAGGATTTTTATGATGAGATCCGTATGGATGCCAATATATGCATTGATCGCGATCTCCCTATCGGGTGCGATCATACCAGCACTAATGCACCGGATCCCATCAGAACTCCGCAATCAAGCGTGCTTGGGCGAGAGTAGTACTAGGATGGGTGACCTCCTGGGAAGTCCTCGTGTTGCACCCCTTTTTCGCGGCCGAAATCCGTGCGAGTCCAAACTATGCAGTTAAGCGTGCTTGGGAGAGAGTAGTACTTGGATGGGTGACCTCCTGGGAAGTCCTCGTGTTGCACCCCTTTTTATGATGGCAAAATCCATTGGAGTGTAAACTCCTCAATTAAGCACGATGAGTACGGTTTGTTCAGTCATCGTATTGCTCTCCAGGATTTTTATGATGAGATCCGTATGGATGCCAATATATGCATTGATCGCGATCTCCCTATTGGGTGCGATCATACCAGCACTAATGCACCGGATCCCATCAGAACTCCGCAGTGAAGCGTGCTTGGGCGAGAGTAGTACTAGGATGGGTGACCTCCTGGGAAGTCCTCGTGTTGCACCCCTTTGTATGATGGCAAAATCCATTGGAGTGTAAACTCCTCAATTAAGCACGATGAGTACGGTTTGTTCAGTCATCGTATTGCTCTCCAGGATTTTTATGATGAGATCCGTATGGATGCCAATATATGCATTGATCGCGATCTCCCTATCGGGTGCGATCATACCAGCACTAATGCACCGGATCCCATCAGAACTCCGCAATCAAGCGTGCTTGGGCGAGAGTAGTACTAGGATGGGTGACCTCCTGGGAAGTCCTCGTGTTGCACCCCTTTTTCGCGGCCGAAATCCGTGCGAGTCCAAACTATGCAGTTAAGCGTGCTTGGGAGAGAGTAGTACTTGGATGGGTGACCTCCTGGGAAGTCCTCGTGTTGCACCCCTTTTTATGATGGCAAAATCCATTGGAGTGTAAACTCCTCAATTAAGCACGATGAGTACGGTTTGTTCAGTCATCGTATTGCTCTCCAGGATTTTTATGATGAGATCCGTATGGATGCCAATATATGCATTGATCGCGATCTCCCTATCGGGTGCGATCATACCAGCACTAATGCACCGGATCCCATCAGAACTCCGCAGTTAAGCGTGCTTGGGCGAGAGTAGTACTAGGATGGGTGACCTCCTGGGAAGTCCTCGTGTTGCACCCCTTTTTCGCGGCCGAAATCCGTGCGAGTCCAAACTATGCAGTTAAGCGTGCTTGGGAGAGAGTAGTACTTGGATGGGTGACCTCCTGGGAAGTCCTCGTGTTGCACCCCTTTTTATGATGGCAAAATCCATTGGAGTGTAAACTCCTCAATTAAGCACGATGAGTACGGTTTGTTCAGTCATCGTATTGCTCTCCAGGATTTTTATGATGAGATCCGTATGGATGCCAATATATGCATTGATCGCGATCTCCCTATCGGGTGCGATCATACCAGCACTAATGCACCGGATCCCATCAGAACTCCGCAGTCAAGCGTGCTTGGGCGAGAGTAGTACTAGGATGGGTGACCTCCTGGGAAGTCCTCGTGTTGCAACCCTTTTTCGCGGCCGAAATCCGTGCGAGTCCAAACTATGCAGTTAAGCGTGCTTGGGCGAGAGTAGTACTAGGATGGGTGACCTCCTGGGAAGTCCTCGTGTTGCACCCCTTTGTATGATGGCAAAATCCATTGGAGTGTAAACTCCTCAATTAAGCATGATGAGTACGGTTTGTTCAGTCATCGTATTGCTCTCCAGGATTTTTATGATGAGATCCGTATGGATGCCAATATATTCATTGATCGCGATCTCCCTATCGGGTGCGATCATACCAGCACTAATGCACCGGATCCCATCAGAACTCCGCAGTTAAGCGTGCTTGGGCGAGAGTAGTACTAGGATGGGTGACCTCCTGGGAAGTCCTCGTGTTGCACCCCTTTTTCGCGGCCGAAATCCGTGCGAGTCCAAACTATGCAGTTAAGCGTGCTTGGGAGAGAGTAGTACTTGGATGGGTGACCTCCTGGGAAGTCCTCGTGTTGCACCCCTTTTTATGATGGCAAAATCCATTGGAGTGTAAACTCCTCAATTAAGCACGATGAGTACGGTTTGTTCAGTCATCGTATTGCTCTCCAGGATTTTTATGATGAGATCCGTATGGATGCCAATATATTCATTGATCGCGATCTCCCTATCGGGTGCGATCATACCAGCACTAATGCACCGGATCCCATCAGAACTCCGCAGTTAAGCGTGCTTGGGCGAGAGTAGTACTAGGATGGGTGACCTCCTGGGAAGTCCTCGTGTTGCACCCCTTTTTCGCGGCCGAAATCCGTGCGAGTCCAAACTATGCAGTTAAGCGTGCTTGGGAGAGAGTAGTACTTGGATGGGTGACCTCCTGGGAAGTCCTCGTGTTGCACCCCTTTTTATGATGGCAAAATCCATTGGAGTGTAAACTCCTCAATTAAGCACGATGAGTACGGTTTGTTCAGTCATCGTATTGCTCTCCAGGATTTTTATGATGAGATCCGTATGGATGCCAATATATGCATTGATCGCGATCTCCCTATCGGGTGCGATCATACCAGCACTAATGCACCGGATCCCATCAGAACTCCGCAGTCAAGCGTGCTTGGGCGAGAGTAGTACTAGGATGGGTGACCTCCTGGGAAGTCCTCGTGTTGCAACCCTTTTTCGCGGCCGAAATCCGTGCGAGTCCAAACTATGCAGTTAAGCGTGCTTGGGCGAGAGTAGTACTAGGATGGGTGACCTCCTGGGAAGTCCTCGTGTTGCACCCCTTTTTATGATGGCAAAATCCATTGGAGTGTAAACTCCTCAATTAAGCACGATGAGTACGGTTTGTTCAGTCATCGTATTGCTCTCCAGGATTTTTATGATGAGATCCGTATGGATGCCAATATATGCATTGATCGCGATCTCCCT
This sequence comes from Leucaena leucocephala, assembly GCA_037074615.1. NCBI lineage: Eukaryota > Viridiplantae > Streptophyta > Magnoliopsida > Fabales > Fabaceae > Leucaena > Leucaena leucocephala. The sequence continues at coordinate 21,118,836 of CM073520.1, forward strand.
ATCGGGTGCGATCATACCAGCACTAATGCACCGGATCCCATCAGAACTCCGCAATCAAGCGTGCTTGGGCGAGAGTAGTACTAGGATGGGTGACCTCCTGGGAAGTCCTCGTGTTGCACCCCTTTTTCGCGGCCGAAATCCGTGCGAGTCCAAACTATGCAGTTAAGCGTGCTTGGGAGAGAGTAGTACTTGGATGGGTGACCTCCTGGGAAGTCCTCGTGTTGCACCCCTTTTTATGATGGCAAAATCCATTGGAGTGTAAACTCCTCAATTAAGCACGATGAGTACGGTTTGTTCAGTCATCGTATTGCTCTCCAGGATTTTTATGATGAGATCCGTATGGATGCCAATATATGCATTGATCGCGATCTCCCTATTGGGTGCGATCATACCAGCACTAATGCACCGGATCCCATCAGAACTCCGCAGTGAAGCGTGCTTGGGCGAGAGTAGTACTAGGATGGGTGACCTCCTGGGAAGTCCTCGTGTTGCACCCCTTTGTATGATGGCAAAATCCATTGGAGTGTAAACTCCTCAATTAAGCACGATGAGTACGGTTTGTTCAGTCATCGTATTGCTCTCCAGGATTTTTATGATGAGATCCGTATGGATGCCAATATATGCATTGATCGCGATCTCCCTATCGGGTGCGATCATACCAGCACTAATGCACCGGATCCCATCAGAACTCCGCAATCAAGCGTGCTTGGGCGAGAGTAGTACTAGGATGGGTGACCTCCTGGGAAGTCCTCGTGTTGCACCCCTTTTTCGCGGCCGAAATCCGTGCGAGTCCAAACTATGCAGTTAAGCGTGCTTGGGAGAGAGTAGTACTTGGATGGGTGACCTCCTGGGAAGTCCTCGTGTTGCACCCCTTTTTATGATGGCAAAATCCATTGGAGTGTAAACTCCTCAATTAAGCACGATGAGTACGGTTTGTTCAGTCATCGTATTGCTCTCCAGGATTTTTATGATGAGATCCGTATGGATGCCAATATATGCATTGATCGCGATCTCCCTATCGGGTGCGATCATACCAGCACTAATGCACCGGATCCCATCAGAACTCCGCAGTTAAGCGTGCTTGGGCGAGAGTAGTACTAGGATGGGTGACCTCCTGGGAAGTCCTCGTGTTGCACCCCTTTTTCGCGGCCGAAATCCGTGCGAGTCCAAACTATGCAGTTAAGCGTGCTTGGGAGAGAGTAGTACTTGGATGGGTGACCTCCTGGGAAGTCCTCGTGTTGCACCCCTTTTTATGATGGCAAAATCCATTGGAGTGTAAACTCCTCAATTAAGCACGATGAGTACGGTTTGTTCAGTCATCGTATTGCTCTCCAGGATTTTTATGATGAGATCCGTATGGATGCCAATATATGCATTGATCGCGATCTCCCTATCGGGTGCGATCATACCAGCACTAATGCACCGGATCCCATCAGAACTCCGCAGTCAAGCGTGCTTGGGCGAGAGTAGTACTAGGATGGGTGACCTCCTGGGAAGTCCTCGTGTTGCAACCCTTTTTCGCGGCCGAAATCCGTGCGAGTCCAAACTATGCAGTTAAGCGTGCTTGGGCGAGAGTAGTACTAGGATGGGTGACCTCCTGGGAAGTCCTCGTGTTGCACCCCTTTGTATGATGGCAAAATCCATTGGAGTGTAAACTCCTCAATTAAGCATGATGAGTACGGTTTGTTCAGTCATCGTATTGCTCTCCAGGATTTTTATGATGAGATCCGTATGGATGCCAATATATTCATTGATCGCGATCTCCCTATCGGGTGCGATCATACCAGCACTAATGCACCGGATCCCATCAGAACTCCGCAGTTAAGCGTGCTTGGGCGAGAGTAGTACTAGGATGGGTGACCTCCTGGGAAGTCCTCGTGTTGCACCCCTTTTTCGCGGCCGAAATCCGTGCGAGTCCAAACTATGCAGTTAAGCGTGCTTGGGAGAGAGTAGTACTTGGATGGGTGACCTCCTGGGAAGTCCTCGTGTTGCACCCCTTTTTATGATGGCAAAATCCATTGGAGTGTAAACTCCTCAATTAAGCACGATGAGTACGGTTTGTTCAGTCATCGTATTGCTCTCCAGGATTTTTATGATGAGATCCGTATGGATGCCAATATATGCATTGATCGCGATCTCCCTATCGGGTGCGATCATACCAGCACTAATGCACCGGATCCCATCAGAACTCCGCAGTCAAGCGTGCTTGGGCGAGAGTAGTACTAGGATGGGTGACCTCCTGGGAAGTCCTCGTGTTGCAACCCTTTTTCGCGGCCGAAATCCGTGCGAGTCCAAACTATGCAGTTAAGCGTGCTTGGGCGAGAGTAGTACTAGGATGGGTGACCTCCTGGGAAGTCCTCGTGTTGCACCCCTTTTTATGATGGCAAAATCCATTGGAGTGTAAACTCCTCAATTAAGCACGATGAGTACGGTTTGTTCAGTCATCGTATTGCTCTCCAGGATTTTTATGATGAGATCCGTATGGATGCCAATATATGCATTGATCGCGATCTCCCTATCGGGTGCGATCATACCAGCACTAATGCACCGGATCCCATCAGAACTCCGCAATCAAGCGTGCTTGGGCGAGAGTAGTACTAGGATGGGTGACCTCCTGGGAAGTCCTCGTGTTGCACCCCTTTTTCGCGGCCGAAATCCGTGCGAGTCCAAACTATGCAGTTAAGCGTGCTTGGGAGAGAGTAGTACTTGGATGGGTGACCTCCTGGGAAGTCCTCGTGTTGCACCCCTTTTTATGATGGCAAAATCCATTGGAGTGTAAACTCCTCAATTAAGCACGATGAGTACGGTTTGTTCAGTCATCGTATTGCTCTCCAGGATTTTTATGATGAGATCCGTATGGATGCCAATATATGCATTGATCGCGATCTCCCTATTGGGTGCGATCATACCAGCACTAATGCACCGGATCCCATCAGAACTCCGCAGTGAAGCGTGCTTGGGCGAGAGTAGTACTAGGATGGGTGACCTCCTGGGAAGTCCTCGTGTTGCACCCCTTTGTATGATGGCAAAATCCATTGGAGTGTAAACTCCTCAATTAAGCACGATGAGTACGGTTTGTTCAGTCATCGTATTGCTCTCCAGGATTTTTATGATGAGATCCGTATGGATGCCAATATATGCATTGATCGCGATCTCCCTATCGGGTGCGATCATACCAGCACTAATGCACCGGATCCCATCAGAACTCCGCAATCAAGCGTGCTTGGGCGAGAGTAGTACTAGGATGGGTGACCTCCTGGGAAGTCCTCGTGTTGCACCCCTTTTTCGCGGCCGAAATCCGTGCGAGTCCAAACTATGCAGTTAAGCGTGCTTGGGAGAGAGTAGTACTTGGATGGGTGACCTCCTGGGAAGTCCTCGTGTTGCACCCCTTTTTATGATGGCAAAATCCATTGGAGTGTAAACTCCTCAATTAAGCACGATGAGTACGGTTTGTTCAGTCATCGTATTGCTCTCCAGGATTTTTATGATGAGATCCGTATGGATGCCAATATATGCATTGATCGCGATCTCCCTATCGGGTGCGATCATACCAGCACTAATGCACCGGATCCCATCAGAACTCCGCAGTTAAGCGTGCTTGGGCGAGAGTAGTACTAGGATGGGTGACCTCCTGGGAAGTCCTCGTGTTGCACCCCTTTTTCGCGGCCGAAATCCGTGCGAGTCCAAACTATGCAGTGAAGCGTGCTTGGGAGAGAGTAGTACTTGGATGGGTGACCTCCTGGGAAGTCCTCGTGTTGCACCCCTTTTTATGATGGCAAAATCCATTGGAGTGTAAACTCCTCAATTAAGCACGATGAGTACGGTTTGTTCAGTCATCGTATTGCTCTCCAGGATTTTTATGATGAGATCCGTATGGATGCCAATATATGCATTGATCGCGATCTCCCTATCGGGTGCGATCATACCAGCACTAATGCACCGGATCCCATCAGAACTCCGCAGTCAAGCGTGCTTGGGCGAGAGTAGTACTAGGATGGGTGACCTCCTGGGAAGTCCTCGTGTTGCAACCCTTTTTCGCGGCCGAAATCCGTGCGAGTCCAAACTATGCAGTTAAGCGTGCTTGGGCGAGAGTAGTACTAGGATGGGTGACCTCCTGGGAAGTCCTCGTGTTGCACCCCTTTGTATGATGGCAAAATCCATTGGAGTGTAAACTCCTCAATTAAGCATGATGAGTACGGTTTGTTCAGTCATCGTATTGCTCTCCAGGATTTTTATGATGAGATCCGTATGGATGCCAATATATTCATTGATCGCGATCTCCCTATCGGGTGCGATCATACCAGCACTAATGCACCGGATCCCATCAGAACTCCGCAGTTAAGCGTGCTTGGGCGAGAGTAGTACTAGGATGGGTGACCTCCTGGGAAGTCCTCGTGTTGCACCCCTTTTTCGCGGCCGAAATCCGTGCGAGTCCAAACTATGCAGTTAAGCGTGCTTGGGAGAGAGTAGTACTTGGATGGGTGACCTCCTGGGAAGTCCTCGTGTTGCACCCCTTTTTATGATGGCAAAATCCATTGGAGTGTAAACTCCTCAATTAAGCACGATGAGTACGGTTTGTTCAGTCATCGTATTGCTCTCCAGGATTTTTATGATGAGATCCGTATGGATGCCAATATATGCATTGATCGCGATCTCCCTATTGGGTGCGATCATACCAGCACTAATGCACCGGATCCCATCAGAACTCCGCAGTGAAGCGTGCTTGGGCGAGAGTAGTACTAGGATGGGTGACCTCCTGGGAAGTCCTCGTGTTGCACCCCTTTGTATGATGGCAAAATCCATTGGAGTGTAAACTCCTCAATTAAGCACGATGAGTACGGTTTGTTCAGTCATCGTATTGCTCTCCAGGATTTTTATGATGAGATCCGTATGGATGCCAATATATGCATTGATCGCGATCTCCCTATCGGGTGCGATCATACCAGCACTAATGCACCGGATCCCATCAGAACTCCGCAATCAAGCGTGCTTGGGCGAGAGTAGTACTAGGATGGGTGACCTCCTGGGAAGTCCTCGTGTTGCACCCCTTTTTCGCGGCCGAAATCCGTGCGAGTCCAAACTATGCAGTTAAGCGTGCTTGGGAGAGAGTAGTACTTGGATGGGTGACCTCCTGGGAAGTCCTCGTGTTGCACCCCTTTTTATGATGGCAAAATCCATTGGAGTGTAAACTCCTCAATTAAGCACGATGAGTACGGTTTGTTCAGTCATCGTATTGCTCTCCAGGATTTTTATGATGAGATCCGTATGGATGCCAATATATGCATTGATCGCGATCTCCCTATCGGGTGCGATCATACCAGCACTAATGCACCGGATCCCATCAGAACTCCGCAGTTAAGCGTGCTTGGGCGAGAGTAGTACTAGGATGGGTGACCTCCTGGGAAGTCCTCGTGTTGCACCCCTTTTTCGCGGCCGAAATCCGTGCGAGTCCAAACTATGCAGTTAAGCGTGCTTGGGAGAGAGTAGTACTTGGATGGGTGACCTCCTGGGAAGTCCTCGTGTTGCACCCCTTTTTATGATGGCAAAATCCATTGGAGTGTAAACTCCTCAATTAAGCACGATGAGTACGGTTTGTTCAGTCATCGTATTGCTCTCCAGGATTTTTATGATGAGATCCGTATGGATGCCAATATATGCATTGATCGCGATCTCCCTATCGGGTGCGATCATACCAGCACTAATGCACCGGATCCCATCAGAACTCCGCAGTCAAGCGTGCTTGGGCGAGAGTAGTACTAGGATGGGTGACCTCCTGGGAAGTCCTCGTGTTGCAACCCTTTTTCGCGGCCGAAATCCGTGCGAGTCCAAACTATGCAGTTAAGCGTGCTTGGGCGAGAGTAGTACTAGGATGGGTGACCTCCTGGGAAGTCCTCGTGTTGCACCCCTTTGTATGATGGCAAAATCCATTGGAGTGTAAACTCCTCAATTAAGCATGATGAGTACGGTTTGTTCAGTCATCGTATTGCTCTCCAGGATTTTTATGATGAGATCCGTATGGATGCCAATATATTCATTGATCGCGATCTCCCTATCGGGTGCGATCATACCAGCACTAATGCACCGGATCCCATCAGAACTCCGCAGTTAAGCGTGCTTGGGCGAGAGTAGTACTAGGATGGGTGACCTCCTGGGAAGTCCTCGTGTTGCACCCCTTTTTCGCGGCCGAAATCCGTGCGAGTCCAAACTATGCAGTTAAGCGTGCTTGGGAGAGAGTAGTACTTGGATGGGTGACCTCCTGGGAAGTCCTCGTGTTGCACCCCTTTTTATGATGGCAAAATCCATTGGAGTGTAAACTCCTCAATTAAGCACGATGAGTACGGTTTGTTCAGTCATCGTATTGCTCTCCAGGATTTTTATGATGAGATCCGTATGGATGCCAATATATGCATTGATCGCGATCTCCCTATCGGGTGCGATCATACCAGCACTAATGCACCGGATCCCATCAGAACTCCGCAGTCAAGCGTGCTTGGGCGAGAGTAGTACTAGGATGGGTGACCTCCTGGGAAGTCCTCGTGTTGCAACCCTTTTTCGCGGCCGAAATCCGTGCGAGTCCAAACTATGCAGTTAAGCGTGCTTGGGCGAGAGTAGTACTAGGATGGGTGACCTCCTGGGAAGTCCTCGTGTTGCACCCCTTTTTATGATGGCAAAATCCATTGGAGTGTAAACTCCTCAATTAAGCACGATGAGTACGGTTTGTTCAGTCATCGTATTGCTCTCCAGGATTTTTATGATGAGATCCGTATGGATGCCAATATATGCATTGATCGCGATCTCCCTATCGGGTGCGATCATACCAGCACTAATGCACCGGATCCCATCAGAACTCCGCAATCAAGCGTGCTTGGGCGAGAGTAGTACTAGGATGGGTGACCTCCTGGGAAGTCCTCGTGTTGCACCCCTTTTTCGCGGCCGAAATCCGTGCGAGTCCAAACTATGCAGTTAAGCGTGCTTGGGAGAGAGTAGTACTTGGATGGGTGACCTCCTGGGAAGTCCTCGTGTTGCACCCCTTTTTATGATGGCAAAATCCATTGGAGTGTAAACTCCTCAATTAAGCACGATGAGTACGGTTTGTTCAGTCATCGTATTGCTCTCCAGGATTTTTATGATGAGATCCGTATGGATGCCAATATATGCATTGATCGCGATCTCCCTATTGGGTGCGATCATACCAGCACTAATGCACCGGATCCCATCAGAACTCCGCAGTGAAGCGTGCTTGGGCGAGAGTAGTACTAGGATGGGTGACCTCCTGGGAAGTCCTCGTGTTGCACCCCTTTGTATGATGGCAAAATCCATTGGAGTGTAAACTCCTCAATTAAGCACGATGAGTACGGTTTGTTCAGTCATCGTATTGCTCTCCAGGATTTTTATGATGAGATCCGTATGGATGCCAATATATTCATTGATCGCGATCTCCCTATCGGGTGCGATCATACCAGCACTAATGCACCGGATCCCATCAGAACTCCGCAATCAAGCGTGCTTGGGCGAGAGTAGTACTAGGATGGGTGACCTCCTGGGAAGTCCTCGTGTTGCACCCCTTTTTCGCGGCCGAAATCCGTGCGAGTCCAAACTATGCAGTTAAGCGTGCTTGGGAGAGAGTAGTACTTGGATGGGTGACCTCCTGGGAAGTCCTCGTGTTGCACCCCTTTGTATGATGGCAAAATCCATTGGAGTGTAAACTCCTCAATTAAGCACGATGAGTACGGTTTGTTCAGTCATCGTATTGCTCTCCAGGATTTTTATGATGAGATCCGTATGGATGCCAATATATGCATTGATCGCGATCTCCCTATCGGGTGCGATCATACCAGCACTAATGCACCGGATCCCATCAGAACTCCGCAATCAAGCGTGCTTGGGCGAGAGTAGTACTAGGATGGGTGACCTCCTGGGAAGTCCTCGTGTTGCACCCCTTTTTCGCGGCCGAAATCCGTGCGAGTCCAAACTATGCAGTTAAGCGTGCTTGGGAGAGAGTAGTACTTGGATGGGTGACCTCCTGGGAAGTCCTCGTGTTGCACCCCTTTTTATGATGGCAAAATCCATTGGAGTGTAAACTCCTCAATTAAGCACGATGAGTACGGTTTGTTCAGTCATCGTATTGCTCTCCAGGATTTTTATGATGAGATCCGTATGGATGCCAATATATGCATTGATCGCGATCTCCCTATCGGGTGCGATCATACCAGCACTAATGCACCGGATCCCATCAGAACTCCGCAGTCAAGCGTGCTTGGGCGAGAGTAGTACTAGGATGGGTGACCTCCTGGGAAGTCCTCGTGTTGCACCCCTTTTTCGCGGCCGAAATCCGTGCGAGTCCAAACTATGCAGTTAAGCGTGCTTGGGAGAGAGTAGTACTTGGATGGGTGACCTCCTGGGAAGTCCTCGTGTTGCACCCCTTTTTATGATGGCAAAATCCATTGGAGTGTAAACTCCTCAATTAAGCACGATGAGTACGGTTTGTTCAGTCATCGTATTGCTCTCCAGGATTTTTATGATGAGATCCGTATGGATGCCAATATATGCATTGATCGCGATCTCCCTATCGGGTGCGATCATACCAGCACTAATGCACCGGATCCCATCAGAACTCCGCAGTCAAGCGTGCTTGGGCGAGAGTAGTACTAGGATGGGTGACCTCCTGGGAAGTCCTCGTGTTGCAACCCTTTTTCGCGGCCGAAATCCGTGCGAGTCCAAACTATGCAGTTAAGCGTGCTTGGGCGAGAGTAGTACTAGGATGGGTGACCTCCTGGGAAGTCCTCGTGTTGCACCCCTTTGTATGATGGCAAAATCCATTGGAGTGTAAACTCCTCAATTAAGCATGATGAGTACGGTTTGTTCAGTCATCGTATTGCTCTCCAGGATTTTTATGATGAGATCCGTATGGATGCCAATATATTCATTGATCGCGATCTCCCTATCGGGTGCGATCATACCAGCACTAATGCACCGGATCCCATCAGAACTCCGCAGTTAAGCGTGCTTGGGCGAGAGTAGTACTAGGATGGGTGACCTCCTGGGAAGTCCTCGTGTTGCACCCCTTTTTCGCGGCCGAAATCCGTGCGAGTCCAAACTATGCAGTTAAGCGTGCTTGGGAGAGAGTAGTACTTGGATGGGTGACCTCCTGGGAAGTCCTCGTGTTGCACCCCTTTTTATGATGGCAAAATCCATTGGAGTGTAAACTCCTCAATTAAGCACGATGAGTACGGTTTGTTCAGTCATCGTATTGCTCTCCAGGATTTTTATGATGAGATCCGTATGGATGCCAATATATGCATTGATCGCGATCTCCCTATCGGGTGCGATCATACCAGCACTAATGCACCGGATCCCATCAGAACTCCGCAGTCAAGCGTGCTTGGGCGAGAGTAGTACTAGGATGGGTGACCTCCTGGGAAGTCCTCGTGTTGCAACCCTTTTTCGCGGCCGAAATCCGTGCGAGTCCAAACTATGCAGTTAAGCGTGCTTGGGCGAGAGTAGTACTAGGATGGGTGACCTCCTGGGAAGTCCTCGTGTTGCACCCCTTTTTATGATGGCAAAATCCATTGGAGTGTAAACTCCTCAATTAAGCACGATGAGTACGGTTTGTTCAGTCATCGTATTGCTCTCCAGGATTTTTATGATGAGATCCGTATGGATGCCAATATATGCATTGATCGCGATCTCCCTATCGGGTGCGATCATACCAGCACTAATGCACCGGATCCCATCAGAACTCCGCAATCAAGCGTGCTTGGGCGAGAGTAGTACTAGGATGGGTGACCTCCTGGGAAGTCCTCGTGTTGCACCCCTTTTTCGCGGCCGAAATCCGTGCGAGTCCAAACTATGCAGTTAAGCGTGCTTGGGAGAGAGTAGTACTTGGATGGGTGACCTCCTGGGAAGTCCTCGTGTTGCACCCCTTTTTATGATGGCAAAATCCATTGGAGTGTAAACTCCTCAATTAAGCACGATGAGTACGGTTTGTTCAGTCATCGTATTGCTCTCCAGGATTTTTATGATGAGATCCGTATGGATGCCAATATATGCATTGATCGCGATCTCCCTATTGGGTGCGATCATACCAGCACTAATGCACCGGATCCCATCAGAACTCCGCAGTGAAGCGTGCTTGGGCGAGAGTAGTACTAGGATGGGTGACCTCCTGGGAAGTCCTCGTGTTGCACCCCTTTGTATGATGGCAAAATCCATTGGAGTGTAAACTCCTCAATTAAGCACGATGAGTACGGTTTGTTCAGTCATCGTATTGCTCTCCAGGATTTTTATGATGAGATCCGTATGGATGCCAATATATTCATTGATCGCGATCTCCCTATCGGGTGCGATCATACCAGCACTAATGCACCGGATCCCATCAGAACTCCGCAATCAAGCGTGCTTGGGCGAGAGTAGTACTAGGATGGGTGACCTCCTGGGAAGTCCTCGTGTTGCACCCCTTTTTCGCGGCCGAAATCCGTGCGAGTCCAAACTATGCAGTTAAGCGTGCTTGGGAGAGAGTAGTACTTGGATGGGTGACCTCCTGGGAAGTCCTCGTGTTGCACCCCTTTGTATGATGGCAAAATCCATTGGAGTGTAAACTCCTCAATTAAGCACGATGAGTACGGTTTGTTCAGTCATCGTATTGCTCTCCAGGATTTTTATGATGAGATCCGTATGGATGCCAATATATGCATTGATCGCGATCTCCCTATCGGGTGCGATCATACCAGCACTAATGCACCGGATCCCATCAGAACTCCGCAATCAAGCGTGCTTGGGCGAGAGTAGTACTAGGATGGGTGACCTCCTGGGAAGTCCTCGTGTTGCACCCCTTTTTCGCGGCCGAAATCCGTGCGAGTCCAAACTATGCAGTTAAGCGTGCTTGGGAGAGAGTAGTACTTGGATGGGTGACCTCCTGGGAAGTCCTCGTGTTGCACCCCTTTTTATGATGGCAAAATCCATTGGAGTGTAAACTCCTCAATTAAGCACGATGAGTACGGTTTGTTCAGTCATCGTATTGCTCTCCAGGATTTTTATGATGAGATCCGTATGGATGCCAATATATGCATTGATCGCGATCTCCCTATCGGGTGCGATCATACCAGCACTAATGCACCGGATCCCATCAGAACTCCGCAGTCAAGCGTGCTTGGGCGAGAGTAGTACTAGGATGGGTGACCTCCTGGGAAGTCCTCGTGTTGCACCCCTTTTTCGCGGCCGAAATCCGTGCGAGTCCAAACTATGCAGTTAAGCGTGCTTGGGAGAGAGTAGTACTTGGATGGGTGACCTCCTGGGAAGTCCTCGTGTTGCACCCCTTTTTATGATGGCAAAATCCATTGGAGTGTAAACTCCTCAATTAAGCACGATGAGTACGGTTTGTTCAGTCATCGTATTGCTCTCCAGGATTTTTATGATGAGATCCGTATGGATGCCAATATATGCATTGATCGCGATCTCCCTATCGGGTGCGATCATACCAGCACTAATGCACCGGATCCCATCAGAACTCCGCAGTCAAGCGTGCTTGGGCGAGAGTAGTACTAGGATGGGTGACCTCCTGGGAAGTCCTCGTGTTGCACCCCTTTTTCGCGGCCGAAATCCGTGCGAGTCCAAACTATGCAGTTAAGCGTGCTTGGGAGAGAGTAGTACTTGGATGGGTGACCTCCTGGGAAGTCCTCGTGTTGCACCCCTTTGTATGATGGCAAAATCCATTGGAGTGTAAACTCCTCAATTAAGCACGATGAGTACGGTTTGTTCAGTCATCGTATTGCTCTCCAGGATTTTTATGATGAGATCCGTATGGATGCCAATATATGCATTGATCGCGATCTCCCTATCGGGTGCGATCATACCAGCACTAATGCACCGGATCCCATCAGAACTCCGCAGTCAAGCGTGCTTGGGCGAGAGTAGTACTAGGATGGGTGACCTCCTGGGAAGTCCTCGTGTTGCACCCCTTTTTCGCGGCCGAAATCCGTGCGAGTCCAAACTATGCAGTTAAGCGTGCTTGGGAGAGAGTAGTACTTGGATGGGTGACCTCCTGGGAAGTCCTCGTGTTGCACCCCTTTGTATGATGGCAAAATCCATTGGAGTGTAAACTCCTCAATTAAGCACGATGAGTACGGTTTGTTCAGTCATCGTATTGCTCTCCAGGATTTTTATGATGAGATCCGTATGGATGCCAATATATGCATTGATCGCGATCTCCCTATCGGGTGCGATCATACCAGCACTAATGCACCGGATCCCATCAGAACTCCGCAATCAAGCGTGCTTGGGCGAGAGTAGTACTAGGATGGGTGACCTCCTGGGAAGTCCTCGTGTTGCACCCCTTTTTCGCGGCCGAAATCCGTGCGAGTCCAAACTATGCAGTTAAGCGTGCTTGGGAGAGAGTAGTACTTGGATGGGTGACCTCCTGGGAAGTCCTCGTGTTGCACCCCTTTTTATGATGGCAAAATCCATTGGAGTGTAAACTCCTCAATTAAGCACGATGAGTACGGTTTGTTCAGTCATCGTATTGCTCTCCAGGATTTTTATGATGAGATCCGTATGGATGCCAATATATGCATTGATCGCGATCTCCCTATCGGGTGCGATCATACCAGCACTAATGCACCGGATCCCATCAGAACTCCGCAGTCAAGCGTGCTTGGGCGAGAGTAGTACTAGGATGGGTGACCTCCTGGGAAGTCCTCGTGTTGCACCCCTTTTTCGCGGCCGAAATCCGTGCGAGTCCAAACTATGCAGTTAAGCGTGCTTGGGAGAGAGTAGTACTTGGATGGGTGACCTCCTGGGAAGTCCTCGTGTTGCACCCCTTTTTATGATGGCAAAATCCATTGGAGTGTAAACTCCTCAATTAAGCACGATGAGTACGGTTTGTTCAGTCATCGTATTGCTCTCCAGGATTTTTATGATGAGATCCGTATGGATGCCAATATATGCATTGATCGCGATCTCCCTATCGGGTGCGATCATACCAGCACTAATGCACCGGATCCCATCAGAACTCCGCAGTCAAGCGTGCTTGGGCGAGAGTAGTACTAGGATGGGTGACCTCCTGGGAAGTCCTCGTGTTGCAACCCTTTTTCGCGGCCGAAATCCGTGCGAGTCCAAACTATGCAGTTAAGCGTGCTTGGGCGAGAGTAGTACTAGGATGGGTGACCTCCTGGGAAGTCCTCGTGTTGCACCCCTTTGTATGATGGCAAAATCCATTGGAGTGTAAACTCCTCAATTAAGCACGATGAGTACGGTTTGTTCAGTCATCGTATTGCTCTCCAGGATTTTTATGATGAGATCCGTATGGATGCCAATATATGCATTGATCGCGATCTCCCTATCGGGTGCGATCATACCAGCACTAATGCACCGGATCCCATCAGAACTCCGCAGTCAAGCGTGCTTGGGCGAGAGTAGTACTAGGATGGGTGACCTCCTGGGAAGTCCTCGTGTTGCACCCCTTTTTCGCGGCCGAAATCCGTGCGAGTCCAAACTATGCAGTTAAGCGTGCTTGGGAGAGAGTAGTACTTGGATGGGTGACCTCCTGGGAAGTCCTCGTGTTGCACCCCTTTGTATGATGGCAAAATCCATTGGAGTGTAAACTCCTCAATTAAGCACGATGAGTACGGTTTGTTCAGTCATCGTATTGCTCTCCAGGATTTTTATGATGAGATCCGTATGGATGCCAATATATGCATTGATCGCGATCTCCCTATCGGGTGCGATCATACCAGCACTAATGCACCGGATCCCATCAGAACTCCGCAGTCAAGCGTGCTTGGGCGAGAGTAGTACTAGGATGGGTGACCTCCTGGGAAGTCCTCGTGTTGCACCCCTTTTTCGCGGCCGAAATCCGTGCGAGTCCAAACTATGCAGTTAAGCGTGCTTGGGAGAGAGTAGTACTTGGATGGGTGACCTCCTGGGAAGTCCTCGTGTTGCACCCCTTTGTATGATGGCAAAATCCATTGGAGTGTAAACTCCTCAATTAAGCACGATGAGTACGGTTTGTTCAGTCATCGTATTGCTCTCCAGGATTTTTATGATGAGATCCGTATGGATGCCAATATATGCATTGATCGCGATCTCCCTATCGGGTGCGATCATACCAGCACTAATGCACCGGATCCCATCAGAACTCCGCAATCAAGCGTGCTTGGGCGAGAGTAGTACTAGGATGGGTGACCTCCTGGGAAGTCCTCGTGTTGCACCCCTTTTTCGCGGCCGAAATCCGTGCGAGTCCAAACTATGCAGTTAAGCGTGCTTGGGAGAGAGTAGTACTTGGATGGGTGACCTCCTGGGAAGTCCTCGTGTTGCACCCCTTTTTATGATGGCAAAATCCATTGGAGTGTAAACTCCTCAATTAAGCACGATGAGTACGGTTTGTTCAGTCATCGTATTGCTCTCCAGGATTTTTATGATGAGATCCGTATGGATGCCAATATATGCATTGATCGCGATCTCCCTATCGGGTGCGATCATACCAGCACTAATGCACCGGATCCCATCAGAACTCCGCAGTCAAGCGTGCTTGGGCGAGAGTAGTACTAGGATGGGTGACCTCCTGGGAAGTCCTCGTGTTGCACCCCTTTTTCGCGGCCGAAATCCGTGCGAGTCCAAACTATGCAGTTAAGCGTGCTTGGGAGAGAGTAGTACTTGGATGGGTGACCTCCTGGGAAGTCCTCGTGTTGCACCCCTTTTTATGATGGCAAAATCCATTGGAGTGTAAACTCCTCAATTAAGCACGATGAGTACGGTTTGTTCAGTCATCGTATTGCTCTCCAGGATTTTTATGATGAGATCCGTATGGATGCCAATATATGCATTGATCGCGATCTCCCTATCGGGTGCGATCATACCAGCACTAATGCACCGGATCCCATCAGAACTCCGCAGTCAAGCGTGCTTGGGCGAGAGTAGTACTAGGATGGGTGACCTCCTGGGAAGTCCTCGTGTTGCACCCCTTTTTCGCGGCCGAAATCCGTGCGAGTCCAAACTATGCAGTTAAGCGTGCTTGGGAGAGAGTAGTACTTGGATGGGTGACCTCCTGGGAAGTCCTCGTGTTGCACCCCTTTGTATGATGGCAAAATCCATTGGAGTGTAAACTCCTCAATTAAGCACGATGAGTACGGTTTGTTCAGTCATCGTATTGCTCTCCAGGATTTTTATGATGAGATCCGTATGGATGCCAATATATGCATTGATCGCGATCTCCCTATCGGGTGCGATCATACCAGCACTAATGCACCGGATCCCATCAGAACTCCGCAGTCAAGCGTGCTTGGGCGAGAGTAGTACTAGGATGGGTGACCTCCTGGGAAGTCCTCGTGTTGCACCCCTTTTTCGCGGCCGAAATCCGTGCGAGTCCAAACTATGCAGTTAAGCGTGCTTGGGAGAGAGTAGTACTTGGATGGGTGACCTCCTGGGAAGTCCTCGTGTTGCACCCCTTTGTATGATGGCAAAATCCATTGGAGTGTAAACTCCTCAATTAAGCACGATGAGTACGGTTTGTTCAGTCATCGTATTGCTCTCCAGGATTTTTATGATGAGATCCGTATGGATGCCAATATATGCATTGATCGCGATCTCCCTATCGGGTGCGATCATACCAGCACTAATGCACCGGATCCCATCAGAACTCCGCAATCAAGCGTGCTTGGGCGAGAGTAGTACTAGGATGGGTGACCTCCTGGGAAGTCCTCGTGTTGCACCCCTTTTTCGCGGCCGAAATCCGTGCGAGTCCAAACTATGCAGTTAAGCGTGCTTGGGAGAGAGTAGTACTTGGATGGGTGACCTCCTGGGAAGTCCTCGTGTTGCACCCCTTTTTATGATGGCAAAATCCATTGGAGTGTAAACTCCTCAATTAAGCACGATGAGTACGGTTTGTTCAGTCATCGTATTGCTCTCCAGGATTTTTATGATGAGATCCGTATGGATGCCAATATATGCATTGATCGCGATCTCCCTATCGGGTGCGATCATACCAGCACTAATGCACCGGATCCCATCAGAACTCCGCAGTTAAGCGTGCTTGGGCGAGAGTAGTACTAGGATGGGTGACCTCCTGGGAAGTCCTCGTGTTGCAACCCTTTTTCGCGGCCGAAATCCGTGCGAGTCCAAACTATGCAGTTAAGCGTGCTTGGGCGAGAGTAGTACTAGGATGGGTGACCTCCTGGGAAGTCCTCGTGTTGCACCCCTTTGTATGATGGCAAAATCCATTGGAGTGTAAACTCCTCAATTAAGCACGATGAGTACGGTTTGTTCAGTCATCGTATTGCTCTCCAGGATTTTTATGATGAGATCCGTATGGATGCCAATATATGCATTGATCGCGATCTCCCTATCGGGTGCGATCATACCAGCACTAATGCACCGGATCCCATCAGAACTCCGCAGTCAAGCGTGCTTGGGCGAGAGTAGTACTAGGATGGGTGACCTCCTGGGAAGTCCTCGTGTTGCAACCCTTTTTCGCGGCCGAAATCCGTGCGAGTCCAAACTATGCAGTTAAGCGTGCTTGGGCGAGAGTAGTACTAGGATGGGTGACCTCCTGGGAAGTCCTCGTGTTGCACCCCTTTGTATGATGGCAAAATCCATTGGAGTGTAAACTCCTCAATTAAGCACGATGAGTACGGTTTGTTCAGTCATCGTATTGCTCTCCAGGATTTTTATGATGAGATCCGTATGGATGCCAATATATTCATTGATCGCGATCTCCCTATCGGGTGCGATCATACCAGCACTAATGCACCGGATCCCATCAGAACTCCGCAGTCAAGCGTGCTTGGGCGAGAGTAGTACTAGGATGGGTGACCTCCTGGGAAGTCCTCGTGTTGCACCCCTTTTTCGCGGCCGAAATCCGTGCGAGTCCAAACTATGCAGTTAAGCGTGCTTGGGAGAGAGTAGTACTTGGATGGGTGACCTCCTGGGAAGTCCTCGTGTTGCACCCCTTTGTATGATGGCAAAATCCATTGGAGTGTAAACTCCTCAATTAAGCACGATGAGTACGGTTTGTTCAGTCATCGTATTGCTCTCCAGGATTTTTATGATGAGATCCGTATGGATGCCAATATATGCATTGATCGCGATCTCCCTATCGGGTGCGATCATACCAGCACTAATGCACCGGATCCCATCAGAACTCCGCATTCAAGCGTGCTTGGGCGAGAGTAGTACTAGGATGGGTGACCTCCTGGGAAGTCCTCGTGTTGCACCCCTTTTTCGCGGCCGAAATCCGTGCGAGTCCAAACTATGCAGTTAAGCGTGCTTGGGAGAGAGTAGTACTTGGATGGGTGACCTCCTGGGAAGTCCTCGTGTTGCACCCCTTTTTATGATGGCAAAATCCATTGGAGTGTAAACTCCTCAATTAAGCACGATGAGTACGGTTTGTTCAGTCATCGTATTGCTCTCCAGGATTTTTATGATGAGATCCGTATGGATGCCAATATATGCATTGATCGCGATCTCCCTATCGGGTGCGATCATACCAGCACTAATGCACCGGATCCCATCAGAACTCCGCAGTTAAGCGTGCTTGGGCGAGAGTAGTACTAGGATGGGTGACCTCCTGGGAAGTCCTCGTGTTGCACCCCTTTTTCGCGGCCGAAATCCGTGCGAGTCCAAACTATGCAGTTAAGCGTGCTTGGGAGAGAGTAGTACTTGGATGGGTGACCTCCTGGGAAGTCCTCGTGTTGCACCCCTTTTTATGATGGCAAAATCCATTGGAGTGTAAACTCCTCAATTAAGCACGATGAGTACGGTTTGTTCAGTCATCGTATTGCTCTCCAGGATTTTTATGATGAGATCCGTATGGATGCCAATATATGCATTGATCGCGATCTCCCTATCGGGTGCGATCATACCAGCACTAATGCACCGGATCCCATCAGAACTCCGCAGTCAAGCGTGCTTGGGCGAGAGTAGTACTAGGATGGGTGACCTCCTGGGAAGTCCTCGTGTTGCAACCCTTTTTCGCGGCCGAAATCCGTGCGAGTCCAAACTATGCAGTTAAGCGTGCTTGGGCGAGAGTAGTACTAGGATGGGTGACCTCCTGGGAAGTCCTCGTGTTGCACCCCTTTGTATGATGGCAAAATCCATTGGAGTGTAAACTCCTCAATTAAGCACGATGAGTACGGTTTGTTCAGTCATCGTATTGCTCTCCAGGATTTTTATGATGAGATCCGTATGGATGCCAATATATTCATTGATCGCGATCTCCCTATCGGGTGCGATCATACCAGCACTAATGCACCGGATCCCATCAGAACTCCGCAGTTAAGCGTGCTTGGGCGAGAGTAGTACTAGGATGGGTGACCTCCTGGGAAGTCCTCGTGTTGCACCCCTTTTTCGCGGCCGAAATCTGTGCGAGTCCAAACTATGCAGTTAAGCGTGCTTGGGAGAGAGTAGTACTTGGATGGGTGACCTCCTGGGAAGTCCTCGTGTTGCACCCCTTTTTATGATGGCAAAATCCATTGGAGTGTAAACTCCTCAATTAAGCACGATGAGTACGGTTTGTTCAGTCATCGTATTGCTCTCCAGGATTTTTATGATGAGATCCGTATGGATGCCAATATATGCATTGATCGCGATCTCCCTATCGGGTGCGATCATACCAGCACTAATGCACCGGATCCCATCAGAACTCCGCAATCAAGCGTGCTTGGGCGAGAGTAGTACTAGGATGGGTGACCTCCTGGGAAGTCCTCGTGTTGCACCCCTTTTTCGCGGCCGAAATCCGTGCGAGTCCAAACTATGCAGTTAAGCGTGCTTGGGAGAGAGTAGTACTTGGATGGGTGACCTCCTGGGAAGTCCTCGTGTTGCACCCCTTTTTATGATGGCAAAATCCATTGGAGTGTAAACTCCTCAATTAAGCACGATGAGTACGGTTTGTTCAGTCATCGTATTGCTCTCCAGGATTTTTATGATGAGATCCGTATGGATGCCAATATATGCATTGATCGCGATCTCCCTATCGGGTGCGATCATACCAGCACTAATGCACCGGATCCCATCAGAACTCCGCAGTTAAGCGTGCTTGGGCGAGAGTAGTACTAGGATGGGTGACCTCCTGGGAAGTCCTCGTGTTGCACCCCTTTGTATGATGGCAAAATCCATTGGAGTGTAAACTCCTCAATTAAGCACGATGAGTACGGTTTGTTCAGTCATCGTATTGCTCTCCAGGATTTTTATGATGAGATCCGTATGGATGCCAATATATGCATTGATCGCGATCTCCCTATCGGGTGCGATCATACCAGCACTAATGCACCGGATCCCATCAGAACTCCGCAGTTAAGCGTGCTTGGGCGAGAGTAGTACTAGGATGGGTGACCTCCTGGGAAGTCCTCGTGTTGCACCCCTTTGTATGATGGCAAAATCCATTGGAGTGTAAACTCCTCAATTAAGCACGATGAGTACGGTTTGTTCAGTCATCGTATTGCTCTCCAGGATTTTTATGATGAGATCCGTATGGATGCCAATATATGCATTGATCGCGATCTCCCTATCGGGTGCGATCATACCAGCACTAATGCACCGGATCCCATCAGAACTCCGCAGTCAAGCGTGCTTGGGCGAGAGTAGTACTAGGATGGGTGACCTCCTGGGAAGTCCTCGTGTTGCACCCCTTTTTCGCGGCCGAAATCCGTGCGAGTCCAAACTATGCAGTTAAGCGTGCTTGGGAGAGAGTAGTACTTGGATGGGTGACCTCCTGGGAAGTCCTCGTGTTGCACCCCTTTTTATGATGGCAAAATCCATTGGAGTGTAAACTCCTCAATTAAGCACGATGAGTACGGTTTGTTCAGTCATCGTATTGCTCTCCAGGATTTTTATGATGAGATCCGTATGGATGCCAATATATGCATTGATCGCGATCTCCCTATCGGGTGCGATCATACCAGCACTAATGCACCGGATCCCATCAGAACTCCGCAGTCAAGCGTGCTTGGGCGAGAGTAGTACTAGGATGGGTGACCTCCTGGGAAGTCCTCGTGTTGCAACCCTTTTTCGCGGCCGAAATCCGTGCGAGTCCAAACTATGCAGTTAAGCGTGCTTGGGCGAGAGTAGTACTAGGATGGGTGACCTCCTGGGAAGTCCTCGTGTTGCACCCCTTTGTATGATGGCAAAATCCATTGGAGTGTAAACTCCTCAATTAAGCACGATGAGTACGGTTTGTTCAGTCATCGTATTGCTCTCCAGGATTTTTATGATGAGATCCGTATGGATGCCAATATATTCATTGATCGCGACCTCCCTATCGGGTGCGATCATACCAGCACTAATGCACCGGATCCCATCAGAACTCCGCAGTTAAGCGTGCTTGGGCGAGAGTAGTACTAGGATGGGTGACCTCCTGGGAAGTCCTCGTGTTGCACCCCTTTTTCGCGGCCGAAATCTGTGCGAGTCCAAACTATGCAGTTAAGCGTGCTTGGGAGAGAGTAGTACTTGGATGGGTGACCTCCTGGGAAGTCCTCGTGTTGCACCCCTTTTTATGATGGCAAAATCCATTGGAGTGTAAACTCCTCAATTAAGCACGATGAGTACGGTTTGTTCAGTCATCGTATTGCTCTCCAGGATTTTTATGATGAGATCCGTATGGATGCCAATATATGCATTGATCGCGATCTCCCTATCGGGTGCGATCATACCAGCACTAATGCACCGGATCCCATCAGAACTCCGCAATCAAGCGTGCTTGGGCGAGAGTAGTACTAGGATGGGTGACCTCCTGGGAAGTCCTCGTGTTGCACCCCTTTTTCGCGGCCGAAATCCGTGCGAGTCCAAACTATGCAGTTAAGCGTGCTTGGGAGAGAGTAGTACTTGGATGGGTGACCTCCTGGGAAGTCCTCGTGTTGCACCCCTTTTTATGATGGCAAAATCCATTGGAGTGTAAACTCCTCAATTAAGCACGATGAGTACGGTTTGTTCAGTCATCGTATTGCTCTCCAGGATTTTTATGATGAGATCCGTATGGATGCCAATATATGCATTGATCGCGATCTCCCTATCGGGTGCGATCATACCAGCACTAATGCACCGGATCCCATCAGAACTCCGCAGTTAAGCGTGCTTGGGCGAGAGTAGTACTAGGATGGGTGACCTCCTGGGAAGTCCTCGTGTTGCACCCCTTTGTATGATGGCAAAATCCATTGGAGTGTAAACTCCTCAATTAAGCACGATGAGTACGGTTTGTTCAGTCATCGTATTGCTCTCCAGGATTTTTATGATGAGATCCGTATGGATGCCAATATATGCATTGATCGCGATCTCCCTATCGGGTGCGATCATACCAGCACTAATGCACCGGATCCCATCAGAACTCCGCAGTTAAGCGTGCTTGGGCGAGAGTAGTACTAGGATGGGTGACCTCCTGGGAAGTCCTCGTGTTGCACCCCTTTGTATGATGGCAAAATCCATTGGAGTGTAAACTCCTCAATTAAGCACGATGAGTACGGTTTGTTCAGTCATCGTATTGCTCTCCAGGATTTTTATGATGAGATCCGTATGGATGCCAATATATGCATTGATCGCGATCTCCCTATCGGGTGCGATCATACCAGCACTAATGCACCGGATCCCATCAGAACTCCGCAGTCAAGCGTGCTTGGGCGAGAGTAGTACTAGGATGGGTGACCTCCTGGGAAGTCCTCGTGTTGCACCCCTTTTTCGCGGCCGAAATCCGTGCGAGTCCAAACTATGCAGTTAAGCGTGCTTGGGAGAGAGTAGTACTTGGATGGGTGACCTCCTGGGAAGTCCTCGTGTTGCACCCCTTTTTATGATGGCAAAATCCATTGGAGTGTAAACTCCTCAATTAAGCACGATGAGTACGGTTTGTTCAGTCATCGTATTGCTCTCCAGGATTTTTATGATGAGATCCGTATGGATGCCAATATATGCATTGATCGCGATCTCCCTATCGGGTGCGATCATACCAGCACTAATGCACCGGATCCCATCAGAACTCCGCAATCAAGCGTGCTTGGGCGAGAGTAGTACTAGGATGGGTGACCTCCTGGGAAGTCCTCGTGTTGCACCCCTTTTTCGCGGCCGAAATCCGTGCGAGTCCAAACTATGCAGTTAAGCGTGCTTGGGAGAGAGTAGTACTTGGATGGGTGACCTCCTGGGAAGTCCTCGTGTTGCACCCCTTTTTATGATGGCAAAATCCATTGGAGTGTAAACTCCTCAATTAAGCACGATGAGTACGGTTTGTTCAGTCATCGTATTGCTCTCCAGGATTTTTATGATGAGATCCGTATGGATGCCAATATATGCATTGATCGCGATCTCCCTATTGGGTGCGATCATACCAGCACTAATGCACCGGATCCCATCAGAACTCCGCAGTGAAGCGTGCTTGGGCGAGAGTAGTACTAGGATGGGTGACCTCCTGGGAAGTCCTCGTGTTGCACCCCTTTGTATGATGGCAAAATCCATTGGAGTGTAAACTCCTCAATTAAGCACGATGAGTACGGTTTGTTCAGTCATCGTATTGCTCTCCAGGATTTTTATGATGAGATCCGTATGGATGCCAATATATTCATTGATCGCGATCTCCCTATCGGGTGCGATCATACCAGCACTAATGCACCGGATCCCATCAGAACTCCGCAGTTAAGCGTGCTTGGGCGAGAGTAGTACTAGGATGGGTGACCTCCTGGGAAGTCCTCGTGTTGCACCCCTTTTTCGCGGCCGAAATCCGTGCGAGTCCAAACTATGCAGTTAAGCGTGCTTGGGCGAGAGTAGTACTAGGATGGGTGACCTCCTGGGAAGTCCTCGTGTTGCACCCCTTTGTATGATGGCAAAATCCATTGGAGTGTAAACTCCTCAATTAAGCACGATGAGTACGGTTTGTTCAGTCATCGTATTGCTCTCCAGGATTTTTATGATGAGATCCGTATGGATGCCAATATATTCATTGATCGCGATCTCCCTATCGGGTGCGATCATACCAGCACTAATGCACCGGATCCCATCAGAACTCCGCAGTCAAGCGTGCTTGGGCGAGAGTAGTACTAGGATGGGTGACCTCCTGGGAAGTCCTCGTGTTGCACCCCTTTTTCGCGGCCGAAATCCGTGCGAGTCCAAACTATGCAGTTAAGCGTGCTTGGGAGAGAGTAGTACTTGGATGGGTGACCTCCTGGGAAGTCCTCGTGTTGCACCCCTTTGTATGATGGCAAAATCCATTGGAGTGTAAACTCCTCAATTAAGCACGATGAGTACGGTTTGTTCAGTCATCGTATTGCTCTCCAGGATTTTTATGATGAGATCCGTATGGATGCCAATATATGCATTGATCGCGATCTCCCTATCGGGTGCGATCATACCAGCACTAATGCACCGGATCCCATCAGAACTCCGCAATCAAGCGTGCTTGGGCGAGAGTAGTACTAGGATGGGTGACCTCCTGGGAAGTCCTCGTGTTGCACCCCTTTTTCGCGGCCGAAATCCGTGCGAGTCCAAACTATGCAGTTAAGCGTGCTTGGGAGAGAGTAGTACTTGGATGGGTGACCTCCTGGGAAGTCCTCGTGTTGCACCCCTTTTTATGATGGCAAAATCCATTGGAGTGTAAACTCCTCAATTAAGCACGATGAGTACGGTTTGTTCAGTCATCGTATTGCTCTCCAGGATTTTTATGATGAGATCCGTATGGATCCCAATATATGCATTGATCGCGATCTCGCTATCGGGTGCGATCATACCAGCACTAATGCACCGGATCCCATCAGAACTCCGCAGTTAAGCGTGCTTGGGCGAGAGTAGTACTAGGATGGGTGACCTCCTGGGAAGTCCTCGTGTTGCACCCCTTTTTCGCGGCCGAAATCCGTGCGAGTCCAAACTATGCAGTTAAGCGTGCTTGGGAGAGAGTAGTACTTGGATGGGTGACCTCCTGGGAAGTCCTCGTGTTGCACCCCTTTTTATGATGGCAAAATCCATTGGAGTGTAAACTCCTCAATTAAGCACGATGAGTACGGTTTGTTCAGTCATCGTATTGCTCTCCAGGATTTTTATGATGAGATCCGTATGGATGCCAATATATGCATTGATCGCGATCTCCCTATCGGGTGCGATCATACCAGCACTAATGCACCGGATCCCATCAGAACTCCGCAGTCAAGCGTGCTTGGGCGAGAGTAGTACTAGGATGGGTGACCTCCTGGGAAGTCCTCGTGTTGCAACCCTTTTTCGCGGCCGAAATCCGTGCGAGTCCAAACTATGCAGTTAAGCGTGCTTGGGCGAGAGTAGTACTAGGATGGGTGACCTCCTGGGAAGTCCTCGTGTTGCACCCCTTTGTATGATGGCAAAATCCATTGGAGTGTAAACTCCTCAATTAAGCACGATGAGTACGGTTTGTTCAGTCATCGTATTGCTCTCCAGGATTTTTATGATGAGATCCGTATGGATGCCAATATATTCATTGATCGCGATCTCCCTATCGGGTGCGATCATACCAGCACTAATGCACCGGATCCCATCAGAACTCCGCAGTTAAGCGTGCTTGGGCGAGAGTAGTACTAGGATGGGTGACCTCCTGGGAAGTCCTCGTGTTGCACCCCTTTTTCGCGGCCGAAATCCGTGCGAGTCCAAACTATGCAGTTAAGCGTGCTTGGGAGAGAGTAGTACTTGGATGGGTGACCTCCTGGGAAGTCCTCGTGTTGCACCCCTTTTTATGATGGCAAAATCCATTGGAGTGTAAACTCCTCAATTAAGCACGATGAGTACGGTTTGTTCAGTCATCGTATTGCTCTCCAGGATTTTTATGATGAGATCCGTATGGATGCCAATATATGCATTGATCGCGATCTCCCTATCGGGTGCGATCATACCAGCACTAATGCACCGGATCCCATCAGAACTCCGCAATCAAGCGTGCTTGGGCGAGAGTAGTACTAGGATGGGTGACCTCCTGGGAAGTCCTCGTGTTGCACCCCTTTTTCGCGGCCGAAATCCGTGCGAGTCCAAACTATGCAGTTAAGCGTGCTTGGGAGAGAGTAGTACTTGGATGGGTGACCTCCTGGGAAGTCCTCGTGTTGCACCCCTTTTTATGATGGCAAAATCCATTGGAGTGTAAACTCCTCAATTAAGCACGATGAGTACGGTTTGTTCAGTCATCGTATTGCTCTCCAGGATTTTTATGATGAGATCCGTATGGATGCCAATATATGCATTGATCGCGATCTCCCTATCGGGTGCGATCATACCAGCACTAATGCACCGGATCCCATCAGAACTCCGCAGTTAAGCGTGCTTGGGCGAGAGTAGTACTAGGATGGGTGACCTCCTGGGAAGTCCTCGTGTTGCACCCCTTTGTATGATGGCAAAATCCATTGGAGTGTAAACTCCTCAATTAAGCACGATGAGTACGGTTTGTTCAGTCATCGTATTGCTCTCCAGGATTTTTATGATGAGATCCGTATGGATGTCAATATATGCATTGATCGCGATCTCCCTATCGGGTGCGATCATACCAGCACTAATGCACCGGATCCCATCAGAACTCCGCAGTTAAGCGTGCTTGGGCGAGAGTAGTACTAGGATGGGTGACCTCCTGGGAAGTCCTCGTGTTGCACCCCTTTGTATGATGGCAAAATCCATTGGAGTGTAAACTCCTCAATTAAGCACGATGAGTACGGTTTGTTCAGTCATCGTATTGCTCTCCAGGATTTTTATGATGAGATCCGTATGGATGCCAATATATGCATTGATCGCGATCTCCCTATCGGGTGCGATCATACCAGCACTAATGCACCGGATCCCATCAGAACTCCGCAGTCAAGCGTGCTTGGGCGAGAGTAGTACTAGGATGGGTGACCTCCTGGGAAGTCCTCGTGTTGCACCCCTTTGTATGATGGCAAAATCCATTGGAGTGTAAACTCCTCAATTAAGCACGATGAGTACGGTTTGTTCAGTCATCGTATTGCTCTCCAGGATTTTTATGATGAGATCCGTATGGATGCCAATATATTCATTGATCGCGATCTCCCTATCGGGTGCGATCATACCAGCACTAATGCACCGGATCCCATCAGAACTCCGCAGTTAAGCGTGCTTGGGCGAGAGTAGTACTAGGATGGGTGACCTCCTGGGAAGTCCTCGTGTTGCACCCCTTTTTCGCGGCCGAAATCCGTGCGAGTCCAAACTATGCAGTTAAGCGTGCTTGGGAGAGAGTAGTACTTGGATGGGTGACCTCCTGGGAAGTCCTCGTGTTGCACCCCTTTTTATGATGGCAAAATCCATTGGAGTGTAAACTCCTCAATTAAGCACGATGAGTACGGTTTGTTCAGTCATCGTATTGCTCTCCAGGATTTTTATGATGAGATCCGTATGGATGCCAATATATGCATTGATCGCGATCTCCCTATCGGGTGCGATCATACCAGCACTAATGCACCGGATCCCATCAGAACTCCGCAATCAAGCGTGCTTGGGCGAGAGTAGTACTAGGATGGGTGACCTCCTGGGAAGTCCTCGTGTTGCACCCCTTTTTCGCGGCCGAAATCCGTGCGAGTCCAAACTATGCAGTTAAGCGTGCTTGGGAGAGAGTAGTACTTGGATGGGTGACCTCCTGGGAAGTCCTCGTGTTGCACCCCTTTTTATGATGGCAAAATCCATTGGAGTGTAAACTCCTCAATTAAGCACGATGAGTACGGTTTGTTCAGTCATCGTATTGCTCTCCAGGATTTTTATGATGAGATCCGTATGGATGCCAATATATGCATTGATCGCGATCTCCCTATCGGGTGCGATCATACCAGCACTAATGCACCGGATCCCATCAGAACTCCGCAGTTAAGCGTGCTTGGGCGAGAGTAGTACTAGGATGGGTGACCTCCTGGGAAGTCCTCGTGTTGCACCCCTTTGTATGATGGCAAAATCCATTGGAGTGTAAACTCCTCAATTAAGCACGATGAGTACGGTTTGTTCAGTCATCGTATTGCTCTCCAGGATTTTTATGATGAGATCCGTATGGATGTCAATATATGCATTGATCGCGATCTCCCTATCGGGTGCGATCATACCAGCACTAATGCACCGGATCCCATCAGAACTCCGCAGTTAAGCGTGCTTGGGCGAGAGTAGTACTAGGATGGGTGACCTCCTGGGAAGTCCTCGTGTTGCACCCCTTTGTATGATGGCAAAATCCATTGGAGTGTAAACTCCTCAATTAAGCACGATGAGTACGGTTTGTTCAGTCATCGTATTGCTCTCCAGGATTTTTATGATGAGATCCGTATGGATGCCAATATATGCATTGATCGCGATCTCCCTATCGGGTGCGATCATACCAGCACTAATGCACCGGATCCCATCAGAACTCCGCAGTCAAGCGTGCTTGGGCGAGAGTAGTACTAGGATGGGTGACCTCCTGGGAAGTCCTCGTGTTGCACCCCTTTGTATGATGGCAAAATCCATTGGAGTGTAAACTCCTCAATTAAGCACGATGAGTACGGTTTGTTCAGTCATCGTATTGCTCTCCAGGATTTTTATGATGAGATCCGTATGGATGCCAATATATTCATTGATCGCGATCTCCCTATCGGGTGCGATCATACCAGCACTAATGCACCGGATCCCATCAGAACTCCGCAGTTAAGCGTGCTTGGGCGAGAGTAGTACTAGGATGGGTGACCTCCTGGGAAGTCCTCGTGTTGCACCCCTTTTTCGCGGCCGAAATCCGTGCGAGTCCAAACTATGCAGTTAAGCGTGCTTGGGAGAGAGTAGTACTTGGATGGGTGACCTCCTGGGAAGTCCTCGTGTTGCACCCCTTTTTATGATGGCAAAATCCATTGGAGTGTAAACTCCTCAATTAAGCACGATGAGTACGGTTTGTTCAGTCATCGTATTGCTCTCCAGGATTTTTATGATGAGATCCGTATGGATGCCAATATATGCATTGATCGCGATCTCCCTATCGGGTGCGATCATACCAGCACTAATGCACCGGATCCCATCAGAACTCCGCAATCAAGCGTGCTTGGGCGAGAGTAGTACTAGGATGGGTGACCTCCTGGGAAGTCCTCGTGTTGCACCCCTTTTTCGCGGCCGAAATCCGTGCGAGTCCAAACTATGCAGTTAAGCGTGCTTGGGAGAGAGTAGTACTTGGATGGGTGACCTCCTGGGAAGTCCTCGTGTTGCACCCCTTTTTATGATGGCAAAATCCATTGGAGTGTAAACTCCTCAATTAAGCACGATGAGTACGGTTTGTTCAGTCATCGTATTGCTCTCCAGGATTTTTATGATGAGATCCGTATGGATGCCAATATATGCATTGATCGCGATCTCCCTATCGGGTGCGATCATACCAGCACTAATGCACCGGATCCCATCAGAACTCCGCAGTTAAGCGTGCTTGGGCGAGAGTAGTACTAGGATGGGTGACCTCCTGGGAAGTCCTCGTGTTGCACCCCTTTGTATGATGGCAAAATCCATTGGAGTGTAAACTCCTCAATTAAGCACGATGAGTACGGTTTGTTCAGTCATCGTATTGCTCTCCAGGATTTTTATGATGAGATCCGTATGGATGTCAATATATGCATTGATCGCGATCTCCCTATCGGGTGCGATCATACCAGCACTAATGCACCGGATCCCATCAGAACTCCGCAGTTAAGCGTGCTTGGGCGAGAGTAGTACTAGGATGGGTGACCTCCTGGGAAGTCCTCGTGTTGCACCCCTTTTTCGCGGCCGAAATCCGTGCGAGTCCAAACTATGCAGTTAAGCGTGCTTGGGCGAGAGTAGTACTAGGATGGGTGACCTCCTGGGAAGTCCTCGTGTTGCACCCCTTTGTATGATGGCAAAATCCATTGGAGTGTAAACTCCTCAATTAAGCACGATGAGTACGGTTTGTTCAGTCATCGTATTGCTCTCCAGGATTTTTATGATGAGATCCGTATGGATGCCAATATATTCATTGATCGCGATCTCCCTATCGGGTGCGATCATACCAGCACTAATGCACCGGATCCCATCAGAACTCCGCAGTCAAGCGTGCTTGGGCGAGAGTAGTACTAGGATGGGTGACCTCCTGGGAAGTCCTCGTGTTGCACCCCTTTTTCGCGGCCGAAATCCGTGCGAGTCCAAACTATGCAGTTAAGCGTGCTTGGGAGAGAGTAGTACTTGGATGGGTGACCTCCTGGGAAGTCCTCGTGTTGCACCCCTTTGTATGATGGCAAAATCCATTGGAGTGTAAACTCCTCAATTAAGCACGATGAGTACGGTTTGTTCAGTCATCGTATTGCTCTCCAGGATTTTTATGATGAGATCCGTATGGATGCCAATATATGCATTGATCGCGATCTCCCTATCGGGTGCGATCATACCAGCACTAATGCACCGGATCCCATCAGAACTCCGCAATCAAGCGTGCTTGGGCGAGAGTAGTACTAGGATGGGTGACCTCCTGGGAAGTCCTCGTGTTGCACCCCTTTTTCGCGGCCGAAATCCGTGCGAGTCCAAACTATGCAGTTAAGCGTGCTTGGGAGAGAGTAGTACTTGGATGGGTGACCTCCTGGGAAGTCCTCGTGTTGCACCCCTTTTTATGATGGCAAAATCCATTGGAGTGTAAACTCCTCAATTAAGCACGATGAGTACGGTTTGTTCAGTCATCGTATTGCTCTCCAGGATTTTTATGATGAGATCCGTATGGATGCCAATATATGCATTGATCGCGATCTCCCTATCGGGTGCGATCATACCAGCACTAATGCACCGGATCCCATCAGAACTCCGCAGTTAAGCGTGCTTGGGCGAGAGTAGTACTAGGATGGGTGACCTCCTGGGAAGTCCTCGTGTTGCACCCCTTTTTCGCGGCCGAAATCCGTGCGAGTCCAAACTATGCAGTTAAGCGTGCTTGGGAGAGAGTAGTACTTGGATGGGTGACCTCCTGGGAAGTCCTCGTGTTGCACCCCTTTTTATGATGGCAAAATCCATTGGAGTGTAAACTCCTCAATTAAGCACGATGAGTACGGTTTGTTCAGTCATCGTATTGCTCTCCAGGATTTTTATGATGAGATCCGTATGGATGCCAATATATGCATTGATCGCGATCTCCCTATCGGGTGCGATCATACCAGCACTAATGCACCGGATCCCATCAGAACTCCGCAGTCAAGCGTGCTTGGGCGAGAGTAGTACTAGGATGGGTGACCTCCTGGGAAGTCCTCGTGTTGCAACCCTTTTTCGCGGCCGAAATCCGTGCGAGTCCAAACTATGCAGTTAAGCGTGCTTGGGCGAGAGTAGTACTAGGATGGGTGACCTCCTGGGAAGTCCTCGTGTTGCACCCCTTTGTATGATGGCAAAATCCATTGGAGTGTAAACTCCTCAATTAAGCACGATGAGTACGGTTTGTTCAGTCATCGTATTGCTCTCCAGGATTTTTATGATGAGATCCGTATGGATGCCAATATATTCATTGATCGCGATCTCCCTATCGGGTGCGATCATACCAGCACTAATGCACCGGATCCCATCAGAACTCCGCAGTTAAGCGTGCTTGGGCGAGAGTAGTACTAGGATGGGTGACCTCCTGGGAAGTCCTCGTGTTGCACCCCTTTTTCGCGGCCGAAATCCGTGCGAGTCCAAACTATGCAGTTAAGCGTGCTTGGGAGAGAGTAGTACTTGGATGGGTGACCTCCTGGGAAGTCCTCGTGTTGCACCCCTTTTTATGATGGCAAAATCCATTGGAGTGTAAACTCCTCAATTAAGCACGATGAGTACGGTTTGTTCAGTCATCGTATTGCTCTCCAGGATTTTTATGATGAGATCCGTATGGATGCCAATATATGCATTGATCGCGATCTCCCTATCGGGTGCGATCATACCAGCACTAATGCACCGGATCCCATCAGAACTCCGCAATCAAGCGTGCTTGGGCGAGAGTAGTACTAGGATGGGTGACCTCCTGGGAAGTCCTCGTGTTGCACCCCTTTTTCGCGGCCGAAATCCGTGCGAGTCCAAACTATGCAGTTAAGCGTGCTTGGGAGAGAGTAGTACTTGGATGGGTGACCTCCTGGGAAGTCCTCGTGTTGCACCCCTTTTTATGATGGCAAAATCCATTGGAGTGTAAACTCCTCAATTAAGCACGATGAGTACGGTTTGTTCAGTCATCGTATTGCTCTCCAGGATTTTTATGATGAGATCCGTATGGATGCCAATATATGCATTGATCGCGATCTCCCTATCGGGTGCGATCATACCAGCACTAATGCACCGGATCCCATCAGAACTCCGCAGTTAAGCGTGCTTGGGCGAGAGTAGTACTAGGATGGGTGACCTCCTGGGAAGTCCTCGTGTTGCACCCCTTTGTATGATGGCAAAATCCATTGGAGTGTAAACTCCTCAATTAAGCACGATGAGTACGGTTTGTTCAGTCATCGTATTGCTCTCCAGGATTTTTATGATGAGATCCGTATGGATGTCAATATATGCATTGATCGCGATCTCCCTATCGGGTGCGATCATACCAGCACTAATGCACCGGATCCCATCAGAACTCCGCAGTTAAGCGTGCTTGGGCGAGAGTAGTACTAGGATGGGTGACCTCCTGGGAAGTCCTCGTGTTGCACCCCTTTGTATGATGGCAAAATCCATTGGAGTGTAAACTCCTCAATTAAGCACGATGAGTACGGTTTGTTCAGTCATCGTATTGCTCTCCAGGATTTTTATGATGAGATCCGTATGGATGCCAATATATGCATTGATCGCGATCTCCCTATCGGGTGCGATCATACCAGCACTAATGCACCGGATCCCATCAGAACTCCGCAGTCAAGCGTGCTTGGGCGAGAGTAGTACTAGGATGGGTGACCTCCTGGGAAGTCCTCGTGTTGCACCCCTTTGTATGATGGCAAAATCCATTGGAGTGTAAACTCCTCAATTAAGCACGATGAGTACGGTTTGTTCAGTCATCGTATTGCTCTCCAGGATTTTTATGATGAGATCCGTATGGATGCCAATATATTCATTGATCGCGATCTCCCTATCGGGTGCGATCATACCAGCACTAATGCACCGGATCCCATCAGAACTCCGCAGTTAAGCGTGCTTGGGCGAGAGTAGTACTAGGATGGGTGACCTCCTGGGAAGTCCTCGTGTTGCACCCCTTTTTCGCGGCCGAAATCCGTGCGAGTCCAAACTATGCAGTTAAGCGTGCTTGGGAGAGAGTAGTACTTGGATGGGTGACCTCCTGGGAAGTCCTCGTGTTGCACCCCTTTTTATGATGGCAAAATCCATTGGAGTGTAAACTCCTCAATTAAGCACGATGAGTACGGTTTGTTCAGTCATCGTATTGCTCTCCAGGATTTTTATGATGAGATCCGTATGGATGCCAATATATGCATTGATCGCGATCTCCCTATCGGGTGCGATCATACCAGCACTAATGCACCGGATCCCATCAGAACTCCGCAATCAAGCGTGCTTGGGCGAGAGTAGTACTAGGATGGGTGACCTCCTGGGAAGTCCTCGTGTTGCACCCCTTTTTCGCGGCCGAAATCCGTGCGAGTCCAAACTATGCAGTTAAGCGTGCTTGGGAGAGAGTAGTACTTGGATGGGTGACCTCCTGGGAAGTCCTCGTGTTGCACCCCTTTTTATGATGGCAAAATCCATTGGAGTGTAAACTCCTCAATTAAGCACGATGAGTACGGTTTGTTCAGTCATCGTATTGCTCTCCAGGATTTTTATGATGAGATCCGTATGGATGCCAATATATGCATTGATCGCGATCTCCCTATCGGGTGCGATCATACCAGCACTAATGCACCGGATCCCATCAGAACTCCGCAGTTAAGCGTGCTTGGGCGAGAGTAGTACTAGGATGGGTGACCTCCTGGGAAGTCCTCGTGTTGCACCCCTTTGTATGATGGCAAAATCCATTGGAGTGTAAACTCCTCAATTAAGCACGATGAGTACGGTTTGTTCAGTCATCGTATTGCTCTCCAGGATTTTTATGATGAGATCCGTATGGATGTCAATATATGCATTGATCGCGATCTCCCTATCGGGTGCGATCATACCAGCACTAATGCACCGGATCCCATCAGAACTCCGCAGTTAAGCGTGCTTGGGCGAGAGTAGTACTAGGATGGGTGACCTCCTGGGAAGTCCTCGTGTTGCACCCCTTTGTATGATGGCAAAATCCATTGGAGTGTAAACTCCTCAATTAAGCACGATGAGTACGGTTTGTTCAGTCATCGTATTGCTCTCCAGGATTTTTATGATGAGATCCGTATGGATGCCAATATATGCATTGATCGCGATCTCCCTATCGGGTGCGATCATACCAGCACTA
Source organism: Leucaena leucocephala (assembly GCA_037074615.1). NCBI lineage: Eukaryota > Viridiplantae > Streptophyta > Magnoliopsida > Fabales > Fabaceae > Leucaena > Leucaena leucocephala. Next base: position 21,152,110 of record CM073520.1, read on the forward strand.
ATGCACCGGATCCCATCAGAACTCCGCAGTCAAGCGTGCTTGGGCGAGAGTAGTACTAGGATGGGTGACCTCCTGGGAAGTCCTCGTGTTGCACCCCTTTGTATGATGGCAAAATCCATTGGAGTGTAAACTCCTCAATTAAGCACGATGAGTACGGTTTGTTCAGTCATCGTATTGCTCTCCAGGATTTTTATGATGAGATCCGTATGGATGCCAATATATTCATTGATCGCGATCTCCCTATCGGGTGCGATCATACCAGCACTAATGCACCGGATCCCATCAGAACTCCGCAGTTAAGCGTGCTTGGGCGAGAGTAGTACTAGGATGGGTGACCTCCTGGGAAGTCCTCGTGTTGCACCCCTTTTTCGCGGCCGAAATCCGTGCGAGTCCAAACTATGCAGTTAAGCGTGCTTGGGAGAGAGTAGTACTTGGATGGGTGACCTCCTGGGAAGTCCTCGTGTTGCACCCCTTTTTATGATGGCAAAATCCATTGGAGTGTAAACTCCTCAATTAAGCACGATGAGTACGGTTTGTTCAGTCATCGTATTGCTCTCCAGGATTTTTATGATGAGATCCGTATGGATGCCAATATATGCATTGATCGCGATCTCCCTATCGGGTGCGATCATACCAGCACTAATGCACCGGATCCCATCAGAACTCCGCAATCAAGCGTGCTTGGGCGAGAGTAGTACTAGGATGGGTGACCTCCTGGGAAGTCCTCGTGTTGCACCCCTTTTTCGCGGCCGAAATCCGTGCGAGTCCAAACTATGCAGTTAAGCGTGCTTGGGAGAGAGTAGTACTTGGATGGGTGACCTCCTGGGAAGTCCTCGTGTTGCACCCCTTTTTATGATGGCAAAATCCATTGGAGTGTAAACTCCTCAATTAAGCACGATGAGTACGGTTTGTTCAGTCATCGTATTGCTCTCCAGGATTTTTATGATGAGATCCGTATGGATGCCAATATATGCATTGATCGCGATCTCCCTATCGGGTGCGATCATACCAGCACTAATGCACCGGATCCCATCAGAACTCCGCAGTTAAGCGTGCTTGGGCGAGAGTAGTACTAGGATGGGTGACCTCCTGGGAAGTCCTCGTGTTGCACCCCTTTGTATGATGGCAAAATCCATTGGAGTGTAAACTCCTCAATTAAGCACGATGAGTACGGTTTGTTCAGTCATCGTATTGCTCTCCAGGATTTTTATGATGAGATCCGTATGGATGTCAATATATGCATTGATCGCGATCTCCCTATCGGGTGCGATCATACCAGCACTAATGCACCGGATCCCATCAGAACTCCGCAGTTAAGCGTGCTTGGGCGAGAGTAGTACTAGGATGGGTGACCTCCTGGGAAGTCCTCGTGTTGCACCCCTTTGTATGATGGCAAAATCCATTGGAGTGTAAACTCCTCAATTAAGCACGATGAGTACGGTTTGTTCAGTCATCGTATTGCTCTCCAGGATTTTTATGATGAGATCCGTATGGATGCCAATATATGCATTGATCGCGATCTCCCTATCGGGTGCGATCATACCAGCACTAATGCACCGGATCCCATCAGAACTCCGCAGTCAAGCGTGCTTGGGCGAGAGTAGTACTAGGATGGGTGACCTCCTGGGAAGTCCTCGTGTTGCACCCCTTTTTCGCGGCCGAAATCCGTGCGAGTCCAAACTATGCAGTTAAGCGTGCTTGGGAGAGAGTAGTACTTGGATGGGTGACCTCCTGGGAAGTCCTCGTGTTGCACCCCTTTTTATGATGGCAAAATCCATTGGAGTGTAAACTCCTCAATTAAGCACGATGAGTACGGTTTGTTCAGTCATCGTATTGCTCTCCAGGATTTTTATGATGAGATCCGTATGGATGCCAATATATGCATTGATCGCGATCTCCCTATCGGGTGCGATCATACCAGCACTAATGCACCGGATCCCATCAGAACTCCGCAATCAAGCGTGCTTGGGCGAGAGTAGTACTAGGATGGGTGACCTCCTGGGAAGTCCTCGTGTTGCACCCCTTTTTCGCGGCCGAAATCCGTGCGAGTCCAAACTATGCAGTTAAGCGTGCTTGGGAGAGAGTAGTACTTGGATGGGTGACCTCCTGGGAAGTCCTCGTGTTGCACCCCTTTTTATGATGGCAAAATCCATTGGAGTGTAAACTCCTCAATTAAGCACGATGAGTACGGTTTGTTCAGTCATCGTATTGCTCTCCAGGATTTTTATGATGAGATCCGTATGGATGCCAATATATGCATTGATCGCGATCTCCCTATTGGGTGCGATCATACCAGCACTAATGCACCGGATCCCATCAGAACTCCGCAGTGAAGCGTGCTTGGGCGAGAGTAGTACTAGGATGGGTGACCTCCTGGGAAGTCCTCGTGTTGCACCCCTTTGTATGATGGCAAAATCCATTGGAGTGTAAACTCCTCAATTAAGCACGATGAGTACGGTTTGTTCAGTCATCGTATTGCTCTCCAGGATTTTTATGATGAGATCCGTATGGATGCCAATATATTCATTGATCGCGATCTCCCTATCGGGTGCGATCATACCAGCACTAATGCACCGGATCCCATCAGAACTCCGCAGTTAAGCGTGCTTGGGCGAGAGTAGTACTAGGATGGGTGACCTCCTGGGAAGTCCTCGTGTTGCACCCCTTTTTCGCGGCCGAAATCCGTGCGAGTCCAAACTATGCAGTTAAGCGTGCTTGGGAGAGAGTAGTACTTGGATGGGTGACCTCCTGGGAAGTCCTCGTGTTGCACCCCTTTTTATGATGGCAAAATCCATTGGAGTGTAAACTCCTCAATTAAGCACGATGAGTACGGTTTGTTCAGTCATCGTATTGCTCTCCAGGATTTTTATGATGAGATCCGTATGGATGCCAATATATGCATTGATCGCGATCTCCCTATCGGGTGCGATCATACCAGCACTAATGCACCGGATCCCATCAGAACTCCGCAGTGAAGCGTGCTTGGGCGAGAGTAGTACTAGGATGGGTGACCTCCTGGGAAGTCCTCGTGTTGCACCCCTTTTTCGCGGCCGAAATCCGTGCGAGTCCAAACTATGCAGTTAAGCGTGCTTGGGAGAGAGTAGTACTTGGATGGGTGACCTCCTGGGAAGTCCTCGTGTTGCACCCCTTTTTATGATGGCAAAATCCATTGGAGTGTAAACTCCTCAATTAAGCACGATGAGTACGGTTTGTTCAGTCATCGTATTGCTCTCCAGGATTTTTATGATGAGATCCGTATGGATGCCAATATATGCATTGATCGCGATCTCCCTATCGGGTGCGATCATACCAGCACTAATGCACCGGATCCCATCAGAACTCCGCAGTCAAGCGTGCTTGGGCGAGAGTAGTACTAGGATGGGTGACCTCCTGGGAAGTCCTCGTGTTGCACCCCTTTTTCGCGGCCGAAATCCGTGCGAGTCCAAACTATGCAGTTAAGCGTGCTTGGGAGAGAGTAGTACTTGGATGGGTGACCTCCTGGGAAGTCCTCGTGTTGCACCCCTTTTTATGATGGCAAAATCCATTGGAGTGTAAACTCCTCAATTAAGCACGATGAGTACGGTTTGTTCAGTCATCGTATTGCTCTCCAGGATTTTTATGATGAGATCCGTATGGATGCCAATATATGCATTGATCGCGATCTCCCTATCGGGTGCGATCATACCAGCACTAATGCACCGGATCCCATCAGAACTCCGCAGTCAAGCGTGCTTGGGCGAGAGTAGTACTAGGATGGGTGACCTCCTGGGAAGTCCTCGTGTTGCAACCCTTTTTCGCGGCCGAAATCCGTGCGAGTCCAAACTATGCAGTTAAGCGTGCTTGGGCGAGAGTAGTACTAGGATGGGTGACCTCCTGGGAAGTCCTCGTGTTGCACCCCTTTGTATGATGGCAAAATCCATTGGAGTGTAAACTCCTCAATTAAGCACGATGAGTACGGTTTGTTCAGTCATCGTATTGCTCTCCAGGATTTTTATGATGAGATCCGTATGGATGCCAATATATTCATTGATCGCGATCTCCCTATCGGGTGCGATCATACCAGCACTAATGCACCGGATCCCATCAGAACTCCGCAGTTAAGCGTGCTTGGGCGAGAGTAGTACTAGGATGGGTGACCTCCTGGGAAGTCCTCGTGTTGCACCCCTTTTTCGCGGCCGAAATCCGTGCGAGTCCAAACTATGCAGTTAAGCGTGCTTGGGAGAGAGTAGTACTTGGATGGGTGACCTCCTGGGAAGTCCTCGTGTTGCACCCCTTTGTATGATGGCAAAATCCATTGGAGTGTAAACTCCTCAATTAAGCACGATGAGTACGGTTTGTTCAGTCATCGTATTGCTCTCCAGGATTTTTATGATGAGATCCGTATGGATGCCAATATATGCATTGATCGCGATCTCCCTATCGGGTGCGATCATACCAGCACTAATGCACCGGATCCCATCAGAACTCCGCAATCAAGCGTGCTTGGGCGAGAGTAGTACTAGGATGGGTGACCTCCTGGGAAGTCCTCGTGTTGCACCCCTTTTTCGCGGCCGAAATCCGTGCGAGTCCAAACTATGCAGTTAAGCGTGCTTGGGAGAGAGTAGTACTTGGATGGGTGACCTCCTGGGAAGTCCTCGTGTTGCACCCCTTTTTATGATGGCAAAATCCATTGGAGTGTAAACTCCTCAATTAAGCACGATGAGTACGGTTTGTTCAGTCATCGTATTGCTCTCCAGGATTTTTATGATGAGATCCGTATGGATGCCAATATATGCATTGATCGCGATCTCCCTATTGGGTGCGATCATACCAGCACTAATGCACCGGATCCCATCAGAACTCCGCAGTGAAGCGTGCTTGGGCGAGAGTAGTACTAGGATGGGTGACCTCCTCGGAAGTCCTCGTGTTGCACCCCTTTGTATGATGGCAAAATCCATTGGAGTGTAAACTCCTCAATTAAGCACGATGAGTACGGTTTGTTCAGTCATCGTATTGCTCTCCAGGATTTTTATGATGAGATCCGTATGGATGCCAATATATGCATTGATCGCGATCTCCCTATCGGGTGCGATCATACCAGCACTAATGCACCGGATCCCATCAGAACTCCGCAATCAAGCGTGCTTGGGCGAGAGTAGTACTAGGATGGGTGACCTCCTGGGAAGTCCTCGTGTTGCACCCCTTTTTCGCGGCCGAAATCCGTGCGAGTCCAAACTATGCAGTTAAGCGTGCTTGGGAGAGAGTAGTACTTGGATGGGTGACCTCCTGGGAAGTCCTCGTGTTGCACCCCTTTTTATGATGGCAAAATCCATTGGAGTGTAAACTCCTCAATTAAGCACGATGAGTACGGTTTGTTCAGTCATCGTATTGCTCTCCAGGATTTTTATGATGAGATCCGTATGGATGCCAATATATGCATTGATCGCGATCTCCCTATCGGGTGCGATCATACCAGCACTAATGCACCGGATCCCATCAGAACTCCGCAGTTAAGCGTGCTTGGGCGAGAGTAGTACTAGGATGGGTGACCTCCTGGGAAGTCCTCGTGTTGCACCCCTTTTTCGCGGCCGAAATCCGTGCGAGTCCAAACTATGCAGTTAAGCGTGCTTGGGAGAGAGTAGTACTTGGATGGGTGACCTCCTGGGAAGTCCTCGTGTTGCACCCCTTTTTATGATGGCAAAATCCATTGGAGTGTAAACTCCTCAATTAAGCACGATGAGTACGGTTTGTTCAGTCATCGTATTGCTCTCCAGGATTTTTATGATGAGATCCGTATGGATGCCAATATATGCATTGATCGCGATCTCCCTATCGGGTGCGATCATACCAGCACTAATGCACCGGATCCCATCAGAACTCCGCAGTCAAGCGTGCTTGGGCGAGAGTAGTACTAGGATGGGTGACCTCCTGGGAAGTCCTCGTGTTGCACCCCTTTTTCGCGGCCGAAATCCGTGCGAGTCCAAACTATGCAGTTAAGCGTGCTTGGGAGAGAGTAGTACTTGGATGGGTGACCTCCTGGGAAGTCCTCGTGTTGCACCCCTTTTTATGATGGCAAAATCCATTGGAGTGTAAACTCCTCAATTAAGCACGATGAGTACGGTTTGTTCAGTCATCGTATTGCTCTCCAGGATTTTTATGATGAGATCCGTATGGATGCCAATATATGCATTGATCGCGATCTCCCTATCGGGTGCGATCATACCAGCACTAATGCACCGGATCCCATCAGAACTCCGCAGTCAAGCGTGCTTGGGCGAGAGTAGTACTAGGATGGGTGACCTCCTGGGAAGTCCTCGTGTTGCAACCCTTTTTCGCGGCCGAAATCCGTGCGAGTCCAAACTATGCAGTTAAGCGTGCTTGGGCGAGAGTAGTACTAGGATGGGTGACCTCCTGGGAAGTCCTCGTGTTGCACCCCTTTGTATGATGGCAAAATCCATTGGAGTGTAAACTCCTCAATTAAGCACGATGAGTACGGTTTGTTCAGTCATCGTATTGCTCTCCAGGATTTTTATGATGAGATCCGTATGGATGCCAATATATTCATTGATCGCGATCTCCCTATCGGGTGCGATCATACCAGCACTAATGCACCGGATCCCATCAGAACTCCGCAGTTAAGCGTGCTTGGGCGAGAGTAGTACTAGGATGGGTGACCTCCTGGGAAGTCCTCGTGTTGCACCCCTTTTTCGCGGCCGAAATCCGTGCGAGTCCAAACTATGCAGTTAAGCGTGCTTGGGAGAGAGTAGTACTTGGATGGGTGACCTCCTGGGAAGTCCTCGTGTTGCACCCCTTTGTATGATGGCAAAATCCATTGGAGTGTAAACTCCTCAATTAAGCACGATGAGTACGGTTTGTTCAGTCATCGTATTGCTCTCCAGGATTTTTATGATGAGATCCGTATGGATGCCAATATATGCATTGATCGCGATCTCCCTATCGGGTGCGATCATACCAGCACTAATGCACCGGATCCCATCAGAACTCCGCAATCAAGCGTGCTTGGGCGAGAGTAGTACTAGGATGGGTGACCTCCTGGGAAGTCCTCGTGTTGCACCCCTTTGTATGATGGCAAAATCCATTGGAGTGTAAACTCCTCAATTAAGCACGATGAGTACGGTTTGTTCAGTCATCGTATTGCTCTCCAGGATTTTTATGATGAGATCCGTATGGATGCCAATATATGCATTGATCGCGATCTCCCTATCGGGTGCGATCATACCAGCACTAATGCACCGGATCCCATCAGAACTCCGCAGTTAAGCGTGCTTGGGCGAGAGTAGTACTAGGATGGGTGACCTCCTGGGAAGTCCTCGTGTTGCACCCCTTTTTCGCGGCCGAAATCCGTGCGAGTCCAAACTATGCAGTTAAGCGTGCTTGGGAGAGAGTAGTACTTGGATGGGTGACCTCCTGGGAAGTCCTCGTGTTGCACCCCTTTTTATGATGGCAAAATCCATTGGAGTGTAAACTCCTCAATTAAGCACGATGAGTACGGTTTGTTCAGTCATCGTATTGCTCTCCAGGATTTTTATGATGAGATCCGTATGGATGCCAATATATGCATTGATCGCGATCTCCCTATCGGGTGCGATCATACCAGCACTAATGCACCGGATCCCATCAGAACTCCGCAGTCAAGCGTGCTTGGGCGAGAGTAGTACTAGGATGGGTGACCTCCTGGGAAGTCCTCGTGTTGCAACCCTTTTTCGCGGCCGAAATCCGTGCGAGTCCAAACTATGCAGTTAAGCGTGCTTGGGCGAGAGTAGTACTAGGATGGGTGACCTCCTGGGAAGTCCTCGTGTTGCACCCCTTTGTATGATGGCAAAATCCATTGGAGTGTAAACTCCTCAATTAAGCACGATGAGTACGGTTTGTTCAGTCATCGTATTGCTCTCCAGGATTTTTATGATGAGATCCGTATGGATGCCAATATATTCATTGATCGCGATCTCCCTATCGGGTGCGATCATACCAGCACTAATGCACCGGATCCCATCAGAACTCCGCAGTTAAGCGTGCTTGGGCGAGAGTAGTACTAGGATGGGTGACCTCCTGGGAAGTCCTCGTGTTGCACCCCTTTTTCGCGGCCGAAATCCGTGCGAGTCCAAACTATGCAGTTAAGCGTGCTTGGGAGAGAGTAGTACTTGGATGGGTGACCTCCTGGGAAGTCCTCGTGTTGCACCCCTTTGTATGATGGCAAAATCCATTGGAGTGTAAACTCCTCAATTAAGCACGATGAGTACGGTTTGTTCAGTCATCGTATTGCTCTCCAGGATTTTTATGATGAGATCCGTATGGATGCCAATATATGCATTGATCGCGATCTCCCTATCGGGTGCGATCATACCAGCACTAATGCACCGGATCCCATCAGAACTCCGCAATCAAGCGTGCTTGGGCGAGAGTAGTACTAGGATGGGTGACCTCCTGGGAAGTCCTCGTGTTGCACCCCTTTGTATGATGGCAAAATCCATTGGAGTGTAAACTCCTCAATTAAGCACGATGAGTACGGTTTGTTCAGTCATCGTATTGCTCTCCAGGATTTTTATGATGAGATCCGTATGGATGCCAATATATGCATTGATCGCGATCTCCCTATCGGGTGCGATCATACCAGCACTAATGCACCGGATCCCATCAGAACTCCGCAGTTAAGCGTGCTTGGGCGAGAGTAGTACTAGGATGGGTGACCTCCTGGGAAGTCCTCGTGTTGCACCCCTTTTTCGCGGCCGAAATCCGTGCGAGTCCAAACTATGCAGTTAAGCGTGCTTGGGAGAGAGTAGTACTTGGATGGGTGACCTCCTGGGAAGTCCTCGTGTTCCACCCCTTTTTATGATGGCAAAATCCATTGGAGTGTAAACTCCTCAATTAAGCACGATGAGTACGGTTTGTTCAGTCATCGTATTGCTCTCCAGGATTTTTATGATGAGATCCGTATGGATGCCAATATATGCATTGATCGCGATCTCCCTATCGGGTGCGATCATACCAGCACTAATGCACCGGATCCCATCAGAACTCCGCAGTCAAGCGTGCTTGGGCGAGAGTAGTACTAGGATGGGTGACCTCCTGGGAAGTCCTCGTGTTGCAACCCTTTTTCGCGGCCGAAATCCGTGCGAGTCCAAACTATGCAGTTAAGCGTGCTTGGGCGAGAGTAGTACTAGGATGGGTGACCTCCTGGGAAGTCCTCGTGTTGCACCCCTTTGTATGATTGCAAAATCCATTGGAGTGTAAACTCCTCAATTAAGCACGATGAGTACGGTTTGTTCAGTCATCGTATTGCTCTCCAGGATTTTTATGATGAGATCCGTATGGATGCCATTATATTCATTGATCGCGATCTCCCTATCGGGTGCGATCATACCAGCACTAATGCACCGGATCCCATCAGAACTCCGCAGTTAAGCGTGCTTGGGCGAGAGTAGTACTAGGATGGGTGACCTCCTGGGAAGTCCTCGTGTTGCACCCCTTTTTCACGGCCGAAATCCGTGCGAGTCCAAACTATGCAGTTAAGCGTGCTTGGGAGAGAGTAGTACTTGGATGGGTGACCTCCTGGGAAGTCCTCGTGTTGCACCCCTTTTTATGATGGCAAAATCCATTGGAGTGTAAACTCCTCAATTAAGCACGATGAGTACGGTTTGTTCAGTCATCGTATTGCTCTCCAGGATTTTTATGATGAGATCCGTATGGATGCCAATATATGCATTGATCGCGATCTCCCTATCGGGTGCGATCATACCAGCACTAATGCACCGGATCCCATCAGAACTCCGCAATCAAGCGTGCTTGGGCGAGAGTAGTACTAGGATGGGTGACCTCCTGGGAAGTCCTCGTGTTGCACCCCTTTTTCGCGGCCGAAATCCGTGCGAGTCCAAACTATGCAGTTAAGCGTGCTTGGGAGAGAGTAGTACTTGGATGGGTGACCTCCTGGGAAGTCCTCGTGTTGCACCCCTTTTTATGATGGCAAAATCCATTGGAGTGTAAACTCCTCAATTAAGCACGATGAGTACGGTTTGTTCAGTCATCGTATTGCTCTCCAGGATTTTTATGATGAGATCCGTATGGATGCCAATATATGCATTGATCGCGATCTCCCTATTGGGTGCGATCATACCAGCACTAATGCACCGGATCCCATCAGAACTCCGCAGTGAAGCGTGCTTGGGCGAGAGTAGTACTAGGATGGGTGACCTCCTGGGAAGTCCTCGTGTTGCACCCCTTTGTATGATGGCAAAATCCATTGGAGTGTAAACTCCTCAATTAAGCACGATGAGTACGGTTTGTTCACTCATCGTATTGATCTCCCTATTGGGTGCGATCATACCAGCACTAATGCACCGGATCCCATCAGAACTCCGCAGTGAAGCGTGCTTGGGCGAGAGTAGTACTAGGATGGGTGACCTCCTGGGAAGTCCTCGTGTTGCACCCCTTTGTATGATGGCAAAATCCATTGGAGTGTAAACTCCTCAATTAAGCACGATGAGTACGGTTTGTTCAGTCATCGTATTGCTCTCCAGGATTTTTATGATGAGATCCGTATGGATGCCAATATATTCATTGATCGCGATCTCCCTATCGGGTGCGATCATACCAGCACTAATGCACCGGATCCCATCAGAACTCCGCAGTTAAGCGTGCTTGGGCGAGAGTAGTACTAGGATGGGTGACCTCCTGGGAAGTCCTCGTGTTGCACCCCTTTTTCGCGGCCGAAATCCGTGCGAGTCCAAACTATGCAGTTAAGCGTGCTTGGGAGAGAGTAGTACTTGGATGGGTGACCTCCTGGGAAGTCCTCGTGTTGCACCCCTTTTTATGATGGCAAAATCCATTGGAGTGTAAACTCCTCAATTAAGCACGATGAGTACGGTTTGTTCAGTCATCGTATTGCTCTCCAGGATTTTTATGATGAGATCCGTATGGATGCCAATATATGCATTGATCGCGATCTCCCTATTGGGTGCGATCATACCAGCACTAATGCACCGGATCCCATCAGAACTCCGCAGTCAAGCGTGCTTGGGCGAGAGTAGTACTAGGATGGGTGACCTCCTGGGAAGTCCTCGTGTTGCACCCCTTTGTATGATGGCAAAATCCATTGGAGTGTAAACTCCTCAATTAAGCACGATGAGTACGGTTTGTTCAGTCATCGTATTGCTCTCCAGGATTTTTATGATGAGATCCGTATGGATGCCAATATATTCATTGATCGCGATCTCCCTATCGGGTGCGATCATACCAGCACTAATGCACCGGATCCCATCAGAACTCCGCAGTTAAGCGTGCTTGGGCGAGAGTAGTACTAGGATGGGTGACCTCCTGGGAAGTCCTCGTGTTGCACCCCTTTTTCGCGGCCGAAATCCGTGCGAGTCCAAACTATGCAGTTAAGCGTGCTTGGGAGAGAGTAGTACTTGGATGGGTGACCTCCTGGGAAGTCCTCGTGTTGCACCCCTTTTTATGATGGCAAAATCCATTGGAGTGTAAACTCCTCAATTAAGCACGATGAGTACGGTTTGTTCAGTCATCGTATTGCTCTCCAGGATTTTTATGATGAGATCCGTATGGATGCCAATATATGCATTGATCGCGATCTCCCTATTGGGTGCGATCATACCAGCACTAATGCACCGGATCCCATCAGAACTCCGCAGTGAAGCGTGCTTGGGCGAGAGTAGTACTAGGATGGGTGACCTCCTGGGAAGTCCTCGTGTTGCACCCCTTTTTATGATGGCAAAATCCATTGGAGTGTAAACTCCTCAATTAAGCACGATGAGTACGGTTTGTTCAGTCATCGTATTGCTCTCCAGGATTTTTATGATGAGATCCGTATGGATGCCAATATATGCATTGATCGCGATCTCCCTATCGGGTGCGATCATACCAGCACTAATGCACCGGATCCCATCAGAACTCCGCAATCAAGCGTGCTTGGGCGAGAGTAGTACTAGGATGGGTGACCTCCTGGGAAGTCCTCGTGTTGCACCCCTTTTTCGCGGCCGAAATCCGTGCGAGTCCAAACTATGCAGTTAAGCGTGCTTGGGAGAGAGTAGTACTTGGATGGGTGACCTCCTGGGAAGTCCTCGTGTTGCACCCCTTTTTATGATGGCAAAATCCATTGGAGTGTAAACTCCTCAATTAAGCACGATGAGTACGGTTTGTTCAGTCATCGTATTGCTCTCCAGGATTTTTATGATGAGATCCGTATGGATGCCAATATATGCATTGATCGCGATCTCCCTATTGGGTGCGATCATACCAGCACTAATGCACCGGATCCCATCAGAACTCCGCAGTGAAGCGTGCTTGGGCGAGAGTAGTACTAGGATGGGTGACCTCCTGGGAAGTCCTCGTGTTGCACCCCTTTGTATGATGGCAAAATCCATTGGAGTGTAAACTCCTCAATTAAGCACGATGAGTACGGTTTGTTCAGTCATCGTATTGCTCTCCAGGATTTTTATGATGAGATCCGTATGGATGCCAATATATTCATTGATCGCGATCTCCCTATCGGGTGCGATCATACCAGCACTAATGCACCGGATCCCATCAGAACTCCGCAGTTAAGCGTGCTTGGGCGAGAGTAGTACTAGGATGGGTGACCTCCTGGGAAGTCCTCGTGTTGCACCCCTTTTTCGCGGCCGAAATCCGTGCGAGTCCAAACTATGCAGTTAAGCGTGCTTGGGAGAGAGTAGTACTTGGATGGGTGACCTCCTGGGAAGTCCTCGTGTTGCACCCCTTTTTATGATGGCAAAATCCATTGGAGTGTAAACTCCTCAATTAAGCACGATGAGTACGGTTTGTTCAGTCATCGTATTGCTCTCCAGGATTTTTATGATGAGATCCGTATGGATGCCAATATATGCATTGATCGCGATCTCCCTATTGGGTGCGATCATACCAGCACTAATGCACCGGATCCCATCAGAACTCCGCAGTCAAGCGTGCTTGGGCGAGAGTAGTACTAGGATGGGTGACCTCCTGGGAAGTCCTCGTGTTGCACCCCTTTGTATGATGGCAAAATCCATTGGAGTGTAAACTCCTCAATTAAGCACGATGAGTACGGTTTGTTCAGTCATCGTATTGCTCTCCAGGATTTTTATGATGAGATCCGTATGGATGCCAATATATTCATTGATCGCGATCTCCCTATCGGGTGCGATCATACCAGCACTAATGCACCGGATCCCATCAGAACTCCGCAGTTAAGCGTGCTTGGGCGAGAGTAGTACTAGGATGGGTGACCTCCTGGGAAGTCCTCGTGTTGCACCCCTTTTTCGCGGCCGAAATCCGTGCGAGTCCAAACTATGCAGTTAAGCGTGCTTGGGAGAGAGTAGTACTTGGATGGGTGACCTCCTGGGAAGTCCTCGTGTTGCACCCCTTTTTATGATGGCAAAATCCATTGGAGTGTAAACTCCTCAATTAAGCACGATGAGTACGGTTTGTTCAGTCATCGTATTGCTCTCCAGGATTTTTATGATGAGATCCGTATGGATGCCAATATATGCATTGATCGCGATCTCCCTATTGGGTGCGATCATACCAGCACTAATGCACCGGATCCCATCAGAACTCCGCAGTGAAGCGTGCTTGGGCGAGAGTAGTACTAGGATGGGTGACCTCCTGGGAAGTCCTCGTGTTGCACCCCTTTTTATGATGGCAAAATCCATTGGAGTGTAAACTCCTCAATTAAGCACGATGAGTACGGTTTGTTCAGTCATCGTATTGCTCTCCAGGATTTTTATGATGAGATCCGTATGGATGCCAATATATGCATTGATCGCGATCTCCCTATCGGGTGCGATCATACCAGCACTAATGCACCGGATCCCATCAGAACTCCGCAATCAAGCGTGCTTGGGCGAGAGTAGTACTAGGATGGGTGACCTCCTGGGAAGTCCTCGTGTTGCACCCCTTTTTCGCGGCCGAAATCCGTGCGAGTCCAAACTATGCAGTTAAGCGTGCTTGGGAGAGAGTAGTACTTGGATGGGTGACCTCCTGGGAAGTCCTCGTGTTGCACCCCTTTTTATGATGGCAAAATCCATTGGAGTGTAAACTCCTCAATTAAGCACGATGAGTACGGTTTGTTCAGTCATCGTATTGCTCTCCAGGATTTTTATGATGAGATCCGTATGGATGCCAATATATGCATTGATCGCGATCTCCCTATCGGGTGCGATCATACCAGCACTAATGCACCGGATCCCATCAGAACTCCGCAGTCAAGCGTGCTTGGGCGAGAGTAGTACTAGGATGGGTGACCTCCTGGGAAGTCCTCGTGTTGCAACCCTTTTTCGCGGCCGAAATCCGTGCGAGTCCAAACTATGCAGTTAAGCGTGCTTGGGCGAGAGTAGTACTAGGATGGGTGACCTCCTGGGAAGTCCTCGTGTTGCACCCCTTTGTATGATGGCAAAATCCATTGGAGTGTAAACTCCTCAATTAAGCACGATGAGTACGGTTTGTTCAGTCATCGTATTGCTCTCCAGGATTTTTATGATGAGATCCGTATGGATGCCAATATATTCATTGATCGCGATCTCCCTATCGGGTGCGATCATACCAGCACTAATGCACCGGATCCCATCAGAACTCCGCAGTTAAGCGTGCTTGGGCGAGAGTAGTACTAGGATGGGTGACCTCCTGGGAAGTCCTCGTGTTGCACCCCTTTTTCGCGGCCGAAATCCGTGCGAGTCCAAACTATGCAGTTAAGCGTGCTTGGGAGAGAGTAGTACTTGGATGGGTGACCTCCTGGGAAGTCCTCGTGTTGCACCCCTTTGTATGATGGCAAAATCCATTGGAGTGTAAACTCCTCAATTAAGCACGATGAGTACGGTTTGTTCAGTCATCGTATTGCTCTCCAGGATTTTTATGATGAGATCCGTATGGATGCCAATATATGCATTGATCGCGATCTCCCTATCGGGTGCGATCATACCAGCACTAATGCACCGGATCCCATCAGAACTCCGCAATCAAGCGTGCTTGGGCGAGAGTAGTACTAGGATGGGTGACCTCCTGGGAAGTCCTCGTGTTGCACCCCTTTTTCGCGGCCGAAATCCGTGCGAGTCCAAACTATGCAGTTAAGCGTGCTTGGGAGAGAGTAGTACTTGGATGGGTGACCTCCTGGGAAGTCCTCGTGTTGCACCCCTTTTTATGATGGCAAAATCCATTGGAGTGTAAACTCCTCAATTAAGCACGATGAGTACGGTTTGTTCAGTCATCGTATTGCTCTCCAGGATTTTTATGATGAGATCCGTATGGATGCCAATATATACATTGATCGCGATCTCCCTATTGGGTGCGATCATACCAGCACTAATGCACCGGATCCCATCAGAACTCCGCAGTGAAGCGTGCTTGGGCGAGAGTAGTACTAGGATGGGTGACCTCCTGGGAAGTCCTCGTGTTGCACCCCTTTGTATGATGGCAAAATCCATTGGAGTGTAAACTCCTCAATTAAGCACGATGAGTACGGTTTGTTCAGTCATCGTATTGCTCTCCAGGATTTTTATGATGAGATCCGTATGGATGCCAATATATGCATTGATCGCGATCTCCCTATCGGGTGCGATCATACCAGCACTAATGCACCGGATCCCATCAGAACTCCGCAGTTAAGCGTGCTTGGGCGAGAGTAGTACTAGGATGGGTGACCTCCTGGGAAGTCCTCGTGTTGCACCCCTTTTTCGCGGCCGAAATCCGTGCGAGTCCAAACTATGCAGTTAAGCGTGCTTGGGAGAGAGTAGTACTTGGATGGGTGACCTCCTGGGAAGTCCTCGTGTTCCACCCCTTTTTATGATGGCAAAATCCATTGGAGTGTAAACTCCTCAATTAAGCACGATGAGTACGGTTTGTTCAGTCATCGTATTGCTCTCCAGGATTTTTATGATGAGATCCGTATGGATGCCAATATATGCATTGATCGCGATCTCCCTATCGGGTGCGATCATACCAGCACTAATGCACCGGATCCCATCAGAACTCCGCAGTCAAGCGTGCTTGGGCGAGAGTAGTACTAGGATGGGTGACCTCCTGGGAAGTCCTCGTGTTGCAACCCTTTTTCGCGGCCGAAATCCGTGCGAGTCCAAACTATGCAGTTAAGCGTGCTTGGGCGAGAGTAGTACTAGGATGGGTGACCTCCTGGGAAGTCCTCGTGTTGCACCCCTTTGTATGATTGCAAAATCCATTGGAGTGTAAACTCCTCAATTAAGCACGATGAGTACGGTTTGTTCAGTCATCGTATTGCTCTCCAGGATTTTTATGATGAGATCCGTATGGATGCCATTATATTCATTGATCGCGATCTCCCTATCGGGTGCGATCATACCAGCACTAATGCACCGGATCCCATCAGAACTCCGCAGTTAAGCGTGCTTGGGCGAGAGTAGTACTAGGATGGGTGACCTCCTGGGAAGTCCTCGTGTTGCACCCCTTTTTCACGGCCGAAATCCGTGCGAGTCCAAACTATGCAGTTAAGCGTGCTTGGGAGAGAGTAGTACTTGGATGGGTGACCTCCTGGGAAGTCCTCGTGTTGCACCCCTTTTTATGATGGCAAAATCCATTGGAGTGTAAACTCCTCAATTAAGCACGATGAGTACGGTTTGTTCAGTCATCGTATTGCTCTCCAGGATTTTTATGATGAGATCCGTATGGATGCCAATATATGCATTGATCGCGATCTCCCTATCGGGTGCGATCATACCAGCACTAATGCACCGGATCCCATCAGAACTCCGCAATCAAGCGTGCTTGGGCGAGAGTAGTACTAGGATGGGTGACCTCCTGGGAAGTCCTCGTGTTGCACCCCTTTTTCGCGGCCGAAATCCGTGCGAGTCCAAACTATGCAGTTAAGCGTGCTTGGGAGAGAGTAGTACTTGGATGGGTGACCTCCTGGGAAGTCCTCGTGTTGCACCCCTTTTTATGATGGCAAAATCCATTGGAGTGTAAACTCCTCAATTAAGCACGATGAGTACGGTTTGTTCAGTCATCGTATTGCTCTCCAGGATTTTTATGATGAGATCCGTATGGATGCCAATATATGCATTGATCGCGATCTCCCTATTGGGTGCGATCATACCAGCACTAATGCACCGGATCCCATCAGAACTCCGCAGTGAAGCGTGCTTGGGCGAGAGTAGTACTAGGATGGGTGACCTCCTGGGAAGTCCTCGTGTTGCACCCCTTTGTATGATGGCAAAATCCATTGGAGTGTAAACTCCTCAATTAAGCACGATGAGTACGGTTTGTTCAGTCATCGTATTGCTCTCCAGGATTTTTATGATGAGATCCGTATGGATGCCAATATATTCATTGATCGCGATCTCCCTATCGGGTGCGATCATACCAGCACTAATGCACCGGATCCCATCAGAACTCCGCAGTTAAGCGTGCTTGGGCGAGAGTAGTACTAGGATGGGTGACCTCCTGGGAAGTCCTCGTGTTGCACCCCTTTTTCGCGGCCGAAATCCGTGCGAGTCCAAACTATGCAGTTAAGCGTGCTTGGGAGAGAGTAGTACTTGGATGGGTGACCTCCTGGGAAGTCCTCGTGTTGCACCCCTTTTTATGATGGCAAAATCCATTGGAGTGTAAACTCCTCAATTAAGCACGATGAGTACGGTTTGTTCAGTCATCGTATTGCTCTCCAGGATTTTTATGATGAGATCCGTATGGATGCCAATATATGCATTGATCGCGATCTCCCTATTGGGTGCGATCATACCAGCACTAATGCACCGGATCCCATCAGAACTCCGCAGTCAAGCGTGCTTGGGCGAGAGTAGTACTAGGATGGGTGACCTCCTGGGAAGTCCTCGTGTTGCACCCCTTTGTATGATGGCAAAATCCATTGGAGTGTAAACTCCTCAATTAAGCACGATGAGTACGGTTTGTTCAGTCATCGTATTGCTCTCCAGGATTTTTATGATGAGATCCGTATGGATGCCAATATATTCATTGATCGCGATCTCCCTATCGGGTGCGATCATACCAGCACTAATG
This sequence comes from Leucaena leucocephala, assembly GCA_037074615.1. Taxonomy (NCBI): domain Eukaryota; kingdom Viridiplantae; phylum Streptophyta; class Magnoliopsida; order Fabales; family Fabaceae; genus Leucaena; species Leucaena leucocephala. The sequence continues at coordinate 21,170,095 of CM073520.1, forward strand.
CACCGGATCCCATCAGAACTCCGCAGTTAAGCGTGCTTGGGCGAGAGTAGTACTAGGATGGGTGACCTCCTGGGAAGTCCTCGTGTTGCACCCCTTTTTCGCGGCCGAAATCCGTGCGAGTCCAAACTATGCAGTTAAGCGTGCTTGGGAGAGAGTAGTACTTGGATGGGTGACCTCCTGGGAAGTCCTCGTGTTGCACCCCTTTTTATGATGGCAAAATCCATTGGAGTGTAAACTCCTCAATTAAGCACGATGAGTACGGTTTGTTCAGTCATCGTATTGCTCTCCAGGATTTTTATGATGAGATCCGTATGGATGCCAATATATGCATTGATCGCGATCTCCCTATTGGGTGCGATCATACCAGCACTAATGCACCGGATCCCATCAGAACTCCGCAGTGAAGCGTGCTTGGGCGAGAGTAGTACTAGGATGGGTGACCTCCTGGGAAGTCCTCGTGTTGCACCCCTTTTTATGATGGCAAAATCCATTGGAGTGTAAACTCCTCAATTAAGCACGATGAGTACGGTTTGTTCAGTCATCGTATTGCTCTCCAGGATTTTTATGATGAGATCCGTATGGATGCCAATATATGCATTGATCGCGATCTCCCTATCGGGTGCGATCATACCAGCACTAATGCACCGGATCCCATCAGAACTCCGCAATCAAGCGTGCTTGGGCGAGAGTAGTACTAGGATGGGTGACCTCCTGGGAAGTCCTCGTGTTGCACCCCTTTTTCGCGGCCGAAATCCGTGCGAGTCCAAACTATGCAGTTAAGCGTGCTTGGGAGAGAGTAGTACTTGGATGGGTGACCTCCTGGGAAGTCCTCGTGTTGCACCCCTTTTTATGATGGCAAAATCCATTGGAGTGTAAACTCCTCAATTAAGCACGATGAGTACGGTTTGTTCAGTCATCGTATTGCTCTCCAGGATTTTTATGATGAGATCCGTATGGATGCCAATATATGCATTGATCGCGATCTCCCTATTGGGTGCGATCATACCAGCACTAATGCACCGGATCCCATCAGAACTCCGCAGTTAAGCGTGCTTGGGCGAGAGTAGTACTAGGATGGGTGACCTGCTGGGAAGTCCTCGTGTTGCACCCCTTTTTCGCGGCCGAAATCCGTGCGAGTCCAAACTATGCAGTTAAGCGTGCTTGGGAGAGAGTAGTACTTGGATGGGTGACCTCCTGGGAAGTCCTCGTGTTGCACCTCTTTTTATGATGGCAAAATCCATTGGAGTGTAAACTCCTCAATTAAGCACGATGAGTACGGTTTGTTCAGTTATCGTATTGCTCTCCAGGATTTTTATGATGAGATCCGTATGGATGCCAATATATGCATTGATCGCGATCTCCCTATTGGGTGCGATCATACCAGCACTAATGCACCGGATCCCATCAGAACTCCGCAGTTAAGCGTGCTTGGGCGAGAGTAGTACTAGGATGGGTGACCTCCTGGGAAGTCCTCGTGTTGCACCCCTTTTTCGCGGCCGAAATCCGTGCGAGTCCAAACTATGCAGTTAAGCGTGCTTGGGCGAGAGTAGTACTAGGATGGGTGACCTCCTGGGAAGTCCTCGTGTTGCACCCCTTTTTCGCGGCCGAAATCCGTGAGAGTCCAAACTATGCAGTTAAGCGTGCTTGGGCGAGAGTAGTACTAGGATGGGTGACCTCCTGGGAAGTCCTCGTGTTGCACCCCTTTTTATGATGGCAAAATCCATTGGAGTGTAAACTCCTCAATTAAGCACGATGAGTACGGTTTGTTCAGTCATCGTATTGCTCTCCAGGATTTTTATGATGAGATCCGTATGGATGCCAATATATTCATTGATCGCGATCTCCCTATCGGGTGCGATCATACCAGCACTAATGCACCGGATCCCATCAAAACTCCGCAGTTAAGCGTGCTTGGGCGAGAGTAGTACTAGGATGGGTGACCTCCTGGGAAGTCCTCGTGTTGCACCCCTTTTTCGCGGCCGAAATCCGTGCGAGTCCAAACTATACAGTTAAGCGTGCTTGGGAGAGAGTAGTACTTGGATGGGTGACCTCCTGGGAAGTCCTCGTGTTGCACCCCTTTTTATGATGGCAAAATTCATTGGAGTGTAAACTCCTCAATTAAGCACGATGAGTACGGTTTGTTCAGTCATCGTATTGCTCTCCAGGATTTTTATGATGAGATCCGTATGGATGCCAATATATGCATTGATCGCGATCTCCCTATCGGGTGCGATCATACCAGCACTAATGCACCGGATCCCATTAGAACTCCGCAGTTAAGCGTGCTTGGGCGAGAGTAGTACTAGGATGGGTGACCTCCTGGGAAGTCCTCGTGTTGCACCCCTTTTTCGCGGCCGAAATCCGTGCGAGTCCAAACTATGCAGTTAAGCGTGCTTGGGAGAGAGTAGTACTTGGATGGGTGACCTCCTGGGAAGTCCTCGTGTTGCACCCCTTTTTATGATGGCAAAATCCATTGGAGTGTAAACTCCTCAATTAAGCACGATGAGTATGGTTTGTTCAGTCATCGTATTGCTCTCCAGGATTTTTATGATGAGATCCGTATGGATGCCAATATATGCATTGATCGCGATCTCCCTATCGGGTGCGATCATACCAGCACTAATGCACCGGATCCCATCAGAACTCCGCAGTTAAGCGTGCTTGGGCGAGAGTAGTACTAGGATGGGTGACCTCCTGGGAAGTCCTCGTGTTGCACCCCTTTTTCGCGGCCGAAATCCGTGCGAGTCCAAACTATGCAGTTAAGCGTGCTTGGGAGAGAGTAGTACTTGGATGGGTGACCTCCTGGGAAGTCCTCGTGTTGCACCCCTTTTTATGATGGCAAAATCCATTGGAGTGTAAACTCCTCAATTAAGCACGATGAGTACGGTTTGTTCAGTCATCGTATTGCTCTCCAGGATTTTTATGATGAGATCCGTATGGATGCCAATATATGCATTGATCGCGATCTCCCTATCGGGTGCGATCATACCAGCACTAATGCACCGGATCCCATCAGAACTCCGCAGTTAAGCGTGCTTAGGCGAGAGTAGTACTAGGATGGGTGACCTCCTAGGAAGTCCTCGTGTTGCACCCCTTTTTCGCGGCCGAAATCCGTGCGAGTCCAAACTATGCAATTAAGCGTGCTTGGGCGAGAGTAGTACTTGGATGGGTGACCTCCTGGGAAGTCTTCGTGTTGCACCCCTTTTTCGCGGCCGAAATCCGTGCGAGTCCAAACTATGCAGTTAAGCGTGCTTGGGCGAGAGTAGTACTAGGATGGGTGACCTCCTGGGAAGTCCTCGTGTTGCACCCCTTTTTCGCGGCCGAAATCCGTGAGAGTCCAAACTATGCAGTTAAGCGTGCTTGGGCGAGAGTAGTACTAGGATGGGTGACCTCCTGGGAAGTCCTCGTGTTGCACCCCTTTTTATGATGGCAAAATCCATTGGAGTGTAAACTCCTCAATTAAGCACGATGAGTACGGTTTGTTCAGTCATCGTATTGCTCTCCAGGATTTTTATGATGAGATCCGTATGGATGCCAATATATTCATTGATCGCGATCTCCCTATCGGGTGCGATCATACCAGCACTAATGCACCGGATCCCATCAAAACTCCGCAGTTAAGCGTGCTTGGGCGAGAGTAGTACTAGGATGGGTGACCTCCTGGGAAGTCCTCGTGTTGCACCCCTTTTTCGCGGCCGAAATCCGTGCGAGTCCAAACTATGCAGTTAAGCGTGCTTGGGAGAGAGTAGTACTTGGATGGGTGACCTCCTGGGAAGTCCTCGTGTTGCACCCCTTTTTATGATGGCAAAATCCATTGGAGTGTAAACTCCTCAATTAAGCACGATGAGTATGGTTTGTTCAGTCATCGTATTGCTCTCCAGGATTTTTATGATGAGATCCGTATGGATGCCAATATATGCATTGATCGCGATCTCCCTATCGGGTGCGATCATACCAGCACTAATGCACCGGATCCCATCAGAACTCCGCAGTTAAGCGTGCTTGGGCGAGAGTAGTACTAGGATGGGTGACCTCCTGGGAAGTCCTCGTGTTGCACCCCTTTTTCGCGGCCGAAATCCGTGCGAGTCCAAACTATGCAGTTAAGCGTGCTTGGGAGAGAGTAGTACTTGGATGGGTGACCTCCTGGGAAGTCCTCGTGTTGCACCCCTTTTTATGATGGCAAAATCCATTGGAGTGTAAACTCCTCAATTAAGCACGATGAGTACGGTTTGTTCAGTCATCGTATTGCTCTCCAGGATTTTTATGATGAGATCCGTATGGATGCCAATATATGCATTGATCGCGATCTCCCTATCGGGTGCGATCATACCAGCACTAATGCACCGGATCCCATCAGAACTCCGCAGTTAAGCGTGCTTGGGCGAGAGTAGTACTAGGATGGGTGACCTCCTGGGAAGTCATCTTGTTGCACCCCTTTTTCGCGGCCGAAATCCGTGCGAGTCCAAACTATGCAGTTAAGCGTGCTTGGGAGAGAGTAGTACTTGGATGGGTGACCTCCTGGGAAGTCCTCGTGTTGCACCCCTTTTTATGATGGCAAAATCCATTGGAGTGTAAACTCCTCAATTAAGCACGATGAGTACGGTTTGTTCAGTCATCGTATTGCTCTCCAGGATTTTTATGATGAGATCCGTATGGATGCCAATATATGCATTGATCGCGATCTCCCTATCGGGTGCGATCATACCAGCACTAATGCACCGGATCCCATCAGAACTCCGCAGTTAAGCGTGCTTAGGCGAGAGTAGTACTAGGATGGGTGACCTCCTAGGAAGTCCTCGTGTTGCACCCCTTTTTCGCGGCCAAAATCCGTGTGTCACATCCTTATTTTTATACATCTTAGGGACCATTCAGTAGCACTTAAACCACTTTCAGGGTCATTGAAGTCTAAACACTTAATCTGGAATTTTATTCATATCGAGTACTGTTCACTGTGGCAAATTCCAGATGAGTGACCTGACTTTGAAAATTCATAACTAATTCTAGAAAAATCGAAATGAAGTGGTTCCAATTGCTACATGAAGCTAACTCAAATATATTTCAGGGAAAAATCATTGGTTGACCAAGCCTTGACAAATTTAACGTGGGTCAACGTTCCAATATTACTGTTCATCCAATGACTTTCTCCTGAATCCAGCATTCTGGTCCCAAGTTTAACAATTTATATCTTTTCTTGTATACGTCCAAATTAGACATTCTATATATCAAATTAAATATTAGTATGTCTACTTTCTACCCTAAAAATTTCGTACATTAATTCAATCATTTACTATTTTTAATGATTTATCAAACATGAATGGGTCTTCACGAGTTACTGTTCACTGAGCCTATTTTCAGCATTTAGTCTTTACATACCCAAGCATACAACCAACACATATCAGTCATACAGGCCAGATAACAATTAATATCAAATAATCAACTGTTATATATCAGTGCATGATTAACTCCCTCATACTCTATTACATCCTTCTCTGTCTAAAATCCGGCAGCATAACTGCTACGATTCTTCTTTAGAAAGTAACCGATGTTGTACCGATTCGGTAATTCTCTTATGAGAACTACCATTCTACGTAGTACCCAGGAAAGACTGGATGAACCTTCTGGGTCCACTCACTTCCAGCCTCCTTAGACAGCACTACGTACACAGTACGTATCAGTTCCTTTCTTTGTTCCGTCTTCGTTGCCGGAATTTCGGCAGCCTACCGGCGTCTCTTAAGATTTCCAAATTTTATTTTGACAGAACCTCCCCTGTAATGTTATGTTTGGGAATGAGATTCAAAAGAATCCCAGTAACAATAATCATAACAAAATATGTAATGCAGAGTGACGGTGCTTGCTTGTGACTGTGTACAGATAAGTATGCTGCATGCTTCCATATTCAATAACATATGATCATAGCATTGGAATAGAGCTTCAAGCATAACATATAGCACAACAATCAACCAAACAAGACAACACATCACAAAGACATTACATAAGAGCTAGGATTAGTTGTTACCTCAAAAGCAGAGCTTCAGAACCTCTCTACTACTTCCAACTTCACCAGAACTTCCTTACTTCTTTCTTTCTCTCACTTTCTCTCTCAAGAACTTCTTTCTTCCTCTCTTTCTTGCTTGCACCGAAATGAAGGAGTAAGGGGGGTATTTATAGTGTTGAGCAATGGCAATCTTGTAATTAGGAAGACTTATGATCCTGTGGTCCTGGTTTTTCCTGGAATTTCCTATTTTCTTTAATTCTCTTTTATTGCATCACCCTGGACACCTCATGGGACACCTCATAGGACACTTCATCACCCATATTCTTCATGTGACGAAATTTGGAGGTTCTGGAAGCTTTCCGGTCCAATCCGGCACCGGCCCGGTCCATCGCCTCGAAAAACGTGCTGTTTTCTGCATCTGATGTTTCTGAAGATCCTTTTTATGTCTACTGACCTCACATTTAGTATCTAGACCCTTTATATCATTAACTTTTTAATACTGGGTCCAGACTCAATTACAGATCCCCTGCGAAATGACCAAAATGCCCTTGGTGCCCTATCTTGTCCTATTTTAACCCTAAGGGCAAAATCATCATTTCACACCTTTCTGGACCCGGTCAAAGCTTATACTGGCTCTAGTCAACCTTATTTAGACATGTCTTGACCTCTGGGTCTGTCCAAAATGACCAGAATACCCTTTATTCATCTGTTGCCCTTTTTGTACAACATAGGGGCATTTTCGTAATTTCGCACTTTTCCGGGGTTCTGCTGGACACTGGCCCACCTATCAGTCTAAGAGTCTTATTGGGCCTCTAATGGCGCCATTTTTGGGCTTCCTGGGTCCATTACCTGTATGGCACGCATTACGAGAAATCTTCCTTTAACACAGTTCATTGAATATTTTAACTATTATTTACCGATTATACACCTTTTTCGGACACCGGCTCTTTTTCCCAGATACAGTGTCCTACTGTGTTCAGGCATCCTTGGGGGTTATAACGGTCATCTGACCGAAGTCATTCGATCGCATTTAGCCCCTTTAAAAATACCGATAAATCTCCAACCCGGATCCCCGGAGGCCTCACACTCCCGTCTGGATTTTCTAATTTGCAGATAACTTTTCCTACAGACCTCCTATCGGTATTCTGTCAGTTTCCTGACCTCCGTCCCATAAGGGGGCATCATCCTGTATTTTCCCACTTATATCTGAAATCTAGGGTATCCGGTATAAATTTTTATAACTTTCGGACGATCAGTCCATTTCTGGCTATCTGGAGTCTTCAAAAATTCCGGTATTAGGCTTGGTTACCCGGCGTCACCTACCCTACCTTCGGGTAGAATCTGGGACTGAAATGCTGTCGGGCGGTGCAAACCACTTCTGGCCTATTTTCTTTAATTATACTTTAGCCCTAGGGAACTTTTCCTTCTTTATAATTAAGTCCCTTAATTTGGCTAAAATTACACTTTAAGACCCCACATTTTTATCTACCTTTCCTTCCTTACCTTAAACTTTCTATATTTGCATTTAAGTCCTTTCTTTTCCTTTCTTTTGCAATTTAATCATTTTCTTTACATAAAGGACCACATCTTTTTCCTGAAACAGAGCTCATATATTCCGTTTATTCTGTACATAGGAACCAGTACAGAAAATTAAGGATATTACATTTCTCTCCCCCTAAAAATAAATTTCGTCCCCGAAATTTACATTACATCTATCCTATACAAATAATTCAGGGTACTTTTCTCTCATCTTTTCTTCTGTTTCCCATGTAGCCTCTTGTTCAGTCAAGCCTTTCCAGATCACTTTAACTAAAGGAATTTGCTTATTCCGCAACTGCTTGACTTTTCTATCAGTAATTCGCACCGGTCCAACCTCATAGGTCAAGTCATCTCGCAGTGCGACTTCATCTTGCTCTATCACATGAGATGGATCTGGAATATACTTCTTTAATTGGGAAACATGGAACACATCATGTATCTGGCTAAGATTCGGAGGAAGAGCCAACTTGTAAGCTACTGCTCCTATCTTTGAGAGAATCTGGAATGGCCCAATGTATCTTGGATGCAACTTCTTTACCTTAATCGATCGTCCGGCTCCTGTGGTTGGAGTTAACTTAAGGAATACATGTTCTTCTTCTTCAAACTCCAACGGCTTCCTTCTGACATCTGCATAGCTCTTCTGTCTGCTTTGAGCCGTCAACAATCGTTTTCTAATTACCGCAACTTGTTCTGCAGTTTGATCCACTATATCCGGACCAAGCATTCTTCTCTCGCTCAACTCTAGCCAGCATAAGGGGGATCTACATTTCCGTCCATAGAGTGCTTCAAAAGGTGCCATCTGTATACTGGCCTGATAACCATTGTTATATGCAAACTCTATAAGGGGTAAATGGATATCCCAGCTGCCTTTGAAATCTAGGACACATGCTCTCAGCATATCCTCTAACGTCTGTATTGTTCTTTCAGATTGACCATCTGTCTGAGGATGATAAGCTGTACTGAATCTGAGAGTAGTGCCCATTTCTTCCTGTAGAGCCCTCCAGAAATTTGAAGTAAATCGAGGATCTCTATCAGACACAATGCTGCTTGGGATACCATGGAGTCTAACGATCTCCTTTATATACAGCTTTGCCAGCTTTTCTAGAGAATCTCTCTTATTGATTGCCAGGAAATGTGCTGACTTTGTCAGTCGATCGATTACTACCCAAACCGTATCATGTCTACTTGGTGTCAAGGGTAGTCCTTCCACAAAGTCCATGGCAATCCCATCCCATTTCCACTCAGGGATATCTAAAGGCTGCAACGTTCCTGCTGGCTTTTGATGTTCAACTTTCACTTTCTGGCAGGTTAAGCACTTAGATACGTAAGCTACAACATCTTTCTTCAGTCCAGGCCACCAGAATAACCTTTTAACATCATGGTACATTTTGGTCATACCTGGATGTACCGTATATCGGCTTTTATGTGCTTCCTCCAGAATCCTTTCCCTTAATTCCCCAATATTTGGGATATAGGGTTTTCCCCTAAACTGTAGCAATCCGTCTGGGGACATCTCAAAATTCCTTGTCTTCCCTTTCTCCAGCTTGTCTTTGAATATTGCTGCGAGCTTATCCTGTTCCTGAGCCTCTTTGATCTCATCTTCTATGCAAGATCTGACATGAACTCCTCCAAAAGGATTCTCCGTCAGTTGCATTTGATATAGAGGGCTCCAGTCGCGCATATCTTCTATCAGTTCCAATTCCTTGATCATCATGTATGCAACCTGCACCACCTTTCTACTCAGGGCATCAGCTACCACATTGGCTTTTCCTGGATGGTATTTAATCTGGAAGTCATAATCTTTTAACAATTCCATCCATCGCCGCTGCCTCATGTTCAGCTCCTTCTGATCCTGCAGATACTTCAGGCTTTTGTGGTCGCAAAACAACTCTATCGTTGCTCCGTATAAATAGTGCCTCCATATCTTCAGGGCATAGACCACCGCCGCAAGCTCCAGATCATGAGTGGGATAATTCTCTTCATGTGGCTTTAACTGCCGAGAGGCATAGGCTACTACTCGACCTTGCTGCATAAGCACACATCCCAGCCCCTGCTTGCTAGCATCAGTGTAGACTACATAAGTCTGAGTTGGGTCTGGAATAATCAGCACGGGAGTAGTCGTTAATCTCTGCTTCAACTGCTGGAAGCTAGCCTCGCACTTCTCATCCCACTTAAACTGCTGATTCTTTCTGGTCAGCTTGGTAAGTGGTAAGGCAATTCGAGAAAAGTCTTGAATGAATCGTCTGTAGTACCCTGCTAGGCCGAGAAAACTTATAATCTCTGTCACTGTCCTTGGCTGTTCCCAGCTCACAACTGCTTCAACTTTGCTAGGATCTACAGCTACCCCGTCTCGGGATATGACATGACCGAGGAATTTGACTTCTGACAGCCAAAACTCGCATTTACTCAGCTTAGCATAGAGCTTCTTCTCTTTAAGGGTACCAAGAACAATCCTCAAATGCCTCTCATGCTCCTCTGGAGATTTGGAGTACACCAGAATATCATCAATAAAGACCACAACGAACTGATCTAGATAAGGCCTGAAAATCCGGTTCATATAGTCCATGAAAATAGCAGGTGCATTGGTTAGTCCAAAAGGCATCACCAAAAATTCAAAATGTCCGTAGCGCGTTCTGAACGCCATCTTTGGAATATCATCTGGCTTGACCCTTAGTTGATGGTAGCCAGATCTCAAGTCAATTTTGGAGAATAAGCTCGCTCCTGCCAATTGATCTAGCAGGTCATCAATTCTGGGAAGAGGATACTTGTTCTTAACTGTAAGCTTATTTAATTCCCTGTAGTCAATGCACAGCCTTAAGCTACCATCTTTCTTCTTGACGAACAGTACTGGAGCACCCCATGGCGATACACTGGGTCGTATAAAACCCTTCTCCAATAGCTCCTCAATTTGCTTCTTCAGTTCCATCATTTCGTTGGGAGCCATCCTGTATGGGGCTTTTGATACTGGTCCAGCTCCAGGTACAATGTCGATCGCAAACTCCACTTCACGCTCCGAAGGCAATCCCTGAATCTCCTTTGGAAAGACTTCAGGAAATTCATTGACACAGGAACCTCCTCGATGCCTTCCTCCACTTCTGTTTGAACAGAAAAGAATACCACATATCCCTGACATCCTTTCCGTAGACATTTTCCTTCCTGAGCCTCTGTCACGAAGTTCAGTTGTACTTCTAAGCTACGATCAGTGATCTTTGGACCAAGAACTAGGGTCTTGTTTCTGCAGTCCAACATCACATTATTGGAGGATAACCAATTTAAACCGAGTATGACCTCAATCTCCTGGAAAGGCATACAGATCAGGTCCAGGGTGGTACTGCAGTGCTCATAACGCACCACACTATTTAGACAGGCATCAGATGTGATCACCCTAGCGTTGGTGGGGGTTTTCACCTGTATATCATAACGTAACTTGCTGATCAGAAGGCCTAGGCATTTAGCACATTCATAAGATATAAAGGAATGACTTGCACCCGAATCAAATAGGGCAGTCACAACATGATCATTGAGATAGATTGTACCTTGGATCATCTCAGATGATCGCTGAGCATCCTCTCTAGTGAGTGCAAACACTCGTCCCGCCGTCCTTGGCCTTGGATCAGTTATAGCTTGAGGACATTCCCTGGAAAAATGTCCGGGCTTTCCGCAGGTGTAGCATACATTCTGGCCCATCAAGCATGGTCTGTCACCATGATTCTTTCCACACTTTTCACATACTGGGGCCTTTGGATCCCTGTTACTGGATCTTCCGCGGAAATTTCCCCTATTAGGCCTCTTGGTCTGCCACGGGTGCTTTCTTTTCTTATAGCCGCTCCCACTGGCCGCTTCTTGATTCCGTCCGGCCTTATCAGGAGTCGTTTGATCTTTACTCCCAGATCTGGACAGCATTCTATGATTCATGCTGTTCTCAACGATTCGACATGCTTCCACAGCCTTATTGAACTGGCTGTATTGTTGGGGAGTTAACTTCTCCTTTAACATAGAATTCAGCCCTCGAATCATTCTTTCTGTCATCCAGCGTTCGTCATCCACTTGGCGTAGGTAAGTTGAATATTGAGATAGCCGGATGAACTTGGCCAAATATTCATCAAAAGCTTCTTTTTCTCCTTGCCTCAGCACAAGGAATTCAGCCTCCCTTTCATCTCTGACAGATTGAGGAAAATATTTCTCATAAAATTGCTCAAGAAATACTTCCTAGGTAACTGGAATATCTCTTGCTTGGAGAAGTAACTCTGTATTCTTCCACCATCTATCCGCATCCTTTTCCAATTGATAGATGGCCATTTGGGCCTTGGTTTCAGTCGGGCAGTCGAGGACCTTAAAGATCTTCTCTAATCTGCTGACCCAATTTTCTGCTACATGTACTTCAAATGTCCCTTCGAATATGGGAGGATTGTGTTTGCAAAATCGCACCATCCATTGCTGGATGCCAACTGCCTCCTCCCTTGATTCAACCCTTCTCTGGGGCTGTTCCGCCTGCTGTGGTACCTCTTCAGGTTCTCTACTAGTTGCTCCTGAAGGCTCTGGCGGTCTTAAATTATTTACAGCTGCTGCTACTGCCGCGGCTATGGCAGCATCTCTTTCTTGTTCATTTCGTGCTTGAGCAGCTCTCATTTCTTCTATCATCTTTTGTTGCTGTTCTAATCATTCTAGAATCATTTGATTAAGGTTTCCAGCCTCTCGGGGTTCCTCAGCTGGAATAGTTCTCCTCGTTCGTACCATTTTGTTATACTTAAAAACAGAAGGGAATACGATAAATAACATAATTCCTTTTCATTTCATTTCACATAATATACATACAGAGTATATGTACATATCACAGTACCATTCTAGTCTTTTATACATTAGAAATATTACTCTAATTTTTCTTAAACTTCATTCTAATATATTCTTCTACTAGGTAGATCCAGTCGGATATGGTACAATATGATTCTCTATCAAAATACTGGTCCAACTCCGATCTCCAGGTAGGAGTCTTCGGCAATACGTCATTCATAATTTCTAGCCAAAGCCCCATGGTTAACACATTTAGATCCCAGGCTTGATATATGGCTTTCACCCTTGTGATAAACTCCTGGTAGACCGAATAATCTTGATCTATGTTTTCGAACAGGGTCTGCCTCAACTCGTATAGTTGTCGGGCTAATGCTACCGAGCTCTCAAGTTGCTCTCTACTCAGGTTCCTCCCTGGGACCATTCTTACGATTAAACCTCCCAAATACATTTCTACTAGAGTCACTTCGGGCCTACTGGGATCTGGCGCATTACTCTGAACACGTACTTGGCTGGATCCTGAACTGTCTGTTATATTCAAGGGTACCGCACTTATGGGAATGGCAGGAATAGGGCCTTCTGTTATCATCACCTCCTGATCATCAATTGGAAAGTTTGATCCTACCGAGGAACTATCCTCCTCAGAATCACCAGCTACTGGAGGTGTCCAGAGGTCAGAATCATTGCTTACTATCTCTTCTTCTGAACTATCTGAACTAGAGACCTCTGGTCTTAATTCCCATTGGTTTACTATAGTTTCAGACCCAAATCTATGTCTAGCCATCCTGCAAACACTAACTTAGTGTCAATTATGACGGCTTTATCATGGTATATCTTTCTATAAATCATCTACTCAGAGCATTTCTTAGGCCAGAATCCTTTGCTCTGATACCAAAATGTCACATCCTTATTTTTATACATCTTAGGGACCATTCAGTAGCACTTAAACCACTTTCAGGGTCATTGAAGTCTAAACACTTAATCTGGAATTTTATTCATATCGAGTACTGTTCACTGTGGCAAATTCCAGATGAGTGACCTGACTTTGAAAATTCATAACTAATTCTAGAAAAATCGAAATGAAGTGGTTCCAATTGCTACATGAAGCTAACTCAAATATATTTCAGGGAAAAATCATTGGTTGACCAAGCCTTGACAAATTTAACGTGGGTCAACGTTCCAATATTACTGTTCATCCAATGACTTTCTCCTGAATCCAGCATTCTGGTCCCAAGTTTAACAATTTATATCTTTTCTTGTATACGTCCAAATTAGACATTCTATATATCAAATTAAATATTAGTATGTCTACTTTCTACCCTAAAAATTTCGTACATTAATTCAATCATTTACTATTTTTAATGATTTATCAAACATGAATGGGTCTTCACGAGTTACTGTTCACTGAGCCTATTTTCAGCATTTAGTCTTTACATACCCAAGCATACAACCAACACATATCAGTCATACAGGCCAGATAACAATTAATATCAAATAATCAACTGTTATATATCAGTGCATGATTAACTCCCTCATACTCTATTACATCCTTCTCTGTCTAAAATCCGGCAGCATAACTGCTACGATTCTTCTTTAGAAAGTAACCGATGTTGTACCGATTCGGTAATTCTCTTATGAGAACTACCATTCTACGTAGTACCCAGGAAAGACTGGATGAACCTTCTGGGTCCACTCACTTCCAGCCTCCTTAGACAGCACTACGTACACAGTACGTATCAGTTCCTTTCTTTGTTCCGTCTTCGTTGCCGGAATTTCGGCAGCCTACCGGCGTCTCTTAAGATTTCCAAATTTTATTTTGACAGAACCTCCCCTGTAATGTTATGTTTGGGAATGAGATTCAAAAGAATCCCAGTAACAATAATCATAACAAAATATGTAATGCAGAGTGACGGTGCTTGCTTGTGACTGTGTACAGATAAGTATGCTGCATGCTTCCATATTCAATAACATATGATCATAGCATTGGAATAGAGCTTCAAGCATAACATATAGCACAACAATCAACCAAACAAGACAACACATCACAAAGACATTACATAAGAGCTAGGATTAGTTGTTACCTCAAAAGCAGAGCTTCAGAACCTCTCTACTACTTCCAACTTCACCAGAACTTCCTTACTTCTTTCTTTCTCTCACTTTCTCTCTCAAGAACTTCTTTCTTCCTCTCTTTCTTGCTTGCACCGAAATGAAGGAGTAAGGGGGGTATTTATAGTGTTGAGCAATGGCAATCTTGTAATTAGGAAGACTTATGATCCTGTGGTCCTGGTTTTTCCTGGAATTTCCTATTTTCTTTAATTCTCTTTTATTGCATCACCCTGGACACCTCATGGGACACCTCATAGGACACTTCATCACCCATATTCTTCATGTGACGAAATTTGGAGGTTCTGGAAGCTTTCCGGTCCAATCCGGCACCGGCCCGGTCCATCGCCTCGAAAAACGTGCTGTTTTCTGCATCTGATGTTTCTGAAGATCCTTTTTATGTCTACTGACCTCACATTTAGTATCTAGACCCTTTATATCATTAACTTTTTAATACTGGGTCCAGACTCAATTACAGATCCCCTGCGAAATGACCAAAATGCCCTTGGTGCCCTATCTTGTCCTATTTTAACCCTAAGGGCAAAATCATCATTTCACACCTTTCTGGACCCGGTCAAAGCTTATACTGGCTCTAGTCAACCTTATTTAGACATGTCTTGACCTCTGGGTCTGTCCAAAATGACCAGAATACCCTTTATTCATCTGTTGCCCTTTTTGTACAACATAGGGGCATTTTCGTAATTTCGCACTTTTCCGGGGTTCTGCTGGACACTGGCCCACCTATCAGTCTAAGAGTCTTATTGGGCCTCTAATGGCGCCATTTTTGGGCTTCCTGGGTCCATTACCTGTATGGCACGCATTACGAGAAATCTTCCTTTAACACAGTTCATTGAATATTTTAACTATTATTTACCGATTATACACCTTTTTCGGACACCGGCTCTTTTTCCCAGATACAGTGTCCTACTGTGTTCAGGCATCCTTGGGGGTTATAACGGTCATCTGACCGAAGTCATTCGATCGCATTTAGCCCCTTTAAAAATACCGATAAATCTCCAACCCGGATCCCCGGAGGCCTCACACTCCCGTCTGGATTTTCTAATTTGCAGATAACTTTTCCTACAGACCTCCTATCGGTATTCTGTCAGTTTCCTGACCTCCGTCCCATAAGGGGGCATCATCCTGTATTTTCCCACTTATATCTGAAATCTAGGGTATCCGGTATAAATTTTTATAACTTTCGGACGATCAGTCCATTTCTGGCTATCTGGAGTCTTCAAAAATTCCGGTATTAGGCTTGGTTACCCGGCGTCACCTACCCTACCTTCGGGTAGAATCTGGGACTGAAATGCTGTCGGGCGGTGCAAACCACTTCTGGCCTATTTTCTTTAATTATACTTTAGCCCTAGGGAACTTTTCCTTCTTTATAATTAAGTCCCTTAATTTGGCTAAAATTACACTTTAAGACCCCACATTTTTATCTACCTTTCCTTCCTTACCTTAAACTTTCTATATTTGCATTTAAGTCCTTTCTTTTCCTTTCTTTTGCAATTTAATCATTTTCTTTACATAAAGGACCACATCTTTTTCCTGAAACAGAGCTCATATATTCCGTTTATTCTGTACATAGGAACCAGTACAGAAAATTAAGGATATTACACCGTGCGAGTCCAAACTATGCAATTAAGCGTGCTTGGGCGAGAGTAGTACTTGGATGGGTGACCTCCTGGGAAGTCTTCGTGTTGCACCCCTTTTTCGCGGCCGAAATCCGTGCGAGTCCAAACTATGCAGTTAAGCGTGCTTGGGCGAGAGTAGTACTAGGATGGGTGACCTCCTGGGAAGTCCTCGTGTTGCACCCCTTTTTCGCGGCCGAAATCCGTGAGAGTCCAAACTATGCAGTTAAGCGTGCTTGGGCGAGAGTAGTACTAGGATGGGTGACCTCCTGGGAAGTCCTCGTGTTGCACCCCTTTTTATGATGGCAAAATCCATTGGAGTGTAAACTCCTCAATTAAGCACGATGAGTACGGTTTGTTCAGTCATCGTATTGCTCTCCAGGATTTTTATGATGAGATCCGTATGGATGCCAATATATGCATTGATCGCGATCTCCCTATCGGGTGCGATCATACCAGCACTAATGCACCGGATCCCATCAGAACTCCGCAGTTAAGCGTGCTTAGGCGAGAGTAGTACTAAGATGGGTGACCTCCTAGGAAGTCCTCGTGTTGCACCCCTTTTTCGCGGCCGAAATCCGTGCGAGTCCAAACTATGCAATTAAGCGTGCTTGGGCGAGATTAGTACTTGGATGGGTGACCTCCTGGGAAGTCATCGTGTTGCACCCCTTTTTCGCGGCCGAAATCCGTGCGAGTCCAAACTATGCAGTTAAGCGTGCTTGGGCTAGAGTAGTACTAGGATGGGTGACCTCCTGGGAAGTCCTCGTGTTGCACCCCTTTTTCGCGGCCGAAATCCGTGCGAGTCCAAACTATGCAATTAAGCGTGCTTGGGCGAGAGTAGTACTTGGATGGGTGACCTCCTGGGAAGTCTTCGTGTTGCACCCCTTTTTCGCGGCCGAAATCCGTGCGAGTCCAAACTATGCAGTTAAGCGTGCTTGGGCGAGAGTAGTACTAGGATGGGTGACCTCCTGGGAAGTCCTCGTGTTGCACCCCTTTTTCGCGGCCGAAATCCGTGAGAGTCCAAACTATGCAGTTAAGCGTGCTTGGGCGAGAGTAGTACTAGGATGGGTGACCTCCTGGGAAGTCCTCGTGTTGCACCCCTTTTTATGATGGCAAAATCCATTGGAGTGTAAACTCCTCAATTAAGCACGATGAGTACGGTTTGTTCAGTCATCGTATTGCTCTCCAGGATTTTTATGATGAGATCCGTATGGATGCCAATATATTCATTGATCGCGATCTCCCTATCGGGTGCGATCATACCAGCACTAATGCACCGGATCCCATCAAAACTCCGCAGTTAAGCGTGCTTGGGCGAGAGTAGTACTAGGATGGGTGACCTCCTGGGAAGTCCTCGTGTTGCACCCCTTTTTCGCGGCCGAAATCCGTGCGAGTCCAAACTATGCAGTTAAGCGTGCTTGGGAGAGAGTAGTACTTGGATGGGTGACCTCCTGGGAAGTCCTCGTGTTGCACCCCTTTTTATGATGGCAAAATCCATTGGAGTGTAAACTCCTCAATTAAGCACGATGAGTATGGTTTGTTCAGTCATCGTATTGCTCTCCAGGATTTTTATGATGAGATCCGTATGGATGCCAATATATGCATTGATCGCGATCTCCCTATCGGGTGCGATCATACCAGCACTAATGCACCGGATCCCATCAGAACTCCGCAGTTAAGCGTGCTTGGGCGAGAGTAGTACTAGGATGGGTGACCTCCTGGGAAGTCCTCGTGTTGCACCCCTTTTTCGCGGCCGAAATCCGTGCGAGTCCAAACTATGCAGTTAAGCGTGCTTGGGAGAGAGTAGTACTTGGATGGGTGACCTCCTGGGAAGTCCTCGTGTTGCACCCCTTTTTATGATGGCAAAATCCATTGGAGTGTAAACTCCTCAATTAAGCACGATGAGTACGGTTTGTTCAGTCATCGTATTGCTCTCCAGGATTTTTATGATGAGATCCGTATGGATGCCAATATATGCATTGATCGCGATCTCCCTATCGGGTGCGATCATACCAGCACTAATGCACCGGATCCCATCAGAACTCCGCAGTTAAGCGTGCTTGGGCGAGAGTAGTACTAGGATGGGTGACCTCCTGGGAAGTCCTCGTGTTGCACCCCTTTTTCGCGGCCGAAATCCGTGCGAGTCCAAACTATGCAGTTAAGCGTGCTTGGGAGAGAGTAGTACTTGGATGGGTGACCTCCTGGGAAGTCCTCGTGTTGCACCCCTTTTTATGATGGCAAAATCCATTGGAGTGTAAACTCCTCAATTAAGCACGATGAGTACGGTTTGTTCAGTCATCGTATTGCTCTCCAGGATTTTTATGATGAGATCCGTATGGATGCCAATATATGCATTGATCGCGATCTCCCTATCGGGTGCGATCATACCAGCACTAATGCACCGGATCCCATCAGAACTCCGCAGTTAAGCGTGCTTAGGCGAGAGTAGTACTAGGATGGGTGACCTCCTAGGAAGTCCTCGTGTTGCACCCCTTTTTCGCGGCCGAAATCCGTGCGAGTCCAAACTATGCAATTAAGCGTGCTTGGGCGAGAGTAGTACTTGGATGTGTGACCTCCTGGGAAGTCTTCGTGTTGCACCCCTTTTTCGCGGCCGAAATCCGTGCGAGTCCAAACTATGCAGTTAAGCGTGCTTGGGCGAGAGTAGTACTAGGATGGGTGACCTCCTGGGAAGTCCTCGTGTTGCACCCCTTTTTCGCGGCCGAAATCCGTGCGAGTCCAAACTATGCAGTTAAGCGTGCTTGGGAGAGAGTAGTACTTGGATGGGTGACCTCCTGGGAAGTCCTCGTGTTCCACCCCTTTTTATGATGGCAAAATCCATTGGAGTGTAAACTCCTCAATTAAGCACGATGAGTACGGTTTGTTCAGTCATCGTATTGCTCTCCAGGATTTTTATGATGAGATCCGTATGGATGCCAATATATGCATTGATCGCGATCTCCCTATCGGGTGCGATCATACCAGCACTAATGCACCGGATCCCATCAGAACTCCACAGTTAAGCGTGCTTAGGCGAGAGTAGTACTAGGATGGGTGACCTCCTAGGAAGTCCTCGTGTTGCACCCCTTTTTCACGGCCGAAATCCGTGCGAGTCCAAACTATGCAGTTAAGCGTGCTTGGGAGAGAGTAGTACTTGGATGGGTGACCTCCTGGGAAGTCCTCGTGTTGCACCCCTTTTTATGATGGCAAAATCCATTGGAGTGTAAACTCCTCAATTAAGCACGATGAGTACGGTTTGTTCAGTCATCGTATTGCTCTCCAGGATTTTTATGATGAGATCCGTATGGATGCCAATATATGCATTGATCGCGATCTCCCTATCGGGTGCGATCATACCAGCACTAATGCACCGGATCCCATCAGAACTCCGCAGTTAAGCGTGCTTAGGCGAGAGTAGTACTAGGATGGGTGACCTCCTAGGAAGTCCTCGTGTTGCACCCCTTTTTCGCGGCCGAAATCCGTGCGAGTCCAAACTATGCAATTAAGCGTGCTTGGGCGAGAGTAGTACTTGGATGGGTGACCTCCTGGGAAGTCTTCGTGTTGCACCCCTTTTTCGCGGCCGAAATCCGTGCGAGTCCAAACTATGCAGTTAAGCGTGCTTGGGCGAGAGTAGTACTAGGATGGGTGACCTCCTGGGAAGTCCTCGTGTTGCACCCCTTTTTCGCGGCCGAAATCCGTGCGAGTCCAAACTATGCAGTTAAGCGTGCTTGGGAGAGAGTAGTACTTGGATGGGTGACCTCCTGGGAAGTCCTCGTGTTGCACCCCTTTTTATGATGGCAAAATCCATTGGAGTGTAAACTCCTCAATTAAGCACGATGAGTACGGTTTGTTCAGTCATCGTATTGCTCTCCAGGATTTTTATGATGAGATCCGTATGGATGCCAATATATGCATTGATCGCGATCTCCCTATCGGGTGCGATCATACCAGCACTAATGCACCGGATCCCATCAGAACTCCACAGTTAAGCGTGCTTAGGCGAGAGTAGTACTAGGATGGGTGACCTCCTAGGAAGTCCTCGTGTTGCACCCCTTTTTCACGGCCGAAATCCGTGCGAGTCCAAACTATGCAGTTAAGCGTGCTTGGGAGAGAGTAGTACTTGGATGGGTGACCTCCTGGGAAGTCCTCGTGTTGCACCCCTTTTTATGATGGCAAAATCCATTGGAGTGTAAACTCCTCAATTAAGCACGATGAGTACGGTTTGTTCAGTCATCGTATTGCTCTCCAGGATTTTTATGATGAGATCCGTATGGATGCCAATATATGCATTGATCGCGATCTCCCTATCGGGTGCGATCATACCAGCACTAATGCACCGGATCCCATCAGAACTCCGCAGTTAAGCGTGCTTAGGCGAGAGTAGTACTAGGATGGGTGACCTCCTAGGAAGTCCTCGTGTTGCACCCCTTTTTCGCGGCCGAAATCCGTGCGAGTCCAAACTATGCAATTAAGCGTGCTTGGGCGAGAGTAGTACTTGGATGGGTGACCTCCTGGGAAGTCTTCGTGTTGCACCCCTTTTTCGCGGCCGAAATCCGTGCGAGTCCAAACTATGCAGTTAAGCGTGCTTGGGCGAGAGTAGTACTAGGATGGGTGACCTCCTGGGAAGTCCTCGTGTTGCACCCCTTTTTCGCGGCCGAAATCCGTGCGAGTCCAAACTATGCAGTTAAGCGTGCTTGGGAGAGAGTAGTACTTGGATGGGTGACCTCCTGGGAAGTCCTCGTGTTGCACCCCTTTTTATGATGGCAAAATCCATTGGAGTGTAAACTCCTCAATTAAGCACGATGAGTACGGTTTGTTCAGTCATCGTATTGCTCTCCAGGATTTTTATGATGAGATCCGTATGGATGCCAATATATGCATTGATCGCGATCTCCCTATCGGGTGCGATCATACCAGCACTAATGCACCGGATCCCATCAGAACTCCGCAGTTAAGCGTGCTTAGGCGAGAGTAGTACTAGGATGGGTGACCTCCTAGGAAGTCCTCGTGTTGCACCCCTTTTTCGCGGCCGAAATCCGTGCGAGTCCAAACTATGCAGTTAAGCGTGCTTGGGAGAGAGTAGTACTTGGATGGGTGACCTCCTGGGAAGTCCTCGTGTTGCACCCCTTTTTATGATGGCAAAATTCATTGGAGTGTAAACTCCTCAATTAAGCACGATGAGTACGGTTTGTTCAGTCATCGTATTGCTCTCCAGGATTTTTATGATGAGATCCGTATGGATGCCAATATATGCATTGATCGCGATCTCCCTATCGGGTGCGATCATACCAGCACTAATGCACCGGATCCCATTAGAACTCCGCAGTTAAGCGTGCTTGGGCGAGAGTAGTACTAGGATGGGTGACCTCCTGGGAAGTCCTCGTGTTGCACCCCTTTTTCGCGGCCGAAATCCGTGCGAGTCCAAACTATGCAGTTAAGCGTGCTTGGGAGAGAGTAGTACTTGGATGGGTGACCTCCTGGGAAGTCCTCGTGTTGCACCCCTTTTTATGATGGCAAAATCCATTGGAGTGTAAACTCCTCAATTAAGCACGATGAGTACGGTTTGTTCAGTCATCGTATTGCTCTCCAGGATTTTTATGATGAGATCCGTATGGATGCCAATATATGCATTGATCGCGATCTCCCTATCGGGTGCGATCATACCAGCACTAATGCACCGGATCCCATCAGAACTCCGCAGTTAAGCGTGCTTGGGCGAGAGTAGTACTAGGATGGGTGACCTCCTGGGAAGTCCTCGTGTTGCACCCCTTTTTCGCGGCCGAAATCCGTGCGAGTCCAAACTATGCAGTTAAGCGTGCTTGGGAGAGAGTAGTACTTGGATGGGTGACCTCCTGGGAAGTCCTCGTGTTGCACCCCTTTTTATGATGGCAAAATCCATTGGAGTGTAAACTCCTCAATTAAGCACGATGAGTACGGTTTGTTCAGTCATCGTATTGCTCTCCAGGATTTTTATGATGAGATCCGTATGGATGCCAATATATGCATTGATCGCGATCTCCCTATCGGGTGCGATCATACCAGCACTAATGCACCGGATCCCATCAGAACTCCACAGTTAAGCGTGCTTAGGCGAGAGTAGTACTAGGATGGGTGACCTCCTAGGAAGTCCTCGTGTTGCACCCCTTTTTCGCGGCCGAAATCCGTGTGAGTCCAAACTATGCAGTTAAGCGTGCTTGGGAGAGAGTAGTACTTGGATGGGTGACCTCCTGGGAAGTCCTCGTGTTGCACCCCTTTTTATGATGGCAAAATTCATTGGAGTGTAAACTCCTCAATTAAGCACGATGAGTACGGTTTGTTCAGTCATCGTATTGCTCTCCAGGATTTTTATGATGAGATCCGTATGGATGCCAATATATGCATTGATCGCGATCTCCCTATCGGGTGCGATCATACCAGCACTAATGCACCGGATCCCATTAGAACTCCGCAGTTAAGCGTGCTTGGGCGAGAGTAGTACTAGGATGGGTGACCTCCTGGGAAGTCCTCGTGTTGCACCCCTTTTTCGCGGCCGAAATCCGTGCGAGTCCAAACTATGCAGTTAAGCGTGCTTGGGAGAGAGTAGTACTTGGATGGGTGACCTCCTGGGAAGTCCTCGTGTTGCACCCCTTTTTATGATGGCAAAATCCATTGGAGTGTAAACTCCTCAATTAAGCACGATGAGTACGGTTTGTTCAGTCATCGTATTGCTCTCCAGGATTTTTATGATGAGATCCGTATGGATGCCAATATATGCATTGATCGCGATCTCCCTATCGGGTGCGATCATACCAGCACTAATGCACCGGATCCCATCAGAACTCCGCAGTTAAGCGTGCTTAGGCGAGAGTAGTACTAGGATGGGTGACCTCCTAGGAAGTCCTCGTGTTGCACCCCTTTTTCGCGGCCGAAATCCGTGCGAGTCCAAACTATGCAATTAAGCGTGCTTGGGCGAGAGTAGTACTTGGATGGGTGACCTCCTGGGAAGTCTTCGTGTTGCACCCCTTTTTCGCGGCCGAAATCCGTGCGAGTCCAAACTATGCAGTTAAGCGTGCTTGGGCGAGAGTAGTACTAGGATGGGTGACCTCCTGGGAAGTCCTCGTGTTGCACCCCTTTTTCGCGGCCGAAATCCGTGCGAGTCCAAACTATGCAGTTAAGCGTGCTTGGGAGAGAGTAGTACTTGGATGGGTGACCTCCTGGGAAGTCCTCGTGTTGCACCCCTTTTTATGATGGCAAAATCCATTGGAGTGTAAACTCCTCAATTAAGCACGATGAGTACGGTTTGTTCAGTCATCGTATTGCTCTCCAGGATTTTTATGATGAGATCCGTATGGATGCCAATATATGCATTGATCGCGATCTCCCTATCGGGTGCGATCATACCAGCACTAATGCACCGGATCCCATCAGAACTCCACAGTTAAGCGTGCTTAGGCGAGAGTAGTACTAGGATGGGTGACCTCCTAGGAAGTCCTCGTGTTGCACCCCTTTTTCGCGGCCGAAATCCGTGCGAGTCCAAACTATGCAGTTAAGCGTGCTTGGGAGAGAGTAGTACTTGGATGGGTGACCTCCTGGGAAGTCCTCGTGTTGCACCCCTTTTTATGATGGCAAAATTCATTGGAGTGTAAACTCCTCAATTAAGCACGATGAGTACGGTTTGTTCAGTCATCGTATTGCTCTCCAGGATTTTTATGATGAGATCCGTATGGATGCCAATATATGCATTGATCGCGATCTCCCTATCGGGTGCGATCATACCAGCACTAATGCACCGGATCCCATTAGAACTCCGCAGTTAAGCGTGCTTGGGCGAGAGTAGTACTAGGATGGGTGACCTCCTGGGAAGTCCTCGTGTTGCACCCCTTTTTCGCGGCCGAAATCCGTGCGAGTCCAAACTATGCAGTTAAGCGTGCTTGGGAGAGAGTAGTACTTGGATGGGTGACCTCCTGGGAAGTCCTCGTGTTGCACCCCTTTTTATGATGGCAAAATCCATTGGAGTGTAAACTCCTCAATTAAGCACGATGAGTACGGTTTGTTCAGTCATCGTATTGCTCTCCAGGATTTTTATGATGAGATCCGTATGGATGCCAATATATGCATTGATCGCGATCTCCCTATCGGGTGCGATCATACCAGCACTAATGCACCGGATCCCATCAGAACTCCGCAGTTAAGCGTGCTTGGGCGAGAGTAGTACTAGGATGGGTGACCTCCTGGGAAGTCCTCGTGTTGCACCCCTTTTTCGCGGCCGAAATCCGTGCGAGTCCAAACTATGCAGTTAAGCGTGCTTGGGAGAGAGTAGTACTTGGATGGGTGACCTCCTGGGAAGTCCTCGTGTTGCACCCCTTTTTATGATGGCAAAATCCATTGGAGTGTAAACTCCTCAATTAAGCACGATGAGTACGGTTTGTTCAGTCATCGTATTGCTCTCCAGGATTTTTATGATGAGATCCGTATGGATGCCAATATATGCATTGATCGCGATCTCCCTATCGGGTGCGATCATACCAGCACTAATGCACCGGATCCCATCAGAACTCCGCAGTTAAGCGTGCTTAGGCGAGAGTAGTACTAGGATGGGTGACCTCCTAGGAAGTCCTCGTGTTGCACCCCTTTTTCGCGGCCGAAATCCGTGCGAGTCCAAACTATGCAATTAAGCGTGCTTGGGCGAGAGTAGTACTTGGATGCGTGACCTCCTGGGAAGTCTTCGTGTTGCACCCCTTTTTCGCGGCCGAAATCCGTGCGAGTCCAAACTATGCAGTTAAGCGTGCTTGGGCGAGAGTAGTACTAGGATGGGTGACCTCCTGGGAAGTCCTCGTGTTGCACCCCTTTTTCGCGGCCGAAATCCGTGCGAGTCCAAACTATGCAGTTAAGCGTGCTTGGGAGAGAGTAGTACTTGGATGGGTGACCTCCTGGGAAGTCCTCGTGTTGCACCCCTTTTTATGATGGCAAAATCCATTGGAGTGTAAACTCCTCAATTAAGCACGATGAGTACGGTTTGTTCAGTCATCGTATTGCTCTCCAGGATTTTTATGATGAGATCCGTATGGATGCCAATATATGCATTGATCGCGATCTCCCTATCGGGTGCGATCATACCAGCACTAATGCACCGGATCCCATCAGAACTCCGCAGTTAAGCGTGCTTGGGCGAGAGTAGTATTAGGATGGGTGACCTCCTGGGAAGTCCTCGTGTTGCACCCCTTTTTCGCGGCCGAAATCCGTGCGAGTCCAAACTATGCAGTTAAGCGTGCTTGGGAGAGAGTAGTACTTGGATGGGTGACCTCCTGGGAAGTCCTCGTGTTGCACCCCTTTTTATGATGGCAAAATCCATTGGAGTGTAAACTCCTCAATTAAGCACGATGAGTACGGTTTGTTCAGTCATCGTATTGCTCTCCAGGATTTTTATGATGAGATCCGTATGGATGCCAATATATGCATTGATCGCGATCTCCCTATCGGGTGCGATCATACCAGCACTAATGCACCGGATCCCATCAGAACTCCGCAGTTAAGCGTGCTTAGGCGAGAGTAGTACTAGGATGGGTGACCTCCTAGGAAGTCCTCGTGTTGCACCCCTTTTTCGCGGCCGAAATCCGTGCGAGTCCAAACTATGCAATTAAGCGTGCTTGGGCGAGAGTAGTACTTGGATGGGTGACCTCCTGGGAAGTCTTCGTGTTGCACCCCTTTTTCGCGGCCGAAATCCGTGCGAGTCCAAACTATGCAGTTAAGCGTGCTTGGGCGAGAGTAGTACTAGGATGGGTGACCTCCTGGGAAGTCCTCGTGTTGCACCCCTTTTTCGCGGCTGAAATCCGTGCGAGTCCAAACTATGCAATTAAGCGTGCTTGGGCGAGAGTAGTACTTGGATGGGTGACCTCCTGGGAAGTCTTCGTGTTGCACCCCTTTTTCGCGGCCGAAATCCGTGAGAGTCCAAACTATGCAGTTAAGCGTGCTTGGGCGAGAGTAGTACTAGGATGGGTGACCTCCTGGGAAGTCCTCGTGTTGCACCCCTTTTTCGCGGCCGAAATCCGTGAGAGTCCAAACTATGCAGTTAAGCGTGCTTGGGCGAGAGTAGTACTAGGATGGGTGACCTCCTGGGAAGTCCTCGTGTTGCACCCCTTTTTATGATGGCAAAATCCATTGGAGTGTAAACTCCTCAATTAAGCACGATGAGTACGGTTTGTTCAGTCATCGTATTGCTCTCCAGGATTTTTATGATGAGATCCGTATGGATGCCAATATATTCATTGATCGCGATCTCCCTATCGGGTGCGATCATACCAGCACTAATGCACCGGATCCCATCACAACTCCGCAGTTAAGCGTGATTGGGCGAGAGTAGTACTAGGATGGGTGACCTCCTGGGAAGTCCTCGTGTTGCACCCCTTTTTCGCGGCCGAAATCCGTGCGAGTCCAAACTATGCAGTTAAGCGTGCTTGGGAGAGAGTAGTACTTGGATGGGTGACCTCCTGGGAAGTCCTCGTGTTGCACCCCTTTTTATGATGGCAAAATCCATTGGAGTGTAAACTCCTCAATTAAGCACGATGAGTACGGTTTGTTCAGTCATCGTATTGCTCTCCAGGATTTTTATGATGAGATCCGTATGGATGCCAATATATGCATTGATCGCGATCTCCCTATCGGGTGCGATCATACCAGCACTAATGCACCGGATCCCATCAGAACTCCGCAGTTAAGCGTGCTTAGGCGAGAGTAGTACTAGGATGGGTGACCTCCTAGGAAGTCCTCGTGTTGCACCCCTTTTTCGCGACCGAAATCCGTGCGAGTCCAAACTATGCAATTAAGCGTGCTTGGGCGAGAGTAGTACTTGGATGGGTGACCTCCTGGGAAGTCTTCGTGTTGCACCCCTTTTTCGCGGCCGAAATCCGTGCGAGTCCAAACTATGCAGTTAAGCGTGCTTGGGCGAGAGTAGTACTAGGATGGGTGACCTCCTGGGAAGTCCTCGTGTTGCACCCCTTTTTCGCGGCCGAAATCCGTGCGAGTCCAAACTATGCAATTAAGCGTGCTTGGGCGAGAGTAGTACTTGGATGGGTGACCTCCTGGGAAGTCTTCGTGTTGCACCCCTTTTTCGCGGCCGAAATCCGTGCGAGTCCAAACTATGCAGTTAAGCGTGCTTGGGCGAGAGTAGTACTAGGATGGGTGACCTCCTGGGAAGTCCTCGTGTTGCACCCCTTTTTCGCGGCCGAAATCCGTGAGAGTCCAAACTATGCAGTTAAGCGTGCTTGGGCGAGAGTAGTACTAGGATGGGTGACCTCCTGGGAAGTCCTCGTGTTGCACCCCTTTTTATGATGGCAAAATCCATTGGAGTGTAAACTCCTCAATTAAGCACGATGAGTACGGTTTGTTCAGTCATCGTATTGCTCTCCAGGATTTTTATGATGAGATCCGTATGGATGCCAATATATTCATTGATCGCGATCTCCCTATCGGGTGCGATCATACCAGCACTAATGCACCGGATCCCATCAAAACTCCGCAGTTAAGCGTGCTTGGGCGAGAGTAGTACTAGGATGGGTGACCTCCTGGGAAGTCCTCGTGTTGCACCCCTTTTTCGCGGCCGAAATCCGTGCGAGTCCAAACTATGCAGTTAAGCGTGCTTGGGAGAGAGTAGTACTTGGATGGGTGACCTCCTGGGAAGTCCTCGTGTTGCACCCCTTTTTATGATGGCAAAATTCATTGGAGTGTAAACTCCTCAATTAAGCACGATGAGTACGGTTTGTTCAGTCATCGTATTGCTCTCCAGGATTTTTATGATGAGATCCGTATGGATGCCAATATATGCATTGATCGCGATCTCCCTATCGGGTGCGATCATACCAGCACTAATGCACCGGATCCCATCAGAACTCCGCAGTTAAGCGTGCTTAGGCGAGAGTAGTACTAGGATGGGTGACCTCCTAGGAAGTCCTCGTGTTGCACCCCTTTTTCGCGGCCGAAATCCGTGCGAGTCCAAACTATGCAATTAAGCGTGCTTGGGCGAGAGTAGTACTTGGATGGGTGACCTCCTGGGAAGTCCTCGTGTTGCACCCCTTTTTATGATGGCAAAATTCATTGGAGTGTAAACTCCTCAATTAAGCACGATGAGTACGGTTTGTTCAGTCATCGTATTGCTCTCCAGGATTTTTATGATGAGATCCGTATGGATGCCAATATATGCATTGATCGCGATCTCCCTATCGGGTGCGATCATACCAGCACTAATGCACCGGATCCCATCAGAACTCCGCAGTTAAGCGTGCTTAGGCGAGAGTAGTACTAGGATGGGTGACCTCCTAGGAAGTCCTCGTGTTGCACCCCTTTTTCGCGGCCGAAATCCGTGCGAGTCCAAACTATGCAATTAAGCGTGCTTGGGCGAGAGTAGTACTTGGATGGGTGACCTCCTGGGAAGTCTTCGTGTTGCACCCCTTTTTCGCGGCCGAAATCCGTGCGAGTCCAAACTATGCAATTAAGCGTGCTTGGGCGAGAGTAGTACTAGGATGGGTGACCTCCTGGGAAGTCCTCGTGTTGCACCCCTTTTTCGCGGCCGAAATCCGTGCGAGTCCAAACTATGCAGTTAAGCGTGCTTGGGCGAGAGTAGTACTAGGATGGGTGACCTCCTGGGAAGTCCTCGTGTTGCACCCCTTTTTCGCGGCCGAAATCCGTGAGAGTCCAAACTATGCAGTTAAGCGTGCTTGGGCGAGAGTAGTACTAGGATGGGTGACCTCCTGGGAAGTCCTCGTGTTGCACCCCTTTTATGATGGCAAAATCCATTGGAGTGTAAACTCCTCAATTAAGCACGATGAGTACGGTTTGTTCAGTCATCGTATTGCTCTCCAGGATTTTTATGATGAGATCCGTATGGATGCCAATATATTCATTGATCGCGATCTCCCTATCGGGTGCGATCATACCAGCACTAATGCACCGGATCCCATCAGAACTCCGCAGTTAAGCGTGCTTGGGCGAGAGTAGTACTAGGATGGGTGACCTCATGGGAAGTCCTCGTGTTGCACCCCTTTTTCGCGGCCGAAATCCGTGCGAGTCCAAACTATGCAGTTAAGCGTGCTTGGGAGAGAGTAGTACTTGGATGGGTGACCTCCTGGGAAGTCCTCGTGTTGCACCCCTTTTTATGATGGCAAAATTCATTGGAGTGTAAACTCCTCAATTAAGCACGATGAGTACGGTTTGTTCAGTCATCGTATTGCTCTCCAGGATTTTTATGATGAGATCCGTATGGATGCCAATATATGCATTGATCGCGATCTCCCTATCGGGTGCGATCATACCAGCGCTAATGCACCGGATCCCATTAGAACTCCGCAGTTAAGCGTGCTTGGGCGAGAGTAGTACTAGGATGGGTGACCTCCTGGGAAGTCCTCGTGTTGCACCCCTTTTTCGCGGCCGAAATCCGTGCGAGTCCAAACTATGCAGTTAAGCGTGCTTGGGAGAGAGTAGTACTTGGATGGGTGACCTCCTGGGAAGTCCTCGTGTTGCACCCCTTTTTATGATGGCAAAATCCATTGGAGTGTAAACTCCTCAATTAAGCACGATGAGTACGGTTTGTTCAGTCATCGTATTGCTCTCCAGGATTTTTATGATGAGATCCGTATGGATGCCAATATATGCATTGATCGCGATCTCCCTATCGGGTGCGATCATACCAGCACTAATGCACCGGATCCCATCAGAACTCCGCAGTTAAGCGTGCTTGGGCGAGAGTAGTACTAGGATGGGTGACCTCCTGGGAAGTCCTCGTGTTGCACCCCTTTTTCGCGGCCGAAATCCGTGCGAGTCCAAACTATGCAGTTAAGCGTGCTTGGGAGAGAGTAGTACTTGGATGGGTGACCTCCTGGGAAGTCCTCGTGTTGCACCCCTTTTTATGATGGCAAAATCCATTGGAGTGTAAACTCCTCAATTAAGCACGATGAGTACGGTTTGTTCAGTCATCGTATTGCTCTCCAGGATTTTTATGATGAGATCCGTATGGATGCCAATATATGCATTGATCGCGATCTCCCTATCGGGTGCGATCATACCAGCACTAATGCACCGGATCCCATCAGAACTCCGCAGTTAAGCGTGCTTAGGCGAGAGTAGTACTAGGATGGGTGACCTCCTAGGAAGTCCTCGTGTTGCACCCCTTTTTCGCGGCCGAAATCCGTGCGAGTCCAAACTATGCAATTAAGCGTGCTTGGGCGAGAGTAGTACTTGGATGGGTGACCTCCTGGGAAGTCTTCGTGTTGCACCCCTTTTTCGCGGCCGAAATCCGTGCGAGTCCAAACTATGCAGTTAAGCGTGCTTGGGCGAGAGTAGTACTAGGATGGGTGACCTCCTGGGAAGTCCTCGTGTTGCACCCCTTTTTCGCGGCCGAAATCCGTGCGAGTCCAAACTATGCAATTAAGCGTGCTTGGGCGAGAGTAGTACTTGGATGGGTGACCTCCTGGGAAGTCTTCGTGTTGCACCCCTTTTTCGCGGCCGAAATCCGTGCGAGTCCAAACTATGCAGTTAAGCGTGCTTGGGCGAGAGTAGTACTAGGATGGGTGACCTCCTGGGAAGTCCTCGTGTTGCACCCCTTTTTCGCGGCCGAAATCCGTGAGAGTCCAAACTATGCAGTTAAGCGTGCTTGGGCGAGAGTAGTACTAGGATGGGTGACCTCCTGGGAAGTCATCGTGTTGCACCCCTTTTTCGCGGCCGAAATCCGTGAGAGTCCAAACTATGCAGTTAAGCGTGCTTGGGCGAGAGTAGTACTAGGATGGGTGACCTCCTGGGAAGTCCTCGTGTTGCACCCCTTTTTATGATGGCAAAATCCATTGGAGTGTAAACTCCTCAATTAAGCACGATGAGTACGGTTTGTTCAGTCATCGTATTGCTCTCCAGGATTTTTATGATGAGATCCGTATGGATGCCAATATATTCATTGATCGCGATCTCCCTATCGGGTGCGATCATACCAGCACTAATGCACCGGATCCCATCACAACTCCGCAGTTAAGCGTGCTTGGGCGAGAGTAGTACTAGGATGGGTGACCTCCTGGGAAGTCCTCGTGTTGCACCCCTTTTTCGCGGCCGAAATCCGTGCGAGTCCAAACTATGCAGTTAAGCGTGCTTGGGAGAGAGTAGTACTTGGATGGGTGACCTCCTGGGAAGTCCTCGTGTTGCACCCCTTTTTATGATGGCAAAATTCATTGGAGTGTAAACTCCTCAATTAAGCACGATGAGTACGGTTTGTTCAGTCATCGTATTGCTCTCCAGGATTTTTATGATGAGATCCGTATGGATGCCAATATATGCATTGATCGCGATCTCCCTATCGGGTGCGATCATACCAGCACTAATGCACCGGATCCCATTAGAACTCCGCAGTTAAGCGTGCTTGGGCGAGAGTAGTACTAGGATGGGTGACCTCCTGGGAAGTCCTCGTGTTGCACCCCTTTTTCGCGGCCGAAATCCGTGCGAGTCCAAACTATGCAGTTAAGCGTGCTTGGGAGAGAGTAGTACTTGGATGGGTGACCTCCTGGGAAGTCCTCGTGTTGCACCCCTTTTTATGATGGCAAAATCC
Source organism: Leucaena leucocephala (assembly GCA_037074615.1). Lineage (NCBI taxonomy): Eukaryota > Viridiplantae > Streptophyta > Magnoliopsida > Fabales > Fabaceae > Leucaena > Leucaena leucocephala. Next base: position 21,201,707 of record CM073520.1, read on the forward strand.
ATTGGAGTGTAAACTCCTCAATTAAGCACGATGAGTACGGTTTGTTCAGTCATCGTATTGCTCTCCAGGATTTTTATGATGAGATCCGTATGGATGCCAATATATGCATTGATCGCGATCTCCCTATCGGGTGCGATCATACCAGCACTAATGCACCGGATCCCATCAGAACTCCGCAGTTAAGCGTGCTTGGGCGAGAGTAGTACTAGGATGGGTGACCTCCTGGGAAGTCCTCGTGTTGCACCCCTTTTTCGCGGCCGAAATCCGTGCGAGTCCAAACTATGCAGTTAAGCGTGCTTGGGAGAGAGTAGTACTTGGATGGGTGACCTCCTGGGAAGTCCTCGTGTTGCACCCCTTTTTATGATGGCAAAATCCATTGGAGTGTAAACTCCTCAATTAAGCACGATGAGTACGGTTTGTTCAGTCATCGTATTGCTCTCCAGGATTTTTATGATGAGATCCGTATGGATGCCAATATATGCATTGATCGCGATCTCCCTATCGGGTGCGATCATACCAGCACTAATGCACCGGATCCCATCAGAACTCCGCAGTTAAGCGTGCTTAGGCGAGAGTAGTACTAGGATGGGTGACCTCCTAGGAAGTCCTCGTGTTGCACCCCTTTTTCGCGGCCGAAATCCGTGCGAGTCCAAACTATGCAATTAAGCGTGCTTGGGCGAGAGTAGTACTTGGATGGGTGACCTCCTGGGAAGTCTTCGTGTTGCACCCCTTTTTCGCGGCCGAAATCCGTGCGAGTCCAAACTATGCAGTTAAGCGTGCTTGGGCGAGAGTAGTACTAGGATGGGTGACCTCCTGGGAAGTCCTCGTGTTGCACCCCTTTTTCGCGGCCGAAATCCGTGCGAGTCCAAACTATGCAATTAAGCGTGCTTGGGCGAGAGTAGTACTTGGATGGGTGACCTCCTGGGAAGTCTTCGTGTTGCACCCCTTTTTCGCGGCCGAAATCCGTGCGAGTCCAAACTATGCAGTTAAGCGTGCTTGGGCGAGAGTAGTACTAGGATGGGTGACCTCCTGGGAAGTCCTCGTGTTGCACCCCTTTTTCGCGGCCGAAATCCGTGAGAGTCCAAACTATGCAGTTAAGCGTGCTTGGGCGAGAGTAGTACTAGGATGGGTGACCTCCTGGGAAGTCCTCGTGTTGCACCCCTTTTTATGATGGCAAAATCCATTGGAGTGTAAACTCCTCAATTAAGCACGATGAGTACGGTTTGTTCAGTCATCGTATTGCTCTCCAGGATTTTTATGATGAGATCCGTATGGATGCCAATATATTCATTGATCGCGATCTCCCTATCGGGTGCGATCATACCAGCACTAATGCACCGGATCCCATCAAAACTCCGCAGTTAAGCGTGCTTAGGCGAGAGTAGTACTAGGATGGGTGACCTCCTAGGAAGTCCTCGTGTTGCACCCCTTTTTCGCGGCCGAAATCCGTGCGAGTCCAAACTATGCAATTAAGCGTGCTTGGGCGAGAGTAGTACTTGGATGGGTGACCTCCTGGGAAGTCTTCGTGTTGCACCCCTTTTTCGCGGCCGAAATCCGTGCGAGTCCAAACTATGCAGTTAAGCGTGCTTGGGCGAGAGTAGTACTAGGATGGGTGACCTCCTGGGAAGTCCTCGTGTTGCACCCCTTTTTCGCGGCCGAAATCCGTGCGAGTCCAAACTATGCAATTAAGCGTGCTTGGGCGAGAGTAGTACTTGGATGGGTGACCTCCTGGGAAGTCTTCGTGTTGCACCCCTTTTTCGCGGCCGAAATCCGTGCGAGTCCAAACTATGCAGTTAAGCGTGCTTGGGCGAGAGTAGTACTAGGATGGGTGACCTCCTGGGAAGTCCTCGTGTTGCACCCCTTTTTCGCGGCCGAAATCCGTGAGAGTCCAAACTATGCAGTTAAGCGTGCTTGGGCGAGAGTAGTACTAGGATGGGTGACCTCCTGGGAAGTCCTCGTGTTGCACCCCTTTTTATGATGGCAAAATCCATTGGAGTGTAAACTCCTCAATTAAGCACGATGAGTACGGTTTGTTCAGTCATCGTATTGCTCTCCAGGATTTTTATGATGAGATCCGTATGGATGCCAATATATTCATTGATCGCGATCTCCCTATCGGGTGCGATCATACCAGCACTAATGCACCGGATCCCATCAAAACTCCGCAGTTAAGCGTGCTTGGGCGAGAGTAGTACTAGGATGGGTGACCTCCTGGGAAGTCCTCGTGTTGCACCCCTTTTTCGCGGCCGAAATCCGTGCGAGTCCAAACTATGCAGTTAAGCGTGCTTGGGAGAGAGTAGTACTTGGATGGGTGACCTCCTGGGAAGTCCTCGTGTTGCACCCCTTTTTATGATGGCAAAATTCATTGGAGTGTAAACTCCTCAATTAAGCACGATGAGTACGGTTTGTTCAGTCATCGTATTGCTCTCCAGGATTTTTATGATGAGATCCGTATGGATGCCAATATATGCATTGATCGCGATCTCCCTATCGGGTGCGATCATACCAGCACTAATGCACCGGATCCCATCAGAACTCCGCAGTTAAGCGTGCTTAGGCGAGAGTAGTACTAGGATGGGTGACCTCCTAGGAAGTCCTCGTGTTGCACCCCTTTTTCGCGGCCGAAATCCGTGCGAGTCCAAACTATGCAATTAAGCGTGCTTGGGCGAGAGTAGTACTTGGATGGGTGACCTCCTGGGAAGTCTTCGTGTTGCACCCCTTTTTCGCGGCCGAAATCCGTGCGAGTCCAAACTATGCAGTTAAGCGTGCTTGGGCGAGAGTAGTACTAGGATGGGTGACCTCCTGGGAAGTCCTCGTGTTGCACCCCTTTTTCGCGGCCGAAATCCGTGCGAGTCCAAACTATGCAATTAAGCGTGCTTGGGCGAGAGTAGTACTTGGATGGGTGACCTCCTGGGAAGTCTTCGTGTTGCACCCCTTTTTCGCGGCCGAAATCCGTGCGACTCCAAACTATGCAGTTAAGCGTGCTTGGGCGAGAGTAGTACTAGGATGGGTGACCTCCTGGGAAGTCCTCGTGTTGCACCCCTTTTTCGCGGCCGAAATCCGTGAGAGTCCAAACTATGCAGTTAAGCGTGCTTGGGCGAGAGTAGTACTAGGATGGGTGACCTCCTGGGAAGTCCTCGTGTTGCACCCCTTTTTATGATGGCAAAATCCATTGGAGTGTAAACTCCTCAATTAAGCACGATGAGTACGGTTTGTTCAGTCATCGTATTGCTCTCCAGGATTTTTATGATGAGATCCGTATGGATGCCAATATATTCATTGATCGCGATCTCCCTATCGGGTGCGATCATACCAGCACTAATGCACCGGATCCCATCAAAACTCCGCAGTTAAGCGTGATTAGGCGAGAGTAGTACTAGGATGGGTGACCTCCTAGGAAGTCCTCGTGTTGCACCCCTTTTTCGCGGCCGAAATCCGTGCGAGTCCAAACTATGCAATTAAGCGTGCTTGGGCGAGAGTAGTACTTGGATGGGTGACCTCCTGGGAAGTCCTCGTGTTGCACCCCTTTTTCGCGGCCGAAATCCGTGAGAGTCCAAACTATGCAGTTAAGCGTGCTTGGGCGAGAGTAGTACTAGGATGGGTGACCTCCTGGGAAGTCCTCGTGTTGCACCCCTTTTTATGATGGCAAAATCCATTGGAGTGTAAACTCCTCAATTAAGCACGATGAGTACGGTTTGTTCAGTCATCGTATTGCTCTCCAGGATTTTTATGATGAGATCCGTATGGATGCCAATATATGCATTGATCGCGATCTCCCTATCGGGTGCGATCATACCAGCACTAATGCACCGGATCCCATCAGAACTCCGCAGTCAAGCGTGCTTGGGCGAGAGTAGTACTAGGATGGGTGACCTCCTGGGAAGTCCTCGTGTTGCACCCCTTTTTCGCGGCCGAAATCCGTGCGAGTCCAAACTATGCAATTAAGCGTGCTTGGGCGAGAGTAGTACTTGGATGGGTGACCTCCTGGGAAGTCTTCGTGTTGCACCCCTTTTTCGCGGCCGAAATCCGTGCGAGTCCAAACTATGCAGTTAAGCGTGCTTGGGCGAGAGTAGTACTAGGATGGGTGACCTCCTGGGAAGTCCTCGTGTTGCACCCCTTTTTCGCGGCCGAAATCCGTGAGAGTCCAAACTATGCAGTTAAGCGTGCTTGGGCGAGAGTAGTACTAGGATGGGTGACCTCCTGGGAAGTCCTCGTGTTGCACCCCTTTTTATGATGGCAAAATCCATTGGAGTGTAAACTCCTCAATTAAGCACGATGAGTACGGTTTGTTCAGTCATCGTATTGCTCTCCAGGATTTTTATGATGAGATCCGTATGGATGCCAATATATTCATTGATCGCGATCTCCCTATCGGGTGCGATCATACCAGCACTAATGCACCGGATCCCATCAAAACTCCGCAGTTAAGCGTGCTTGGGCGAGAGTAGTACTAGGATGGGTGACCTCCTGGGAAGTCCTCGTGTTGCACCCCTTTTTCGCGGCCGAAATCCGTGCGAGTCCAAACTATGCAGTTAAGCGTGCTTGGGAGAGAGTAGTACTTGGATGGGTGACCTCCTGGGAAGTCCTCGTGTTGCACCCCTTTTTATGATGGCAAAATTCATTGGAGTGTAAACTCCTCAATTAAGCACGATGAGTACGGTTTGTTCAGTCATCGTATTGCTCTCCAGGATTTTTATGATGAGATCCGTATGGATGCCAATATATGCATTGATCGCGATCTCCCTATCGGGTGCGATCATACCAGCACTAATGCACCGGATCCCATCAGAACTCCGCAGTTAAGCGTGCTTAGGCGAGAGTAGTACTAGGATGGGTGACCTCCTAGGAAGTCCTCGTGTTGCACCCCTTTTTCGCGGCCGAAATCCGTGCGAGTCCAAACTATGCAATTAAGCGTGCTTGGGCGAGAGTAGTACTTGGATGGGTGACCTCCTGGGAAGTCTTCGTGTTGCACCCCTTTTTCGCGGCCGAAATCCGTGCGAGTCCAAACTATGCAGTTAAGCGTGCTTGGGCGAGAGTAGTACTAGGATGGGTGACCTCCTGGGAAGTCCTCGTGTTGCACCCCTTTTTCGCGGCCGAAATCCGTGCGAGTCCAAACTATGCAATTAAGCGTGCTTGGGCGAGAGTAGTACTTGGATGGGTGACCTCCTGGGAAGTCTTCGTGTTGCACCCCTTTTTCGCGGCCGAAATCCGTGCGAGTCCAAACTATGCAGTTAAGCGTGCTTGGGCGAGAGTAGTACTAGGATGGGTGACCTCCTGGGAAGTCCTCGTGTTGCACCCCTTTTTCGCGGCCGAAATCCGTGAGAGTCCAAACTATGCAGTTAAGCGTGCTTGGGCGAGAGTAGTACTAGGATGGGTGACCTCCTGGGAAGTCCTCGTGTTGCACCCCTTTTTATGATGGCAAAATCCATTGGAGTGTAAACTCCTCAATTAAGCACGATGAGTACGGTTTGTTCAGTCATCGTATTGCTCTCCAGGATTTTTATGATGAGATCCGTATGGATGCCAATATATTCATTGATCGCGATCTCCCTATCGGGTGCGATCATACCAGCACTAATGCACCGGATCCCATCAAAACTCCGCAGTTAAGCGTGCTTAGGCGAGAGTAGTACTAGGATGGGTGACCTCCTAGGAAGTCCTCGTGTTGCACCCCTTTTTCACGGCCGAAATCCGTGCGAGTCCAAACTATGCAATTAAGCGTGCTTGGGCGAGAGTAGTACTTGGATGGGTGACCTCCTGGGAAGTCCTCGTGTTGCACCCCTTTTTCGCGGCCGAAATCCGTGAGAGTCCAAACTATGCAGTTAAGCGTGCTTGGGCGAGAGTAGTACTAGGATGGGTGACCTCCTGGGAAGTCCTCGTGTTGCACCCCTTTTTATGATGGCAAAATCCATTGGAGTGTAAACTCCTCAATTAAGCACGATGAGTACGGTTTGTTCAGTCATCGTATTGCTCTCCAGGATTTTTATGATGAGATCCGTATGGATGCCAATATATGCATTGATCGCGATCTCCCTATCGGGTGCGATCATACCAGCACTAATGCACCGGATCCCATCAGAACTCCGCAGTCAAGCGTGCTTGGGCGAGAGTAGTACTAGGATGGGTGACCTCCTGGGAAGTCCTCGTGTTGCACCCCTTTTTCGCGGCCGAAATCCGTGAGAGTCCAAACTATGCAGTTAAGCGTGCTTGGGCGAGAGTAGTACTAGGATGGGTGACCTCCTGGGAAGTCCTCGTGTTGCACCCCTTTTTATGATGGCAAAATCCATTGGAGTGTAAACTCCTCAATTAAGCACGATGAGTACGGTTTGTTCAGTCATCGTATTGCTCTCCAGGATTTTTATGATGAGATCCGTATGGATGCCAATATATGCATTGATCGCGATCTCCCTATCGGGTGCGATCATACCAGCACTAATGCACCGGATCCCATCAGAACTCCGCAGTTAAGCGTGCTTAGGCGAGAGTAGTACTAGGATGGGTGACCTCCTAGTAAGTCCTCGTGTTGCACCCCTTTTTCGCGGCCGAAATCCGTGCGAGTCCAAACTATGCAATTAAGCGTGCTTGGGCGAGAGTAGTACTTGGATGGGTGACCTCCTGGGAAGTCTTCGTGTTGCACCCCTTTTTCGCGGCCGAAATCCGTGCGAGTCCAAACTATGCAATTAAGCGTGCTTGGGCGAGAGTAGTACTTGGATGGGTGACCTCCTGGGAAGTCTTCGTGTTGCACCCCTTTTTCGCGGCCGAAATCCGTGCGAGTCCAAACTATGCAGTTAAGCGTGCTTGGGCGAGAGTAGTACTAGGATGGGTGACCTCCTGGGAAGTCCTCGTGTTGCACCCCTTTTTCGCGGCCGAAATCCGTGAGAGTCCAAACTATGCAGTTAAGCGTGCTTGGGCGAGAGTAGTACTAGGATGGGTGACCTCCTGGGAAGTCCTCGTGTTGCACCCCTTTTTATGATGGCAAAATCCATTGGAGTGTAAACTCCTCAATTAAGCACGATGAGTACGGTTTGTTCAGTCATCGTATTGCTCTCCAGGATTTTTATGATGAGATCCGTATGGATGCCAATATATGCATTGATCGCGATCTCCCTATCGGGTGCGATCATACCAGCACTAATGCACCGGATCCCATCAGAACTCCGCAGTTAAGCGTGCTTAGGCGAGAGTAGTACTAGGATGGGTGACCTCCTAGGAAGTCCTCGTGTTGCACCCCTTTTTCGCGGCCGAAATCCGTGCGAGTCCAAACTATGCAATTAAGCGTGCTTGGGCGAGAGTAGTACTTGGATGGGTGACCTCCTGGGAAGTCTTCGTGTTGCACCCCTTTTTCGCGGCCGAAATCCGTGCGAGTCCAAACTATGCAATTAAGCGTGCTTGGGCGAGAGTAGTACTTGGATGGGTGACCTCCTGGGAAGTCCTCGTGTTGCACCCCTTTTTATGATGGCAAAATCCATTGGAGTGTAAACTCCTCAATTAAGCACGATGAGTACGGTTTGTTCAGTCATCGTATTGCTCTCCAGGATTTTTATGATGAGATCCGTATGGATCCCAATATATGCATTGATCGCGATCTCCCTATCGGGTGCGATCATACCAGCACTAATGCACCGGATCCCATCAGAACTCCGCAGTTAAGCGTGCTTGGGCGAGAGTAGTACTAGGATGGGTGACCTCCTGGGAAGTCCTCGTGTTGCACCCCTTTTTCGCGGCCGAAATCCGTGCGAGTCCAAACTATGCAGTTAAGCGTGCTTGGGAGAGAGTAGTACTTGGATGGGTGACCTCCTGGGAAGTCCTCGTGTTGCACCCCTTTTTATGATGGCAAAATTCATTGGAGTGTAAACTCCTCAATTAAGCACGATGAGTACGGTTTGTTCAGTCATCGTATTGCTCTCCAGGATTTTTATGATGAGATCCGTATGGATGCCAATATATGCATTGATCGCGATCTCCCTATCGGGTGCGATCATACCAGCACTAATGCACCGGATCCCATCAGAACTCCGCAGTTAAGCGCGCTTGGGCGAGAGTAGTACTAGGATGGGTGACCTCCTGGGAAGTCCTCGTGTTGCACCCCTTTTTCGCGGCCGAAATCCGTGCGAGTCCAAACTATGCAGTTAAGCGTGCTTGGGAGAGAGTAGTACTTGGATGGGTGACCTCCTGGGAAGTCCTCGTGTTGCACCCCTTTTTATGATGGCAAAATCCATTGGAGTGTAAACTCCTCAATTAAGCACGATGAGTACGGTTTGTTCAGTCATCGTATTGCTCTCCAGGATTTTTATGATGAGATCCGTATGGATCCCAATATATGCATTGATCGCGATCTCCCTATCGGGTGCGATCATACCAGCACTAATGCACCGGATCCCATCAGAACTCCGCAGGTAAGCGTGCTTGGGCGAGAGTAGTACTAGGATGGGTGACCTCCTGGGAAGTCCTCGTGTTGCACCCCTTTTTCGCAGCCGAAATCCGTGCGAGTCCAAACTATGCAGTTAAGCGTGCTTGGGAGAGAGTAGTACTTGGATGGGTGACCTCCTGGGAAGTCCTCGTGTTGCACCCCTTTTTATGATGGCAAAATCCATTGGAGTGTAAACTCCTCAATTAAGCACGATGAGTACGGTTTGTTCAGTCATCGTATTGCTCTCCAGGATTTTTATGATGAGATCCGTATGGATGCCAATATATGCATTGATCGCGATCTCCCTATCGGATGCGATCATACCAGCACTAATGCACCGGATCCCATCAGAACTCCGCAGTCAAGCGTGCTTGGGCGAGAGTAGTACTAGGATGGGTGACCTCCTAGGAAGTCCTCGTGTTGCACCCCTTTTTCGCGGCCGAAATCCGTGCGAGTCCAAACTATGCAATTAAGCGTGCTTGGGCGAGAGTAGTACTTGGATGGGTGACCTCCTGGGAAGTCTTCGTGTTGCACCCCTTTTTCGCGGCCGAAATCCGTGCGAGTCCAAACTATGCAGTTAAGCGTGCTTGGGCGAGAGTAGTACTAGGATGGGTGACCTCCTGGGAAGTCCTCGTGTTGCACCCCTTTTTCGCGGCCGAAATCCGTGCGAGTCCAAACTATGCAATTAAGCGTGCTTGGGCGAGAGTAGTACTTGGATGGGTGACCTCCTGGGAAGTCTTCGTGTTGCACCCCTTTTTCGCGGCCGAAATCCGTGCGAGTCCAAACTATGCAGTTAAGCGTGCTTGGGCGAGAGTAGTACTAGGATGGGTGACCTCCTGGGAAGTCCTCGTGTTGCACCCCTTTTTCGCGGCCGAAATCCGTGAGAGTCCAAACTATGCAGTTAAGCGTGCTTGGGCGAGAGTAGTACTAGGATGGGTGACCTCCTGGGAAGTCCTCGTGTTGCACCCCTTTTTATGATGGCAAAATCCATTGGAGTGTAAACTCCTCAATTAAGCACGATGAGTACGGTTTGTTCAGTCATCGTATTGCTCTCCAGGATTTTTATGATGAGATCCGTATGGATGCCAATATATTCATTGATCGCGATCTCCCTATCGGGTGCGATCATACCAGCACTAATGCACTGGATCCCATCAAAACTCCGCAGTTAAGCGTGCTTAGGCGAGAGTAGTACTAGGATGGGTGACCTCCTAGGAAGTCCTCGTGTTGCACCCCTTTTTCGCGGCCGAAATCCGTGCGAGTCCAAACTATGCAATTAAGCGTGCTTGGGCGAGAGTAGTACTTGGATGGGTGACCTCCTGGGAAGTCTTCGTGTTGCACCCCTTTTTCGCGGCCGAAATCCGTGCGAGTCCAAACTATGCAGTTAAGCGTGCTTGGGCGAGAGTAGTACTAGGATGGGTGACCTCCTGGGACGTCCTCGTGTTGCACCCCTTTTTCGCGGCCGAAATCCGTGCGAGTCCAAACTATGCAATTAAGCGTGCTTGGGCGAGAGTAGTACTTGGATGGGTGACCTCCTGGGAAGTCTTCGTGTTGCACCCCTTTTTCGCGGCCGAAATCCGTGCGAGTCCAAACTATGCAGTTAAGCGTGCTTGGGCGAGAGTAGTACTAGGATGGGTGACCTCCTGGGAAGTCCTCGTGTTGCACCCCTTTTTCGCGGCCGAAATCCGTGAGAGTCCAAACTATGCAGTTAAGCGTGCTTGGGCGAGAGTAGTACTAGGATGGGTGACCTCCTGGGAAGTCCTCGTGTTGCACCCCTTTTTATGATGGCAAAATCCATTGGAGTGTAAACTCCTCAATTAAGCACGATGAGTACGGTTTGTTCAGTCATCGTATTGCTCTCCAGGATTTTTATGATGAGATCCGTATGGATGCCAATATATTCATTGATCGCGATCTCCCTATCGGGTGCGATCATACCAGCACTAATGCACCGGATCCCATCAAAACTCCGCAGTTAAGCGTGCTTGGGCGAGAGTAGTACTAGGATGGGTGACCTCCTGGGAAGTCCTCGTGTTGCACCCCTTTTTCGCGGCCGAAATCCGTGCGAGTCCAAACTATGCAGTTAAGCGTGCTTGGGAGAGAGTAGTACTTGGATGGGTGACCTCCTGGGAAGTCCTCGTGTTGCACCCCTTTTTATGATGGCAAAATTCATTGGAGTGTAAACTCCTCAATTAAGCACGATGAGTACGGTTTGTTCAGTCATCGTATTGCTCTCCAGGATTTTTATGATGAGATCCGTATGGATGCCAATATATGCATTGATCGCGATCTCCCTATCGGGTGCGATCATACCAGCACTAATGCACCGGATCCCATCAGAACTCCGCAGTTAAGCGTGCTTAGGCGAGAGTAGTACTAGGATGGGTGACCTCCTGGGAAGTCCTCGTGTTGCACCCCTTTTTCGCGGCCGAAATCCGTGAGAGTCCAAACTATGCAGTTAAGCGTGCTTGGGCGAGAGTAGTACTAGGATGGGTGACCTCCTGGGAAGTCCTCGTGTTGCACCCCTTTTTATGATGGCAAAATCCATTGGAGTGTAAACTCCTCAATTAAGCACGATGAGTACGGTTTGTTCAGTCATCGTATTGCTCTCCAGGATTTTTATGATGAGATCCGTATGGATGCCAATATATTCATTGATCGCGATCTCCCTATCGGGTGCGATCATACCAGCACTAATGCACCGGATCCCATCAAAACTCCGCAGTTAAGCGTGCTTAGGCGAGAGTAGTACTAGGATGGGTGACCTCCTAGGAAGTCCTCGTGTTGCACCCCTTTTTCGCGGCCGAAATCCGTGCGAGTCCAAACTATGCAATTAAGCGTGCTTGGGCGAGAGTAGTACTTGGATGGGTGACCTCCTGGGAAGTCTTCGTGTTGCACCCCTTTTTCGCGGCCGAAATCCGTGCGAGTCCAAACTATGCAGTTAAGCGTGCTTGGGCGAGAGTAGTACTAGGATGGGTGACCTCCTGGGACGTCCTCGTGTTGCACCCCTTTTTCGCGGCCGAAATCCGTGCGAGTCCAAACTATGCAATTAAGCGTGCTTGGGCGAGAGTAGTACTTGGATGGGTGACCTCCTGGGAAGTCTTCGTGTTGCACCCCTTTTTCGCGGCCGAAATCCGTGCGAGTCCAAACTATGCAGTTAAGCGTGCTTGGGCGAGAGTAGTACTAGGATGGGTGACCTCCTGGGAAGTCCTCGTGTTGCACCCCTTTTTCGCGGCCGAAATCCGTGAGAGTCCAAACTATGCAGTTAAGCGTGCTTGGGCGAGAGTAGTACTAGGATGGGTGACCTCCTGGGAAGTCCTCGTGTTGCACCCCTTTTTATGATGGCAAAATCCATTGGAGTGTAAACTCCTCAATTAAGCACGATGAGTACGGTTTGTTCAGTCATCGTATTGCTCTCCAGGATTTTTATGATGAGATCCGTATGGATGCCAATATATTCATTGATCGCGATCTCCCTATCGGGTGCGATCATACCAGCACTAATGCACCGGATCCCATCAAAACTCCGCAGTTAAGCGTGCTTAGGCGAGAGTAGTACTAGGATGGGTGACCTCCTAGGAAGTCCTCGTGTTGCACCCCTTTTTCGCGGCCGAAATCCGTGCGAGTCCAAACTATGCAATTAAGCGTGCTTGGGCGAGAGTAGTACTTGGATGGGTGACCTCCTGGGAAGTCTTCGTGTTGCACCCCTTTTTCGCGGCCGAAATCCGTGCGAGTCCAAACTATGCAGTTAAGCGTGCTTGGGCGAGAGTAGTACTAGGATGGGTGACCTCCTGGGAAGTCCTCGTGTTGCACCCCTTTTTCGCGGCCGAAATCCGTGCGAGTCCAAACTATGCAATTAAGCGTGCTTGGGCGAGAGTAGTACTTGGATGGGTGACCTCCTGGGAAGTCTTCGTGTTGCACCCCTTTTTCGCGGCCGAAATCCGTGCGAGTCCAAACTATGCAGTTAAGCGTGCTTGGGCGAGAGTAGTACTAGGATGGGTGACCTCCTGGGAAGTCCTCGTGTTGCACCCCTTTTTCGCGGCCGAAATCCGTGAGAGTCCAAACTATGCAGTTAAGCGTGCTTGGGCGAGAGTAGTACTAGGATGGGTGACCTCCTGGGAAGTCCTCGTGTTGCACCCCTTTTTATGATGGCAAAATCCATTGGAGTGTAAACTCCTCAATTAAGCACGATGAGTACGGTTTGTTCAGTCATCGTATTGCTCTCCAGGATTTTTATGATGAGATCCGTATGGATGCCAATATATTCATTGATCGCGATCTCCCTATCGGGTGCGATCATACCAGCACTAATGCACCGGATCCCATCAAAACTCCGCAGTTAAGCGTGCTTGGGCGAGAGTAGTACTAGGATGGGTGACCTCCTGGGAAGTCCTCGTGTTGCACCCCTTTTTCGCGGCCGAAATCCGTGCGAGTCCAAACTATGCAGTTAAGCGTGCTTGGGAGAGAGTAGTACTTGGATGGGTGACCTCCTGGGAAGTCCTCGTGTTGCACCCCTTTTTATGATGGCAAAATTCATTGGAGTGTAAACTCCTCAATTAAGCACGATGAGTACGGTTTGTTCAGTCATCGTATTGCTCTCCAGGATTTTTATGATGAGATCCGTATGGATGCCAATATATGCATTGATCGCGATCTCCCTATCGGGTGCGATCATACCAGCACTAATGCACCGGATCCCATCAGAACTCCGCAGTTAAGCGTGCTTAGGCGAGAGTAGTACTAGGATGGGTGACCTCCTAGGAAGTCCTCGTGTTGCACCCCTTTTTCGCGGCCGAAATCCGTGCGAGTCCAAACTATGCAATTAAGCGTGCTTGGGCGAGAGTAGTACTTGGATGGGTGACCTCCTGGGAAGTCTTCGTGTTGCACCCCTTTTTCGCGGCCGAAATCCGTGCAAGTCCAAACTATGCAATTAAGCGTGCTTGGGCGAGAGTAGTACTTGGATGGGTGACCTCCTGGGAAGTCTTCGTGTTGCACCCCTTTTTCGCGGCCGAAATCCGTGCGAGTCCAAACTATGCAGTTAAGCGTGCTTGGGCGAGAGTAGTACTAGGATGGGTGACCTCCTGGGAAGTCCTCGTGTTGCACCCCTTTTTCGTGGACGAAATCCGTGAGAGTCCAAACTATGCAGTTAAGCGTGCTTGGGCGAGAGTAGTACTAGGATGGGTGACCTCCTGGGAAGTCCTCGTGTTGCACCCCTTTTTATGATGGCAAAATCCATTGGAGTGTAAACTCCTCAATTAAGCACGATGAGTACGGTTTGTTCAGTCATTGTATTGCTCTCCAGGATTTTTATGATGAGATCCGTATGGATGCCAATATATGCATTGATCGCGATCTCCCTATCGGGTGCGATCATACCAGCACTAATGCACCGGATCCCATCAAAACTCCGCAGTTAAGCGTGCTTAGGCGAGAGTAGTACTAGGATGGGTGACCTCCTAGGAAGTCCTCGTGTTGCACCCCTTTTTCGCGGCCGAAATCCGTGCGAGTCCAAACTATGCAATTAAGCGTGCTTGGGCGAGAGTAGTACTTGGATGGGTGACCTCCTGGGAAGTCTTCGTGTTGCACCCCTTTTTCGCGGCCGAAATCCGTGCGAGTCCAAACTATGCAGTTAAGCGTGCTTGGGCGAGAGTAGTACTAGGATGGGTGACCTCCTGGGAAGTCCTCGTGTTGCACCCCTTTTTCGTGGACGAAATCCGTGAGAGTCCAAACTATGCAGTTAAGCGTGCTTGGGCGAGAGTAGTACTAGGATGGGTGACCTCCTGGGAAGTCCTCGTGTTGCACCCCTTTTTATGATGGCAAAATCCATTGGAGTGTAAACTCCTCAATTAAGCACGATGAGTACGGTTTGTTCAGTCATTGTATTGCTCTCCAGGATTTTTATGATGAGATCCGTATGGATGCCAATATATGCATTGATCGCGATCTCCCTATCGGGTGCGATCATACCAGCACTAATGCACCGGATCCCATCAAAACTCCGCAGTTAAGCGTGCTTAGGCGAGAGTAGTACTAGGATGGGTGACCTCCTAGGAAGTCCTCGTGTTGCACCCCTTTTTCGCGGCCGAAATCCGTGCGAGTCCAAACTATGCAATTAAGCGTGCTTGGGCGAGAGTAGTACTTGGATGGGTGACCTCCTGGGAAGTCTTCGTGTTGCACCCCTTTTTCGCGGCCGAAATCCGTGCGAGTCCAAACTATGCAATTAAGCGTGCTTGGGCGAGAGTAGTACTTGGATGGGTGACCTCCTGGGAAGTCTTCGTGTTGCACCCCTTTTTCGCGGCCGAAATCCGTGCGAGTCCAAACTATGCAGTTAAGCGTGCTTGGGCGAGAGTAGTACTAGGATGGGTGACCTCCTGGGAAGTCCTCGTGTTGCACCCCTTTTTCGCGGCCGAAATCCGTGAGAGTCCAAACTATGCAGTTAAGCGTGCTTGGGCGAGAGTAGTACTAGGATGGGTGACCTCCTGGGAAGTCCTCGTGTTGCACCCCTTTTTATGATGGCAAAATCCATTGGAGTGTAAACTCCTCAATTAAGCACGATGAGTACGGTTTGTTCAGTCATCGTATTGCTCTCCAGGATTTTTATGATGAGATCCGTATGGATGCCAATATATGCATTGATCGCGATCTCCCTATCGGGTGCGATCATACCAGCACTAATGCACCGGATCCCATCAGAACTCCGCAGTTAAGCGTGCTTAGGCGAGAGTAGTACTAGGATGGGTGACCTCCTAGGAAGTCCTCGTGTTGCACCCCTTTTTCGCGGCCGAAATCCGTGCGAGTCCAAACTATGCAATTAAGCGTGCTTGGGCGAGAGTAGTACTTGGATGGGTGACCTCCTGGGAAGTCTTCGTGTTGCACCCCTTTTTCGCGGCCGAAATCCGTGCGAGTCCAAACTATGCAATTAAGCGTGCTTGGGCGAGAGTAGTACTTGGATGGGTGACCTCCTGGGAAGTCCTCGTGTTGCACCCCTTTTTATGATGGCAAAATCCATTGGAGTGTAAACTCCTCAATTAAGCACGATGAGTACGGTTTGTTCAGTCATCGTATTGCTCTCCAGGATTTTTATGATGAGATCCGTATGGATCCCAATATATGCATTGATCGCGATCTCCCTATCGGGTGCGATCATACCAGCACTAATGCACCGGATCCCATCAGAACTCCGCAGTTAAGCGTGCTTGGGCGAGAGTAGTATTAGGATGGGTGACCTCCTGGGAAGTCCTCGTGTTGCACCCCTTTTTCGCGGCCGAAATCCGTGCGAGTCCAAACTATGCAGTTAAGCGTGCTTGGGAGAGAGTAGTACTTGGATGGGTGACCTCCTGGGAAGTCCTCGTGTTGCACCCCTTTTTCGCGGCCGAAATCCGTGCGAGTCCAAACTATGCAGTTAAGCGTGCTTGGGAGAGAGTAGTACTTGGATGGGTGACCTCCTGGGAAGTCCTCGTGTTGCACCCCTTTTTATGATGGCAAAATTCATTGGAGTGTAAACTCCTCAATTAAGCACGATGAGTACGGTTTGTTCAGTCATCGTATTGCTCTCCAGGATTTTTATGATGAGATCCGTATGGATGCCAATATATGCATTGATCGCGATCTCCCTATCGGGTGCGATCATACCAGCACTAATGCACCGGATCCCATCAGAACTCCGCAGTTAAGCGTGCTTAGGCGAGAGTAGTACTAGGATGGGTGACCTCCTAGGAAGTCCTCGTGTTGCACCCCTTTTTCGCGGCCGAAATCCGTGCGAGTCCAAACTATGCAATTAAGCGTGCTTGGGCGAGAGTAGTACTTGGATGGGTGACCTCCTGGGAAGTCTTCGTGTTGCACCCCTTTTTCGCGGCCGAAATCCGTGCAAGTCCAAACTATGCAATTAAGCGTGCTTGGGCGAGAGTAGTACTTGGATGGGTGACCTCCTGGGAAGTCTTCGTGTTGCACCCCTTTTTCGCGGCCGAAATCCGTGCGAGTCCAAACTATGCAGTTAAGCGTGCTTGGGCGAGAGTAGTACTAGGATGGGTGACCTCCTGGGAAGTCCTCGTGTTGCACCCCTTTTTCGTGGACGAAATCCGTGAGAGTCCAAACTATGCAGTTAAGCGTGCTTGGGCGAGAGTAGTACTAGGATGGGTGACCTCCTGGGAAGTCCTCGTGTTGCACCCCTTTTTATGATGGCAAAATCCATTGGAGTGTAAACTCCTCAATTAAGCACGATGAGTACGGTTTGTTCAGTCATTGTATTGCTCTCCAGGATTTTTATGATGAGATCCGTATGGATGCCAATATATGCATTGATCGCGATCTCCCTATCGGGTGCGATCATACCAGCACTAATGCACCGGATCCCATCAAAACTCCGCAGTTAAGCGTGCTTAGGCGAGAGTAGTACTAGGATGGGTGACCTCCTAGGAAGTCCTCGTGTTGCACCCCTTTTTCGCGGCCGAAATCCGTGCGAGTCCAAACTATGCAATTAAGCGTGCTTGGGCGAGAGTAGTACTTGGATGGGTGACCTCCTGGGAAGTCTTCGTGTTGCACCCCTTTTTCGCGGCCGAAATCCGTGCGAGTCCAAACTATGCAATTAAGCGTGCTTGGGCGAGAGTAGTACTTGGATGGGTGACCTCCTGGGAAGTCTTCGTGTTGCACCCCTTTTTCGCGGCCGAAATCCGTGCGAGTCCAAACTATGCAGTTAAGCGTGCTTGGGCGAGAGTAGTACTAGGATGGGTGACCTCCTGGGAAGTCCTCGTGTTGCACCCCTTTTTCGCGGCCGAAATCCGTGAGAGTCCAAACTATGCAGTTAAGCGTGCTTGGGCGAGAGTAGTACTAGGATGGGTGACCTCCTGGGAAGTCCTCGTGTTGCACCCCTTTTTATGATGGCAAAATCCATTGGAGTGTAAACTCCTCAATTAAGCACGATGAGTACGGTTTGTTCAGTCATCGTATTGCTCTCCAGGATTTTTATGATGAGATCCGTATGGATGCCAATATATGCATTGATCGCGATCTCCCTATCGGGTGCGATCATACCAGCACTAATGCACCGGATCCCATCAGAACTCCGCAGTTAAGCGTGCTTAGGCGAGAGTAGTACTAGGATGGGTGACCTCCTAGGAAGTCCTCGTGTTGCACCCCTTTTTCGCGGCCGAAATCCGTGCGAGTCCAAACTATGCAATTAAGCGTGCTTGGGCGAGAGTAGTACTTGGATGGGTGACCTCCTGGGAAGTCGTCGTGTTGCACCCCTTTTTCGCGGCCGAAATCCGTGCGAGTCCAAACTATGCAATTAAGCGTGCTTGGGCGAGAGTAGTACTTGGATGGGTGACCTCCTGGGAAGTCCTCGTGTTGCACCCCTTTTTATGATGGCAAAATCCATTGGAGTGTAAACTCCTCAATTAAGCACGATGAGTACGGTTTGTTCAGTCATCGTATTGCTCTCCAGGATTTTTATGATGAGATCCGTATGGATCCCAATATATGCATTGATCGCGATCTCCCTATCGGGTGCGATCATACCAGCACTAATGCACCGGATCCCATCAGCACTCCGCAGGTAAGCGTGCTTGGGCGAGAGTAGTACTAGGATGGGTGACCTCCTGGGAAGTCCTCGTGTTGCACCCCTTTTTCGCGGCCGAAATCCGTGCGAGTCCAAACTATGCAGTTAAGCGTGCTTGGGAGAGAGTAGTACTTGGATGGGTGACCTCCTGGGAAGTCCTCGTGTTGCACCCCTTTTTATGATGGCAAAATCCATTGGAGTGTAAACTCCTCAATTAAGCACGATGAGTACGGTTTGTTCAGTCATCGTATTGCTCTCCAGGATTTTTATGATGAGATCCGTATGGATGCCAATATATGCATTGATCGCGATCTCCCTATCGGGTGCGATCATACCAGCACTAATGCACCGGATCCCATCAGAACTCCGCAGTCAAGCGTGCTTGGGCGAGAGTAGTACTAGGATGGGTGACCTCCTAGGAAGTCCTCGTGTTGCACCCCTTTTTCGCGGCCGAAATCCGTGCGAGTCCAAACTATGCAATTAAGCGTGCTTGGGCGAGAGTAGTACTTGGATGGGTGACCTCCTGGGAAGTCTTCGTGTTGCACCCCTTTTTCGCGGCCGAAATCCGTGCGAGTCCAAACTATGCAGTTAAGCGTGCTTGGGCGAGAGTAGTACTAGGATGGGTGACCTCCTGGGAAGTCCTCGTGTTGCACCCCTTTTTCGCGGCCGAAATCCGTGCGAGTCCAAACTATGCAATTAAGCGTGCTTGGGCGAGAGTAGTACTTGGATGGGTGACCTCCTGGGAAGTCTTCGTGTTGCACCCCTTTTTCGCGGCCGAAATCCGTGCGAGTCCAAACTATGCAGTTAAGCGTGCTTGGGCGAGAGTAGTACTAGGATGGGTGACCTCCTGGGAAGTCCTCGTGTTGCACCCCTTTTTCGCGGCCGAAATCCGTGAGAGTCCAAACTATGCAGTTAAGCGTGCTTGGGCGAGAGTAGTACTAGGATGGGTGACCTCCTGGGAAGTCCTCGTGTTGCACCCCTTTTTATGATGGCAAAATCCATTGGAGTGTAAACTCCTCAATTAAGCACGATGAGTACGGTTTGTTCAGTCATCGTATTGCTCTCCAGGATTTTTATGATGAGATCCGTATGGATGCCAATATATTCATTGATCGCGATCTCCCTATCGGGTGCGATCATACCAGCACTAATGCACCGGATCCCATCAAAACTCCGCAGTTAAGCGTGCTTGGGCGAGAGTAGTACTAGGATGGGTGACCTCCTGGGAAGTCCTCGTGTTGCACCCCTTTTTCGCGGCCGAAATCCGTGCGAGTCCAAACTATGCAGTTAAGCGTGCTTGGGAGAGAGTAGTACTTGGATGGGTGACCTCCTGGGAAGTCCTCGTGTTGCACCCCTTTTTATGATGGCAAAATTCATTGGAGTGTAAACTCCTCAATTAAGCACGATGAGTACGGTTTGTTCAGTCATCGTATTGCTCTCCAGGATTTTTATGATGAGATCCGTATGGATGCCAATATATGCATTGATCGCGATCTCCCTATCGGGTGCGATCATACCAGCACTAATGCACCGGATCCCATCAGAACTCCGCAGTTAAGCGTGCTTGGGCGAGAGTAGTACTTGGATGGGTGACCTCCTGGGAAGTCTTCGTGTTGCACCCCTTTTTCGCGGCCGAAATCCGTGCGAGTCCAAACTATGCAGTTAAGCGTGCTTGGGCGAGAGTAGTACTAGGATGGGTGACCTCCTGGGAAGTCCTCGTGTTGCACCCCTTTTTCGCGGCCGAAATCCGTGCGAGTCCAAACTATGCAATTAAGCGTGCTTGGGCGAGAGTAGTACTTGGATGGGTGACCTCCTGGGAAGTCTTCGTGTTGCACCCCTTTTTCGCGGCCGAAATCCGTGCGAGTCCAAACTATGCAGTTAAGCGTGCTTGGGCGAGAGTAGTACTAGGATGGGTGACCTCCTGGGAAGTCCTCGTGTTGCACCCCTTTTTCGCGGCCGAAATCCGTGAGAGTCCAAACTATGCAGTTAAGCGTGCTTGGGCGAGAGTAGTACTAGGATGGGTGACCTCCTGGGAAGTCCTCGTGTTGCACCCCTTTTTATGATGGCAAAATCCATTGGAGTGTAAACTCCTCAATTAAGCACGATGAGTACGGTTTGTTCAGTCATCGTATTGCTCTCCAGGATTTTTATGATGAGATCCGTATGGATGCCAATATATTCATTGATCGCGATCTCCCTATCGGGTGCGATCATACCAGCACTAATGCACCG
The DNA here is from genome assembly GCA_037074615.1 of Leucaena leucocephala. NCBI lineage: Eukaryota > Viridiplantae > Streptophyta > Magnoliopsida > Fabales > Fabaceae > Leucaena > Leucaena leucocephala. Next base: position 21,221,902 of record CM073520.1, read on the forward strand.
GATCCCATCAAAACTCCGCAGTTAAGCGTGCTTGGGCGAGAGTAGTACTAGGATGGGTGACCTCCTGGGAAGTCCTCGTGTTGCACCCCTTTTTCGCGGCCGAAATCCGTGCGAGTCCAAACTATGCAGTTAAGCGTGCTTGGGAGAGAGTAGTACTTGGATGGGTGACCTCCTGGGAAGTCCTCGTGTTGCACCCCTTTTTATGATGGCAAAATTCATTGGAGTGTAAACTCCTCAATTAAGCACGATGAGTACGGTTTGTTCAGTCATCGTATTGCTCTCCAGGATTTTTATGATGAGATCCGTATGGATGCCAATATATGCATTGATCGCGATCTCCCTATCGGGTGCGATCATACCAGCACTAATGCACCGGATCCCATCAGAACTCCGCAGTTAAGCGTGCTTGGGCGAGAGTAGTACTTGGATGGGTGACCTCCTGGGAAGTCTTCGTGTTGCACCCCTTTTTCGCGGCCGAAATCCGTGCGAGTCCAAACTATGCAGTTAAGCGTGCTTGGGCGAGAGTAGTACTAGGATGGGTGACCTCCTGGGAAGTCCTCGTGTTGCACCCCTTTTTCGCGGCCGAAATCCGTGCGAGTCCAAACTATGCAATTAAGCGTGCTTGGGCGAGAGTAGTACTTGGATGGGTGACCTCCTGGGAAGTCTTCGTGTTGCACCCCTTTTTCGCGGCCGAAATCCGTGCGAGTCCAAACTATGCAGTTAAGCGTGCTTGGGCGAGAGTAGTACTAGGATGGGTGACCTCCTGGGAAGTCCTCGTGTTGCACCCCTTTTTCGCGGCCGAAATCCGTGAGAGTCCAAACTATGCAGTTAAGCGTGCTTGGGCGAGAGTAGTACTAGGATGGGTGACCTCCTGGGAAGTCCTCGTGTTGCACCCCTTTTTATGATGGCAAAATCCATTGGAGTGTAAACTCCTCAATTAAGCACGATGAGTACGGTTTGTTCAGTCATCGTATTGCTCTCCAGGATTTTTATGATGAGATCCGTATGGATGCCAATATATTCATTGATCGCGATCTCCCTATCGGGTGCGATCATACCAGCACTAATGCACCGGATCCCATCAAAACTCCGCAGTTAAGCGTGCTTGGGCGAGAGTAGTACTAGGATGGGTGACCTCCTGGGAAGTCCTCGTGTTGCACCCCTTTTTCGCGGCCGAAATCCGTGCGAGTCCAAACTATGCAGTTAAGCGTGCTTGGGAGAGAGTAGTACTTGGATGGGTGACCTCCTGGGAAGTCCTCGTGTTGCACCCCTTTTTATGATGGCAAAATTCATTGGAGTGTAAACTCCTCAATTAAGCACGATGAGTACGGTTTGTTCAGTCATCGTATTGCTCTCCAGGATTTTTATGATGAGATCCGTATGGATGCCAATATATGCATTGATCGCGATCTCCCTATCGGGTGCGATCATACCAGCACTAATGCACCGGATCCCATCAGAACTCCGCAGTTAAGCGTGCTTGGGCGAGAGTAGTACTTGGATGGGTGACCTCCTGGGAAGTCTTCGTGTTGCACCCCTTTTTCGCGGCCGAAATCCGTGCGAGTCCAAACTATGCAGTTAAGCGTGCTTGGGCGAGAGTAGTACTAGGATGGGTGACCTCCTGGGAAGTCCTCGTGTTGCACCCCTTTTTCGCGGCCGAAATCCGTGCGAGTCCAAACTATGCAATTAAGCGTGCTTGGGCGAGAGTAGTACTTGGATGGGTGACCTCCTGGGAAGTCTTCGTGTTGCACCCCTTTTTCGCGGCCGAAATCCGTGCGAGTCCAAACTATGCAGTTAAGCGTGCTTGGGCGAGAGTAGTACTAGGATGGGTGACCTTCTGGGAAGTCCTCGTGTTGCACCCCTTTTTCGCGGCCGAAATCCGTGAGAGTCCAAACTATGCAGTTAAGCGTGCTTGGGCGAGAGTAGTACTAGGATGGGTGACCTCCTGGGAAGTCCTCGTGTTGCACCCCTTTTTATGATGGCAAAATCCATTGGAGTGTAAACTCCTCAATTAAGCACGATGAGTACGGTTTGTTCAGTCATCGTATTGCTCTCCAGGATTTTTATGATGAGATCCGTATGGATGCCAATATATTCATTGATCGCGATCTCCCTATCGGGTGCGATCATACCAGCACTAATGCACCGGATCCCATCAAAACTCCGCAGTTAAGCGTGCTTAGGCGAGAGTAGTACTAGGATGGGTGACCTCCTAGGAAGTCCTCGTGTTGCACCCCTTTTTCGCGGCCGAAATCCGTGCGAGTCCAAACTATGCAATTAAGCGTGCTTGGGCGAGAGTAGTACTTGGATGGGTGACCTCCTGGGAAGTCTTCGTGTTGCACCCCTTTTTCACGGCCGAAATCCGTGCGAGTCCAAACTATGCAGTTAAGCGTGCTTGGGCGAGAGTAGTACTAGGATGGGTGACCTCCTGGGAAGTCCTCGTGTTGCACCCCTTTTTCGCGGCCGAAATCCGTGCGAGTCCAAACTATGCAATTAAGCGTGCTTGGGCGAGAGTAGTACTTGGATGGGTGACCTCCTGGGAAGTCTTCGTGTTGCACCCCTTTTTCGCGGCCGAAATCCGTGCGAGTCCAAACTATGCAGTTAAGCGTGCTTGGGCGAGAGTAGTACTAGGATGGGTGACCTCCTGGGAAGTCCTCGTGTTGCACCCCTTTTTCGCGGCCGAAATCCGTGAGAGTCCAAACTATGCAGTTAAGCGTGCTTGGGCGAGAGTAGTACTAGGATGGGTGACCTCCTGGGAAGTCCTCGTGTTGCACCCCTTTTTATGATGGCAAAATCCATTGGAGTGTAAACTCCTCAATTAAGCACGATGAGTACGGTTTGTTCAGTCATCGTATTGCTCTCCAGGATTTTTATGATGAGATCCGTATGGATGCCAATATATTCATTGATCGCGATCTCCCTATCGGGTGCGATCATACCAGCACTAATGCACCGGATCCCATCAAGACTCCGCAGTTAAGCGTGCTTGGGCGAGAGTAGTACTAGGATGGGTGACCTCCTGGGAAGTCCTCGTGTTGCACCCCTTTTTCGCGGCCGAAATCCGTGCGAGTCCAAACTATGCAGTTAAGCGTGCTTGGGAGAGAGTAGTACTTGGATGGGTGACCTCCTGGGAAGTCCTCGTGTTGCACCCCTTTTTATGATGGCAAAATTCATTGGAGTGTAAACTCCTCAATTAAGCACGATGAGTACGGTTTGTTCAGTCATCGTATTGCTCTCCAGGATTTTTATGATGAGATCCGTATGGATGCCAATATATGCATTGATCGCGATCTCCCTATCGGGTGCGATCATACCAGCACTAATGCACCGGATCCCATCAGAACTCCGCAGTTAAGCGTGCTTGGGCGAGAGTAGTACTTGGATGGGTGACCTCCTGGGAAGTCTTCGTGTTGCACCCCTTTTTCGCGGCCGAAATCCGTGCGAGTCCAAACTATGCAGTTAAGCGTGCTTGGGCGAGAGTAGTACTAGGATGGGTGACCTCCTGGGAAGTCCTCGTGTTGCACCCCTTTTTCGCGGCCGAAATCCGTGCGAGTCCAAACTATGCAATTAAGCGTGCTTGGGCGAGAGTAGTACTTGGATGGGTGACCTCCTGGGAAGTCTTCGTGTTGCACCCCTTTTTCGCGGCCGAAATCCGTGCGAGTCCAAACTATGCAGTTAAGCGTGCTTGGGCGAGAGTAGTACTAGGATGGGTGACCTCCTGGGAAGTCCTCGTGTTGCACCCCTTTTTCGCGGCCGAAATCCGTGAGAGTCCAAACTATGCAGTTAAGCGTGCTTGGGCGAGAGTAGTACTAGGATGGGTGACCTCCTGGGAAGTCCTCGTGTTGCACCCCTTTTTATGATGGCAAAATCCATTGGAGTGTAAACTCCTCAATTAAGCACGATGAGTACGGTTTGTTCAGTCATCGTATTGCTCTCCAGGATTTTTATGATGAGATCCGTATGGATGCCAATATATTCATTGATCGCGATCTCCCTATCGGGTGCGATCATACCAGCACTAATGCACCGGATCCCATCAAAACTCCGCAGTTAAGCGTGCTTGGGCGAGAGTAGTACTAGGATGGGTGACCTCCTGGGAAGTCCTCGTGTTGCACCCCTTTTTCGCGGCCGAAATCCGTGCGAGTCCAAACTATGCAGTTAAGCGTGCTTGGGAGAGAGTAGTACTTGGATGGGTGACCTCCTGGGAAGTCCTCGTGTTGCACCCCTTTTTATGATGGCAAAATTCATTGGAGTGTAAACTCCTCAATTAAGCACGATGAGTACGGTTTGTTCAGTCATCGTATTGCTCTCCAGGATTTTTATGATGAGATCCGTATGGATGCCAATATATGCATTGATCGCGATCTCCCTATCGGGTGCGATCATACCAGCACTAATGCACCGGATCCCATCAGCACTCCGCAGGTAAGCGTGCTTGGGCGAGAGTAGTACTAGGATGGGTGACCTCCTGGGAAGTCCTCGTGTTGCACCCCTTTTTCGCGGCCGAAATCCGTGCGAGTCCAAACTATGCAGTTAAGCGTGCTTGGGAGAGAGTAGTACTTGGATGGGTGACCTCCTGGGAAGTCCTCTTGTTGCACCCCTTTTTATGATGGCAAAATCCATTGGAGTGTAAACTCCTCAATTAAGCACGATGAGTACGGTTTGTTCAGTCATCGTATTGCTCTCCAGGATTTTTATGATGAGATCCGTATGGATGCCAATATATGCATTGATCGCGATCTCCCTATCGGGTGCGATCATACCAGCACTAATGCACCGGATCCCATCAGAACTCCGCAGTCAAGCGTGCTTGGGCGAGAGTAGTACTAGGATGGGTGACCTCCTAGGAAGTCCTCGTGTTGCACCCCTTTTTCGCGGCCGAAATCCGTGCGAGTCCAAACTATGCAATTAAGCGTGCTTGGGCGAGAGTAGTACTTGGATGGGTGACCTCCTGGGAAGTCTTCGTGTTGCACCCCTTTTTCGCGGCCGAAATCCGTGCGAGTCCAAACTATGCAGTTAAGCGTGCTTGGGCGAGAGTAGTACTAGGATGGGTGACCTCCTGGGAAGTCCTCGTGTTGCACCCCTTTTTCGCGGCCGAAATCCGTGCGAGTCCAAACTATGCAATTAAGCGTGCTTGGGCGAGAGTAGTACTTGGATGGGTGACCTCCTGGGAAGTCTTCGTGTTGCACCCCTTTTTCGCGGCCGAAATCCGTGCGAGTCCAAACTATGCAGTTAAGCGTGCTTGGGCGAGAGTAGTACTAGGATGGGTGACCTCCTGGGAAGTCCTCGTGTTGCACCCCTTTTTCGCGGCCGAAATCCGTGAGAGTCCAAACTATGCAGTTAAGCGTGCTTGGGCGAGAGTAGTACTAGGATGGGTGACCTCCTGGGAAGTCCTCGTGTTGCACCCCTTTTTATGATGGCAAAATCCATTGGAGTGTAAACTCCTCAATTAAGCACGATGAGTACGGTTTGTTCAGTCATCGTATTGCTCTCCAGGATTTTTATGATGAGATCCGTATGGATGCCAATATATTCATTGATCGCGATCTCCCTATCGGGTGCGATCATACCAGCACTAATGCACCGGATCCCATCAAAACTCCGCAGTTAAGCGTGCTTAGGCGAGAGTAGTACTAGGATGGGTGACCTCCTAGGAAGTCCTCGTGTTGCACCCCTTTTTCGCGGCCGAAATCCGTGCGAGTCCAAACTATGCAATTAAGCGTGCTTGGGCGAGAGTAGTACTTGGATGGGTGACCTCCTGGGAAGTCTTCGTGTTGCACCCCTTTTTCGCGGCCGAAATCCGTGCGAGTCCAAACTATGCAGTTAAGCGTGCTTGGGCGAGAGTAGTACTAGGATGGGTGACCTCCTGGGAAGTCCTCGTGTTGCACCCCTTTTTCGCGGCCGAAATCCGTGCGAGTCCAAACTATGCAATTAAGCGTGCTTGGGCGAGAGTAGTACTTGGATGGGTGACCTCCTGGGAAGTCTTCGTGTTGCACCCCTTTTTCGCGGCCGAAATCCGTGCGAGTCCAAACTATGCAGTTAAGCGTGCTTGGGCGAGAGTAGTACTAGGATGGGTGACCTCCTGGGAAGTCCTCGTGTTGCACCCCTTTTTCGCGGCCGAAATCCGTGAGAGTCCAAACTATGCAGTTAAGCGTGCTTGGGCGAGAGTAGTACTAGGATGGGTGACCTCCTGGGAAGTCCTCGTGTTGCACCCCTTTTTATGATGGCAAAATCCATTGGAGTGTAAACTCCTCAATTAAGCACGATGAGTACGGTTTGTTCAGTCATCGTATTGCTCTCCAGGATTTTTATGATGAGATCCGTATGGATGCCAATATATTCATTGATCGCGATCTCCCTATCGGGTGCGATCATACCAGCACTAATGCACCGGATCCCATCAAAACTCCGCAGTTAAGCGTGCTTGGGCGAGAGTAGTACTAGGATGGGTGACCTCCTGGGAAGTCCTCGTGTTGCACCCCTTTTTCGCGGCCGAAATCCGTGCGAGTCCAAACTATGCAGTTAAGCGTGCTTGGGAGAGAGTAGTACTTGGATGGGTGACCTCCTGGGAAGTCCTCGTGTTGCACCCCTTTTTATGATGGCAAAATTCATTGGAGTGTAAACTCCTCAATTAAGCACGATGAGTACGGTTTGTTCAGTCATCGTATTGCTCTCCAGGATTTTTATGATGAGATCCGTATGGATGCCAATATATGCATTGATCGCGATCTCCCTATCGGGTGCGATCATACCAGCACTAATGCACCGGATCCCATCAGAACTCCGCAGTTAAGCGTGCTTGGGCGAGAGTAGTACTTGGATGGGTGACCTCCTGGGAAGTCTTCGTGTTGCACCCCTTTTTCGCGGCCGAAATCCGTGCGAGTCCAAACTATGCAGTTAAGCGTGCTTGGGCGAGAGTAGTACTAGGATGGGTGACCTCCTGGGAAGTCCTCGTGTTGCACCCCTTTTTCGCGGCCGAAATCCGTGAGAGTCCAAACTATGCAGTTAAGCGTGCTTGGGCGAGAGTAGTACTAGGATGGGTGACCTCCTGGGAAGTCCTCGTGTTGCACCCCTTTTTATGATGGCAAAATCCATTGGAGTGTAAACTCCTCAATTAAGCACGATGAGTACGGTTTGTTCAGTCATCGTATTGCTCTCCAGGATTTTTATGATGAGATCCGTATGGATGCCAATATATTCATTGATCGCGATCTCCCTATCGGGTGCGATCATACCAGCACTAATGCACCGGATCCCATCAAAACTCCGCAGTTAAGCGTGCTTAGGCGAGAGTAGTACTAGGATGGGTGACCTCCTAGGAAGTCCTCGTGTTGCACCCCTTTTTCGCGGCCGAAATCCGTGCGAGTCCAAACTATGCAATTAAGCGTGCTTGGGCGAGAGTAGTACTTGGATGGGTGACCTCCTGGGAAGTCTTCGTGTTGCACCCCTTTTTCGCGGCCGAAATCCGTGCGAGTCCAAACTATGCAGTTAAGCGTGCTTGGGCGAGAGTAGTACTAGGATGGGTGACCTCCTGGGAAGTCCTCGTGTTGCACCCCTTTTTCGCGGCCGAAATCCGTGCGAGTCCAAACTATGCAATTAAGCGTGCTTGGGCGAGAGTAGTACTTGGATGGGTGACCTCCTGGGAAGTCTTCGTGTTGCACCCCTTTTTCGCGGCCGAAATCCGTGCGAGTCCAAACTATGCAGTTAAGCGTGCTTGGGCGAGAGTAGTACTAGGATGGGTGACCTCCTGGGAAGTCCTCGTGTTGCACCCCTTTTTCGCGGCCGAAATCCGTGAGAGTCCAAACTATGCAGTTAAGCGTGCTTGGGCGAGAGTAGTACTAGGATGGGTGACCTCCTGGGAAGTCCTCGTGTTGCACCCCTTTTTATGATGGCAAAATCCATTGGAGTGTAAACTCCTCAATTAAGCACGATGAGTACGGTTTGTTCAGTCATCGTATTGCTCTCCAGGATTTTTATGATGAGATCCGTATGGATGCCAATATATTCATTGATCGCGATCTCCCTATCGGGTGCGATCATACCAGCACTAATGCACCGGATCCCATCAAAACTCCGCAGTTAAGCGTGCTTGGGCGAGAGTAGTACTAGGATGGGTGACCTCCTGGGAAGTCCTCGTGTTGCACCCCTTTTTCGCGGCCGAAATCCGTGCGAGTCCAAACTATGCAGTTAAGCGTGCTTGGGAGAGAGTAGTACTTGGATGGGTGACCTCCTGGGAAGTCCTCGTGTTGCACCCCTTTTTATGATGGCAAAATTCATTGGAGTGTAAACTCCTCAATTAAGCACGATGAGTACGGTTTGTTCAGTCATCGTATTGCTCTCCAGGATTTTTATGATGAGATCCGTATGGATGCCAATATATGCATTGATCGCGATCTCCCTATCGGGTGCGATCATACCAGCACTAATGCACCGGATCCCATCAGAACTCCGCAGTTAAGCGTGCTTGGGCGAGAGTAGTACTTGGATGGGTGACCTCCTGGGAAGTCTTCGTGTTGCACCCCTTTTTCGCGGCCGAAATCCGTGCGAGTCCAAACTATGCAGTTAAGCGTGCTTGGGCGAGAGTAGTACTAGGATGGGTGACCTCCTGGGAAGTCCTCGTGTTGCACCCCTTTTTCGCGGCCGAAATCCGTGCGAGTCCAAACTATGCAATTAAGCGTGCTTGGGCGAGAGTAGTACTTGGATGGGTGACCTCCTGGGAAGTCTTCGTGTTGCACCCCTTTTTCGCGGCCGAAATCCGTGCGAGTCCAAACTATGCAGTTAAGCGTGCTTGGGCGAGAGTAGTACTAGGATGGGTGACCTCCTGGGAAGTCCTCGTGTTGCACCCCTTTTTCGCGGCCGAAATCCGTGAGAGTCCAAACTATGCAGTTAAGCGTGCTTGGGCGAGAGTAGTACTAGGATGGGTGACCTCCTGGGAAGTCCTCGTGTTGCACCCCTTTTTATGATGGCAAAATCCATTGGAGTGTAAACTCCTCAATTAAGCACGATGAGTACGGTTTGTTCAGTCATCGTATTGCTCTCCAGGATTTTTATGATGAGATCCGTATGGATGCCAATATATTCATTGATCGCGATCTCCCTATCGGGTGCGATCATACCAGCACTAATGCACCGGATCCCATCAAAACTCCGCAGTTAAGCGTGCTTGGGCGAGAGTAGTACTAGGATGGGTGACCTCCTGGGAAGTCCTCGTGTTGCACCCCTTTTTCGCGGCCGAAATCCGTGCGAGTCCAAACTATGCAGTTAAGCGTGCTTGGGAGAGAGTAGTACTTGGATGGGTGACCTCCTGGGAAGTCCTCGTGTTGCACCCCTTTTTATGATGGCAAAATTCATTGGAGTGTAAACTCCTCAATTAAGCACGATGAGTACGGTTTGTTCAGTCATCGTATTGCTCTCCAGGATTTTTATGATGAGATCCGTATGGATGCCAATATATGCATTGATCGCGATCTCCCTATCGGGTGCGATCATACCAGCACTAATGCACCGGATCCCATCAGAACTCCGCAGTTAAGCGTGCTTGGGCGAGAGTAGTACTTGGATGGGTGACCTCCTGGGAAGTCTTCGTGTTGCACCCCTTTTTCGCGGCCGAAATCCGTGCGAGTCCAAACTATGCAGTTAAGCGTGCTTGGGCGAGAGTAGTACTAGGATGGGTGACCTCCTGGGAAGTCCTCGTGTTGCACCCCTTTTTCGCGGCCGAAATCCGTGCGAGTCCAAACTATGCAATTAAGCGTGCTTGGGCGAGAGTAGTACTTGGATGGGTGACCTCCTGGGAAGTCTTCGTGTTGCACCCCTTTTTCGCGGCCGAAATCCGTGCGAGTCCAAACTATGCAGTTAAGCGTGCTTGGGCGAGAGTAGTACTAGGATGGGTGACCTCCTGGGAAGTCCTCGTGTTGCACCCCTTTTTCGCGGCCGAAATCCGTGAGAGTCCAAACTATGCAGTTAAGCGTGCTTGGGCGAGAGTAGTACTAGGATGGGTGACCTCCTGGGAAGTCCTCGTGTTGCACCCCTTTTTATGATGGCAAAATCCATTGGAGTGTAAACTCCTCAATTAAGCACGATGAGTACGGTTTGTTCAGTCATCGTATTGCTCTCCAGGATTTTTATGATGAGATCCGTATGGATGCCAATATATTCATTGATCGCGATCTCCCTATCGGGTGCGATCATACCAGCACTAATGCACCGGATCCCATCAAAACTCCGCAGTTAAGCGTGCTTGGGCGAGAGTAGTACTAGGATGGGTGACCTCCTGGGAAGTCCTCGTGTTGCACCCCTTTTTCGCGGCCGAAATCCGTGCGAGTCCAAACTATGCAGTTAAGCGTGCTTGGGAGAGAGTAGTACTTGGATGGGTGACCTCCTGGGAAGTCCTCGTGTTGCACCCCTTTTTATGATGGCAAAATTCATTGGAGTGTAAACTCCTCAATTAAGCACGATGAGTACGGTTTGTTCAGTCATCGTATTGCTCTCCAGGATTTTTATGATGAGATCCGTATGGATGCCAATATATGCATTGATCGCGATCTCCCTATCGGGTGCGATCATACCAGCACTAATGCACCGGATCCCATCAGAACTCCGCAGTTAAGCGTGCTTGGGCGAGAGTAGTACTTGGATGGGTGACCTCCTGGGAAGTCTTCGTGTTGCACCCCTTTTTCGCGGCCGAAATCCGTGCGAGTCCAAACTATGCAGTTAAGCGTGCTTGGGCGAGAGTAGTACTAGGATGGGTGACCTCCTGGGAAGTCCTCGTGTTGCACCCCTTTTTCGCGGCCGAAATCCGTGCGAGTCCAAACTATGCAATTAAGCGTGCTTGGGCGAGAGTAGTACTTGGATGGGTGACCTCCTGGGAAGTCTTCGTGTTGCACCCCTTTTTCGCGGCCGAAATCCGTGCGAGTCCAAACTATGCAGTTAAGCGTGCTTGGGCGAGAGTAGTACTAGGATGGGTGACCTCCTGGGAAGTCCTCGTGTTGCACCCCTTTTTCGCGGCCGAAATCCGTGAGAGTCCAAACTATGCAGTTAAGCGTGCTTGGGCGAGAGTAGTACTAGGATGGGTGACCTCCTGGGAAGTCCTCGTGTTGCACCCCTTTTTATGATGGCAAAATCCATTGGAGTGTAAACTCCTCAATTAAGCACGATGAGTACGGTTTGTTCAGTCATCGTATTGCTCTCCAGGATTTTTATGATGAGATCCGTATGGATGCCAATATATTCATTGATCGCGATCTCCCTATCGGGTGCGATCATACCAGCACTAATGCACCGGATCCCATCAAAACTCCGCAGTTAAGCGTGCTTGGGCGAGAGTAGTACTAGGATGGGTGACCTCCTGGGAAGTCCTCGTGTTGCACCCCTTTTTCGCGGCCGAAATCCGTGCGAGTCCAAACTATGCAGTTAAGCGTGCTTGGGAGAGAGTAGTACTTGGATGGGTGACCTCCTGGGAAGTCCTCGTGTTGCACCCCTTTTTATGATGGCAAAATTCATTGGAGTGTAAACTCCTCAATTAAGCACGATGAGTACGGTTTGTTCAGTCATCGTATTGCTCTCCAGGATTTTTATGATGAGATCCGTATGGATGCCAATATATGCATTGATCGCGATCTCCCTATCGGGTGCGATCATACCAGCACTAATGCACCGGATCCCATCAGAACTCCGCAGTTAAGCGTGCTTAGGCGAGAGTAGTACTAGGATGGGTGACCTCCTAGGAAGTCCTCGTGTTGCACCCCTTTTTCGCGGCCGAAATCCGTGCGAGTCCAAACTATGCAATTAAGCGTGCTTGGGCGAGAGTAGTACTTGGATGGGTGACCTCCTGGGAAGTCTTCGTGTTGCACCCCTTTTTCGCGGCCGAAATCCGTGCGAGTCCAAACTATGCAATTAAGCGTGCTTGGGCGAGAGTAGTACTTGGATGGGTGACCTCCTGGGAAGTCTTCGTGTTGCACCCCTTTTTCGCGGCCGAAATCCGTGCGAGTCCAAACTATGCAGTTAAGCGTGCTTGGGCGAGAGTAGTACTAGGATGGGTGACCTCCTGGGAAGTCCTCGTGTTGCACTCCTTTTTCGCGGCCGAAATCCGTGAGAGTCCAAACTATGCAGTTAAGCGTGCTTGGGCGAGAGTAGTACTAGGATGGGTGACCTCCTGGGAAGTCCTCGTGTTGCACCCCTTTTTATGATGGCAAAATCCATTGGAGTGTAAACTCCTCAATTAAGCACGATGAGTACGGTTTGTTCAGTCATCGTATTGCTCTCCAGGATTTTTATGATGAGATCCGTATGGATGCCAATATATTCATTGATCGCGATCTCCCTATCGGGTGCGATCATACCAGCACTAATGCACCGGATCCCATCAAAACTCCGCAGTTAAGCGTGCTTAGGCGAGAGTAGTACTAGGATGGGTGACCTCCTAGGAAGTCCTCGTGTTGCACCCCTTTTTCGCGGCCGAAATCCGTGCGAGTCCAAACTATGCAATTAAGCGTGCTTGGGCGAGAGTAGTACTTGGATGGGTGACCTCCTGGGAAGTCTTCGTGTTGCACCCCTTTTTCGCGGCCGAAATCCGTGCGAGTCCAAACTATGCAGTTAAGCGTGCTTGGGCGAGAGTAGTACTAGGATGGGTGACCTCCTGGGAAGTCCTCGTGTTGCACCCCTTTTTCGCGGCCGAAATCCGTGCGAGTCCAAACTATGCAATTAAGCGTGCTTGGGCGAGAGTAGTACTTGGATGGGTGACCTCCTGGGAAGTCTTCGTGTTGCACCCCTTTTTCGCGGCCGAAATCCGTGCGAGTCCAAACTATGCAGTTAAGCGTGCTTGGGCGAGAGTAGTACTAGGATGGGTGACCTCCTGGGAAGTCCTCGTGTTGCACCCCTTTTTCGCGGCCGAAATCCGTGAGAGTCCAAACTATGCAGTTAAGCGTGCTTGGGCGAGAGTAGTACTAGGATGGGTGACCTCCTGGGAAGTCCTCGTGTTGCACCCCTTTTTATGATGGCAAAATCCATTGGAGTGTAAACTCCTCAATTAAGCACGATGAGTACGGTTTGTTCAGTCATCGTATTGCTCTCCAGGATTTTTATGATGAGATCCGTATGGATGCCAATATATTCATTGATCGCGATCTCCCTATCGGGTGCGATCATACCAGCACTAATGCACCGGATCCCATCAAAACTCCGCAGTTAAGCGTGCTTGGGCGAGAGTAGTACTAGGATGGGTGACCTCCTGGGAAGTCCTCGTGTTGCACCCCTTTTTCGCGGCCGAAATCCGTGCGAGTCCAAACTATGCAGTTAAGCGTGCTTGGGAGAGAGTAGTACTTGGATGGGTGACCTCCTGGGAAGTCCTCGTGTTGCACCCCTTTTTATGATGGCAAAATTCATTGGAGTGTAAACTCCTCAATTAAGCACGATGAGTACGGTTTGTTCAGTCATCGTATTGCTCTCCAGGATTTTTATGATGAGATCCGTATGGATGCCAATATATGCATTGATCGCGATCTCCCTATCGGGTGCGATCATACCAGCACTAATGCACCGGATCCCATCAGAACTCCGCAGTTAAGCGTGCTTGGGCGAGAGTAGTACTTGGATGGGTGACCTCCTGGGAAGTCTTCGTGTTGCACCCCTTTTTCGCGGCCGAAATCCGTGCGAGTCCAAACTATGCAGTTAAGCGTGCTTGGGCGAGAGTAGTACTAGGATGGGTGACCTCCTGGGAAGTCCTCGTGTTGCACCCCTTTTTCGCGGCCGAAATCCGTGCGAGTCCAAACTATGCAATTAAGCGTGCTTGGGCGAGAGTAGTACTTGGATGGGTGACCTCCTGGGAAGTCTTCGTGTTGCACCCCTTTTTCGCGGCCGAAATCCGTGCGAGTCCAAACTATGCAGTTAAGCGTGCTTGGGCGAGAGTAGTACTAGGATGGGTGACCTCCTGGGAAGTCCTCGTGTTGCACCCCTTTTTCGCGGCCGAAATCCGTGAGAGTCCAAACTATGCAGTTAAGCGTGCTTGGGCGAGAGTAGTACTAGGATGGGTGACCTCCTGGGAAGTCCTCGTGTTGCACCCCTTTTTATGATGGCAAAATCCATTGGAGTGTAAACTCCTCAATTAAGCACGATGAGTACGGTTTGTTCAGTCATCGTATTGCTCTCCAGGATTTTTATGATGAGATCCGTATGGATGCCAATATATTCATTGATCGCGATCTCCCTATCGGGTGCGATCATACCAGCACTAATGCACCGGATCCCATCAAAACTCCGCAGTTAAGCGTGCTTGGGCGAGAGTAGTACTAGGATGGGTGACCTCCTGGGAAGTCCTCGTGTTGCACCCCTTTTTCGCGGCCGAAATCCGTGCGAGTCCAAACTATGCAGTTAAGCGTGCTTGGGAGAGAGTAGTACTTGGATGGGTGACCTCCTGGGAAGTCCTCGTGTTGCACCCCTTTTTATGATGGCAAAATTCATTGGAGTGTAAACTCCTCAATTAAGCACGATGAGTACGGTTTGTTCAGTCATCGTATTGCTCTCCAGGATTTTTATGATGAGATCCGTATGGATGCCAATATATGCATTGATCGCGATCTCCCTATCGGGTGCGATCATACCAGCACTAATGCACCGGATCCCATCAGAACTCCGCAGTTAAGCGTGCTTAGGCGAGAGTAGTACTAGGATGGGTGACCTCCTAGGAAGTCCTCGTGTTGCACCCCTTTTTCGCGGCCGAAATCCGTGCGAGTCCAAACTATGCAATTAAGCGTGCTTGGGCGAGAGTAGTACTTGGATGGGTGACCTCCTGGGAAGTCTTCGTGTTGCACCCCTTTTTCGCGGCCGAAATCCGTGCGAGTCCAAACTATGCAATTAAGCGTGCTTGGGCGAGAGTAGTACTTGGATGGGTGACCTCCTGGGAAGTCTTCGTGTTGCACCCCTTTTTCGCGGCCGAAATCCGTGCGAGTCCAAACTATGCAGTTAAGCGTGCTTGGGCGAGAGTAGTACTAGGATGGGTGACCTCCTGGGAAGTCCTCGTGTTGCACCCCTTTTTCGCGGCCGAAATCCGTGAGAGTCCAAACTATGCAGTTAAGCGTGCTTGGGCGAGAGTAGTACTAGGATGGGTGACCTCCTGGGAAGTCCTCGTGTTGCACCCCTTTTTATGATGGCAAAATCCATTGGAGTGTAAACTCCTCAATTAAGCACGATGAGTACGGTTTGTTCAGTCATCGTATTGCTCTCCAGGATTTTTATGATGAGATCCGTATGGATGCCAATATATTCATTGATCGCGATCTCCCTATCGGGTGCGATCATACCAGCACTAATGCACCGGATCCCATCAAAAGTCCGCAGTTAAGCGTGCTTGGGCGAGAGTAGTACTAGGATGGGTGACCTCCTGGGAAGTCTTCGTGTTGCACCCCTTTTTCGCGGCCGAAATCCGTGCGAATCCAAACTATGCAGTTAAGCGTGCTTGGGAGAGAGTAGTACTTGGATGGGTGACCTCCTGGGAAGTCCTCGTGTTGCACCCCTTTTTATGATGGCAAAATTCATTGGAGTGTAAACTCCTCAATTAAGCACGATGAGTACGGTTTGTTCAGTCATCGTATTGCTCTCCAGGATTTTTATGATGAGATCCGTATGGATGCCAATATATGCATTGATCGCGATCTCCCTATCGGGTGCGATCATACCAGCACTAATGCACCGGATCCCATTAGAACTCCGCAGTTAAGCGTGCTTGGGCGAGAGTAGTACTAGGATGGGTGACCTCCTGGGAAGTCCTCGTGTTGCACCCCTTTTTCGCGGCCGAAATCCGTGCGAGTCCAAACTATGCAGTTAAGCGTGCTTGGGAGAGAGTAGTACTTGGATGGGTGACCTCCTGGGAAGTCCTCGTGTTGCACCCCTTTTTATGATGGCAAAATCCATTGGAGTGTAAACTCCTCAATTAAGCACGATGAGTACGGTTTGTTCAGTCATCGTATTGCTCTCCAGGATTTTTATGATGAGATCCGTATGGATGCCAA
Source organism: Leucaena leucocephala (assembly GCA_037074615.1). Taxonomy (NCBI): domain Eukaryota; kingdom Viridiplantae; phylum Streptophyta; class Magnoliopsida; order Fabales; family Fabaceae; genus Leucaena; species Leucaena leucocephala. Next base: position 21,237,903 of record CM073520.1, read on the forward strand.
TATATGCATTGATCGCGATCTCCCTATCGGGTGCGATCATACCAGCACTAATGCACCGGATCCCATCAGAACTCCGCAGTTAAGCGTGCTTGGGCGAGAGTAGTACTAGGATGGGTGACCTCCTGGGAAGTCCTCGTGTTGCACCCCTTTTTCGCGGCCGAAATCCGTGCGAGTCCAAACTATGCAGTTAAGCGTGCTTGGGAGAGAGTAGTACTTGGATGGGTGACCTCCTGGGAAGTCCTCGTGTTGCACCCCTTTTTATGATGGCAAAATTCATTGGAGTGTAAACTCCTCAATTAAGCACGATGAGTACGGTTTGTTCAGTCATCGTATTGCTCTCCAGGATTTTTATGATGAGATCCGTATGGATGCCAATATATGCATTGATCGCGATCTCCCTATCGGGTGCGATCATACCAGCACTAATGCACCGGATCCCATCAAAACTCCGCAGTTAAGCGTGCTTGGGCGAGAGTAGTACTAGGATGGGTGACCTCCTGGGAAGTCCTCGTGTTGCACCCCTTTTTCGCGGCCGAAATCCGTGCGAATCCAAACTATGCAGTTAAGCGTGCTTGGGAGAGAGTAGTACTTGGATGGGTGACCTCCTGGGAAGTCCTCGTGTTGCACCCCTTTTTATGATGGCAAAATTCATTGGAGTGTAAACTCCTCAATTAAGCACGATGAGTACGGTTTGTTCAGTCATCGTATTGCTCTCCAGGATTTTTATGATGAGATCCGTATGGATGCCAATATATGCATTGATCGCGATCTCCCTATCGGGTGCGATCATACCAGCACTAATGCACCGGATCCCATCAGAACTCCGCAGTTAAGCGTGCTTGGGCGAGAGTAGTACTAGGATGGGTGACCTCCTGGGAAGTCCTCGTGTTGCACCCCTTTTTCGCGGCCGAAATCCGTGCGAGTCCAAACTATGCAGTTAAGCGTGCTTGGGAGAGAGTAGTACTTGGATGGGTGACCTCCTGGGAAGTCCTCGTGTTGCACCCCTTTTTATGATGGCAAAATTCATTGGAGTGTAAACTCCTCAATTAAGCACGATGAGTACGGTTTGTTCAGTCATCGTATTGCTCTCCAGGATTTTTATGATGAGATCCGTATGGATGCCAATATATGCATTGATCGCGATCTCCCTATCGGGTGCGATCATACCAGCACTAATGCACCGGATCCCATCAGAACTCCGCAGTTAAGCGTGCTTAGGCGAGAGTAGTACTAGGATGGGTGACCTCCTAGGAAGTCCTCGTGTTGCACCCCTTTTTCGCGGCCGAAATCCGTGCGAGTCCAAACTATGCAATTAAGCGTGCTTGGGCGAGAGTAGTACTTGGATGGGTGACCTCCTGGGAAGTCTTCGTGTTGCACCCCTTTTTCGCGGCCGAAATCCGTGCGAGTCCAAACTATGCAATTAAGCGTGCTTGGGCGAGAGTAGTACTTGGATGGGTGACCTCCTGGGAAGTCTTCGTGTTGCACCCCTTTTTCGCGGCCGAAATCCGTGCGAGTCCAAACTATGCAGTTAAGCGTGCTTGGGCGAGAGTAGTACTAGGATGGGTGACCTCCTGGGAAGTCCTCGTGTTGCACCCCTTTTTCGCGGCCGAAATCCGTGAGAGTCCAAACTATGCAGTTAAGCGTGCTTGGGCGAGAGTAGTACTAGGATGGGTGACCTCCTGGGAAGTCCTCGTGTTGCACCCCTTTTTATGATGGCAAAATCCATTGGAGTGTAAACTCCTCAATTAAGCACGATGAGTACGGTTTGTTCAGTCATCGTATTGCTCTCCAGGATTTTTATGATGAGATCCGTATGGATGCCAATATATTCATTGATCGCGATCTCCCTATCGGGTGCGATCATACCAGCACTAATGCACCGGATCCCATCAAAACTCCGCAGTTAAGCGTGCTTGGGCGAGAGTAGTACTAGGATGGGTGACCTCCTGGGAAGTCTTCGTGTTGCACCCCTTTTTCGCGGCCGAAATCCGTGCGAATCCAAACTATGCAGTTAAGCGTGCTTGGGAGAGAGTAGTACTTGGATGGGTGACCTCCTGGGAAGTCCTCGTGTTGCACCCCTTTTTATGATGGCAAAATTCATTGGAGTGTAAACTCCTCAATTAAGCACGATGAGTACGGTTTGTTCAGTCATCGTATTGCTCTCCAGGATTTTTATGATGAGATCCGTATGGATGCCAATATATGCATTGATCGCGATCTCCCTATCGGGTGCGATCATACCAGCACTAATGCACCGGATCCCATTAGAACTCCGCAGTTAAGCGTGCTTGGGCGAGAGTAGTACTAGGATGGGTGACCTCCTGGGAAGTCCTCGTGTTGCACCCCTTTTTCGCGGCCGAAATCCGTGCGAGTCCAAACTATGCAGTTAAGCGTGCTTGGGAGAGAGTAGTACTTGGATGGGTGACCTCCTGGGAAGTCCTCGTGTTGCACCCCTTTTTATGATGGCAAAATCCATTGGAGTGTAAACTCCTCAATTAAGCACGATGAGTACGGTTTGTTCAGTCATCGTATTGCTCTCCAGGATTTTTATGATGAGATCCGTATGGATGCCAATATATGCATTGATCGCGATCTCCCTATCGGGTGCGATCATACCAGCACTAATGCACCGGATCCCATCAGAACTCCGCAGTTAAGCGTGCTTGGGCGAGAGTAGTACTAGGATGGGTGACCTCCTGGGAAGTCCTCGTGTTGCACCCCTTTTTCGCGGCCGAAATCCGTGCGAGTCCAAACTATGCAGTTAAGCGTGCTTGGGAGAGAGTAGTACTTGGATGGGTGACCTCCTGGGAAGTCCTCGTGTTGCACCCCTTTTTATGATGGCAAAATTCATTGGAGTGTAAACTCCTCAATTAAGCACGATGAGTACGGTTTGTTCAGTCATCGTATTGCTCTCCAGGATTTTTATGATGAGATCCGTATGGATGCCAATATATGCATTGATCGCGATCTCCCTATCGGGTGCGATCATACCAGCACTAATGCACCGGATCCCATCAAAACTCCGCAGTTAAGCGTGCTTGGGCGAGAGTAGTACTAGGATGGGTGACCTCCTGGGAAGTCCTCGTGTTGCACCCCTTTTTCGCGGCCGAAATCCGTGCGAATCCAAACTATGCAGTTAAGCGTGCTTGGGAGAGAGTAGTACTTGGATGGGTGACCTCCTGGGAAGTCCTCGTGTTGCACCCCTTTTTATGATGGCAAAATTCATTGGAGTGTAAACTCCTCAATTAAGCACGATGAGTACGGTTTGTTCAGTCATCGTATTGCTCTCCAGGATTTTTATGATGAGATCCGTATGGATGCCAATATATGCATTGATCGCGATCTCCCTATCGGGTGCGATCATACCAGCACTAATGCACCGGATCCCATCAGAACTCCGCAGTTAAGCGTGCTTAGGCGAGAGTAGTACTAGGATGGGTGACCTCCTAGGAAGTCCTCGTGTTGCACCCCTTTTTCGCGGCCGAAATCCGTGCGAGTCCAAACTATGCAATTAAGCGTGCTTGGGCGAGAGTAGTACTTGGATGGGTGACCTCCTGGGAAGTCTTCGTGTTGCACCCCTTTTTCGCGGCCGAAATCCGTGCGAGTCCAAACTATGCAATTAAGCGTGCTTGGGCGAGAGTAGTACTTGGATGGGTGACCTCCTGGGAAGTCTTCGTGTTGCACCCCTTTTTCGCGGCCGAAATCCGTGCGAGTCCAAACTATGCAGTTAAGCGTGCTTGGGCGAGAGTAGTACTAGGATGGGTGACCTCCTGGGAAGTCCTCGTGTTGCACCCCTTTTTCGCGGCCGAAATCCGTGAGAGTCCAAACTATGCAGTTAAGCGTGCTTGGGCGAGAGTAGTACTAGGATGGGTGACCTCCTGGGAAGTCCTCGTGTTGCACCCCTTTTTATGATGGCAAAATCCATTGGAGTGTAAACTCCTCAATTAAGCACGATGAGTACGGTTTGTTCAGTCATCGTATTGCTCTCCAGGATTTTTATGATGAGATCCGTATGGATGCCAATATATTCATTGATCGCGATCTCCCTATCGGGTGCGATCATACCAGCACTAATGCACCGGATCCCATCAAAACTCCGCAGTTAAGCGTGCTTGGGCGAGAGTAGTACTAGGATGGGTGACCTCCTGGGAAGTCTTCGTGTTGCACCCCTTTTTCGCGGCCGAAATCCGTGCGAATCCAAACTATGCAGTTAAGCGTGCTTGGGAGAGAGTAGTACTTGGATGGGTGACCTCCTGGGAAGTCCTCGTGTTGCACCCCTTTTTATGATGGCAAAATTCATTGGAGTGTAAACTCCTCAATTAAGCACGATGAGTACGGTTTGTTCAGTCATCGTATTGCTCTCCAGGATTTTTATGATGAGATCCGTATGGATGCCAATATATGCATTGATCGCGATCTCCCTATCGGGTGCGATCATACCAGCACTAATGCACCGGATCCCATTAGAACTCCGCAGTTAAGCGTGCTTGGGCGAGAGTAGTACTAGGATGGGTGACCTCCTGGGAAGTCCTCGTGTTGCACCCCTTTTTCGCGGCCGAAATCCGTGCGAGTCCAAACTATGCAGTTAAGCGTGCTTGGGAGAGAGTAGTACTTGGATGGGTGACCTCCTGGGAAGTCCTCGTGTTGCACCCCTTTTTATGATGGCAAAATCCATTGGAGTGTAAACTCCTCAATTAAGCACGATGAGTACGGTTTGTTCAGTCATCGTATTGCTCTCCAGGATTTTTATGATGAGATCCGTATGGATGCCAATATATGCATTGATCGCGATCTCCCTATCGGGTGCGATCATACCAGCACTAATGCACCGGATCCCATCAGAACTCCGCAGTTAAGCGTGCTTGGGCGAGAGTAGTACTAGGATGGGTGACCTCCTGGGAAGTCCTCGTGTTGCACCCCTTTTTCGCGGCCGAAATCCGTGCGAGTCCAAACTATGCAGTTAAGCGTGCTTGGGAGAGAGTAGTACTTGGATGGGTGACCTCCTGGGAAGTCCTCGTGTTGCACCCCTTTTTATGATGGCAAAATTCATTGGAGTGTAAACTCCTCAATTAAGCACGATGAGTACGGTTTGTTCAGTCATCGTATTGCTCTCCAGGATTTTTATGATGAGATCCGTATGGATGCCAATATATGCATTGATCGCGATCTCCCTATCGGGTGCGATCATACCAGCACTAATGCACCGGATCCCATCAAAACTCCGCAGTTAAGCGTGCTTGGGCGAGAGTAGTACTAGGATGGGTGACCTCCTGGGAAGTCCTCGTGTTGCACCCCTTTTTCGCGGCCGAAATCCGTGCGAATCCAAACTATGCAGTTAAGCGTGCTTGGGAGAGAGTAGTACTTGGATGGGTGACCTCCTGGGAAGTCCTCGTGTTGCACCCCTTTTTATGATGGCAAAATTCATTGGAGTGTAAACTCCTCAATTAAGCACGATGAGTACGGTTTGTTCAGTCATCGTATTGCTCTCCAGGATTTTTATGATGAGATCCGTATGGATGCCAATATATGCATTGATCGCGATCTCCCTATCGGGTGCGATCATACCAGCACTAATGCACCGGATCCCATCAGAACTCCGCAGTTAAGCGTGCTTGGGCGAGAGTAGTACTAGGATGGGTGACCTCCTGGGAAGTCCTCGTGTTGCACCCCTTTTTCGCGGCCGAAATCCGTGCGAGTCCAAACTATGCAGTTAAGCGTGCTTGGGAGAGAGTAGTACTTGGATGGGTGACCTCCTGGGAAGTCCTCGTGTTGCACCCCTTTTTATGATGGCAAAATCCATTGGAGTGTAAACTCCTCAATTAAGCACGATGAGTATGGTTTGTTCAGTCATCGTATTGCTCTCCAGGATTTTTATGATGAGATCCGTATGGATGCCAATATATGCATTGATCGCGATCTCCCTATCGGGTGCGATCATACCAGCACTAATGCACCGGATCCCATCAGAACTCCGCAGTTAAGCGTGCTTGGGCGAGAGTAGTACTAGGATGGGTGACCTCCTGGGAAGTCCTCGTGTTGCACCCCTTTTTCGCGGCCGAAATCCGTGCGAATCCAAACTATGCAGTTAAGCGTGCTTGGGAGAGAGTAGTACTTGGATGGGTGACCTCCTGGGAAGTCCTCGTGTTGCACCCCTTTTTATGATGGCAAAATCCATTGGAGTGTAAACTCCTCAATTAAGCACGATGAGTACGGTTTGTTCAGTCATCGTATTGCTCTCCAGGATTTTTATGATGAGATCCGTATGGATGCCAATATATGCATTGATCGCGATCTCCCTATCGGGTGCGATCATACCAGCACTAATGCACCGGATCCCATCAGAACTCCGCAGTTAAGCGTGCTTAGGCGAGAGTAGTACTAGGATGGGTGACCTCCTAGGAAGTCCTCGTGTTGCACCCCTTTTTCGCGGCCGAAATCCGTGCGAGTCCAAACTATGCAATTAAGCGTGCTTGGGCGAGAGTAGTACTTGGATGGGTGACCTCCTGGGAAGTCTTCGTGTTGCACCCCTTTTTCGCGGCCGAAATCCGTGCGAGTCCAAACTATGCAGTTAAGCGTGCTTGGGCGAGAGTAGTACTAGGATGGGTGACCTCCTGGGAAGTCCTCGTGTTGCACCCCTTTTTCGCGGCCGAAATCCGTGCGAGTCCAAACTATGCAATTAAGCGTGCTTGGGCGAGAGTAGTACTTGGATGGGTGACCTCCTGGGAAGTCTTCGTGTTGCACCCCTTTTTCGCGGCCGAAATCCGTGCGAGTCCAAACTATGCAGTTAAGCGTGCTTGGGCGAGAGTAGTACTAGGATGGGTGACCTCCTGGGAAGTCCTCGTGTTGCACCCCTTTTTCGCGGCCGAAATCCGTGAGAGTCCAAACTATGCAGTTAAGCGTGCTTGGGCGAGAGTAGTACTAGGATGGGTGACCTCCTGGGAAGTCCTCGTGTTGCACCCCTTTTTATGATGGCAAAATCCATTGGAGTGTAAACTCCTCAATTAAGCACGATGAGTACGGTTTGTTCAGTCATCGTATTGCTCTCCAGGATTTTTATGATGAGATCCGTATGGATGCCAATATATTCATTGATCGCGATCTCCCTATCGGGTGCGATCATACCAGCACTAATGCACCGGATCCCATCAAAACTCCGCAGTTAAGCGTGCTTGGGCGAGAGTAGTACTAGGATGGGTGACCTCCTGGGAAGTCCTCGTGTTGCACCCCTTTTTCGCGGCCGAAATCCGTGCGAGTCCAAACTATGCAGTTAAGCGTGCTTGGGAGAGAGTAGTACTTGGATGGGTGACCTCCTGGGAAGTCCTCGTGTTGCACCCCTTTTTATGATGGCAAAATTCATTGGAGTGTAAACTCCTCAATTAAGCACGATGAGTACGGTTTGTTCAGTCATCGTATTGCTCTCCAGGATTTTTATGATGAGATCCGTATGGATGCCAATATATGCATTGATCGCGATCTCCCTATCGGGTGCGATCATACCAGCACTAATGCACCGGATCCCATTAGAACTCCGCAGTTAAGCGTGCTTGGGCGAGAGTAGTACTAGGATGGGTGACCTCCTGGGAAGTCCTCGTGTTGCACCCCTTTTTCGCGGCCGAAATCCGTGCGAATCCAAACTATGCAGTTAAGCGTGCTTGGGAGAGAGTAGTACTTGGATGGGTGACCTCCTGGGAAGTCCTCGTGTTGCACCCCTTTTTATGATGGCAAAATCCATTGGAGTGTAAACTCCTCAATTAAGCACGATGAGTACGGTTTGTTCAGTCATCGTATTGCTCTCCAGGATTTTTATGATGAGATCCGTATGGATGCCAATATATGCATTGATCGCGATCTCCCTATCGGGTGCGATCATACCAGCACTAATGCACCGGATCCCATCAGAACTCCGCAGTTAAGCGTGCTTAGGCGAGAGTAGTACTAGGATGGGTGACCTCCTAGGAAGTCCTCGTGTTGCACCCCTTTTTCGTGGCCGAAATCCGTGCGAGTCCAAACTATGCAATTAAGCGTGCTTGGGCGAGAGTAGTACTTGGATGGGTGACCTCCTGGGAAGTCTTCGTGTTGCACCCCTTTTTCGCGGCCGAAATCCGTGCGAGTCCAAACTATGCAGTTAAGCGTGCTTGGGCGAGAGTAGTACTAGGATGGGTGACCTCCTGGGAAGTCCTCGTGTTGCACCCCTTTTTCGCGGCCGAAATCCGTGCGAGTCCAAACTATGCAATTAAGCGTGCTTGGGCGAGAGTAGTACTTGGATGGGTGACCTCCTGGGAAGTCTTCGTGTTGCACCCCTTTTTCGCGGCCGAAATCCGTGCGAGTCCAAACTATGCAGTTAAGCGTGCTTGGGCGAGAGTAGTACTAGGATGGGTGACCTCCTGGGAAGTCCTCGTGTTGCACCCCTTTTTCGCGGCCGAAATCCGTGAGAGTCCAAACTATGCAGTTAAGCGTGCTTGGGCGAGAGTAGTACTAGGATGGGTGACCTCCTGGGAAGTCCTCGTGTTGCACCCCTTTTTATGATGGCAAAATCCATTGGAGTGTAAACTCCTCAATTAAGCACGATGAGTACGGTTTGTTCAGTCATCGTATTGCTCTCCAGGATTTTTATGATGAGATCCGTATGGATGCCAATATATTCATTGATCGCGATCTCCCTATCGGGTGCGATCATACCAGCACTAATGCACCGGATCCCATCAAAACTCCGCAGTTAAGCGTGCTTGGGCGAGAGTAGTACTAGGATGGGTGACCTCCTGGGAAGTCCTCGTGTTGCACCCCTTTTTCGCGGCCGAAATCCGTGCGAGTCCAAACTATGCAGTTAAGCGTGCTTGGGAGAGAGTAGTACTTGGATGGGTGACCTCCTGGGAAGTCCTCGTGTTGCACCCCTTTTTATGATGGCAAAATTCATTGGAGTGTAAACTCCTCAATTAAGCACGATGAGTACGGTTTGTTCAGTCATCGTATTGCTCTCCAGGATTTTTATGATGAGATCCGTATGGATGCCAATATATGCATTGATCGCGATCTCCCTATCGGGTGCGATCATACCAGCACTAATGCACCGGATCCCATTAGAACTCCGCAGTTAAGCGTGCTTGGGCGAGAGTAGTACTAGGATGGGTGACCTCCTGGGAAGTCCTCGTGTTGCACCCCTTTTTCGCGGCCGAAATCCGTGCGAGTCCAAACTATGCAATTAAGCGTGCTTGGGCGAGAGTAGTACTTGGATGGGTGACCTCCTGGGAAGTCTTCGTGTTGCACCCCTTTTTCGCGGCCGAAATTCGTGCGAGTCCAAACTATGCAGTTAAGCGTGCTTGGGCGAGAGTAGTACTAGGATGGGTGACCTCCTGGGAAGTCCTCGTGTTGCACCCCTTTTTCGCGTCCGAAATCCGTGCGAGTCCAAACTATCCAATTAAGCGTGCTTGGGCGAGAGTAGTACTTGGATGGGTGACCTCCTGGGAAGTCCTCGTGTTGCACCCCTTTTTCGCGGCCGAAATCCGTGCGAGTCCAAACTATGCAGTTAAGCGTGCTTGGGCGAGAGTAGTACTAGGATGGGTGACCTTCTGGGAAGTCCTCGTGTTGCACCCCTTTTTCGCGGCCGAAATCCGTGAGAGTCCAAACTATGCAGTTAAGCGTGCTTGGGCGAGAGTAGTACTAGGATGGGTGACCTCCTGGGAAGTCCTCGTGTTGCACCCCTTTTTATGATGGCAAAATCCATTGGAGTGTAAACTCCTCAATTAAGCACGATGAGTACGGTTTGTTCAGTCATCGTATTGCTCTCCAGGATTTTTATGATGAGATCCGTATGGATGCCAATATATTCATTGATCGCGATCTCCCTATCGGGTGCGATCATACCAGCACTAATGCACCGGATCCCATCAAAACTCCGCAGTTAAGCGTGCTTGGGCGAGAGTAGTACTAGGATGGGTGACCTCCTGGGAAGTCCTCGTGTTGCACCCCTTTTTCGCGGCCGAAATCCGTGCGAGTCCAAACTATGCAGTTAAGCGTGCTTGGGAGAGAGTAGTACTTGGATGGGTGACCTCCTGGGAAGTCCTCGTGTTGCACCCCTTTTTATGATGGCAAAATTCATTGGAGTGTAAACTCCTCAATTAAGCACGATGAGTACGGTTTGTTCAGTCATCGTATTGCTCTCCAGGATTTTTATGATGAGATCCGTATGGATGCCAATATATGCATTGATCGCGATCTCCCTATCGGGTGCGATCATACCAGCACTAATGCACCGGATCCCATTAGAACTCCGCAGTTAAGCGTGCTTGGGCGAGAGTAGTACTAGGATGGGTGACCTCCTGGGAAGTCCTCGTGTTGCACCCCTTTTTCGCGGCCGAAATCCGTGCGAGTCCAAACTATGCAGTTAAGCGTGCTTGGGAGAGAGTAGTACTTGGATGGATGACCTCCTGGGAAGTCCTCGTGTTGCACCCCTTTTTATGATGGCAAAATTCATTGGAGTGTAAACTCCTCAATTAAGCACGATGAGTACGGTTTGTTCAGTCATCGTATTGCTCTCCAGGATTTTTATGATGAGATCCGTATGGATGCCAATATATGCATTGATCGCGATCTCCCTATCGGGTGCGATCATACCAGCACTAATGCACCGGATCCCATTAGAACTCCGCAGTTAAGCGTGCTTGGGCGAGAGTAGTACTAGGATGGGTGACCTCCTGGGAAGTCCTCGTGTTGCACCCCTTTTTCGCGGCCGAAATCCGTGCGAGTCCAAACTATGCAGTTAAGCGTGCTTGGGAGAGAGTAGTACTTGGATGGATGACCTCCTGGGAAGTCCTCGTGTTGCACCCCTTTTTATGATGGCAAAATTCATTGGAGTGTAAACTCCTCAATTAAGCACGATGAGTACGGTTTGTTCAGTCATCGTATTGCTCTCCAGGATTTTTATGATGAGATCCGTATGGATGCCAATATATGCATTGATCGCGATCTCCCTATCGGGTGCGATCATACCAGCACTAATGCACCGGATCCCATTAGAACTCCGCAGTTAAGCGTGCTTGGGCGAGAGTAGTACTAGGATGGGTGACCTCCTGGGAAGTCCTCGTGTTGCACCCCTTTTTCGCGGCCGAAATCCGTGCGAGTCCAAACTATGCAATTAAGCGTGCTTGGGCGAGAGTAGTACTTGGATGGGTGACCTCCTGGGAAGTCTTCGTGTTGCACCCCTTTTTCGCGGCCGAAATTCGTGCGAGTCCAAACTATGCAGTTAAGCGTGCTTGGGCGAGAGTAGTACTAGGATGGGTGACCTCCTGGGAAGTCCTCGTGTTGCACCCCTTTTTCGCGTCCGAAATCCGTGCGAGTCCAAACTATCCAATTAAGCGTGCTTGGGCGAGAGTAGTACTTGGATGGGTGACCTCCTGGGAAGTCCTCGTGTTGCACCCCTTTTTCGCGGCCGAAATCCGTGCGAGTCCAAACTATGCAGTTAAGCGTGCTTGGGCGAGAGTAGTACTAGGATGGGTGACCTCCTGGGAAGTCCTCGTGTTGCACCCCTTTTTCGCGGCCGAAATCCGTGAGAGTCCAAACTATGCAGTTAAGCGTGCTTGGGCGAGAGTAGTACTAGGATGGGTGACCTCCTGGGAAGTCCTCGTGTTGCACCCCTTTTTATGATGGCAAAATCCATTGGAGTGTAAACTCCTCAATTAAGCACGATGAGTACGGTTTGTTCAGTCATCGTATTGCTCTCCAGGATTTTTATGATGAGATCCGTATGGATGCCAATATATTCATTGATCGCGATCTCCCTATCGGGTGCGATCATACCAGCACTAATGCACCGGATCCCATCAAAACTCCGCAGTTAAGCGTGCTTGGGCGAGAGTAGTACTAGGATGGGTGACCTCCTGGGAAGTCCTCGTGTTGCACCCCTTTTTCGCGGCCGAAATCCGTGCGAGTCCAAACTATGCAGTTAAGCGTGCTTGGGAGAGAGTAGTACTTGGATGGGTGACCTCCTGGGAAGTCCTCGTGTTGCACCCCTTTTTATGATGGCAAAATCCATTGGAGTGTAAACTCCTCAATTAAGCACGATGAGTACGGTTTGTTCAGTCATCGTATTGCTCTCCAGGATTTTTATGATGAGATCCGTATGGATGCCAATATATGCATTGATCGCGATCTCCCTATCGGGTGCGATCATACCAGCACTAATGCACCGGATCCCATCAGAACTCCGCAGTTAAGCGTGCTTGGGCGAGAGTAGTACTAGGATGGGTGACCTCCTGGGAAGTCCTCGTGTTGCACCCCTTTTTCGCGGCCGAAATCCGTGCGAGTCCAAACTATGCAGTTAAGCGTGCTTGGGAGAGAGTAGTACTTGGATGGGTGACCTCCTGGGAAGTCCTCGTGTTGCACCCCTTTTTATGATGGCAAAATCCATTGGAGTGTAAACTCCTCAATTAAGCACGATGAGTACGGTTTGTTCAGTCATCGTATTGCTCTCCAGGATTTTTATGATGAGATCCGTATGGATGCCAATATATGCATTGATCGCGATCTCCCTATCGGGTGCGATCATACCAGCACTAATGCACCGGATCCCATCAGAACTCCGCAGTTAAGCGTGCTTGGGCGAGAGTAGTACTAGGATGGGTGACCTCCTGGGAAGTCCTCGTGTTGCACCCCTTTTTCGCGGCCGAAATCCGTGCGAGTCCAAACTATGCAGTTAAGCGTGCTTGGGCGAGAGTAGTACTAGGATGGGTGACCTCCTGGGAAGTCCTCGTGTTGCACCCCTTTTTCGCGGCCGAAATCCGTGAGAGTCCAAACTATGCAGTTAAGCGTGCTTGGGCGAGAGTAGTACTAGGATGGGTGACCTCCTGGGAAGTCCTCGTGTTGCACCCCTTTTTATGATGGCAAAATCCATTGGAGTGTAAACTCCTCAATTAAGCACGATGAGTACGGTTTGTTCAGTCATCGTATTGCTCTCCAGGATTTTTATGATGAGATCCGTATGGATGCCAATATATTCATTGATCGCGATCTCCCTATCGGGTGCGATCATACCAGCACTAATGCACCGGATCCCATCAAAACTCCGCAGTTAAGCGTGCTTGGGCGAGAGTAGTACTAGGATGGGTGACCTCCTGGGAAGTCCTCGTGTTGCACCCCTTTTTCGCGGCCGAAATCCGTGCGAGTCCAAACTATGCAGTTAAGCGTGCTTGGGAGAGAGTAGTACTTGGATGGGTGACCTCCTGGGAAGTCCTCGTGTTGCACCCCTTTTTATGATGGCAAAATCCATTGGAGTGTAAACTCCTCAATTAAGCACGATGAGTACGGTTTGTTCAGTCATCGTATTGCTCTCCAGGATTTTTATGATGAGATCCGTATGGATGCCAATATATGCATTGATCGCGATCTCCCTATCGGGTGCGATCATACCAGCACTAATGCACCGGATCCCATCAGAACTCCGCAGTTAAGCGTGCTTGGGCGAGAGTAGTACTAGGATGGGTGACCTCCTGGGAAGTCCTCGTGTTGCACCCCTTTTTCGCGGCCGAAATCCGTGCGAGTCCAAACTATGCAGTTAAGCGTGCTTGGGAGAGAGTAGTACTTGGATGGGTGACCTCCTGGGAAGTCCTCGTGTTGCACCCCTTTTTATGATGGCAAAATCCATTGGAGTGTAAACTCCTCAATTAAGCACGATGAGTACGGTTTGTTCAGTCATCGTATTGCTCTCCAGGATTTTTATGATGAGATCCGTATGGATGCCAATATATGCATTGATCGCGATCTCCCTATCGGGTGCGATCATACCAGCACTAATGCACCGGATCCCATCAGAACTCCGCAGTTAAGCGTGCTTGGGCGAGAGTAGTACTAGGATGGGTGACCTCCTGGGAAGTCCTCGTGTTGCACCCCTTTTTCGCGGCCGAAATCCGTGCGAGTCCAAACTATGCAGTTAAGCGTGCTTGGGCGAGAGTAGTACTAGGATGGGTGACCTCCTGGGAAGTCCTCGTGTTGCACCCCTTTTTCGCGGCCGAAATCCGTGAGAGTCCAAACTATGCAGTTAAGCGTGCTTGGGCGAGAGTAGTACTAGGATGGGTGACCTCCTGGGAAGTCCTCGTGTTGCACCCCTTTTTCGCGGCCGAAATCCGTGCGAGTCCAAACTATGCAATTAAGCGTGCTTGGGCGAGAGTAGTACTTGGATGGGTGACCTCCTGGGAAGTCTTCGTGTTGCACCCCTTTTTCGCGGCCGAAATCCGTGCGAGTCCAAACTATGCAGTTAAGCGTGCTTGGGCGAGAGTAGTACTAGGATGGGTGACCTCCTGGGAAGTCCTCGTGTTGCACCCCTTTTTCGCGGCCGAAATCCGTGAGAGTCCAAACTATGCAGTTAAGCGTGCTTGGGCGAGAGTAGTACTAGGATGGGTGACCTCCTGGGAAGTCCTCGTGTTGCACCCCTTTTTATGATGGCAAAATCCATTGGAGTGTAAACTCCTCAATTAAGCACGATGAGTACGGTTTGTTCAGTCATCGTATTGCTCTCCAGGATTTTTATGATGAGATCCGTATGGATGCCAATATATTCATTGATCGCGATCTCCCTATCGGGTGCGATCATACCAGCACTAATGCACCGGATCCCATCAAAACTCCGCAGTTAAGCGTGCTTGGGCGAGAGTAGTACTAGGATGGGTGACCTCCTGGGAAGTCCTCGTGTTGCACCCCTTTTTCGCGGCCGAAATCCGTGCGAGTCCAAACTATGCAGTTAAGCGTGCTTGGGAGAGAGTAGTACTTGGATGGGTGACCTCCTGGGAAGTCCTCGTGTTGCACCCCTTTTTATGATGGCAAAATTCATTGGAGTGTAAACTCCTCAATTAAGCACGATGAGTACGGTTTGTTCAGTCATCGTATTGCTCTCCAGGATTTTTATGATGAGATCCGTATGGATGCCAATATATGCATTGATCGCGATCTACCTATCGGGTGCGATCATACCAGCACTAATGCACCGGATCCCATTAGAACTCCGCAGTTAAGCATGCTTGGGCGAGAGTAGTACTAGGATGGGTGACCTCCTGGGAAGTCCTCGTGTTGCACCCCTTTTTCGCGGCCGAAATCCGTGCGAGTCCAAACTATGCAATTAAGCGTGCTTGGGCGAGAGTAGTACTTGGATGGGTGACCTCCTGGGAAGTCTTCGTGTTGCACCCCTTTTTCGCGGCCGAAATTCGTGCGAGTCCAAACTATGCAGTTAAGCGTGCTTGGGCGAGAGTAGTACTAGGATGGGTGACCTCCTGGGAAGTCCTCGTGTTGCACCCCTTTTTCGCGTCCGAAATCCGTGCGAGTCCAAACTATCCAATTAAGCGTGCTTGGGCGAGAGTAGTACTTGGATGGGTGACCTCCTGGGAAGTCCTCGTGTTGCACCCCTTTTTCGCGGCCGAAATCCGTGCGAGTCCAAACTATGCAGTTAAGCGTGCTTGGGCGAGAGTAGTACTAGGATGGGTGACCTCCTGGGAAGTCCTCGTGTTGCACCCCTTTTTCGCGGCCGAAATCCGTGAGAGTCCAAACTATGCAGTTAAGCGTGCTTGGGCGAGAGTAGTACTAGGATGGGTGACCTCCTGGGAAGTCCTCGTGTTGCACCCCTTTTTATGATGGCAAAATCCATTGGAGTGTAAACTCCTCAATTAAGCACGATGAGTACGGTTTGTTCAGTCATCGTATTGCTCTCCAGGATTTTTATGATGAGATCCGTATGGATGCCAATATATTCATTGATCGCGATCTCCCTATCGGGTGCGATCATACCAGCACTAATGCACCGGATCCCATCAAAACTCCGCAGTTAAGCGTGCTTGGGCGAGAGTAGTACTAGGATGGGTGACCTCCTGGGAAGTCCTCGTGTTGCACCCCTTTTTCGCGGCCGAAATCCGTGCGAGTCCAAACTATGCAGTTAAGCGTGCTTGGGAGAGAGTAGTACTTGGATGGGTGACCTCCTGGGAAGTCCTCGTGTTGCACCCCTTTTTATGATGGCAAAATTCATTGGAGTGTAAACTCCTCAATTAAGCACGATGAGTACGGTTTGTTCAGTCATCGTATTGCTCTCCAAGATTTTTATGATGAGATCCGTATGGATGCCAATATATGCATTGATCGCGATCTCCCTATCGGGTGCGATCATACCAGCACTAATGCACCGGATCCCATTAGAACTCCGCAGTTAAGCGTGCTTGGGCGAGAGTAGTACTAGGATGGGTGACCTCCTGGGAAGTCCTCGTGTTGCACCCCTTTTTCGCGGCCGAAATCCGTGCGAGTCCAAACTATGCAGTTAAGCGTGCTTGGGAGAGAGTAGTACTTGGATGGGTGACCTCCTGGGAAGTCCTCGTGTTGCACCCCTTTTTATGATGGCAAAATTCATTGGAGTGTAAACTCCTCAATTAAGCACGATGAGTACGGTTTGTTCAGTCATCGTATTGCTCTCCAGGATTTTTATGATGAGATCCGTATGGATGCCAATATATGCATTGATCGCGATCTCCCTATCGGGTGCGATCATACCAGCACTAATGCACCGGATCCCATTAGAACTCCGCAGTTAAGCGTGCTTGGGCGAGAGTAGTACTAGGATGGGTGACCTCCTGGGAAGTCCTCGTGTTGCACCCCTTTTTCGCGTCCGAAATCCGTGCGAGTCCAAACTATCCAATTAAGCGTGCTTGGGCGAGAGTAGTACTTGGATGGGTGACCTCCTGGGAAGTCCTCGTGTTGCACCCCTTTTTCGCGGCCGAAATCCGTGCGAGTCCAAACTATGCAGTTAAGCGTGCTTGGGCGAGAGTAGTACTAGGATGGGTGACCTCCTGGGAAGTCCTCGTGTTGCACCCCTTTTTCGCGGCCGAAATCCGTGAGAGTCCAAACTATGCAGTTAAGCGTGCTTGGGCGAGAGTAGTACTAGGATGGGTGACCTCCTGGGAAGTCCTCGTGTTGCACCCCTTTTTATGATGGCAAAATCCATTGGAGTGTAAACTCCTCAATTAAGCACGATGAGTACGGTTTGTTCAGTCATCGTATTGCTCTCCAGGATTTTTATGATGAGATCCGTATGGATGCCAATATATGCATTGATCGCGATCTCCCTATCGGGTGCGATCATACCAGCACTAATGCACCGGATCCCATTAGAACTCCGCAGTTAAGCGTGCTTGGGCGAGAGTAGTACTAGGATGGGTGACCTCCTGGGAAGTCCTCGTGTTGCACCCCTTTTTCGCGGCCGAAATCCGTGCGAGTCCAAACTATGCAATTAAGCGTGCTTGGGCGAGAGTAGTACTTGGATGGGTGACCTCCTGGGAAGTCTTCGTGTTGCACCCCTTTTTCGCGGCCGAAATTCGTGCGAGTCCAAACTATGCAGTTAAGCGTGCTTGGGCGAGAGTAGTACTAGGATGGGTGACCTCCTGGGAAGTCCTCGTGTTGCACCCCTTTTTCGCGGCCGAAATCCGTGCGAGTCCAAACTATGCAATTAAGCGTGCTTGGGCGAGAGTAGTACTTGGATGGGTGACCTCCTGGGAAGTCCTCGTGTTGCACCCCTTTTTCGCGGCCGAAATCCGTGCGAGTCCAAACTATGCAGTTAAGCGTGCTTGGGCGAGAGTAGTACTAGGATGGGTGACCTCCTGGGAAGTCCTCGTGTTGCACCCCTTTTTCGCGGCCGAAATCCGTGAGAGTCCAAACTATGCAGTTAAGCGTGCTTGGGCGAGAGTAGTACTAGGATGGGTGACCTCCTGGGAAGTCCTCGTGTTGCACCCCTTTTTATGATGGCAAAATCCATTGGAGTGTAAACTCCTCAATTAAGCACGATGAGTACGGTTTGTTCAGTCATCGTATTGCTCTCCAGGATTTTTATGATGAGATCCGTATGGATGCCAATATATGCATTGATCGCGATCTCCCTATCGGGTGCGATCATACCAGCACTAATGCACCGGATCCCATCAAAACTCCGCAGTTAAGCGTGCTTGGGCGAGAGTAGTACTAGGATGGGTGACCTCCTGGGAAGTCCTCGTGTTGCACCCCTTTTTCGCGGCCGAAATCCGTGCGAGTCCAAACTATGCAGTTAAGCGTGCTTGGGAGAGAGTAGTACTTGGATGGGTGACCTCCTGGGAAGTCCTCGTGTTGCACCCCTTTTTATGATGGCAAAATTCATTGGAGTGTAAACTCCTCAATTAAGCACGATGAGTACGGTTTGTTCAGTCATCGTATTGCTCTCCAGGATTTTTATGATGAGATCCGTATGGATGCCAATATATGCATTGATCGCGATCTCCCTATCGGGTGCGATCATACCAGCACTAATGCACCGGATCCCATTAGAACTCCGCAGTTAAGCGTGCTTGGGCGAGAGTAGTACTAGGATGGGTGACCTCCTGGGAAGTCCTCGTGTTGCACCCTTTTTTCGCGGCCGAAATCCGTGCGAGTCCAAACTATGCAGTTAAGCGTGCTTGGGAGAGAGTAGTACTTGGATGGGTGACCTCCTGGGAAGTCCTCGTGTTGCACCCCTTTTTATGATGGCAAAATTCATTGGAGTGTAAACTCCTCAATTAAGCACGATGAGTACGGTTTGTTCAGTCATCGTATTGCTCTCCAGGATTTTTATGATGAGATCCGTATGGATGCCAATATATGCATTGATCGCGATCTCCCTATCGGGTGCGATCATACCAGCACTAATGCACCGGATCCCATTAGAACTCCGCAGTTAAGCGTGCTTGGGCGAGAGTAGTACTAGGATGGGTGACCTCCTGGGAAGTCCTCGTGTTGCACCCCTTTTTCGCGGCCGAAATCCGTGCGAGTCCAAACTATGCAATTAAGCGTGCTTGGGCGAGAGTAGTACTTGGATGGGTGACCTCCTGGGAAGTCTTCGTGTTGCACCCCTTTTTCGCGGCCGAAATCCGTGAGAGTCCAAACTATGCAGTTAAGCGTGCTTGGGCGAGAGTAGTACTTGGATGGGTGACCTCCTGGGAAGTCCTCGTGTTGCACCCCTTTTTCGCGGCCGAAATCCGTGCGAGTCCAAACTATGCAGTTAAGCGTGCTTGGGCGAGAGTAGTACTAGGATGGGTGACCTCCTGGGAAGTCCTCGTGTTGCACCCCTTTTTCGCGGCCGAAATTCGTGCGAGTCCAAACTATGCAGTTAAGCGTGCTTGGGCGAGAGTAGTACTAGGATGGGTGACCTCCTGGGAAGTCCTCGTGTTGCACCCCTTTTTCGCGTCCGAAATCCGTGCGAGTCCAAACTATCCAATTAAGCGTGCTTGGGCGAGAGTAGTACTTGGATGGGTGACCTCCTGGGAAGTCCTCGTGTTGCACCCCTTTTTCGCGGCCGAAATCCGTGCGAGTCCAAACTATGCAGTTAAGCGTGCTTGGGCGAGAGTAGTACTAGGATGGGTGACCTCCTGGGAAGTCCTCGTGTTGCACCCCTTTTTCGCGGCCGAAATCCGTGAGAGTCCAAACTATGCAGTTAAGCGTGCTTGGGCGAGAGTAGTACTAGGATGGGTGACCTCCTGGGAAGTCCTCGTGTTGCACCCCTTTTTATGATGGCAAAATCCATTGGAGTGTAAACTCCTCAATTAAGCACGATGAGTACGGTTTGTTCAGTCATCGTATTGCTCTCCAGGATTTTTATGATGAGATCCGTATGGATGCCAATATATTCATTGATCGCGATCTCCCTATCGGGTGCGATCATACCAGCACTAATGCACCGGATCCCATCAAAACTCCGCAGTTAAGCGTGCTTGGGCGAGAGTAGTACTAGGATGGGTGACCTCCTGGGAAGTCCTCGTGTTGCACCCCTTTTTCGCGGCCGAAATCCGTGCGAGTCCAAACTATGCAGTTAAGCGTGCTTGGGAGAGAGTAGTACTTGGATGGGTGACCTCCTGGGAAGTCCTCGTGTTGCACCCCTTTTTATGATGGCAAAATTCATTGGAGTGTAAACTCCTCAATTAAGCACGATGAGTACGGTTTGTTCAGTCATCGTATTGCTCTCCAGGATTTTTATGATGAGATCCGTATGGATGCCAATATATGCATTGATCGCGATCTCCCTATCGGGTGCGATCATACCAGCACTAATGCACCGGATCCCATTAGAACTCCGCAGTTAAGCGTGCTTGGGCGAGAGTAGTACTAGGATGGGTGACCTCCTGGGAAGTCCTCGTGTTGCACCCCTTTTTCGCGGCCGAAATCCGTGCGAGTCCAAACTATGCAGTTAAGCGTGCTTGGGAGAGAGTAGTACTTGGATGGGTGACCTCCTGGGAAGTCCTCGTGTTGCACCCCTTTTTATGATGGCAAAATTCATTGGAGTGTAAACTCCTCAATTAAGCACGATGAGTACGGTTTGTTCAGTCATCGTATTGCTCTCCAGGATTTTTATGATGAGATCCGTATGGATGCCAATATATGCATTGATCGCGATCTCCCTATCGGGTGCGATCATACCAGCACTAATGCACCGGATCCCATTAGAACTCCGCAGTTAAGCGTGCTTGGGCGAGAGTAGTACTAGGATGGGTGACCTCCTGGGAAGTCCTCGTGTTGCACCCCTTTTTCGCGGCCGAAATCCGTGCGAGTCCAAACTATGCAATTAAGCGTGCTTGGGCGAGAGTAGTACTTGGATGGGTGACCTCCTGGGAAGTCTTCGTGTTGCACCCCTTTTTCGCGGCCGAAATTCGTGCGAGTCCAAACTATGCAGTTAAGCGTGCTTGGGCGAGAGTAGTACTAGGATGGGTGACCTCCTGGGAAGTCCTCGTGTTGCACCCCTTTTTCGCGTCCGAAATCCGAGCGAGTCCAAACTATCCAATTAAGCGTGCTTGGGCGAGAGTAGTACTTGGATGGGTGACCTCCTGGGAAGTCCTCGTGTTGCACCCCTTTTTCGCGGCCGAAATCCGTGCGAGTCCAAACTATGCAGTTAAGCGTGCTTGGGCGAGAGTAGTACTAGGATGGGTGACCTCCTGGGAAGTCCTCGTGTTGCACCCCTTTTTCGCGGCCGAAATCCGTGAGAGTCCAAACTATGCAGTTAAGCGTGCTTGGGCGAGAGTAGTACTAGGATGGGTGACCTCCTGGGAAGTCCTCGTGTTGCACCCCTTTTTATGATGGCAAAATCCATTGGAGTGTAAACTCCTCAATTAAGCACGATGAGTACGGTTTGTTCAGTCATCGTATTGCTCTCCAGGATTTTTATGATGAGATCCGTATGGATGCCAATATATGCATTGATCGCGATCTCCCTATCGGGTGCGATCATACCAGCACTAATGCACCGGATCCCATTAGAACTCCGCAGTTAAGCGTGCTTGGGCGAGAGTAGTACTAGGATGGGTGACCTCCTGGGAAGTCCTCGTGTTGCACCCCTTTTTCGCGGCCGAAATCCGTGCGAGTCCAAACTATGCAGTTAAGCGTGCTTGGGAGAGAGTAGTACTTGGATGGGTGACCTCCTGGGAAGTCCTCGTGTTGCACCCCTTTTTATGATGGCAAAATTCATTGGAGTGTAAACTCCTCAATTAAGCACGATGAGTACGGTTTGTTCAGTCATCGTATTGCTCTCCAGGATTTTTATGATGAGATCCGTATGGATGCCAATATATGCATTGATCGCGATCTCCCTATCGGGTGCGATCATACCAGCACTAATGCACCGGATCCCATTAGAACTCCGCAGTTAAGCGTGCTTGGGCGAGAGTAGTACTAGGATGGGTGACCTCCTGGGAAGTCCTCGTGTTGCACCCCTTTTTCGCGGCCGAAATCCGTGCGAGTCCAAACTATGCAATTAAGCGTGCTTGGGCGAGAGTAGTACTTGGATGGGTGACCTCCTGGGAAGTCTTCGTGTTGCACCCCTTTTTCGCGGCCGAAATTCGTGCGAGTCCAAACTATGCAGTTAAGCGTGCTTGGGCGAGAGTAGTACTAGGATGGGTGACCTCCTGGGAAGTCCTCGTGTTGCACCCCTTTTTCGCGTCCGAAATCCGAGCGAGTCCAAACTATCCAATTAAGCGTGCTTGGGCGAGAGTAGTACTTGGATGGGTGACCTCCTGGGAAGTCCTCGTGTTGCACCCCTTTTTCGCGGCCGAAATCCGTGCGAGTCCAAACTATGCAGTTAAGCGTGCTTGGGCGAGAGTAGTACTAGGATGGGTGACCTCCTGGGAAGTCCTCGTGTTGCACCCCTTTTTCGCGGCCGAAATCCGTGCGAGTCCAAACTATGCAGTTAAGCGTGCTTGGGAGAGAGTAGTACTTGGATGGGTGACCTCCTGGGAAGTCCTCGTGTTGCACCCCTTTTTATGATGGCAAAATCCATTGGAGTGTAAACTCCTCAATTAAGCACGATGAGTACGGTTTGTTCAGTCATCGTATTGCTCTCCAGGATTTTTATGATGAGATCCGTATGGATGCCAATATATGCATTGATCGCGATCTCCCTATCGGGTGCGATCATACCAGCACTAATGCACCGGATCCCATCAGAACTCCGCAGTTAAGCGTGCTTAGGCGAGAGTAGTACTAGGATGGGTGACCTCCTAGGAAGTCCTCGTGTTGCACCCCTTTTTCGCGGCCGAAATCCGTGCGAGTCCAAACTATGCAGTTAAGCGTGCTTGGGCGAGAGTAGTACTAGGATGGGTGACCTCCTGGGAAGTCCTCGTGTTGCACCCCTTTTTCGCGGCCGAAATCCGTGAGAGTCCAAACTATGCAGTTAAGCGTGCTTGGGCGAGAGTAGTACTAGGATGGGTGACCTCCTGGGAAGTCCTCGTGTTGCACCCCTTTTTATGATGGCAAAATCCATTGGAGTGTAAACTCCTCAATTAAGCACGATGAGTACGGTTTGTTCAGTCATCGTATTGCTCTCCAGGATTTTTATGATGAGATCCGTATGGATGCCAATATATTCATTGATCGCGATCTCCCTATCGGGTGCGATCATACCAGCACTAATGCACCGGATCCCATCAAAACTCCGCAGTTAAGCGTGCTTGGGCGAGAGTAGTACTAGGATGGGTGACCTCCTGGGAAGTCCTCGTGTTGCACCCCTTTTTCGCGGCCGAAATCCGTGCGAGTCCAAACTATGCAGTTAAGCGTGCTTGGGAGAGAGTAGTACTTGGATGGGTGACCTCCTGGGAAGTCCTCGTGTTGCACCCCTTTTTATGATGGCAAAATCCATTGGAGTGTAAACTCCTCAATTAAGCACGATGAGTACGGTTTGTTCAGTCATCATATTGCTCTCCAGGATTTTTATGATGAGATCCGTATGGATGCCAATATATGCATTGATCGCGATCTCCCTATCGGGTGCGATCATACCAGCACTAATGCACCGGATCCCATCAGAACTCCGCAGTTAAGCGCGCTTGGGCGAGAGTAGTACTAGGATGGGTGACCTCCTGGGAAGTCCTCGTGTTGCACCCCTTTTTCGCGGCCGAAATCCGTGCGAGTCCAAACTATGCAGTTAAGCGTGCTTGGGAGAGAGTAGTACTTGGATGGGTGACCTCCTGGGAAGTCCTCGTGTTGCACCCCTTTTTATGATGGCAAAATCCATTGGAGTGTAAACTCCTCAATTAAGCACGATGAGTACGGTTTGTTCAGTCATCGTATTGCTCTCCAGGATTTTTATGATGAGATCCGTATGGATGCCAATATATGCATTGATCGCGATCTCCCTATCGGGTGCGATCATACCAGCACTAATGCACCGGATCCCATCAGAACTCCGCAGTTAAGCGTGCTTGGGCGAGAGTAGTACTAGGATGGGTGACCTCCTGGGAAGTCCTCGTGTTGCACCCCTTTTTCGCGGCCGAAATCCGTGCGAGTCCAAACTATGCAGTTAAGCGTGCTTGGGAGAGAGTAGTACTTGGATGGGTGACCTCCTGGGAAGTCCTCGTGTTGCACCCCTTTTTATGATGGCAAAATCCATTGGAGTGTAAACTCCTCAATTAAGCACGATGAGTACGGTTTGTTCAGTCATCGTATTGCTCTCCAGGATTTTTATGATGAGATCCGTATGGATGCCAATATATGCATTGATCGCGATCTCCCTATCGGGTGCGATCATACCAGCACTAATGCACCGGATCCCATCAGAACTCCGCAGTTAAGCGTGCTTAGGCGAGAGTAGTACTAGGATGGGTGACCTCCTAGGAAGTCCTCGTGTTGCACCCCTTTTTCACGGCCGAAATCCGTGCGAGTCCAAACTATGCAGTTAAGCGTGCTTGGGCGAGAGTAGTACTAGGATGGGTGACCTCCTGGGAAGTCCTCGTGTTGCACCCCTTTTTCGCGGCCGAAATCCGTGAGAGTCCAAACTATGCAGTTAAGCGTGCTTGGGCGAGAGTAGTACTAGGATGGGTGACCTCCTGGGAAGTCCTCGTGTTGCACCCCTTTTTATGATGGCAAAATCCATTGGAGTGTAAACTCCTCAATTAAGCACGATGAGTACGGTTTGTTCAGTCATCATATTGCTCTCCAGGATTTTTATGATGAGATCCGTATGGATGCCAATATATGCATTGATCGCGATCTCCCTATCGGGTGCGATCATACCAGCACTAATGCACCGGATCCCATCAGAACTCCGCAGTTAAGCGCGCTTGGGCGAGAGTAGTACTAGGATGGGTGACCTCCTGGGAAGTCCTCGTGTTGCACCCCTTTTTCGCGGCCGAAATCCGTGCGAGTCCAAACTATGCAGTTAAGCGTGCTTGGGAGAGAGTAGTACTTGGATGGGTGACCTCCTGGGAAGTCCTCGTGTTGCACCCCTTTTTATGATGGCAAAATCCATTGGAGTGTAAACTCCTCAATTAAGCACGATGAGTACGGTTTGTTCAGTCATCGTATTGCTCTCCAGGATTTTTATGATGAGATCCGTATGGATGCCAATATATGCATTGATCGCGATCTCCCTATCGGGTGCGATCATACCAGCACTAATGCACCGGATCCCATCAGAACTCCGCAGTTAAGCGCGCTTGGGCGAGAGTAGTACTAGGATGGGTGACCTCCTGGGAAGTCCTCGTGTTGCACCCCTTTTTCGCGGCCGAAATCCGTGCGAGTCCAAACTATGCAGTTAAGCGTGCTTGGGAGAGAGTAGTACTTGGATGGGTGACCTCCTGGGAAGTCCTCGTGTTGCACCCCTTTTTATGATGGCAAAATCCATTGGAGTGTAAACTCCTCAATTAAGCACGATGAGTACGGTTTGTTCAGTCATCGTATTGCTCTCCAGGATTTTTATGATGAGATCCGTATGGATGCCAATATATGCATTGATCGCGATCTCCCTATCGGGTGCGATCATACCAGCACTAATGCACCGGATCCCATCAGAACTCCGCAGTTAAGCGTGCTTAGGCGAGAGTAGTACTAGGATGGGTGACCTCCTAGGAAGTCCTCGTGTTGCACCCCTTTTTCACGGCCGAAATCCGTGCGAGTCCAAACTATGCAGTTAAGCGTGCTTGGGCGAGAGTAGTACTAGGATGGGTGACCTCCTGGGAAGTCCTCGTGTTGCACCCCTTTTTCGCGGCCGAAATCCGTGAGAGTCCAAACTATGCAGTTAAGCGTGCTTGGGCGAGAGTAGTACTAGGATGGGTGACCTCCTGGGAAGTCCTCGTGTTGCACCCCTTTTTATGATGGCAAAATCCATTGGAGTGTAAACTCCTCAATTAAGCACGATGAGTACGGTTTGTTCAGTCATCGTATTGCTCTCCAGGATTTTTATGATGAGATCCGTATGGATGCCAATATATTCATTGATCGCGATCTCCCTATCGGGTGCGATCATACCAGCACTAATGCACCGGATCCCATCAAAACTCCGCAGTTAAGCGTGCTTGGGCGAGAGTAGTACTAGGATGGGTGACCTCCTGGGAAGTCCTCGTGTTGCACCCCTTTTTCGCGGCCGAAATCCGTGCGAGTCCAAACTATGCAGTTAAGCGTGCTTGGGAGAGAGTAGTACTTGGATGGGTGACCTCCTGGGAAGTCCTCGTGTTGCACCCCTTTTTATGATGGCAAAATCCATTGGAGTGTAAACTCCTCAATTAAGCACGATGAGTACGGTTTGTTCAGTCATCATATTGCTCTCCAGGATTTTTATGATGAGATCCGTATGGATGCCAATATATGCATTGATCGCGATCTCCCTATCGGGTGCGATCATACCAGCACTAATGCACCGGATCCCATCAGAACTCCGCAGTTAAGCGCGCTTGGGCGAGAGTAGTACTAGGATGGGTGACCTCCTGGGAAGTCCTCGTGTTGCACCCCTTTTTCGCGGCCGAAATCCGTGCGAGTCCAAACTATGCAGTTAAGCGTGCTTGGGAGAGAGTAGTACTTGGATGGGTGACCTCCTGGGAAGTCCTCGTGTTGCACCCCTTTTTATGATGGCAAAATCCATTGGAGTGTAAACTCCTCAATTAAGCACGATGAGTACGGTTTGTTCAGTCATCGTATTGCTCTCCAGGATTTTTATGATGAGATCCGTATGGATGCCAATATATGCATTGATCGCGATCTCCCTATCGGGTGCGATCATACCAGCACTAATGCACCGGATCCCATCAGAACTCCGCAGTTAAGCGTGCTTGGGCGAGAGTAGTACTAGGATGGGTGACCTCCTGGGAAGTCCTCGTGTTGCACCCCTTTTTCGCGGCCGAAATCCGTGCGAGTCCAAACTATGCAGTTAAGCGTGCTTGGGAGAGAGTAGTACTTGGATGGGTGACCTCCTGGGAAGTCCTCGTGTTGCACCCCTTTTTATGATGGCAAAATCCATTGGAGTGTAAACTCCTCAATTAAGCACGATGAGTACGGTTTGTTCAGTCATCGTATTGCTCTCCAGGATTTTTATGATGAGATCCGTATGGATGCCAATATATGCATTGATCGCGATCTCCCTATCGGGTGCGATCATACCAGCACTAATGCACCGGATCCCATCAGAACTCCGCAGTTAAGCGTGCTTAGGCGAGAGTAGTACTAGGATGGGTGACCTCCTAGGAAGTCCTCGTGTTGCACCCCTTTTTCACGGCCGAAATCCGTGCGAGTCCAAACTATGCAGTTAAGCGTGCTTGGGCGAGAGTAGTACTAGGATGGGTGACCTCCTGGGAAGTCCTCGTGTTGCACCCCTTTTTCGCGGCCGAAATCCGTGAGAGTCCAAACTATGCAGTTAAGCGTGCTTGGGCGAGAGTAGTACTAGGATGGGTGACCTCCTGGGAAGTCCTCGTGTTGCACCCCTTTTTATGATGGCAAAATCCATTGGAGTGTAAACTCCTCAATTAAGCACGATGAGTACGGTTTGTTCAGTCATCGTATTGCTCTCCAGGATTTTTATGATGAGATCCGTATGGATGCCAATATATTCATTGATCGCGATCTCCCTATCGGGTGCGATCATACCAGCACTAATGCACCGGATCCCATCAAAACTCCGCAGTTAAGCGTGCTTGGGCGAGAGTAGTACTAGGATGGGTGACCTCCTGGGAAGTCCTCGTGTTGCACCCCTTTTTCGCGGCCGAAATCCGTGCGAGTCCAAACTATGCAGTTAAGCGTGCTTGGGAGAGAGTAGTACTTGGATGGGTGACCTCCTGGGAAGTCCTCGTGTTGCACCCCTTTTTATGATGGCAAAATCCATTGGAGTGTAAACTCCTCAATTAAGCACGATGAGTACGGTTTGTTCAGTCATCATATTGCTCTCCAGGATTTTTATGATGAGATCCGTATGGATGCCAATATATGCATTGATCGCGATCTCCCTATCGGGTGCGATCATACCAGCACTAATGCACCGGATCCCATCAGAACTCCGCAGTTAAGCGCGCTTGGGCGAGAGTAGTACTAGGATGGGTGACCTCCTGGGAAGTCCTCGTGTTGCACCCCTTTTTCGCGGCCGAAATCCGTGCGAGTCCAAACTATGCAGTTAAGCGTGCTTGGGAGAGAGTAGTACTTGGATGGGTGACCTCCTGGGAAGTCCTCGTGTTGCACCCCTTTTTATGATGGCAAAATCCATTGGAGTGTAAACTCCTCAATTAAGCACGATGAGTACGGTTTGTTCAGTCATCGTATTGCTCTCCAGGATTTTTATGATGAGATCCGTATGGATGCCAATATATGCATTGATCGCGATCTCCCTATCGGGTGCGATCATACCAGCACTAATGCACCGGATCCCATCAGAACTCCGCAGTTAAGCGTGCTTGGGCGAGAGTAGTACTAGGATGGGTGACCTCCTGGGAAGTCCTCGTGTTGCACCCCTTTTTCGCGGCCGAAATCCGTGCGAGTCCAAACTATGCAGTTAAGCGTGCTTGGGAGAGAGTAGTACTTGGATGGGTGACCTCCTGGGAAGTCCTCGTGTTGCACCCCTTTTTATGATGGCAAAATCCATTGGAGTGTAAACTCCTCAATTAAGCACGATGAGTACGGTTTGTTCAGTCATCGTATTGCTCTCCAGGATTTTTATGATGAGATCCGTATGGATGCCAATATATGCATTGATCGCGATCTCCCTATCGGGTGCGATCATACCAGCACTAATGCACCGGATCCCATCAGAACTCCGCAGTTAAGCGTGCTTGGGCGAGAGTAGTACTAGGATGGGTGACCTCCTAGGAAGTCCTCGTGTTGCACCCCTTTTTCGCGGCCGAAATCCGTGAGAGTCCAAACTATGCAGTTAAGCGTGCTTGGGTGAGAGTAGTACTTGGATGGGTGACCTCCTGGGAAGTCCTCGTGTTGCACCCCTTTTTATGATGGCAAAATCCATTGGAGTGTAAACTCCTCAATTAAGCACGATGAGTACGGTTTGTTCAGTCATCGTATTGCTCTCCAGGATTTTTATGATGAGATCCGTATGGATGCCAATATATGCATTGATCGCGATCTCCCTATCGGGTGCGATCATACCAGCACTAATGCACCGGATCCCATCAGAACTCCGCAGTTAAGCGCGCTTGGGCGAGAGTAGTACTAGGATGGGTGACCTCCTGGGAAGTCCTCGTGTTGCACCCCTTTTTCGCGGCCGAAATCCGTGCGAGTCCAAACTATGCAGTTAAGCGTGCTTGGGAGAGAGTAGTACTTGGATGGGTGACCTCCTGGGAAGTCCTCGTGTTGCACCCCTTTTTATGATGGCAAAATTCATTGGAGTGTAAACTCCTCAATTAAGCACGATGAGTACGGTTTGTTCAGTCATCGTATTGCTCTCCAGGATTTTTATGATGAGATCCGTATGGATGCCAATATATGCATTGATCGCGATCTCCCTATCGGGTGCGATCATACCAGCACTAATGCACCGGATCCCATAAGAACTCCGCAGTTAAGCGAGTTTGGGCGAGAGTAGTACTAGGATGGGTGACCTCCTGGGAAGTCTTCGTGTTGCACCCCTTTTTCGCGGCCGAAATCCGTGCGAGTCCAAACTATGCAGTTAAGCGTGCTTGGGAGAGAGTAGTACTTGGATGGGTGACCTCCTGGGAAGTCCTCGTGTTGCACCCCTTTTTATGATGGCAAAATCCATTGGAGTGTAAACTCCTCAATTAAGCACGATGAGTACGGTTTGTTCAGTCATCGTATTGCTCTCCAGGATTTTTATGATGAGATCCGTATGGATGCCAATATATGCATTGATCGCGATCTCCCTATCGGGTGCGATCATACCAGCACTAATGCACCGGATCCCATCAGAACTCCGCAGTTAAGCGCGCTTGGGCGAGAGTAGTACTAGGATGGGTGACCTCCTGGGAAGTCCTCGTGTTGCACCCCTTTTTCGCGGCCGAAATCCGTGCGAGTCCAAACTATGCAGTTAAGCGTGCTTGGGAGAGAGTAGTACTTGGATGGGTGACCTCCTGGGAAGTCCTCGTGTTGCACCCCTTTTTATGATGGCAAAATCCATTGGAGTGTAAACTCCTCAATTAAGCACGATGAGTACGGTTTGTTCAGTCATCGTATTGCTCTCCAGGATTTTTATGATGAGATCCGTATGGATGCCAATATATGCATTGATCGCGATCTCCCTATCGGGTGCGATCATACCAGCACTAATGCACCGGATCCCATCAGAACTCCGCAGTTAAGCGTGCTTGGGCGAGAGTAGTACTAGGATGGGTGACCTCCTGGGAAGTCCTCGTGTTGCACCCCTTTTTCGCGGCCGAAATCCGTGAGAGTCCAAACTATGCAGTTAAGCGTGCTTAGGCGAGAGTAGTACTAGGATGGGTGACCTCCTGGGAAGTCCTCGTGTTGCACCCCTTTTTATGATGGCAAAATCCATTGGAGTGTAAACTCCTCAATTAAGCACGATGAGTACGGTTTGTTCAGTCATCGTATTGCTCTCCAGGATTTTTATGATGAGATCCGTATGGATGCCAATATATTCATTGATCGCGATCTCCCTATCGGGTGCGATCATACCAGCACTAATGCACCGGATCCCATCAAAACTCCGCAGTTAAGCGTGCTTGGGCGAGAGTAGTACTAGGATGGGTGACCTCCTGGGAAGTCCTCGTGTTGCACCCCTTTTTCGCGGCCGAAATCCGTGCGAGTCCAAACTATGCAGTTAAGCGTGCTTGGGAGAGAGTAGTCCTTGGATGGGTGACCTCCTGGGAAGTCCTCGTGTTGCACCCCTTTTTATGATGGCAAAATCCATTGGAGTGTAAACTCCTCAATTAAGCACGATGAGTACGGTTTGTTCAGTCATCATATTGCTCTCCAGGATTTTTATGATCAGATCCGTATGGATGCCAATATATGCATTGATCGCGATCTCCCTATCGGGTGCGATCATACCAGCACTAATGCACCGGATCCCATCAGAACTCCGCAGTTAAGCGCGCTTGGGCGAGAGTAGTACTAGGATGGGTGACCTCCTGGGAAGTCCTCGTGTTGCACCCCTTTTTCGCGGCCGAAATCCGTGCGAGTCCAAACTATGCAGTTAAGCGTGCTTGGGAGAGAGTAGTACTTGGATGGGTAACCTCCTGGGAAGTCCTCGTGTTGCACCCCTTTTTATGATGGCAAAATCCATTGGAGTGTAAACTCCTCAATTAAGCACGATGAGTACGGTTTGTTCAGTCATCGTATTGCTCTCCAGGATTTTTATGATGAGATCCGTATGGATGCCAATATATGCATTGATCGCGATCTCCCTATTGGGTGCGATCATACCAGCACTAATGCACCGGATCCCATCAGAACTCCGCAGTTAAGCGTGCTTGGGCGAGAGTAGTACTAGGATGGGTGACCTCCTTGGAAGTCCTCGTGTTGCACCCCTTTTTCGCGGCCGAAATCCGTGCGAGTCCAAACTATGCAGTTAAGCGTGCTTGGGAGAGAGTAGTACTTGGATGGGTGACCTCCTGGGAAGTCCTCGTGTTGCACCCCTTTTTATGATGGCAAAATCCATTGGAGTGTAAACTCCTCAATTAAGCACGATGAGTACGGTTTGTTCAGTCATCGTATTGCTCTCCAGGATTTTTATGATGAGATCCGTATGGATGCCAATATATGCATTGATCGCGATCTCCCTATCGGGTGCGATCATACCAGCACTAATGCACCGGATCCCATCAGAACTCCGCAGTTAAGCGTGCTTGGGCGAGAGTAGTACTAGGATGGGTGACCTCCTGGGAAGTCCTCGTGTTGCACCCCTTTTTCGCGGCCGAAATCCGTGAGAGTCCAAACTATGCAGTTAAGCGTGCTTAGGCGAGAGTAGTACTAGGATGGGTGACCTCCTGGGAAGTCCTCGTGTTGCACCCCTTTTTATGATGGCAAAATCCATTGGAGTGTAAACTCCTCAATTAAGCACGATGAGTACGGTTTGTTCAGTCATCGTATTGCTCTCCAGGATTTTTATGATGAGATCCGTATGGATGCCAATATATTCATTGATCGCGATCTCCCTATCGGGTGCGATCATACCAGCACTAATGCACCGGATCCCATCAAAACTCCGCAGTTAAGCGTGCTTGGGCGAGAGTAGTACTAGGATGGGTGACCTCCTGGGAAGTCCTCGTGTTGCACCCCTTTTTCGCGGCCGAAATCCGTGCGAGTCCAAACTATGCAGTTAAGCGTGCTTGGGAGAGAGTAGTCCTTGGATGGGTGACCTCCTGGGAAGTCCTCGTGTTGCACCCCTTTTTATGATGGCAAAATCCATTGGAGTGTAAACTCCTCAATTAAGCACGATGAGTACGGTTTGTTCAGTCATCATATTGCTCTCCAGGATTTTTATGATCAGATCCGTATGGATGCCAATATATGCATTGATCGCGATCTCCCTATCGGGTGCGATCATACCAGCACTAATGCACCGGATCCCATCAGAACTCCGCAGTTAAGCGCGCTTGGGCGAGAGTAGTACTAGGATGGGTGACCTCCTGGGAAGTCCTCGTGTTGCACCCCTTTTTCGCGGCCGAAATCCGTGCGAGTCCAAACTATGCAGTTAAGCGTGCTTGGGAGAGAGTAGTACTTGGATGGGTAACCTCCTGGGAAGTCCTCGTGTTGCACCCCTTTTTATGATGGCAAAATCCATTGGAGTGTAAACTCCTCAATTAAGCACGATGAGTACGGTTTGTTCAGTCATCGTATTGCTCTCCAGGATTTTTATGATGAGATCCGTATGGATGCCAATATATGCATTGATCGCGATCTCCCTATTGGGTGCGATCATACCAGCACTAATGCACCGGATCCCATCAGAACTCCGCAGTTAAGCGTGCTTGGGCGAGAGTAGTACTAGGATGGGTGACCTCCTTGGAAGTCCTCGTGTTGCACCCCTTTTTCGCGGCCGAAATCCGTGCGAGTCCAAACTATGCAGTTAAGCGTGCTTGGGAGAGAGTAGTACTTGGATGGGTGACCTCCTGGGAAGTCCTCGTGTTGCACCCCTTTTTATGATGGCAAAATCCATTGGAGTGTAAACTCCTCAATTAAGCACGATGAGTACGGTTTGTTCAGTCATCGTATTGCTCTCCAGGATTTTTATGATGAGATCCGTATGGATGCCAATATATGCATTGATCGCGATCTCCCTATCGGGTGCGATCATACCAGCACTAATGCACCGGATCCCATCAGAACTCCGCAGTTAAGCGTGCTTGGGCGAGAGTAGTACTAGGATGGGTGACCTCCTGGGAAGTCCTCGTGTTGCACCCCTTTTTCGCGGCCGAAATCCGTGCGAGTCCAAACTATGCAGTTAAGCGTGCTTGGGAGAGAGTAGTACTTGGATGGGTGACCTCCTGGGAAGTCCTCGTGTTGCACCCCTTTTTATGATGGCAAAATCCATTGGAGTGTAAACTCCTCAATTAAGCACGATGAGTACGGTTTGTTCAGTCATCGTATTGCTCTCCAGGATTTTTATGATGAGATCCGTATGGATGCCAATATATGCATTGATCGCGATCTCCCTATTGGGTGCGATCATACCAGCACTAATGCACCGGATCCCATCAGAACTCCGCAGTCAAGCGTGCTTGGGCGAGAGTAGTACTAGGATGGGTGACCTCCTGGGAAGTCCTCGTGTTGCACCCCTTTTTCGCGGCCGAAATCCGTGCGAGTCCAAACTATGCAGTTAAGCGTGCTTGGGAGAGAGTAGTACTTGGATGGGTGACCTCCTGGGAAGTCCTCGTGTTGCACCCCTTTTTATGATGGCAAAATCCATTGGAGTGTAAACTCCTCAATTAAGCACGATGAGTACGGTTTGTTCAGTCATCGTATTGCTCTCCAGGATTTTTATGATGAGATCCGTATGGATGCCAATATATTCATTGATCGCGATCTCCCTATCGGGTGCGATCATACCAGCACTAATGCACCGGATCCCATCAGAACTCCGCAGTTAAGCGCGCTTGGGCGAGAGTAGTACTAGGATGGGTGACCTCCTGGGAAGTCCTCGTGTTGCACCCCTTTTTCGCGGCCGAAATCCGTGCGAGTCCAAACTATGCAGTTAAGCGTGCTTGGGAGAGAGTAGTACTTGGATGGGTGACCTCCTGGGAAGTCCTCGTGTTGCACCCCTTTTTATGATGGCAAAATCCATTGGAGTGTAAACTCCTCAATTAAGCACGATGAGTACGGTTTGTTCAGTCATCGTATTGCTCTCCAGGATTTTTATGATGAGATCCGTATGGATGCCAATATATGCATTGATCGCGATCTCCCTATTGGGTGCGATCATACCAGCACTAATGCACCGGATCCCATCAGAACTCCGCAGTCAAGCGTGCTTGGGCGAGAGTAGTACTAGGATGGGTGACCTCCTGGGAAGTCCTCGTGTTGCACCCCTTTTTCGCGGCCGAAATCCGTGCGAGTCCAAACTATGCAGTTAAGCGTGCTTGGGAGAGAGTAGTACTTGGATGGGTGACCTCCTGGGAAGTCCTCGTGTTGCACCCCTTTTTATGATGGCAAAATCCATTGGAGTGTAAACTCCTCAATTAAGCACGATGAGTACGGTTTGTTCAGTCATCGTATTGCTCTCCAGGATTTTTATGATGAGATCCGTATGGATGCCAATATATTCATTGATCGCGATCTCCCTATCGGGTGCGATCATACCAGCACTAATGCACCGGATCCCATCAGAACTCCGCAGTTAAGCGCGCTTGGGCGAGAGTAGTACTAGGATGGGTGACCTCCTGGGAAGTCCTCGTGTTGCACCCCTTTTTCGCGGCCGAAATCCGTGCGAGTCCAAACTATGCAGTTAAGCGTGCTTGGGAGAGAGTAGTACTTGGATGGGTAACCTCCTGGGAAGTCCTCGTGTTGCACCCCTTTTTATGATGGCAAAATCCATTGGAGTGTAAACTCCTCAATTAAGCACGATGAGTACGGTTTGTTCAGTCATCGTATTGCTCTCCAGGATTTTTATGATCAGATCCGTATGGATGCCAATATATGCATTGATCGCGATCTCCCTATCGGGTGCGATCATACCAGCACTAATGCACCGGATCCCATCAGAACTCCGCAGTTAAGCGTGCTTAGGCGAGAGTAGTACTAGGATGGGTGACCTCCTTGGAAGTCCTCGTGTTGCACCCCTTTTTCGCGGCCGAAATCCGTGCGAGTCCAAACTATGCAGTTAAGCGTGCTTGGGAGAGAGTAGTACTTGGATGGGTGACCTCCTGGGAAGTCCTCGTGTTGCACCCCTTTTTATGATGGCAAAATCCATTGGAGTGTAAACTCCTCAATTAAGCACGATGAGTACGGTTTGTTCAGTCATCGTATTGCTCTCCAGGATTTTTATGATGAGATCCGTATGGATGCCAATATATGCATTGATCGCGATCTCCCTATCGGGTGCGATCATACCAGCACTAATGCACCGGATCCCATCAGAACTCCGCAGTTAAGCGTGCTTGGGCGAGAGTAGTACTAGGATGGGTGACCTCCTTGGAAGTCCTCGTGTTGCACCCCTTTTTCGCGGCCGAAATCCGTGCGAGTCCAAACTATGCAGTTAAGCGTGCTTGGGAGAGAGTAGTACTTGGATGGGTGACCTCCTGGGAAGTCCTCGTGTTGCACCCCTTTTTATGATGGCAAAATCCATTGGAGTGTAAACTCCTCAATTAAGCACGATGAGTACGGTTTGTTCAGTCATCGTATTGCTCTCCAGGATTTTTATGATGAGATCCGTATGGATGCCAATATATGCATTGATCGCGATCTCCCTATCGGGTGCGATCATACCAGCACTAATGCACCGGATCCCATCAGAACTCCGCAGTTAAGCGTGCTTGGGCGAGAGTAGTACTAGGATGGGTGACCTCCTGGGAAGTCCTCGTGTTGCACCCCTTTTTCGCGGCCGAAATCCGTGCGAGTCCAAACTATGCAGTTAAGCGTGCTTGGGAGAGAGTAGTACTTGGATGGGTGACCTCCTGGGAAGTCCTCGTGTTGCACCCCTTTTTATGATGGCAAAATCCATTGGAGTGTAAACTCCTCAATTAAGCACGATGAGTACGGTTTGTTCAGTCATCGTATTGCTCTCCAGGATTTTTATGATGAGATCCGTATGGATGCCAATATATTCATTGATCGCGATCTCCCTATCGGGTGCGATCATACCAGCACTAATGCACCGGATCCCATCAGAACTCCGCAGTTAAGCGCGCTTGGGCGAGAGTAGTACTAGGATGGGTGACCTCCTGGGAAGTCCTCGTGTTGCACCCCTTTTTCGCGGCCGAAATCCGTGCGAGTCCAAACTATGCAGTTAAGCGTGCTTGGGAGAGAGTAGTACTTGGATGGGTAACCTCCTGGGAAGTCCTCGTGTTGCACCCCTTTTTATGATGGCAAAATCCATTGGAGTGTAAACTCCTCAATTAAGCACGATGAGTACGGTTTGTTCAGTCATCGTATTGCTCTCCAGGATTTTTATGATCAGATCCGTATGGATGCCAATATATGCATTGATCGCGATCTCCCTATCGGGTGCGATCATACCAGCACTAATGCACCGGATCCCATCAGAACTCCGCAGTTAAGCGTGCTTAGGCGAGAGTAGTACTAGGATGGGTGACCTCCTTGGAAGTCCTCGTGTTGCACCCCTTTTTCGCGGCCGAAATCCGTGCGAGTCCAAACTATGCAGTTAAGCGTGCTTGGGAGAGAGTAGTACTTGGATGGGTGACCTCCTGGGAAGTCCTCGTGTTGCACCCCTTTTTATGATGGCAAAATCCATTGGAGTGTAAACTCCTCAATTAAGCACGATGAGTACGGTTTGTTCAGTCATCGTATTGCTCTCCAGGATTTTTATGATGAGATCCGTATGGATGCCAATATATGCATTGATCGCGATCTCCCTATCGGGTGCGATCATACCAGCACTAATGCACCGGATCCCATCAGAACTCCGCAGTTAAGCGTGCTTGGGCGAGAGTAGTACTAGGATGGGTGACCTCCTTGGAAGTCCTCGTGTTGCACCCCTTTTTCGCGGCCGAAATCCGTGCGAGTCCAAACTATGCAGTTAAGCGTGCTTGGGAGAGAGTAGTACTTGGATGGGTGACCTCCTGGGAAGTCCTCGTGTTGCACCCCTTTTTATGATGGCAAAATCCATTGGAGTGTAAACTCCTCAATTAAGCACGATGAGTACGGTTTGTTCAGTCATCGTATTGCTCTCCAGGATTTTTATGATGAGATCCGTATGGATGCCAATATATGCATTGATCGCGATCTCCCTATCGGGTGCGATCATACCAGCACTAATGCACCGGATCCCATCAGAACTCCGCAGTTAAGCGTGCTTGGGCGAGAGTAGTACTAGGATGGGTGACCTCCTGGGAAGTCCTCGTGTTGCACCCCTTTTTCGCGGCCGAAATCCGTGCGAGTCCAAACTATGCAGTTAAGCGTGCTTGGGAGAGAGTAGTACTTGGATGGGTGACCTCCTGGGAAGTCCTCGTGTTGCACCCCTTTTTATGATGGCAAAATCCATTGGAGTGTAAACTCCTCAATTAAGCACGATGAGTACGGTTTGTTCAGTCATCGTATTGCTCTCCAGGATTTTTATGATGAGATCCGTATGGATGCCAATATATGCATTGATCGCGATCTCCCTATTGGGTGCGATCATACCAGCACTAATGCACCGGATCCCATCAGAACTCCGCAGTCAAGCGTGCTTGGGCGAGAGTAGTACTAGGATGGGTGACCTCCTGGGAAGTCCTCGTGTTGCACCCCTTTTTCGCGGCCGAAATCCGTGCGAGTCCAAACTATGCAGTTAAGCGTGCTTGGGAGAGAGTAGTACTTGGATGGGTGACCTCCTGGGAAGTCCTCGTGTTGCACCCCTTTTTATGATGGCAAAATCCATTGGAGTGTAAACTCCTAAATTAAGCACGATGAGTACGGTTTTTTCAGTCATCGTATTGCTCTCCAGGATTTTTATGATGAGATCCGTATGGATGCCAATATATGCATTGATCGCGATCTCCCTATCGGGTGCGATCATACCAGCACTAATGCACCGGATCCCATCAGAACTCCGCAGTTAAGCGCGCTTGGGCGAGAGTAGTACTAGGATGGGTGACCTCCTGGGAAGTCCTCGTGTTGCACCCCTTTTTCGCGGCCGAAATCCGTGCGAGTCCAAACTATGCAGTTAAGCGTGCTTGGGAGAGAGTAGTACTTGGATGGGTGACCTCCTGGGAAGTCCTCGTGTTGCACCCCTTTTTATGATGGCAAAATCCATTGGAGTGTAAACTCCTCAATTAAGCACGATGAGTACGGTTTGTTCAGTCATCGTATTGCTCTCCAGGATTTTTATGATGAGATCCGTATGGATGCCAATATATGCATTGATCGCGATCTCCCTATTGGGTGCGATCATACCAGCACTAATGCACCGGATCCCATCAGAACTCCGCAGTCAAGCGTGCTTGGGCGAGAGTAGTACTAGGATGGGTGACCTCCTGGGAAGTCCTCGTGTTGCACCCCTTTTTCGCGGCCGAAATCCGTGCGAGTCCAAACTATGCAGTTAAGCGTGCTTGGGAGAGAGTAGTACTTGGATGGGTGACCTCCTGGGAAGTCCTCGTGTTGCACCCCTTTTTATGATGGCAAAATCCATTGGAGTGTAAACTCCTAAATTAAGCACGATGAGTACGGTTTTTTCAGTCATCGTATTGCTCTCCAGGATTTTTATGATGAGATCCGTATGGATGCCAATATATGCATTGATCGCGATCTCCCTATCGGGTGCGATCATACCAGCACTAATGCACCGGATCCCATCAGAACTCCGCAGTTAAGCGCGCTTGGGCGAGAGTAGTACTAGGATGGGTGACCTCCTGGGAAGTCCTCGTGTTGCACCCCTTTTTCGCGGCCGAAATCCGTGCGAGTCCAAACTATGCAGTTAAGCGTGCTTGGGAGAGAGTAGTACTTGGATGGGTGACCTCCTGGGA
Organism: Leucaena leucocephala; assembly: GCA_037074615.1. Classification (NCBI taxonomy): domain Eukaryota; kingdom Viridiplantae; phylum Streptophyta; class Magnoliopsida; order Fabales; family Fabaceae; genus Leucaena; species Leucaena leucocephala. The sequence continues at coordinate 21,276,704 of CM073520.1, forward strand.
AGTCCTCGTGTTGCACCCCTTTTTATGATGGCAAAATCCATTGGAGTGTAAACTCCTCAATTAAGCACGATGAGTACGGTTTGTTCAGTCATCGTATTGCTCTCCAGGATTTTTATGATGAGATCCGTATGGATGCCAATATATGCATTGATCGCGATCTCCCTATTGGGTGCGATCATACCAGCACTAATGCACCGGATCCCATCAGAACTCCGCAGTCAAGCGTGCTTGGGCGAGAGTAGTACTAGGATGGGTGACCTCCTGGGAAGTCCTCGTGTTGCACCCCTTTTTCGCGGCCGAAATCCGTGCGAGTCCAAACTATGCAGTTAAGCGTGCTTGGGAGAGAGTAGTACTTGGATGGGTGACCTCCTGGGAAGTCCTCGTGTTGCACCCCTTTTTATGATGGCAAAATCCATTGGAGTGTAAACTCCTAAATTAAGCACGATGAGTACGGTTTTTTCAGTCATCGTATTGCTCTCCAGGATTTTTATGATGAGATCCGTATGGATGCCAATATATGCATTGATCGCGATCTCCCTATCGGGTGCGATCATACCAGCACTAATGCACCGGATCCCATCAGAACTCCGCAGTTAAGCGCGCTTGGGCGAGAGTAGTACTAGGATGGGTGACCTCCTGGGAAGTCCTCGTGTTGCACCCCTTTTTCGCGGCCGAAATCCGTGCGAGTCCAAACTATGCAGTTAAGCGTGCTTGGGAGAGAGTAGTACTTGGATGGGTGACCTCCTGGGAAGTCCTCGTGTTGCACCCCTTTTTATGATGGCAAAATCCATTGGAGTGTAAACTCCTCAATTAAGCACGATGAGTACGGTTTGTTCAGTCATCGTATTGCTCTCCAGGATTTTTATGATGAGATCCGTATGGATGCCAATATATTCATTGATCGCGATCTCCCTATCGGGTGCGATCATACCAGCACTAATGCACCGGATCCCATCAGAACTCCGCAGTTAAGCGCGCTTGGGCGAGAGTAGTACTAGGATGGGTGACCTCCTGGGAAGTCCTCGTGTTGCACCCCTTTTTCGCGGCCGAAATCCGTGCGAGTCCAAACTATGCAGTTAAGCGTGCTTGGGAGAGAGTAGTACTTGGATGGGTGACCTCCTGGGAAGTCCTCGTGTTGCACCCCTTTTTATGATGGCAAAATCCATTGGAGTGTAAACTCCTCAATTAAGCACGATGAGTACGGTTTGTTCAGTCATCGTATTGCTCTCCAGGATTTTTATGATGAGATCCGTATGGATGCCAATATATGCATTGATCGCGATCTCCCTATTGGGTGCGATCATACCAGCACTAATGCACCGGATCCCATCAGAACTCCGCAGTCAAGCGTGCTTGGGCGAGAGTAGTACTAGGATGGGTGACCTCCTGGGAAGTCCTCGTGTTGCACCCCTTTTTCGCGGCCGAAATCCGTGCGAGTCCAAACTATGCAGTTAAGCGTGCTTGGGAGAGAGTAGTACTTGGATGGGTGACCTCCTGGGAAGTCCTCGTGTTGCACCCCTTTTTATGATGGCAAAATCCATTGGAGTGTAAACTCCTCAATTAAGCACGATGAGTACGGTTTGTTCAGTCATCGTATTGCTCTCCAGGATTTTTATGATGAGATCCGTATGGATGCCAATATATTCATTGATCGCGATCTCCCTATCGGGTGCGATCATACCAGCACTAATGCACCGGATCCCATCAGAACTCCGCAGTTAAGCGCGCTTGGGCGAGAGTAGTACTAGGATGGGTGACCTCCTGGGAAGTCCTCGTGTTGCACCCCTTTTTCGCGGCCGAAATCCGTGCGAGTCCAAACTATGCAGTTAAGCGTGCTTGGGAGAGAGTAGTACTTGGATGGGTAACCTCCTGGGAAGTCCTCGTGTTGCACCCCTTTTTATGATGGCAAAATCCATTGGAGTGTAAACTCCTCAATTAAGCACGATGAGTACGGTTTGTTCAGTCATCGTATTGCTCTCCAGGATTTTTATGATCAGATCCGTATGGATGCCAATATATGCATTGATCGCGATCTCCCTATCGGGTGCGATCATACCAGCACTAATGCACCGGATCCCATCAGAACTCCGCAGTTAAGCGTGCTTAGGCGAGAGTAGTACTAGGATGGGTGACCTCCTTGGAAGTCCTCGTGTTGCACCCCTTTTTCGCGGCCGAAATCCGTGCGAGTCCAAACTATGCAGTTAAGCGTGCTTGGGAGAGAGTAGTACTTGGATGGGTGACCTCCTGGGAAGTCCTCGTGTTGCACCCCTTTTTATGATGGCAAAATCCATTGGAGTGTAAACTCCTCAATTAAGCACGATGAGTACGGTTTGTTCAGTCATCGTATTGCTCTCCAGGATTTTTATGATGAGATCCGTATGGATGCCAATATATGCATTGATCGCGATCTCCCTATCGGGTGCGATCATACCAGCACTAATGCACCGGATCCCATCAGAACTCCGCAGTTAAGCGTGCTTGGGCGAGAGTAGTACTAGGATGGGTGACCTCCTTGGAAGTCCTCGTGTTGCACCCCTTTTTCGCGGCCGAAATCCGTGCGAGTCCAAACTATGCAGTTAAGCGTGCTTGGGAGAGAGTAGTACTTGGATGGGTGACCTCCTGGGAAGTCCTCGTGTTGCACCCCTTTTTATGATGGCAAAATCCATTGGAGTGTAAACTCCTCAATTAAGCACGATGAGTACGGTTTGTTCAGTCATCGTATTGCTCTCCAGGATTTTTATGATGAGATCCGTATGGATGCCAATATATGCATTGATCGCGATCTCCCTATCGGGTGCGATCATACCAGCACTAATGCACCGGATCCCATCAGAACTCCGCAGTTAAGCGTGCTTGGGCGAGAGTAGTACTAGGATGGGTGACCTCCTGGGAAGTCCTCGTGTTGCACCCCTTTTTCGCGGCCGAAATCCGTGCGAGTCCAAACTATGCAGTTAAGCGTGCTTGGGAGAGAGTAGTACTTGGATGGGTGACCTCCTGGGAAGTCCTCGTGTTGCACCCCTTTTTATGATGGCAAAATCCATTGGAGTGTAAACTCCTCAATTAAGCACGATGAGTACGGTTTGTTCAGTCATCGTATTGCTCTCCAGGATTTTTATGATGAGATCCGTATGGATGCCAATATATGCATTGATCGCGATCTCCCTATTGGGTGCGATCATACCAGCACTAATGCACCGGATCCCATCAGAACTCCGCAGTCAAGCGTGCTTGGGCGAGAGTAGTACTAGGATGGGTGACCTCCTGGGAAGTCCTCGTGTTGCACCCCTTTTTCGCGGCCGAAATCCGTGCGAGTCCAAACTATGCAGTTAAGCGTGCTTGGGAGAGAGTAGTACTTGGATGGGTGACCTCCTGGGAAGTCCTCGTGTTGCACCCCTTTTTATGATGGCAAAATCCATTGGAGTGTAAACTCCTAAATTAAGCACGATGAGTACGGTTTTTTCAGTCATCGTATTGCTCTCCAGGATTTTTATGATGAGATCCGTATGGATGCCAATATATGCATTGATCGCGATCTCCCTATCGGGTGCGATCATACCAGCACTAATGCACCGGATCCCATCAGAACTCCGCAGTTAAGCGCGCTTGGGCGAGAGTAGTACTAGGATGGGTGACCTCCTGGGAAGTCCTCGTGTTGCACCCCTTTTTCGCGGCCGAAATCCGTGCGAGTCCAAACTATGCAGTTAAGCGTGCTTGGGAGAGAGTAGTACTTGGATGGGTGACCTCCTGGGAAGTCCTCGTGTTGCACCCCTTTTTATGATGGCAAAATCCATTGGAGTGTAAACTCCTAAATTAAGCACGATGAGTACGGTTTTTTCAGTCATCGTATTGCTCTCCAGGATTTTTATGATGAGATCCGTATGGATGCCAATATATGCATTGATCGCGATCTCCCTATCGGGTGCGATCATACCAGCACTAATGCACCGGATCCCATCAGAACTCCGCAGTTAAGCGCGCTTGGGCGAGAGTAGTACTAGGATGGGTGACCTCCTGGGAAGTCCTCGTGTTGCACCCCTTTTTCGCGGCCGAAATCCGTGCGAGTCCAAACTATGCAGTTAAGCGTGCTTGGGAGAGAGTAGTACTTGGATGGGTGACCTCCTGGGAAGTCCTCGTGTTGCACCCCTTTTTATGATGGCAAAATCCATTGGAGTGTAAACTCCTCAATTAAGCACGATGAGTACGGTTTGTTCAGTCATCATATTGCTCTCCAGGATTTTTATGATGAGATCCGTATGGATGCCAATATATGCATTGATCGCGATCTCCCTATCGGGTGCGATCATACCAGCACTAATGCACCGGATCCCATCAGAACTCCGCAGTTAAGCGTGCTTGGGCGAGAGTAGTACTAGGATGGGTGACCTCCTGGGAAGTCCTCGTGTTGCACCCCTTTTTCGCGGCCGAAATCCGTGCGAGTCCAAACTATGCAGTTAAGCGTGCTTGGGAGAGAGTAGTACTTGGATGGGTAACCTCCTGGGAAGTCCTCGTGTTGCACCCCTTTTTATGATGGCAAAATCCATTGGAGTGTAAACTCCTCAATTAAGCACGATGAGTACGGTTTGTTCAGTCATCGTATTGCTCTCCAGGATTTTTATGATGAGATCCGTATGGATGCCAATATATGCATTGATCGCGATCTCCCTATCGGGTGCGATCATACCAGCACTAATGCACCGGATCCCATCAGAACTCCGCAGTTAAGCGCGCTTGGGCGAGAGTAGTACTAGGATGGGTGACCTCCTGGGAAGTCCTCGTGTTGCACCCCTTTTTCGCGGCCGAAATCCGTGCGAGTCCAAACTATGCAGTTAAGCGTGCTTGGGAGAGAGTAGTACTTGGATGGGTGACCTCCTGGGAAGTCCTCGTGTTGCACCCCTTTTTATGATGGCAAAATCCATTGGAGTGTAAACTCCTCAATTAAGCACGATGAGTACTGTTTGTTCAGTCATCGTATTGCTCTCCAGGATTTTTATGATGAGATCCGTATGGATCCCAATATATGCATTGATCGCGATCTCCCTATCGGGTGCGATCATACCAGCACTAATGCACCGGATCCCATCAGAACTCCGCAGTCAAGCGTGCTTGGGCGAGAGTAGTACTAGGATGGGTGACCTCCTGGGAAGTCCTCGTGTTGCACCCCTTTTTCGCGGCCGAAATCCGTGCGAGTCCAAACTATGCAGTTAAGCGTGCTTGGGAGAGAGTAGTACTTGGATGGGTGACCTCCTGGGAAGTCCTCGTGTTGCACCCCTTTTTATGATGGCAAAATCCATTGGAGTGTAAACTCCTAAATTAAGCACGATGAGTACGGTTTTTTCAGTCATCGTATTGCTCTCCAGGATTTTTATGATGAGATCCGTATGGATGCCAATATATGCATTGATCGCGATCTCCCTATCGGGTGCGATCATACCAGCACTAATGCACCGGATCCCATCAGAACTCCGCAGTTAAGCGTGCTTGGGCGAGAGTAGTACTAGGATGGGTGACCTCCTTGGAAGTCCTCGTGTTGCACCCCTTTTTCGCGGCCGAAATCCGTGCGAGTCCAAACTATGCAGTTAAGCGTGCTTGGGAGAGAGTAGTACTTGGATGGGTGACCTCCTGGGAAGTCCTCGTGTTGCACCCCTTTTTATGATGGCAAAATCCATTGGAGTGTAAACTCCTCAATTAAGCACGATGAGTACGGTTTGTTCAGTCATCGTATTGCTCTCCAGGATTTTTATGATGAGATCCGTATGGATGCCAATATATGCATTGATCGCGATCTCCCTATCGGGTGCGATCATACCAGCACTAATGCACCGGATCCCATCAGAACTCCGCAGTTAAGCGCGCTTGGGCGAGAGTAGTACTAGGATGGGTGACCTCCTGGGAAGTCCTCGTGTTGCACCCCTTTTTCGCGGCCGAAATCCGTGCGAGTCCAAACTATGCAGTTAAGCGTGCTTGGGAGAGAGTAGTACTTGGATGGGTGACCTCCTGGGAAGTCCTCGTGTTGCACCCCTTTTTATGATGGCAAAATCCATTGGAGTGTAAACTCCTCAATTAAGCACGATGAGTACTGTTTGTTCAGTCATCGTATTGCTCTCCAGGATTTTTATGATGAGATCCGTATGGATCCCAATATATGCATTGATCGCGATCTCCCTATCGGGTGCGATCATACCAGCACTAATGCACCGGATCCCATCAGAACTCCGCAGTCAAGCGTGCTTGGGCGAGAGTAGTACTAGGATGGGTGACCTCCTGGGAAGTCCTCGTGTTGCACCCCTTTTTCGCGGCCGAAATCCGTGCGAGTCCAAACTATGCAGTTAAGCGTGCTTGGGAGAGAGTAGTACTTGGATGGGTGACCTCCTGGGAAGTCCTCGTGTTGCACCCCTTTTTATGATGGCAAAATCCATTGGAGTGTAAACTCCTAAATTAAGCACGATGAGTACGGTTTTTTCAGTCATCGTATTGCTCTCCAGGATTTTTATGATGAGATCCGTATGGATGCCAATATATGCATTGATCGCGATCTCCCTATCGGGTGCGATCATACCAGCACTAATGCACCGGATCCCATCAGAACTCCGCAGTTAAGCGTGCTTGGGCGAGAGTAGTACTAGGATGGGTGACCTCCTTGGAAGTCCTCGTGTTGCACCCCTTTTTCGCGGCCGAAATCCGTGCGAGTCCAAACTATGCAGTTAAGCGTGCTTGGGAGAGAGTAGTACTTGGATGGGTGACCTCCTGGGAAGTCCTCGTGTTGCACCCCTTTTTATGATGGCAAAATCCATTGGAGTGTAAACTCCTCAATTAAGCACGATGAGTACGGTTTGTTCAGTCATCGTATTGCTCTCCAGGATTTTTATGATGAGATCCGTATGGATGCCAATATATGCATTGATCGCGATCTCCCTATCGGGTGCGATCATACCAGCACTAATGCACCGGATCCCATCAGAACTCCGCAGTTAAGCGCGCTTGGGCGAGAGTAGTACTAGGATGGGTGACCTCCTGGGAAGTCCTCGTGTTGCACCCCTTTTTCGCGGCCGAAATCCGTGCGAGTCCAAACTATGCAGTTAAGCGTGCTTGGGAGAGAGTAGTACTTGGATGGGTGACCTCCTGGGAAGTCCTCGTGTTGCACCCCTTTTTATGATGGCAAAATCCATTGGAGTGTAAACTCCTCAATTAAGCACGATGAGTACTGTTTGTTCAGTCATCGTATTGCTCTCCAGGATTTTTATGATGAGATCCGTATGGATCCCAATATATGCATTGATCGCGATCTCCCTATCGGGTGCGATCATACCAGCACTAATGCACCGGATCCCATCAGAACTCCGCAGTCAAGCGTGCTTGGGCGAGAGTAGTACTAGGATGGGTGACCTCCTGGGAAGTCCTCGTGTTGCACCCCTTTTTCGCGGCCGAAATCCGTGCGAGTCCAAACTATGCAGTTAAGCGTGCTTGGGAGAGAGTAGTACTTGGATGGGTGACCTCCTGGGAAGTCCTCGTGTTGCACCCCTTTTTATGATGGCAAAATCCATTGGAGTGTAAACTCCTAAATTAAGCACGATGAGTACGGTTTTTTCAGTCATCGTATTGCTCTCCAGGATTTTTATGATGAGATCCGTATGGATGCCAATATATGCATTGATCGCGATCTCCCTATCGGGTGCGATCATACCAGCACTAATGCACCGGATCCCATCAGAACTCCGCAGTTAAGCGTGCTTGGGCGAGAGTAGTACTAGGATGGGTGACCTCCTTGGAAGTCCTCGTGTTGCACCCCTTTTTCGCGGCCGAAATCCGTGCGAGTCCAAACTATGCAGTTAAGCGTGCTTGGGAGAGAGTAGTACTTGGATGGGTGACCTCCTGGGAAGTCCTCGTGTTGCACCCCTTTTTATGATGGCAAAATCCATTGGAGTGTAAACTCCTCAATTAAGCACGATGAGTACGGTTTGTTCAGTCATCGTATTGCTCTCCAGGATTTTTATGATGAGATCCGTATGGATGCCAATATATGCATTGATCGCGATCTCCCTATCGGGTGCGATCATACCAGCACTAATGCACCGGATCCCATCAGAACTCCGCAGTTAAGCGTGCTTGGGCGAGAGTAGTACTAGGATGGGTGACCTCCTGGGAAGTCCTCGTGTTGCACCCCTTTTTCGCGGCCGAAATCCGTGCGAGTCCAAACTATGCAGTTAAGCGTGCTTGGGAGAGAGTAGTACTTGGATGGGTGACCTCCTGGGAAGTCCTCGTGTTGCACCCCTTTTTATGATGGCAAAATCCATTGGAGTGTAAACTCCTCAATTAAGCACGATGAGTACGGTTTGTTCAGTCATCGTATTGCTCTCCAGGATTTTTATGATGAGATCCGTATGGATGCCAATATATGCATTGATCGCGATCTCCCTATTGGGTGCGATCATACCAGCACTAATGCACCGGATCCCATCAGAACTCCGCAGTCAAGCGTGCTTGGGCGAGAGTAGTACTAGGATGGGTGACCTCCTGGGAAGTCCTCGTGTTGCACCCCTTTTTCGCGGCCGAAATCCGTGCGAGTCCAAACTATGCAGTTAAGCGTGCTTGGGAGAGAGTAGTACTTGGATGGGTGACCTCCTGGGAAGTCCTCGTGTTGCACCCCTTTTTATGATGGCAAAATCCATTGGAGTGTAAACTCCTAAATTAAGCACGATGAGTACGGTTTTTTCAGTCATCGTATTGCTCTCCAGGATTTTTATGATGAGATCCGTATGGATGCCAATATATGCATTGATCGCGATCTCCCTATCGGGTGCGATCATACCAGCACTAATGCACCGGATCCCATCAGAACTCCGCAGTTAAGCGCGCTTGGGCGAGAGTAGTACTAGGATGGGTGACCTCCTGGGAAGTCCTCGTGTTGCACCCCTTTTTCGCGGCCGAAATCCGTGCGAGTCCAAACTATGCAGTTAAGCGTGCTTGGGAGAGAGTAGTACTTGGATGGGTGACCTCCTGGGAAGTCCTCGTGTTGCACCCCTTTTTATGATGGCAAAATCCATTGGAGTGTAAACTCCTAAATTAAGCACGATGAGTACGGTTTTTTCAGTCATCGTATTGCTCTCCAGGATTTTTATGATGAGATCCGTATGGATGCCAATATATGCATTGATCGCGATCTCCCTATCGGGTGCGATCATACCAGCACTAATGCACCGGATCCCATCAGAACTCCGCAGTTAAGCGCGCTTGGGCGAGAGTAGTACTAGGATGGGTGACCTCCTGGGAAGTCCTCGTGTTGCACCCCTTTTTCGCGGCCGAAATCCGTGCGAGTCCAAACTATGCAGTTAAGCGTGCTTGGGAGAGAGTAGTACTTGGATGGGTGACCTCCTGGGAAGTCCTCGTGTTGCACCCCTTTTTATGATGGCAAAATCCATTGGAGTGTAAACTCCTCAATTAAGCACGATGAGTACGGTTTGTTCAGTCATCGTATTGCTCTCCAGGATTTTTATGATGAGATCCGTATGGATCCCAATATATGCATTGATCGCGATCTCCCTATCGGGTGCGATCATACCAGCACTAATGCACCGGATCCCATCAGAACTCCGCAGTCAAGCGTGCTTGGGCGAGAGTAGTACTAGGATGGGTGACCTCCTGGGAAGTCCTCGTGTTGCACCCCTTTTTCGCGGCCGAAATCCGTGCGAGTCCAAACTATGCAGTTAAGCGTGCTTGGGAGAGAGTAGTACTTGGATGGGTGACCTCCTGGGAAGTCCTCGTGTTGCACCCCTTTTTATGATGGCAAAATCCATTGGAGTGTAAACTCCTAAATTAAGCACGATGAGTACGGTTTTTTCAGTCATCGTATTGCTCTCCAGGATTTTTATGATGAGATCCGTATGGATGCCAATATATGCATTGATCGCGATCTCCCTATCGGGTGCGATCATACCAGCACTAATGCACCGGATCCCATCAGAACTCCGCAGTTAAGCGTGCTTGGGCGAGAGTAGTACTAGGATGGGTGACCTCCTTGGAAGTCCTCGTGTTGCACCCCTTTTTCGCGGCCGAAATCCGTGCGAGTCCAAACTATGCAGTTAAGCGTGCTTGGGAGAGAGTAGTACTTGGATGGGTGACCTCCTGGGAAGTCCTCGTGTTGCACCCCTTTTTATGATGGCAAAATCCATTGGAGTGTAAACTCCTCAATTAAGCACGATGAGTACGGTTTGTTCAGTCATCGTATTGCTCTCCAGGATTTTTATGATGAGATCCGTATGGATGCCAATATATGCATTGATCGCGATCTCCCTATCGGGTGCGATCATACCAGCACTAATGCACCGGATCCCATCAGAACTCCGCAGTTAAGCGCGCTTGGGCGAGAGTAGTACTAGGATGGGTGACCTCCTGGGAAGTCCTCGTGTTGCACCCCTTTTTCGCGGCCGAAATCCGTGCGAGTCCAAACTATGCAGTTAAGCGTGCTTGGGAGAGAGTAGTACTTGGATGGGTGACCTCCTGGGAAGTCCTCGTGTTGCACCCCTTTTTATGATGGCAAAATCCATTGGAGTGTAAACTCCTCAATTAAGCACGATGAGTACTGTTTGTTCAGTCATCGTATTGCTCTCCAGGATTTTTATGATGAGATCCGTATGGATCCCAATATATGCATTGATCGCGATCTCCCTATCGGGTGCGATCATACCAGCACTAATGCACCGGATCCCATCAGAACTCCGCAGTCAAGCGTGCTTGGGCGAGAGTAGTACTAGGATGGGTGACCTCCTGGGAAGTCCTCGTGTTGCACCCCTTTTTCGCGGCCGAAATCCGTGCGAGTCCAAACTATGCAGTTAAGCGTGCTTGGGAGAGAGTAGTACTTGGATGGGTGACCTCCTGGGAAGTCCTCGTGTTGCACCCCTTTTTATGATGGCAAAATCCATTGGAGTGTAAACTCCTAAATTAAGCACGATGAGTACGGTTTTTTCAGTCATCGTATTGCTCTCCAGGATTTTTATGATGAGATCCGTATGGATGCCAATATATGCATTGATCGCGATCTCCCTATCGGGTGCGATCATACCAGCACTAATGCACCGGATCCCATCAGAACTCCGCAGTTAAGCGTGCTTGGGCGAGAGTAGTACTAGGATGGGTGACCTCCTTGGAAGTCCTCGTGTTGCACCCCTTTTTCGCGGCCGAAATCCGTGCGAGTCCAAACTATGCAGTTAAGCGTGCTTGGGAGAGAGTAGTACTTGGATGGGTGACCTCCTGGGAAGTCCTCGTGTTGCACCCCTTTTTATGATGGCAAAATCCATTGGAGTGTAAACTCCTCAATTAAGCACGATGAGTACGGTTTGTTCAGTCATCGTATTGCTCTCCAGGATTTTTATGATGAGATCCGTATGGATGCCAATATATGCATTGATCGCGATCTCCCTATCGGGTGCGATCATACCAGCACTAATGCACCGGATCCCATCAGAACTCCGCAGTTAAGCGCGCTTGGGCGAGAGTAGTACTAGGATGGGTGACCTCCTGGGAAGTCCTCGTGTTGCACCCCTTTTTCGCGGCCGAAATCCGTGCGAGTCCAAACTATGCAGTTAAGCGTGCTTGGGAGAGAGTAGTACTTGGATGGGTGACCTCCTGGGAAGTCCTCGTGTTGCACCCCTTTTTATGATGGCAAAATCCATTGGAGTGTAAACTCCTCAATTAAGCACGATGAGTACTGTTTGTTCAGTCATCGTATTGCTCTCCAGGATTTTTATGATGAGATCCGTATGGATCCCAATATATGCATTGATCGCGATCTCCCTATCGGGTGCGATCATACCAGCACTAATGCACCGGATCCCATCAGAACTCCGCAGTCAAGCGTGCTTGGGCGAGAGTAGTACTAGGATGGGTGACCTCCTGGGAAGTCCTCGTGTTGCACCCCTTTTTCGCGGCCGAAATCCGTGCGAGTCCAAACTATGCAGTTAAGCGTGCTTGGGAGAGAGTAGTACTTGGATGGGTGACCTCCTGGGAAGTCCTCGTGTTGCACCCCTTTTTATGATGGCAAAATCCATTGGAGTGTAAACTCCTAAATTAAGCACGATGAGTACGGTTTTTTCAGTCATCGTATTGCTCTCCAGGATTTTTATGATGAGATCCGTATGGATGCCAATATATGCATTGATCGCGATCTCCCTATCGGGTGCGATCATACCAGCACTAATGCACCGGATCCCATCAGAACTCCGCAGTTAAGCGTGCTTGGGCGAGAGTAGTACTAGGATGGGTGACCTCCTTGGAAGTCCTCGTGTTGCACCCCTTTTTCGCGGCCGAAATCCGTGCGAGTCCAAACTATGCAGTTAAGCGTGCTTGGGAGAGAGTAGTACTTGGATGGGTGACCTCCTGGGAAGTCCTCGTGTTGCACCCCTTTTTATGATGGCAAAATCCATTGGAGTGTAAACTCCTCAATTAAGCACGATGAGTACGGTTTGTTCAGTCATCGTATTGCTCTCCAGGATTTTTATGATGAGATCCGTATGGATGCCAATATATGCATTGATCGCGATCTCCCTATCGGGTGCGATCATACCAGCACTAATGCACCGGATCCCATCAGAACTCCGCAGTTAAGCGTGCTTGGGCGAGAGTAGTACTAGGATGGGTGACCTCCTGGGAAGTCCTCGTGTTGCACCCCTTTTTCGCGGCCGAAATCCGTGCGAGTCCAAACTATGCAGTTAAGCGTGCTTGGGAGAGAGTAGTACTTGGATGGGTGACCTCCTGGGAAGTCCTCGTGTTGCACCCCTTTTTATGATGGCAAAATCCATTGGAGTGTAAACTCCTCAATTAAGCACGATGAGTACGGTTTGTTCAGTCATCGTATTGCTCTCCAGGATTTTTATGATGAGATCCGTATGGATGCCAATATATGCATTGATCGCGATCTCCCTATTGGGTGCGATCATACCAGCACTAATGCACCGGATCCCATCAGAACTCCGCAGTCAAGCGTGCTTGGGCGAGAGTAGTACTAGGATGGGTGACCTCCTGGGAAGTCCTCGTGTTGCACCCCTTTTTCGCGGCCGAAATCCGTGCGAGTCCAAACTATGCAGTTAAGCGTGCTTGGGAGAGAGTAGTACTTGGATGGGTGACCTCCTGGGAAGTCCTCGTGTTGCACCCCTTTTTATGATGGCAAAATCCATTGGAGTGTAAACTCCTAAATTAAGCACGATGAGTACGGTTTTTTCAGTCATCGTATTGCTCTCCAGGATTTTTATGATGAGATCCGTATGGATGCCAATATATGCATTGATCGCGATCTCCCTATCGGGTGCGATCATACCAGCACTAATGCACCGGATCCCATCAGAACTCCGCAGTTAAGCGCGCTTGGGCGAGAGTAGTACTAGGATGGGTGACCTCCTGGGAAGTCCTCGTGTTGCACCCCTTTTTCGCGGCCGAAATCCGTGCGAGTCCAAACTATGCAGTTAAGCGTGCTTGGGAGAGAGTAGTACTTGGATGGGTGACCTCCTGGGAAGTCCTCGTGTTGCACCCCTTTTTATGATGGCAAAATCCATTGGAGTGTAAACTCCTAAATTAAGCACGATGAGTACGGTTTTTTCAGTCATCGTATTGCTCTCCAGGATTTTTATGATGAGATCCGTATGGATGCCAATATATGCATTGATCGCGATCTCCCTATCGGGTGCGATCATACCAGCACTAATGCACCGGATCCCATCAGAACTCCGCAGTTAAGCGCGCTTGGGCGAGAGTAGTACTAGGATGGGTGACCTCCTGGGAAGTCCTCGTGTTGCACCCCTTTTTCGCGGCCGAAATCCGTGCGAGTCCAAACTATGCAGTTAAGCGTGCTTGGGAGAGAGTAGTACTTGGATGGGTGACCTCCTGGGAAGTCCTCGTGTTGCACCCCTTTTTATGATGGCAAAATCCATTGGAGTGTAAACTCCTCAATTAAGCACGATGAGTACGGTTTGTTCAGTCATCATATTGCTCTCCAGGATTTTTATGATGAGATCCGTATGGATGCCAATATATGCATTGATCGCGATCTCCCTATCGGGTGCGATCATACCAGCACTAATGCACCGGATCCCATCAGAACTCCGCAGTTAAGCGTGCTTGGGCGAGAGTAGTACTAGGATGGGTGACCTCCTGGGAAGTCCTCGTGTTGCACCCCTTTTTCGCGGCCGAAATCCGTGCGAGTCCAAACTATGCAGTTAAGCGTGCTTGGGAGAGAGTAGTACTTGGATGGGTAACCTCCTGGGAAGTCCTCGTGTTGCACCCCTTTTTATGATGGCAAAATCCATTGGAGTGTAAACTCCTCAATTAAGCACGATGAGTACGGTTTGTTCAGTCATCGTATTGCTCTCCAGGATTTTTATGATGAGATCCGTATGGATGCCAATATATGCATTGATCGCGATCTCCCTATCGGGTGCGATCATACCAGCACTAATGCACCGGATCCCATCAGAACTCCGCAGTTAAGCGCGCTTGGGCGAGAGTAGTACTAGGATGGGTGACCTCCTGGGAAGTCCTCGTGTTGCACCCCTTTTTCGCGGCCGAAATCCGTGCGAGTCCAAACTATGCAGTTAAGCGTGCTTGGGAGAGAGTAGTACTTGGATGGGTGTCCTCCTGGGAAGTCCTCGTGTTGCACCCCTTTTTATGATGGCAAAATCCATTGGAGTGTAAACTCCTCAATTAAGCACGATGAGTACGGTTTGTTCAGTCATCGTATTGCTCTCCAGGATTTTTATGATGAGATCCGTATGGATGCCAATATATGCATTGATCGCGATCTCCCTATTGGGTGCGATCATACCAGCACTAATGCACCGGATCCCATCAGAACTCCGCAGTCAAGCGTGCTTGGGCGAGAGTAGTACTAGGATGGGTGACCTCCTGGGAAGTCCTCGTGTTGCACCCCTTTTTCGCGGCCGAAATCCGTGCGAGTCCAAACTATGCAGTTAAGCGTGCTTGGGAGAGAGTAGTACTTGGATGGGTGACCTCCTGGGAAGTCCTCGTGTTGCACCCCTTTTTATGATGGCAAAATCCATTGGAGTGTAAACTCCTAAATTAAGCACGATGAGTACGGTTTTTTCAGTCATCGTATTGCTCTCCAGGATTTTTATGATGAGATCCGTATGGATGCCAATATATGCATTGATCGCGATCTCCCTATCGGGTGCGATCATACCAGCACTAATGCACCGGATCCCATCAGAACTCCGCAGTTAAGCGCGCTTGGGCGAGAGTAGTACTAGGATGGGTGACCTCCTGGGAAGTCCTCGTGTTGCACCCCTTTTTCGCGGCCGAAATCCGTGCGAGTCCAAACTATGCAGTTAAGCGTGCTTGGGAGAGAGTAGTACTTGGATGGGTGACCTCCTGGGAAGTCCTCGTGTTGCACCCCTTTTTATGATGGCAAAATCCATTGGAGTGTAAACTCCTCAATTAAGCACGATGAGTACGGTTTGTTCAGTCATCATATTGCTCTACAGGATTTTTATGATGAGATCCGTATGGATGCCAATATATGCATTGATCGCGATCTCCCTATCGGGTGCGATCATACCAGCACTAATGCACCGGATCCCATCAGAACTCCGCAGTTAAGCGTGCTTGGGCGAGAGTAGTACTAGGATGGGTGACCTCCTGGGAAGTCCTCGTGTTGCACCCCTTTTTCGCGGCCGAAATCCGTGCGAGTCCAAACTATGCAGTTAAGCGTGCTTGGGCGAGAGTAGTACTAGGATGGGTGACCTCCTGGGAAGTCCTCGTGTTGCACCCCTTTTTCGCGGCCGAAATCCGTGAGAGTCCAAACTATGCAGTTAAGCGTGCTTGGGCGAGAGTAGTACTAGGATGGGTGACCTCCTGGGAAGTCCTCGTGTTGCACCCCTTTTTATGATGGCAAAATCCATTGGAGTGTAAACTCCTCAATTAAGCACGATGAGTACGGTTTGTTCAGTCATCGTATTGCTCTCCAGGATTTTTATGATGAGATCCGTATGGATGCCAATATATTCATTGATCGCGATCTCCCTATCGGGTGCGATCATACCAGCACTAATGCACCGGATCCCATCAAAACTCCGCAGTTAAGCGCGCTTGGGCGAGAGTAGTACTAGGATGGGTGACCTCCTGGGAAGTCCTCGTGTTGCACCCCTTTTTCGCGGCCGAAATCCGTGCGAGTCCAAACTATGCAGTTAAGCGTGCTTGGGAGAGAGTAGTACTTGGATGGGTGTCCTCCTGGGAAGTCCTCGTGTTGCACCCCTTTTTATGATGGCAAAATCCATTGGAGTGTAAACTCCTCAATTAAGCACGATGAGTACGGTTTGTTCAGTCATCGTATTGCTCTCCAGGATTTTTATGATGAGATCCGTATGGATGCCAATATATGCATTGATCGCGATCTCCCTATTGGGTGCGATCATACCAGCACTAATGCACCGGATCCCATCAGAACTCCGCAGTCAAGCGTGCTTGGGCGAGAGTAGTACTAGGATGGGTGACCTCCTGGGAAGTCCTCGTGTTGCACCCCTTTTTCGCGGCCGAAATCCGTGCGAGTCCAAACTATGCAGTTAAGCGTGCTTGGGAGAGAGTAGTACTTGGATGGGTGACCTCCTGGGAAGTCCTCGTGTTGCACCCCTTTTTATGATGGCAAAATCCATTGGAGTGTAAACTCCTAAATTAAGCACGATGAGTACGGTTTTTTCAGTCATCGTATTGCTCTCCAGGATTTTTATGATGAGATCCGTATGGATGCCAATATATGCATTGATCGCGATCTCCCTATCGGGTGCGATCATACCAGCACTAATGCACCGGATCCCATCAGAACTCCGCAGTTAAGCGCGCTTGGGCGAGAGTAGTACTAGGATGGGTGACCTCCTGGGAAGTCCTCGTGTTGCACCCCTTTTTCGCGGCCGAAATCCGTGCGAGTCCAAACTATGCAGTTAAGCGTGCTTGGGAGAGAGTAGTACTTGGATGGGTGACCTCCTGGGAAGTCCTCGTGTTGCACCCCTTTTTATGATGGCAAAATCCATTGGAGTGTAAACTCCTCAATTAAGCACGATGAGTACGGTTTGTTCAGTCATCATATTGCTCTACAGGATTTTTATGATGAGATCCGTATGGATGCCAATATATGCATTGATCGCGATCTCCCTATCGGGTGCGATCATACCAGCACTAATGCACCGGATCCCATCAGAACTCCGCAGTTAAGCGTGCTTGGGCGAGAGTAGTACTAGGATGGGTGACCTCCTGGGAAGTCCTCGTGTTGCACCCCTTTTTCGCGGCCGAAATCCGTGCGAGTCCAAACTATGCAGTTAAGCGTGCTTGGGCGAGAGTAGTACTAGGATGGGTGACCTCCTGGGAAGTCCTCGTGTTGCACCCCTTTTTCGCGGCCGAAATCCGTGAGAGTCCAAACTATGCAGTTAAGCGTGCTTGGGCGAGAGTAGTACTAGGATGGGTGACCTCCTGGGAAGTCCTCGTGTTGCACCCCTTTTTATGATGGCAAAATCCATTGGAGTGTAAACTCCTCAATTAAGCACGATGAGTACGGTTTGTTCAGTCATCGTATTGCTCTCCAGGATTTTTATGATGAGATCCGTATGGATGCCAATATATGCATTGATCGCGATCTCCCTATCGGGTGCGATCATACCAGCACTAATGCACCGGATCCCATCAGAACTCCGCAGTTAAGCGCGCTTGGGCGAGAGTAGTACTAGGATGGGTGACCTCCTGGGAAGTCCTCGTGTTGCACCCCTTTTTCGCGGCCGAAATCCGTGCGAGTCCAAACTATGCAGTTAAGCGTGCTTGGGAGAGAGTAGTACTTGGATGGGTGACCTCCTGGGAAGTCCTCGTGTTGCACCCCTTTTTATGATGGCAAAATCCATTGGAGTGTAAACTCCTAAATTAAGCACGATGAGTACGGTTTTTTCAGTCATCGTATTGCTCTCCAGGATTTTTATGATGAGATCCGTATGGATGCCAATATATGCATTGATCGCGATCTCCCTATCGGGTGCGATCATACCAGCACTAATGCACCGGATCCCATCAGAACTCCGCAGATAAGCGTGCTTGGGCGAGAGTAGTACTAGGATGGGTGACCTCCTGGGAAGTCCTCGTGTTGCACCCCTTTTTCGCGGCCGAAATCCGTGCGAGTCCAAACTATGCAGTTAAGCGTGCTTGGGAGAGAGTAGTACTTGGATGGGTAACCTCCTGGGAAGTCCTCGTGTTGCACCCCTTTTTATGATGGCAAAATCCATTGGAGTGTAAACTCCTCAATTAAGCACGATGAGTACGGTTTGTTCAGTCATCGTATTGCTCTCCAGGATTTTTATGATGAGATCCGTATGGATGCCAATATATGCATTGATCGCGATCTCCCTATCGGGTGCGATCATACCAGCACTAATGCACCGGATCCCATCAGAACTCCGCAGTTAAGCGCGCTTGGGCGAGAGTAGTACTAGGATGGGTGACCTCCTGGGAAGTCCTCGTGTTGCACCCCTTTTTCGCGGCCGAAATCCGTGCGAGTCCAAACTATGCAGTTAAGCGTGCTTGGGAGAGAGTAGTACTTGGATGGGTGACCTCCTGGGAAGTCCTCGTGTTGCACCCCTTTTTATGATGGCAAAATCCATTGGAGTGTAAACTCCTCAATTAAGCACGATGAGTACTGTTTGTTCAGTCATCGTATTGCTCTCCAGGATTTTTATGATGAGATCCGTATGGATCCCAATATATGCATTGATCGCGATCTCCCTATCGGGTGCGATCATACCAGCACTAATGCACCGGATCCCATCAGAACTCCGCAGTTAAGCGCGCTTGGGCGAGAGTAGTACTAGGATGGGTGACCTCCTGGGAAGTCCTCGTGTTGCACCCCTTTTTCGCGGCCGAAATCCGTGCGAGTCCAAACTATGCAGTTAAGCGTGCTTGGGAGAGAGTAGTACTTGGATGGGTGACCTCCTGGGAAGTCCTCGTGTTGCACCCCTTTTTATGATGGCAAAATCCATTGGAGTGTAAACTCCTCAATTAAGCACGATGAGTACTGTTTGTTCAGTCATCGTATTGCTCTCCAGGATTTTTATGATGAGATCCGTATGGATCCCAATATATGCATTGATCGCGATCTCCCTATCGGGTGCGATCATACCAGCACTAATGCACCGGATCCCATCAGAACTCCGCAGTTAAGCGCGCTTGGGCGAGAGTAGTACTAGGATGGGTGACCTCCTGGGAAGTCCTCGTGTTGCACCCCTTTTTCGCGGCCGAAATCCGTGCGAGTCCAAACTATGCAGTTAAGCGTGCTTGGGAGAGAGTAGTACTTGGATGGGTGACCTCCTGGGAAGTCCTCGTGTTGCACCCCTTTTTATGATGGCAAAATCCATTGGAGTGTAAACTCCTCAATTAAGCACGATGAGTACGGTTTGTTCAGTCATCGTATTGCTCTCCAGGATTTTTATGATGAGATCCGTATGGATGCCAATATATGCATTGATCGCGATCTCCCTATCGGGTGCGATCATACCAGCACTAATGCACCGGATCCCATCAGAACTCCGCAGTTAAGCGCGCTTGGGCGAGAGTAGTACTAGGATGGGTGACCTCCTGGGAAGTCCTCGTGTTGCACCCCTTTTTCGCGGCCGAAATCCGTGCGAGTCCAAACTATGCAGTTAAGCGTGCTTGGGAGAGAGTAGTACTTGGATGGGTGACCTCCTGGGAAGTCCTCGTGTTGCACCCCTTTTTATGATGGCAAAATCCATTGGAGTGTAAACTCCTCAATTAAGCACGATGAGTACGGTTTGTTCAGTCATCGTATTGCTCTCCAGGATTTTTATGATGAGATCCGTATGGATGCCAATATATGCATTGATCGCGATCTCCCTATCGGGTGCGATCATACCAGCACTAATGCACCGGATCCCATCAGAACTCCGCAGTTAAGCGCGCTTGGGCGAGAGTAGTACTAGGATGGGTGACCTCCTGGGAAGTCCTCGTGTTGCACCCCTTTTTCGCGGCCGAAATCCGTGCGAGTCCAAACTATGCAGTTAAGCGTGCTTGGGAGAGAGTAGTACTTGGATGGGTGACCTCCTGGGAAGTCCTCGTGTTGCACCCCTTTTTATGATGGCAAAATCCATTGGAGTGTAAACTCCTCAATTAAGCACGATGAGTACGGTTTGTTCAGTCATCATATTGCTCTACAGGATTTTTATGATGAGATCCGTATGGATGCCAATATATGCATTGATCGCGATCTCCCTATCGGGTGCGATCATACCAGCACTAATGCACCGGATCCCATCAGAACTCCGCAGTTAAGCGTGCTTGGGCGAGAGTAGTACTAGGATGGGTGACCTCCTGGGAAGTCCTCGTGTTGCACCCCTTTTTCGCGGCCGAAATCCGTGAGAGTCCAAACTATGCAGTTAAGCGTGCTTAGGCGAGAGTAGTACTAGGATGGGTGACCTCCTGGGAAGTCCTCGTGTT
This sequence comes from Leucaena leucocephala, assembly GCA_037074615.1. Lineage (NCBI taxonomy): Eukaryota > Viridiplantae > Streptophyta > Magnoliopsida > Fabales > Fabaceae > Leucaena > Leucaena leucocephala. Next base: position 21,297,182 of record CM073520.1, read on the forward strand.
GCACCCCTTTTTATGATGGCAAAATCCATTGGAGTGTAAACTCCTCAATTAAGCACGATGAGTACGGTTTGTTCAGTCATCGTATTGCTCTCCAGGATTTTTATGATGAGATCCGTATGGATGCCAATATATTCATTGATCGCGATCTCCCTATCGGGTGCGATCATACCAGCACTAATGCACCGGATCCCATCAAAACTCCGCAGTTAAGCGTGCTTGGGCGAGAGTAGTACTAGGATGGGTGACCTCCTGGGAAGTCCTCGTGTTGCACCCCTTTTTCGCGGCCGAAATCCGTGCGAGTCCAAACTATGCAGTTAAGCGTGCTTGGGAGAGAGTAGTCCTTGGATGGGTGACCTCCTGGGAAGTCCTCGTGTTGCACCCCTTTTTATGATGGCAAAATCCATTGGAGTGTAAACTCCTCAATTAAGCACGATGAGTACGGTTTGTTCAGTCATCATATTGCTCTCCAGGATTTTTATGATCAGATCCGTATGGATGCCAATATATGCATTGATCGCGATCTCCCTATCGGGTGCGATCATACCAGCACTAATGCACCGGATCCCATCAGAACTCCGCAGTTAAGCGCGCTTGGGCGAGAGTAGTACTAGGATGGGTGACCTCCTGGGAAGTCCTCGTGTTGCACCCCTTTTTCGCGGCCGAAATCCGTGCGAGTCCAAACTATGCAGTTAAGCGTGCTTGGGAGAGAGTAGTACTTGGATGGGTAACCTCCTGGGAAGTCCTCGTGTTGCACCCCTTTTTATGATGGCAAAATCCATTGGAGTGTAAACTCCTCAATTAAGCACGATGAGTACGGTTTGTTCAGTCATCGTATTGCTCTCCAGGATTTTTATGATGAGATCCGTATGGATGCCAATATATGCATTGATCGCGATCTCCCTATTGGGTGCGATCATACCAGCACTAATGCACCGGATCCCATCAGAACTCCGCAGTTAAGCGTGCTTGGGCGAGAGTAGTACTAGGATGGGTGACCTCCTTGGAAGTCCTCGTGTTGCACCCCTTTTTCGCGGCCGAAATCCGTGCGAGTCCAAACTATGCAGTTAAGCGTGCTTGGGAGAGAGTAGTACTTGGATGGGTGACCTCCTGGGAAGTCCTCGTGTTGCACCCCTTTTTATGATGGCAAAATCCATTGGAGTGTAAACTCCTCAATTAAGCACGATGAGTACGGTTTGTTCAGTCATCGTATTGCTCTCCAGGATTTTTATGATGAGATCCGTATGGATGCCAATATATGCATTGATCGCGATCTCCCTATCGGGTGCGATCATACCAGCACTAATGCACCGGATCCCATCAGAACTCCGCAGTTAAGCGTGCTTGGGCGAGAGTAGTACTAGGATGGGTGACCTCCTGGGAAGTCCTCGTGTTGCACCCCTTTTTCGCGGCCGAAATCCGTGCGAGTCCAAACTATGCAGTTAAGCGTGCTTGGGAGAGAGTAGTACTTGGATGGGTGACCTCCTGGGAAGTCCTCGTGTTGCACCCCTTTTTATGATGGCAAAATCCATTGGAGTGTAAACTCCTCAATTAAGCACGATGAGTACGGTTTGTTCAGTCATCGTATTGCTCTCCAGGATTTTTATGATGAGATCCGTATGGATCGCGATCTCCCTATTGGGTGCGATCATACCAGCACTAATGCACCGGATCCCATCAGAACTCCGCAGTCAAGCGTGCTTGGGCGAGAGTAGTACTAGGATGGGTGACCTCCTGGGAAGTCCTCGTGTTGCACCCCTTTTTCGCGGCCGAAATCCGTGCGAGTCCAAACTATGCAGTTAAGCGTGCTTGGGAGAGAGTAGTACTTGGATGGGTGACCTCCTGGGAAGTCCTCGTGTTGCACCCCTTTTTATGATGGCAAAATCCATTGGAGTGTAAACTCCTAAATTAAGCACGATGAGTACGGTTTTTTCAGTCATCGTATTGCTCTCCAGGATTTTTATGATGAGATCCGTATGGATGCCAATATATGCATTGATCGCGATCTCCCTATCGGGTGCGATCATACCAGCACTAATGCACCGGATCCCATCAGAACTCCGCAGTTAAGCGCGCTTGGGCGAGAGTAGTACTAGGATGGGTGACCTCCTGGGAAGTCCTCGTGTTGCACCCCTTTTTCGCGGCCGAAATCCGTGCGAGTCCAAACTATGCAGTTAAGCGTGCTTGGGAGAGAGTAGTACTTGGATGGGTGACCTCCTGGGAAGTCCTCGTGTTGCACCCCTTTTTATGATGGCAAAATCCATTGGAGTGTAAACTCCTAAATTAAGCACGATGAGTACGGTTTTTTCAGTCATCGTATTGCTCTCCAGGATTTTTATGATGAGATCCGTATGGATGCCAATATATGCATTGATCGCGATCTCCCTATCGGGTGCGATCATACCAGCACTAATGCACCGGATCCCATCAGAACTCCGCAGTTAAGCGCGCTTGGGCGAGAGTAGTACTAGGATGGGTGACCTCCTGGGAAGTCCTCGTGTTGCACCCCTTTTTCGCGGCCGAAATCCGTGCGAGTCCAAACTATGCAGTTAAGCGTGCTTGGGAGAGAGTAGTACTTGGATGGGTGACCTCCTGGGAAGTCCTCGTGTTGCACCCCTTTTTATGATGGCAAAATCCATTGGAGTGTAAACTCCTCAATTAAGCACGATGAGTACGGTTTGTTCAGTCATCATATTGCTCTCCAGGATTTTTATGATGAGATCCGTATGGATGCCAATATATGCATTGATCGCGATCTCCCTATCGGGTGCGATCATACCAGCACTAATGCACCGGATCCCATCAGAACTCCGCAGTTAAGCGTGCTTGGGCGAGAGTAGTACTAGGATGGGTGACCTCCTGGGAAGTCCTCGTGTTGCACCCCTTTTTCGCGGCCGAAATCCGTGCGAGTCCAAACTATGCAGTTAAGCGTGCTTGGGAGAGAGTAGTACTTGGATGGGTAACCTCCTGGGAAGTCCTCGTGTTGCACCCCTTTTTATGATGGCAAAATCCATTGGAGTGTAAACTCCTCAATTAAGCACGATGAGTACGGTTTGTTCAGTCATCGTATTGCTCTCCAGGATTTTTATGATGAGATCCGTATGGATGCCAATATATGCATTGATCGCGATCTCCCTATCGGGTGCGATCATACCAGCACTAATGCACCGGATCCCATCAGAACTCCGCAGTTAAGCGCGCTTGGGCGAGAGTAGTACTAGGATGGGTGACCTCCTGGGAAGTCCTCGTGTTGCACCCCTTTTTCGCGGCCGAAATCCGTGCGAGTCCAAACTATGCAGTTAAGCGTGCTTGGGAGAGAGTAGTACTTGGATGGGTGACCTCCTGGGAAGTCCTCGTGTTGCACCCCTTTTTATGATGGCAAAATCCATTGGAGTGTAAACTCCTCAATTAAGCACGATGAGTACGGTTTGTTCAGTCATCGTATTGCTCTCCAGGATTTTTATGATGAGATCCGTATGGATGCCAATATATGCATTGATCGCGATCTCCCTATTGGGTGCGATCATACCAGCACTAATGCACCGGATCCCATCAGAACTCCGCAGTCAAGCGTGCTTGGGCGAGAGTAGTACTAGGATGGGTGACCTCCTGGGAAGTCCTCGTGTTGCACCCCTTTTTCGCGGCCGAAATCCGTGCGAGTCCAAACTATGCAGTTAAGCGTGCTTGGGAGAGAGTAGTACTTGGATGGGTGACCTCCTGGGAAGTCCTCGTGTTGCACCCCTTTTTATGATGGCAAAATCCATTGGAGTGTAAACTCCTAAATTAAGCACGATGAGTACGGTTTTTTCAGTCATCGTATTGCTCTCCAGGATTTTTATGATGAGATCCGTATGGATGCCAATATATGCATTGATCGCGATCTCCCTATCGGGTGCGATCATACCAGCACTAATGCACCGGATCCCATCAGAACTCCGCAGTTAAGCGCGCTTGGGCGAGAGTAGTACTAGGATGGGTGACCTCCTGGGAAGTCCTCGTGTTGCACCCCTTTTTCGCGGCCGAAATCCGTGCGAGTCCAAACTATGCAGTTAAGCGTGCTTGGGAGAGAGTAGTACTTGGATGGGTGACCTCCTGGGAAGTCCTCGTGTTGCACCCCTTTTTATGATGGCAAAATCCATTGGAGTGTAAACTCCTCAATTAAGCACGATGAGTACGGTTTGTTCAGTCATCATATTGCTCTACAGGATTTTTATGATGAGATCCGTATGGATGCCAATATATGCATTGATCGCGATCTCCCTATCGGGTGCGATCATACCAGCACTAATGCACCGGATCCCATCAGAACTCCGCAGTTAAGCGTGCTTGGGCGAGAGTAGTACTAGGATGGGTGACCTCCTGGGAAGTCCTCGTGTTGCACCCCTTTTTCGCGGCCGAAATCCGTGCGAGTCCAAACTATGCAGTTAAGCGCGCTTGGGCGAGAGTAGTACTAGGATGGGTGACCTCCTGGGAAGTCCTCGTGTTGCACCCCTTTTTCGCGGCCGAAATCCGTGAGAGTCCAAACTATGCAGTTAAGCGTGCTTGGGCGAGAGTAGTACTAGGATGGGTGACCTCCTGGGAAGTCCTCGTGTTGCACCCCTTTTTATGATGGCAAAATCCATTGGAGTGTAAACTCCTCAATTAAGCACGATGAGTACGGTTTGTTCAGTCATCGTATTGCTCTCCAGGATTTTTATGATGAGATCCGTATGGATGCCAATATATTCATTGATCGCGATCTCCCTATCGGGTGCGATCATACCAGCACTAATGCACCGGATCCCATCAAAACTCCGCAGTTAAGCGTGCTTGGGCGAGAGTAGTACTAGGATGGGTGACCTCCTGGGAAGTCCTCGTGTTGCACCCCTTTTTCGCGGCCGAAATCCGTGCGAGTCCAAACTATGCAGTTAAGCGTGCTTGGGAGAGAGTAGTACTTGGATGGGTGACCTCCTGGGAAGTCCTCGTGTTGCACCCCTTTTTATGATGGCAAAATCCATTGGAGTGTAAACTCCTCAATTAAGCACGATGAGTACGGTTTGTTCAGTCATCATATTGCTCTCCAGGATTTTTATGATGAGATCCGTATGGATGCCAATATATGCATTGATCGCGATCTCCCTATCGGGTGCGATCATACCAGCACTAATGCACCGGATCCCATCAGAACTCCGCAGATAAGCGTGCTTGGGCGAGAGTAGTACTAGGATGGGTGACCTCCTGGGAAGTCCTCGTGTTGCACCCCTTTTTCGCGGCCGAAATCCGTGCGAGTCCAAACTATGCAGTTAAGCGTGCTTGGGAGAGAGTAGTACTTGGATGGGTAACCTCCTGGGAAGTCCTCGTGTTGCACCCCTTTTTATGATGGCAAAATCCATTGGAGTGTAAACTCCTCAATTAAGCACGATGAGTACGGTTTGTTCAGTCATCGTATTGCTCTCCAGGATTTTTATGATGAGATCCGTATGGATGCCAATATATGCATTGATCGCGATCTCCCTATCGGGTGCGATCATACCAGCACTAATGCACCGGATCCCATCAGAACTCCGCAGTTAAGCGCGCTTGGGCGAGAGTAGTACTAGGATGGGTGACCTCCTGGGAAGTCCTCGTGTTGCACCCCTTTTTCGCGGCCGAAATCCGTGCGAGTCCAAACTATGCAGTTAAGCGTGCTTGGGAGAGAGTAGTACTTGGATGGGTGACCTCCTGGGAAGTCCTCGTGTTGCACCCCTTTTTATGATGGCAAAATCCATTGGAGTGTAAACTCCTCAATTAAGCACGATGAGTACGGTTTGTTCAGTCATCGTATTGCTCTCCAGGATTTTTATGATGAGATCCGTATGGATGCCAATATATGCATTGATCGCGATCTCCCTATCGGGTGCGATCATACCAGCACTAATGCACCGGATCCCATCAGAACTCCGCAGTCAAGCGTGCTTGGGCGAGAGTAGTACTAGGATGGGTGACCTCCTGGGAAGTCCTCGTGTTGCACCCCTTTTTCGCGGCCGAAATCCGTGCGAGTCCAAACTATGCAGTTAAGCGTGCTTGGGAGAGAGTAGTACTTGGATGGGTGACCTCCTGGGAAGTCCTCGTGTTGCACCCCTTTTTATGATGGCAAAATCCATTGGAGTGTAAACTCCTAAATTAAGCACGATGAGTACGGTTTTTTCAGTCATCGTATTGCTCTCCAGGATTTTTATGATGAGATCCGTATGGATGCCAATATATGCATTGATCGCGATCTCCCTATCGGGTGCGATCATACCAGCACTAATGCACCGGATCCCATCAGAACTCCGCAGTTAAGCGCGCTTGGGCGAGAGTAGTACTAGGATGGGTGACCTCCTGGGAAGTCCTCGTGTTGCACCCCTTTTTCGCGGCCGAAATCCGTGCGAGTCCAAACTATGCAGTTAAGCGTGCTTGGGAGAGAGTAGTACTTGGATGGGTGACCTCCTGGGAAGTCCTCGTGTTGCACCCCTTTTTATGATGGCAAAATCCATTGGAGTGTAAACTCCTCAATTAAGCACGATGAGTACGGTTTGTTCAGTCATCATATTGCTCTACAGGATTTTTATGATGAGATCCGTATGGATGCCAATATATGCATTGATCGCGATCTCCCTATCGGGTGCGATCATACCAGCACTAATGCACCGGATCCCATCAGAACTCCGCAGTTAAGCGTGCTTGGGCGAGAGTAGTACTAGGATGGGTGACCTCCTGGGAAGTCCTCGTGTTGCACCCCTTTTTCGCGGCCGAAATCCGTGCGAGTCCAAACTATGCAGTTAAGCGTGCTTGGGCGAGAGTAGTACTAGGATGGGTGACCTCCTGGGAAGTCCTCGTGTTGCACCCCTTTTTCGCGGCCGAAATCCGTGAGAGTCCAAACTATGCAGTTAAGCGTGCTTGGGCGAGAGTAGTACTAGGATGGGTGACCTCCTGGGAAGTCCTCGTGTTGCACCCCTTTTTATGATGGCAAAATCCATTGGAGTGTAAACTCCTCAATTAAGCACGATGAGTACGGTTTGTTCAGTCATCGTATTGCTCTCCAGGATTTTTATGATGAGATCCGTATGGATGCCAATATATTCATTGATCGCGATCTCCCTATCGGGTGCGATCATACCAGCACTAATGCACCGGATCCCATCAAAACTCCGCAGTTAAGCGTGCTTGGGCGAGAGTAGTACTAGGATGGGTGACCTCCTGGGAAGTCCTCGTGTTGCACCCCTTTTTCGCGGCCGAAATCCGTGCGAGTCCAAACTATGCAGTTAAGCGTGCTTGGGAGAGAGTAGTACTTGGATGGGTGACCTCCTGGGAAGTCCTCGTGTTGCACCCCTTTTTATGATGGCAAAATCCATTGGAGTGTAAACTCCTCAATTAAGCACGATGAGTACGGTTTGTTCAGTCATCATATTGCTCTCCAGGATTTTTATGATGAGATCCGTATGGATGCCAATATATGCATTGATCGCGATCTCCCTATCGGGTGCGATCATACCAGCACTAATGCACCGGATCCCATCAGAACTCCGCAGATAAGCGTGCTTGGGCGAGAGTAGTACTAGGATGGGTGACCTCCTGGGAAGTCCTCGTGTTGCACCCCTTTTTCGCGGCCGAAATCCGTGCGAGTCCAAACTATGCAGTTAAGCGTGCTTGGGAGAGAGTAGTACTTGGATGGGTAACCTCCTGGGAAGTCCTCGTGTTGCACCCCTTTTTATGATGGCAAAATCCATTGGAGTGTAAACTCCTCAATTAAGCACGATGAGTACGGTTTGTTCAGTCATCGTATTGCTCTCCAGGATTTTTATGATGAGATCCGTATGGATGCCAATATATGCATTGATCGCGATCTCCCTATCGGGTGCGATCATACCAGCACTAATGCACCGGATCCCATCAGAACTCCGCAGTTAAGCGCGCTTGGGCGAGAGTAGTACTAGGATGGGTGACCTCCTGGGAAGTCCTCGTGTTGCACCCCTTTTTCGCGGCCGAAATCCGTGCGAGTCCAAACTATGCAGTTAAGCGTGCTTGGGAGAGAGTAGTACTTGGATGGGTGACCTCCTGGGAAGTCCTCGTGTTGCACCCCTTTTTATGATGGCAAAATCCATTGGAGTGTAAACTCCTCAATTAAGCACGATGAGTACTGTTTGTTCAGTCATCGTATTGCTCTCCAGGATTTTTATGATGAGATCCGTATGGATCCCAATATATGCATTGATCGCGATCTCCCTATCGGGTGCGATCATACCAGCACTAATGCACCGGATCCCATCAGAACTCCGCAGTTAAGCGCGCTTGGGCGAGAGTAGTACTAGGATGGGTGACCTCCTGGGAAGTCCTCGTGTTGCACCCCTTTTTCGCGGCCGAAATCCGTGCGAGTCCAAACTATGCAGTTAAGCGTGCTTGGGAGAGAGTAGTACTTGGATGGGTGACCTCCTGGGAAGTCCTCGTGTTGCACCCCTTTTTATGATGGCAAAATCCATTGGAGTGTAAACTCCTCAATTAAGCACGATGAGTACTGTTTGTTCAGTCATCGTATTGCTCTCCAGGATTTTTATGATGAGATCCGTATGGATCCCAATATATGCATTGATCGCGATCTCCCTATCGGGTGCGATCATACCAGCACTAATGCACCGGATCCCATCAGAACTCCGCAGTTAAGCGCGCTTGGGCGAGAGTAGTACTAGGATGGGTGACCTCCTGGGAAGTCCTCGTGTTGCACCCCTTTTTATGATGGCAAAATCCATTGGAGTGTAAACTCCTCAATTAAGCACGATGAGTACGGTTTGTTCAGTCATCGTATTGCTCTCCAGGATTTTTATGATGAGATCCGTATGGATGCCAATATATGCATTGATCGCGATCTCCCTATCGGGTGCGATCATACCAGCACTAATGCACCGGATCCCATCAGAACTCCGCAGTCAAGCGTGCTTGGGCGAGAGTAGTACTAGGATGGGTGACCTCCTGGGAAGTCCTCGTGTTGCACCCCTTTTTCGCGGCCGAAATCCGTGCGAGTCCAAACTATGCAGTTAAGCGTGCTTGGGAGAGAGTAGTACTTGGATGGGTGACCTCCTGGGAAGTCCTCGTGTTGCACCCCTTTTTATGATGGCAAAATCCATTGGAGTGTAAACTCCTAAATTAAGCACGATGAGTACGGTTTTTTCAGTCATCGTATTGCTCTCCAGGATTTTTATGATGAGATCCGTATGGATGCCAATATATGCATTGATCGCGATCTCCCTATCGGGTGCGATCATACCAGCACTAATGCACCGGATCCCATCAGAACTCCGCAGTTAAGCGCGCTTGGGCGAGAGTAGTACTAGGATGGGTGACCTCCTGGGAAGTCCTCGTGTTGCACCCCTTTTTCGCGGCCGAAATCCGTGCGAGTCCAAACTATGCAGTTAAGCGTGCTTGGGAGAGAGTAGTACTTGGATGGGTGACCTCCTGGGAAGTCCTCGTGTTGCACCCCTTTTTATGATGGCAAAATCCATTGGAGTGTAAACTCCTCAATTAAGCACGATGAGTACGGTTTGTTCAGTCATCATATTGCTCTACAGGATTTTTATGATGAGATCCGTATGGATGCCAATATATGCATTGATCGCGATCTCCCTATCGGGTGCGATCATACCAGCACTAATGCACCGGATCCCATCAGAACTCCGCAGTTAAGCGTGCTTGGGCGAGAGTAGTACTAGGATGGGTGACCTCCTGGGAAGTCCTCGTGTTGCACCCCTTTTTCGCGGCCGAAATCCGTGCGAGTCCAAACTATGCAGTTAAGCGTGCTTGGGCGAGAGTAGTACTAGGATGGGTGACCTCCTGGGAAGTCCTCGTGTTGCACCCCTTTTTCGCGGCCGAAATCCGTGAGAGTCCAAACTATGCAGTTAAGCGTGCTTGGGCGAGAGTAGTACTAGGATGGGTGACCTCCTGGGAAGTCCTCGTGTTGCACCCCTTTTTATGATGGCAAAATCCATTGGAGTGTAAACTCCTCAATTAAGCACGATGAGTACGGTTTGTTCAGTCATCGTATTGCTCTCCAGGATTTTTATGATGAGATCCGTATGGATGCCAATATATTCATTGATCGCGATCTCCCTATCGGGTGCGATCATACCAGCACTAATGCACCGGATCCCATCAAAACTCCGCAGTTAAGCGTGCTTGGGCGAGAGTAGTACTAGGATGGGTGACCTCCTGGGAAGTCCTCGTGTTGCACCCCTTTTTCGCGGCCGAAATCCGTGCGAGTCCAAACTATGCAGTTAAGCGTGCTTGGGAGAGAGTAGTACTTGGATGGGTGACCTCCTGGGAAGTCCTCGTGTTGCACCCCTTTTTATGATGGCAAAATCCATTGGAGTGTAAACTCCTCAATTAAGCACGATGAGTACGGTTTGTTCAGTCATCATATTGCTCTCCAGGATTTTTATGATGAGATCCGTATGGATGCCAATATATGCATTGATCGCGATCTCCCTATCGGGTGCGATCATACCAGCACTAATGCACCGGATCCCATCAGAACTCCGCAGATAAGCGTGCTTGGGCGAGAGTAGTACTAGGATGGGTGACCTCCTGGGAAGTCCTCGTGTTGCACCCCTTTTTCGCGGCCGAAATCCGTGCGAGTCCAAACTATGCAGTTAAGCGTGCTTGGGAGAGAGTAGTACTTGGATGGGTAACCTCCTGGGAAGTCCTCGTGTTGCACCCCTTTTTATGATGGCAAAATCCATTGGAGTGTAAACTCCTCAATTAAGCACGATGAGTACGGTTTGTTCAGTCATCGTATTGCTCTCCAGGATTTTTATGATGAGATCCGTATGGATGCCAATATATGCATTGATCGCGATCTCCCTATCGGGTGCGATCATACCAGCACTAATGCACCGGATCCCATCAGAACTCCGCAGTTAAGCGCGCTTGGGCGAGAGTAGTACTAGGATGGGTGACCTCCTGGGAAGTCCTCGTGTTGCACCCCTTTTTCGCGGCCGAAATCCGTGCGAGTCCAAACTATGCAGTTAAGCGTGCTTGGGAGAGAGTAGTACTTGGATGGGTGACCTCCTGGGAAGTCCTCGTGTTGCACCCCTTTTTATGATGGCAAAATCCATTGGAGTGTAAACTCCTCAATTAAGCACGATGAGTACTGTTTGTTCAGTCATCGTATTGCTCTCCAGGATTTTTATGATGAGATCCGTATGGATCCCAATATATGCATTGATCGCGATCTCCCTATCGGGTGCGATCATACCAGCACTAATGCACCGGATCCCATCAGAACTCCGCAGTTAAGCGCGCTTGGGCGAGAGTAGTACTAGGATGGGTGACCTCCTGGGAAGTCCTCGTGTTGCACCCCTTTTTCGCGGCCGAAATCCGTGCGAGTCCAAACTATGCAGTTAAGCGTGCTTGGGAGAGAGTAGTACTTGGATGGGTGACCTCCTGGGAAGTCCTCGTGTTGCACCCCTTTTTATGATGGCAAAATCCATTGGAGTGTAAACTCCTCAATTAAGCACGATGAGTACTGTTTGTTCAGTCATCGTATTGCTCTCCAGGATTTTTATGATGAGATCCGTATGGATCCCAATATATGCATTGATCGCGATCTCCCTATCGGGTGCGATCATACCAGCACTAATGCACCGGATCCCATCAGAACTCCGCAGTTAAGCGCGCTTGGGCGAGAGTAGTACTAGGATGGGTGACCTCCTGGGAAGTCCTCGTGTTGCACCCCTTTTTCGCGGCCGAAATCCGTGCGAGTCCAAACTATGCAGTTAAGCGTGCTTGGGAGAGAGTAGTACTTGGATGGGTAACCTCCTGGGAAGTCCTCGTGTTGCACCCCTTTTTATGATGGCAAAATCCATTGGAGTGTAAACTCCTCAATTAAGCACGATGAGTACGGTTTGTTCAGTCATCGTATTGCTCTCCAGGATTTTTATGATGAGATCCGTATGGATGCCAATATATGCATTGATCGCGATCTCCCTATCGGGTGCGATCATACCAGCACTAATGCACCGGATCCCATCAGAACTCCGCAGTTAAGCGCGCTTGGGCGAGAGTAGTACTAGGATGGGTGACCTCCTGGGAAGTCCTCGTGTTGCACCCCTTTTTCGCGGCCGAAATCCGTGCGAGTCCAAACTATGCAGTTAAGCGTGCTTGGGAGAGAGTAGTACTTGGATGGGTGACCTCCTGGGAAGTCCTCGTGTTGCACCCCTTTTTATGATGGCAAAATCCATTGGAGTGTAAACTCCTCAATTAAGCACGATGAGTACGGTTTGTTCAGTCATCGTATTGCTCTCCAGGATTTTTATGATGAGATCCGTATGGATGCCAATATATGCATTGATCGCGATCTCCCTATTGGGTGCGATCATACCAGCACTAATGCACCGGATCCCATCAGAACTCCGCAGTCAAGCGTGCTTGGGCGAGAGTAGTACTAGGATGGGTGACCTCCTGGGAAGTCCTCGTGTTGCACCCCTTTTTCGCGGCCGAAATCCGTGCGAGTCCAAACTATGCAGTTAAGCGTGCTTGGGAGAGAGTAGTACTTGGATGGGTGACCTCCTGGGAAGTCCTCGTGTTGCACCCCTTTTTATGATGGCAAAATCCATTGGAGTGTAAACTCCTAAATTAAGCACGATGAGTACGGTTTTTTCAGTCATCGTATTGCTCTCCAGGATTTTTATGATGAGATCCGTATGGATGCCAATATATGCATTGATCGCGATCTCCCTATCGGGTGCGATCATACCAGCACTAATGCACCGGATCCCATCAGAACTCCGCAGTTAAGCGCGCTTGGGCGAGAGTAGTACTAGGATGGGTGACCTCCTGGGAAGTCCTCGTGTTGCACCCCTTTTTCGCGGCCGAAATCCGTGCGAGTCCAAACTATGCAGTTAAGCGTGCTTGGGAGAGAGTAGTACTTGGATGGGTGACCTCCTGGGAAGTCCTCGTGTTGCACCCCTTTTTATGATGGCAAAATCCATTGGAGTGTAAACTCCTCAATTAAGCACGATGAGTACGGTTTGTTCAGTCATCATATTGCTCTACAGGATTTTTATGATGAGATCCGTATGGATGCCAATATATGCATTGATCGCGATCTCCCTATCGGGTGCGATCATACCAGCACTAATGCACCGGATCCCATCAGAACTCCGCAGTTAAGCGTGCTTGGGCGAGAGTAGTACTAGGATGGGTGACCTCCTGGGAAGTCCTCGTGTTGCACCCCTTTTTCGCGGCCGAAATCCGTGCGAGTCCAAACTATGCAGTTAAGCGCGCTTGGGCGAGAGTAGTACTAGGATGGGTGACCTCCTGGGAAGTCCTCGTGTTGCACCCCTTTTTCGCGGCCGAAATCCGTGAGAGTCCAAACTATGCAGTTAAGCGTGCTTGGGCGAGAGTAGTACTAGGATGGGTGACCTCCTGGGAAGTCCTCGTGTTGCACCCCTTTTTATGATGGCAAAATCCATTGGAGTGTAAACTCCTCAATTAAGCACGATGAGTACGGTTTGTTCAGTCATCGTATTGCTCTCCAGGATTTTTATGATGAGATCCGTATGGATGCCAATATATTCATTGATCGCGATCTCCCTATCGGGTGCGATCATACCAGCACTAATGCACCGGATCCCATCAAAACTCCGCAGTTAAGCGTGCTTGGGCGAGAGTAGTACTAGGATGGGTGACCTCCTGGGAAGTCCTCGTGTTGCACCCCTTTTTCGCGGCCGAAATCCGTGCGAGTCCAAACTATGCAGTTAAGCGTGCTTGGGAGAGAGTAGTACTTGGATGGGTGACCTCCTGGGAAGTCCTCGTGTTGCACCCCTTTTTATGATGGCAAAATCCATTGGAGTGTAAACTCCTCAATTAAGCACGATGAGTACGGTTTGTTCAGTCATCATATTGCTCTCCAGGATTTTTATGATGAGATCCGTATGGATGCCAATATATGCATTGATCGCGATCTCCCTATCGGGTGCGATCATACCAGCACTAATGCACCGGATCCCATCAGAACTCCGCAGATAAGCGTGCTTGGGCGAGAGTAGTACTAGGATGGGTGACCTCCTGGGAAGTCCTCGTGTTGCACCCCTTTTTCGCGGCCGAAATCCGTGCGAGTCCAAACTATGCAGTTAAGCGTGCTTGGGAGAGAGTAGTACTTGGATGGGTAACCTCCTGGGAAGTCCTCGTGTTGCACCCCTTTTTATGATGGCAAAATCCATTGGAGTGTAAACTCCTCAATTAAGCACGATGAGTACGGTTTGTTCAGTCATCGTATTGCTCTCCAGGATTTTTATGATGAGATCCGTATGGATGCCAATATATGCATTGATCGCGATCTCCCTATCGGGTGCGATCATACCAGCACTAATGCACCGGATCCCATCAGAACTCCGCAGTTAAGCGCGCTTGGGCGAGAGTAGTACTAGGATGGGTGACCTCCTGGGAAGTCCTCGTGTTGCACCCCTTTTTCGCGGCCGAAATCCGTGCGAGTCCAAACTATGCAGTTAAGCGTGCTTGGGAGAGAGTAGTACTTGGATGGGTGACCTCCTGGGAAGTCCTCGTGTTGCACCCCTTTTTATGATGGCAAAATCCATTGGAGTGTAAACTCCTCAATTAAGCACGATGAGTACGGTTTGTTCAGTCATCGTATTGCTCTCCAGGATTTTTATGATGAGATCCGTATGGATGCCAATATATGCATTGATCGCGATCTCCCTATCGGGTGCGATCATACCAGCACTAATGCACCGGATCCCATCAGAACTCCGCAGTCAAGCGTGCTTGGGCGAGAGTAGTACTAGGATGGGTGACCTCCTGGGAAGTCCTCGTGTTGCACCCCTTTTTCGCGGCCGAAATCCGTGCGAGTCCAAACTATGCAGTTAAGCGTGCTTGGGAGAGAGTAGTACTTGGATGGGTGACCTCCTGGGAAGTCCTCGTGTTGCACCCCTTTTTATGATGGCAAAATCCATTGGAGTGTAAACTCCTAAATTAAGCACGATGAGTACGGTTTTTTCAGTCATCGTATTGCTCTCCAGGATTTTTATGATGAGATCCGTATGGATGCCAATATATGCATTGATCGCGATCTCCCTATCGGGTGCGATCATACCAGCACTAATGCACCGGATCCCATCAGAACTCCGCAGTTAAGCGCGCTTGGGCGAGAGTAGTACTAGGATGGGTGACCTCCTGGGAAGTCCTCGTGTTGCACCCCTTTTTCGCGGCCGAAATCCGTGCGAGTCCAAACTATGCAGTTAAGCGTGCTTGGGAGAGAGTAGTACTTGGATGGGTGACCTCCTGGGAAGTCCTCGTGTTGCACCCCTTTTTATGATGGCAAAATCCATTGGAGTGTAAACTCCTCAATTAAGCACGATGAGTACGGTTTGTTCAGTCATCATATTGCTCTACAGGATTTTTATGATGAGATCCGTATGGATGCCAATATATGCATTGATCGCGATCTCCCTATCGGGTGCGATCATACCAGCACTAATGCACCGGATCCCATCAGAACTCCGCAGTTAAGCGTGCTTGGGCGAGAGTAGTACTAGGATGGGTGACCTCCTGGGAAGTCCTCGTGTTGCACCCCTTTTTCGCGGCCGAAATCCGTGCGAGTCCAAACTATGCAGTTAAGCGTGCTTGGGCGAGAGTAGTACTAGGATGGGTGACCTCCTGGGAAGTCCTCGTGTTGCACCCCTTTTTCGCGGCCGAAATCCGTGAGAGTCCAAACTATGCAGTTAAGCGTGCTTGGGCGAGAGTAGTACTAGGATGGGTGACCTCCTGGGAAGTCCTCGTGTTGCACCCCTTTTTATGATGGCAAAATCCATTGGAGTGTAAACTCCTCAATTAAGCACGATGAGTACGGTTTGTTCAGTCATCGTATTGCTCTCCAGGATTTTTATGATGAGATCCGTATGGATGCCAATATATTCATTGATCGCGATCTCCCTATCGGGTGCGATCATACCAGCACTAATGCACCGGATCCCATCAAAACTCCGCAGTTAAGCGTGCTTGGGCGAGAGTAGTACTAGGATGGGTGACCTCCTGGGAAGTCCTCGTGTTGCACCCCTTTTTCGCGGCCGAAATCCGTGCGAGTCCAAACTATGCAGTTAAGCGTGCTTGGGAGAGAGTAGTACTTGGATGGGTGACCTCCTGGGAAGTCCTCGTGTTGCACCCCTTTTTATGATGGCAAAATCCATTGGAGTGTAAACTCCTCAATTAAGCACGATGAGTACGGTTTGTTCAGTCATCATATTGCTCTCCAGGATTTTTATGATGAGATCCGTATGGATGCCAATATATGCATTGATCGCGATCTCCCTATCGGGTGCGATCATACCAGCACTAATGCACCGGATCCCATCAGAACTCCGCAGATAAGCGTGCTTGGGCGAGAGTAGTACTAGGATGGGTGACCTCCTGGGAAGTCCTCGTGTTGCACCCCTTTTTCGCGGCCGAAATCCGTGCGAGTCCAAACTATGCAGTTAAGCGTGCTTGGGAGAGAGTAGTACTTGGATGGGTAACCTCCTGGGAAGTCCTCGTGTTGCACCCCTTTTTATGATGGCAAAATCCATTGGAGTGTAAACTCCTCAATTAAGCACGATGAGTACGGTTTGTTCAGTCATCGTATTGCTCTCCAGGATTTTTATGATGAGATCCGTATGGATGCCAATATATGCATTGATCGCGATCTCCCTATCGGGTGCGATCATACCAGCACTAATGCACCGGATCCCATCAGAACTCCGCAGTTAAGCGCGCTTGGGCGAGAGTAGTACTAGGATGGGTGACCTCCTGGGAAGTCCTCGTGTTGCACCCCTTTTTCGCGGCCGAAATCCGTGCGAGTCCAAACTATGCAGTTAAGCGTGCTTGGGAGAGAGTAGTACTTGGATGGGTGACCTCCTGGGAAGTCCTCGTGTTGCACCCCTTTTTATGATGGCAAAATCCATTGGAGTGTAAACTCCTCAATTAAGCACGATGAGTACTGTTTGTTCAGTCATCGTATTGCTCTCCAGGATTTTTATGATGAGATCCGTATGGATCCCAATATATGCATTGATCGCGATCTCCCTATCGGGTGCGATCATACCAGCACTAATGCACCGGATCCCATCAGAACTCCGCAGTTAAGCGCGCTTGGGCGAGAGTAGTACTAGGATGGGTGACCTCCTGGGAAGTCCTCGTGTTGCACCCCTTTTTCGCGGCCGAAATCCGTGCGAGTCCAAACTATGCAGTTAAGCGTGCTTGGGAGAGAGTAGTACTTGGATGGGTGACCTCCTGGGAAGTCCTCGTGTTGCACCCCTTTTTATGATGGCAAAATCCATTGGAGTGTAAACTCCTCAATTAAGCACGATGAGTACTGTTTGTTCAGTCATCGTATTGCTCTCCAGGATTTTTATGATGAGATCCGTATGGATCCCAATATATGCATTGATCGCGATCTCCCTATCGGGTGCGATCATACCAGCACTAATGCACCGGATCCCATCAGAACTCCGCAGTTAAGCGCGCTTGGGCGAGAGTAGTACTAGGATGGGTGACCTCCTGGGAAGTCCTCGTGTTGCACCCCTTTTTATGATGGCAAAATCCATTGGAGTGTAAACTCCTCAATTAAGCACGATGAGTACGGTTTGTTCAGTCATCGTATTGCTCTCCAGGATTTTTATGATGAGATCCGTATGGATGCCAATATATGCATTGATCGCGATCTCCCTATCGGGTGCGATCATACCAGCACTAATGCACCGGATCCCATCAGAACTCCGCAGTCAAGCGTGCTTGGGCGAGAGTAGTACTAGGATGGGTGACCTCCTGGGAAGTCCTCGTGTTGCACCCCTTTTTCGCGGCCGAAATCCGTGCGAGTCCAAACTATGCAGTTAAGCGTGCTTGGGAGAGAGTAGTACTTGGATGGGTGACCTCCTGGGAAGTCCTCGTGTTGCACCCCTTTTTATGATGGCAAAATCCATTGGAGTGTAAACTCCTAAATTAAGCACGATGAGTACGGTTTTTTCAGTCATCGTATTGCTCTCCAGGATTTTTATGATGAGATCCGTATGGATGCCAATATATGCATTGATCGCGATCTCCCTATCGGGTGCGATCATACCAGCACTAATGCACCGGATCCCATCAGAACTCCGCAGTTAAGCGCGCTTGGGCGAGAGTAGTACTAGGATGGGTGACCTCCTGGGAAGTCCTCGTGTTGCACCCCTTTTTCGCGGCCGAAATCCGTGCGAGTCCAAACTATGCAGTTAAGCGTGCTTGGGAGAGAGTAGTACTTGGATGGGTGACCTCCTGGGAAGTCCTCGTGTTGCACCCCTTTTTATGATGGCAAAATCCATTGGAGTGTAAACTCCTCAATTAAGCACGATGAGTACGGTTTGTTCAGTCATCATATTGCTCTACAGGATTTTTATGATGAGATCCGTATGGATGCCAATATATGCATTGATCGCGATCTCCCTATCGGGTGCGATCATACCAGCACTAATGCACCGGATCCCATCAGAACTCCGCAGTTAAGCGTGCTTGGGCGAGAGTAGTACTAGGATGGGTGACCTCCTGGGAAGTCCTCGTGTTGCACCCCTTTTTCGCGGCCGAAATCCGTGCGAGTCCAAACTATGCAGTTAAGCGTGCTTGGGCGAGAGTAGTACTAGGATGGGTGACCTCCTGGGAAGTCCTCGTGTTGCACCCCTTTTTCGCGGCCGAAATCCGTGAGAGTCCAAACTATGCAGTTAAGCGTGCTTGGGCGAGAGTAGTACTAGGATGGGTGACCTCCTGGGAAGTCCTCGTGTTGCACCCCTTTTTATGATGGCAAAATCCATTGGAGTGTAAACTCCTCAATTAAGCACGATGAGTACGGTTTGTTCAGTCATCGTATTGCTCTCCAGGATTTTTATGATGAGATCCGTATGGATGCCAATATATTCATTGATCGCGATCTCCCTATCGGGTGCGATCATACCAGCACTAATGCACCGGATCCCATCAAAACTCCGCAGTTAAGCGTGCTTGGGCGAGAGTAGTACTAGGATGGGTGACCTCCTGGGAAGTCCTCGTGTTGCACCCCTTTTTCGCGGCCGAAATCCGTGCGAGTCCAAACTATGCAGTTAAGCGTGCTTGGGAGAGAGTAGTACTTGGATGGGTGACCTCCTGGGAAGTCCTCGTGTTGCACCCCTTTTTATGATGGCAAAATCCATTGGAGTGTAAACTCCTCAATTAAGCACGATGAGTACGGTTTGTTCAGTCATCATATTGCTCTCCAGGATTTTTATGATGAGATCCGTATGGATGCCAATATATGCATTGATCGCGATCTCCCTATCGGGTGCGATCATACCAGCACTAATGCACCGGATCCCATCAGAACTCCGCAGATAAGCGTGCTTGGGCGAGAGTAGTACTAGGATGGGTGACCTCCTGGGAAGTCCTCGTGTTGCACCCCTTTTTCGCGGCCGAAATCCGTGCGAGTCCAAACTATGCAGTTAAGCGTGCTTGGGAGAGAGTAGTACTTGGATGGGTAACCTCCTGGGAAGTCCTCGTGTTGCACCCCTTTTTATGATGGCAAAATCCATTGGAGTGTAAACTCCTCAATTAAGCACGATGAGTACGGTTTGTTCAGTCATCGTATTGCTCTCCAGGATTTTTATGATGAGATCCGTATGGATGCCAATATATGCATTGATCGCGATCTCCCTATCGGGTGCGATCATACCAGCACTAATGCACCGGATCCCATCAGAACTCCGCAGTTAAGCGCGCTTGGGCGAGAGTAGTACTAGGATGGGTGACCTCCTGGGAAGTCCTCGTGTTGCACCCCTTTTTCGCGGCCGAAATCCGTGCGAGTCCAAACTATGCAGTTAAGCGTGCTTGGGAGAGAGTAGTACTTGGATGGGTGACCTCCTGGGAAGTCCTCGTGTTGCACCCCTTTTTATGATGGCAAAATCCATTGGAGTGTAAACTCCTCAATTAAGCACGATGAGTACTGTTTGTTCAGTCATCGTATTGCTCTCCAGGATTTTTATGATGAGATCCGTATGGATCCCAATATATGCATTGATCGCGATCTCCCTATCGGGTGCGATCATACCAGCACTAATGCACCGGATCCCATCAGAACTCCGCAGTTAAGCGCGCTTGGGCGAGAGTAGTACTAGGATGGGTGACCTCCTGGGAAGTCCTCGTGTTGCACCCCTTTTTCGCGGCCGAAATCCGTGCGAGTCCAAACTATGCAGTTAAGCGTGCTTGGGAGAGAGTAGTACTTGGATGGGTGACCTCCTGGGAAGTCCTCGTGTTGCACCCCTTTTTATGATGGCAAAATCCATTGGAGTGTAAACTCCTCAATTAAGCACGATGAGTACTGTTTGTTCAGTCATCGTATTGCTCTCCAGGATTTTTATGATGAGATCCGTATGGATCCCAATATATGCATTGATCGCGATCTCCCTATCGGGTGCGATCATACCAGCACTAATGCACCGGATCCCATCAGAACTCCGCAGTTAAGCGCGCTTGGGCGAGAGTAGTACTAGGATGGGTGACCTCCTGGGAAGTCCTCGTGTTGCACCCCTTTTTCGCGGCCGAAATCCGTGCGAGTCCAAACTATGCAGTTAAGCGTGCTTGGGAGAGAGTAGTACTTGGATGGGTGACCTCCTGGGAAGTCCTCGTGTTGCACCCCTTTTTATGATGGCAAAATCCATTGGAGTGTAAACTCCTCAATTAAGCACGATGAGTACGGTTTGTTCAGTCATCGTATTGCTCTCCAGGATTTTTATGATGAGATCCGTATGGATGCCAATATATGCATTGATCGCGATCTCCCTATCGGGTGCGATCATACCAGCACTAATGCACCGGATCCCATCAGAACTCCGCAGTTAAGCGCGCTTGGGCGAGAGTAGTACTAGGATGGGTGACCTCCTGGGAAGTCCTCGTGTTGCACCCCTTTTTCGCGGCCGAAATCCGTGCGAGTCCAAACTATGCAGTTAAGCGTGCTTGGGAGAGAGTAGTACTTGGATGGGTGACCTCCTGGGAAGTCCTCGTGTTGCACCCCTTTTTATGATGGCAAAATCCATTGGAGTGTAAACTCCTCAATTAAGCACGATGAGTACGGTTTGTTCAGTCATCGTATTGCTCTCCAGGATTTTTATGATGAGATCCGTATGGATCCCAATATATGCATTGATCGCGATCTCCCTATCGGGTGCGATCATACCAGCACTAATGCACCGGATCCCATCAGAACTCCGCAGTTAAGCGCGCTTGGGCGAGAGTAGTACTAGGATGGGTGACCTCCTGGGAAGTCCTCGTGTTGCACCCCTTTTTCGCGGCCGAAATCCGTGCGAGTCCAAACTATGCAGTTAAGCGTGCTTGGGAGAGAGTAGTACTTGGATGGGTGACCTCCTGGGAAGTCCTCGTGTTGCACCCCTTTTTATGATGGCAAAATCCATTGGAGTGTAAACTCCTAAATTAAGCACGATGAGTACGGTTTTTTCAGTCATCGTATTGCTCTCCAGGATTTTTATGATGAGATCCGTATGGATGCCAATATATGCATTGATCGCGATCTCCCTATCGGGTGCGATCATACCAGCACTAATGCACCGGATCCCATCAGAACTCCGCAGTTAAGTGCGCTTGGGCGAGAGTAGTACTAGGATGGGTGACCTCCTGGGAAGTCCTCGTGTTGCACCCCTTTTTCGCGGCCGAAATCCGTGCGAGTCCAAACTATGCAGTTAAGCGTGCTTGGGAGAGAGTAGTACTTGGATGGGTGACCTCCTGGGAAGTCCTCGTGTTGCACCCCTTTTTATGATGGCAAAATCCATTGGAGTGTAAACTCCTCAATTAAGCACGATGAGTACGGTTTGTTCAGTCATCATATTGCTCTCCAGGATTTTTATGATGAGATCCGTATGGATCGCAATATATGCATTGATCGCGATCTCCCTATCGGGTGCGATCATACCAGCACTAATGCACCGGATCCCATCAGAACTCCGCAGTTAAGCGCGCTTGGGCGAGAGTAGTACTAGGATGGGTGACCTCCTGGGAAGTCCTCGTGTTGCACCCCTTTTTCGCGGCCGAAATCCGTGCGAGTCCAAACTATGCAGTTAAGCGTGCTTGGGAGAGAGTAGTACTTGGATGGGTGACCTCCTGGGAAGTCCTCGTGTTGCACCCCTTTTTATGATGGCAAAATCCATTGGAGTGTAAACTCCTAAATTAAGCACGATGAGTACGGTTTGTTCAGTCATCGTATTGCTCTCCAGGATTTTTATGATGAGATCCGTATGGATGCCAATATATGCATTGATCGCGATCTCCCTATCGGGTGCGATCATACCAGCACTAATGCACCGGATCCCATCAGAACTCCGCAGTTAAGCGCGCTTGGGCGAGAGTAGTACTAGGATGGGTGACCTCCTGGGAAGTCCTCGTGTTGCACCCCTTTTTCGCGGCCGAAATCCGTGCGAGTCCAAACTATGCAGTTAAGCGTGCTTGGGAGAGAGTAGTACTTGGATGGGTGACCTCCTGGGAAGTCCTCGTGTTGCACCCCTTTTTATGATGGCAAAATCCATTGGAGTGTAAACTCCTCAATTAAGCACGATGAGTACGGTTTGTTCAGTCATCGTATTGCTCTCCAGGATTTTTATGATGAGATCCGTATGGATGCCAATATATGCATTGATCGCGATCTCCCTATCGGGTGCGATCATACCAGCACTAATGCACCGAATCCCATCAGAACTCCGCAGTTAAGCGTGCTTGGGCGAGAGTAGTACTAGGATGGGTGACCTCCTGGGAAGTCCTCGTGTTGCACCCCTTTTTCGCGGCCGAAATCCGTGCGAGTCCAAACTATGCAGTTAAGCGTGCTTGGGAGAGAGTAGTACTTGGATGGGTGACCTCCTGGGAAGTCCTCGTGTTGCACCCCTTTTTATGATGGCAAAATCCATTGGAGTGTAAACTCCTAAATTAAGCACGATGAGTACGGTTTTTTCAGTCATCGTATTGCTCTCCAGGATTTTTATGATGAGATCCGTATGGATGCCAATATATGCATTGATCGCGATCTCCCTATCGGGTGCGATCATACCAGCACTAATGCACCGGATCCCATCAGAACTCCGCAGTTAAGTGCGCTTGGGCGAGAGTAGTACTAGGATGGGTGACCTCCTGGGAAGTCCTCGTGTTGCACCCCTTTTTCGCGGCCGAAATCCGTGCGAGTCCAAACTATGCAGTTAAGCGTGCTTGGGAGAGAGTAGTACTTGGATGGGTGACCTCCTGGGAAGTCCTCGTGTTGCACCCCTTTTTATGATGGCAAAATCCATTGGAGTGTAAACTCCTAAATTAAGCACGATGAGTACGGTTTTTTCAGTCATCGTATTGCTCTCCAGGATTTTTATGATGAGATCCGTATGGATGCCAATATATGCATTGATCGCGATCTCCCTATCGGGTGCGATCATACCAGCACTAATGCACCGGATCCCATCAGAACTCCGCAGTTAAGCGTGCTTGGGCGAGAGTAGTACTAGGATGGGTGACCTCCTGGGAAGTCCTCGTGTTGCACCCCTTTTTCGCGGCCGAAATCCGTGCGAGTCCAAACTATGCAGTTAAGCGTGCTTGGGAGAGAGTAGTACTTGGATGGGTAACCTCCTGGGAAGTCCTCGTGTTGCACCCCTTTTTATGATGGCAAAATCCATTGGAGTGTAAACTCCTCAATTAAGCACGATGAGTACGGTTTGTTCAGTCATCGTATTGCTCTCCAGGATTTTTATGATGAGATCCGTATGGATGCCAATATATGCATTGATCGCGATCTCCCTATCGGGTGCGATCATACCAGCACTAATGCACCGGATCCCATCAGAACTCCGCAGTTAAGCGCGCTTGGGCGAGAGTAGTACTAGGATGGGTGACCTCCTGGGAAGTCCTCGTGTTGCACCCCTTTTTCGCGGCCGAAATCCGTGCGAGTCCAAACTATGCAGTTAAGCGTGCTTGGGAGAGAGTAGTACTTGGATGGGTGACCTCCTGGGAAGTCCTCGTGTTGCACCCCTTTTTATGATGGCAAAATCCATTGGAGTGTAAACTCCTCAATTAAGCACGATGAGTACGGTTTGTTCAGTCATCGTATTGCTCTCCAGGATTTTTATGATGAGATCCGTATGGATGCCAATATATGCATTGATCGCGATCTCCCTATCGGGTGCGATCATACCAGCACTAATGCACCGGATCCCATTAGAACTCCGCAGTTAAGCGTGCTTGGGCGAGAGTAGTACTAGGATGGGTGACCTCCTGGGAAGTCCTCGTGTTGCACCCCTTTTTCGCGGCCGAAATCCGTGCGAGTCCAAACTATGCAATTAAGCGTGCTTGGGAGAGAGTAGTACTTGGATGGGTGACCTCCTGGGAAGTCCTCGTGTTGCACCCCTTTTTATGATGGCAAAATCCATTGGAGTGTAAACTCCTCAATTAAGCACGATGAGTACGGTTTGTTCAGTCATCATATTGCTCTCCAGGATTTTTATGATGAGATCCGTATGGATGCCAATATATGCATTGATCGCGATCTCCCTATCGGGTGCGATCATACCAGCACTAATGCACCGGATCCCATCAGAACTCCGCAGTTAAGCGTGCTTGGGCGAGAGTAGTACTAGGATGGGTGACCTCCTGGGAAGTCCTCGTGTTGCACCCCTTTTTCGCGGCCGAAATCCGTGCGAGTCCAAACTATGCAGTTAAGCGTGCTTGGGAGAGAGTAGTACTTGGATGGGTGACCTCCTGGGAAGTCCTCGTGTTGCACCCCTTTTTATGATGGCAAAATCCATTGGAGTGTAAACTCCTAAATTAAGCACGATGAGTACGGTTTTTTCAGTCATCGTATTGCTCTCCAGGATTTTTATGATGAGATCCGTATGGATGCCAATATATGCATTGATCGCGATCTCCCTATCGGGTGCGATCATACCAGCACTAATGCACCGGATCCCATCAGAACTCCGCAGTTAAGCGCGCTTGGGCGAGAGTAGTACTAGGATGGGTGACCTCCTGGGAAGTCCTCGTGTTGCACCCCTTTTTCGCGGCCGAAATCCGTGCGAGTCCAAACTATGCAGTTAAGCGTGCTTGGGAGAGAGTAGTACTTGGATGGGTGACCTCCTGGGAAGTCCTCGTGTTGCACCCCTTTTTATGATGGCAAAATCCATTGGAGTGTAAACTCCTAAATTAAGCACGATGAGTACGGTTTTTTCAGTCATCGTATTGCTCTCCAGGATTTTTATGATGAGATCCGTATGGATGCCAATATATGCATTGATCGCGATCTCCCTATCGGGTGCGATCATACCAGCACTAATGCACCGGATCCCATCAGAACTCCGCAGTTAAGTGCGCTTGGGCGAGAGTAGTACTAGGATGGGTGACCTCCTGGGAAGTCCTCGTGTTGCACCCCTTTTTCGCGGCCGAAATCCGTGCGAGTCCAAACTATGCAGTTAAGCGTGCTTGGGAGAGAGTAGTACTTGGATGGGTGACCTCCTGGGAAGTCCTCGTGTTGCACCCCTTTTTATGATGGCAAAATCCATTGGAGTGTAAACTCCTCAATTAAGCACGATGAGTACGGTTTGTTCAGTCATCATATTGCTCTCCAGGATTTTTATGATGAGATCCGTATGGATCCCAATATATGCATTGATCGCGATCTCCCTATCGGGTGCGATCATACCAGCACTAATGCACCGGATCCCATCAGAACTCCGCAGTTAAGCGCGCTTGGGCGAGAGTAGTACTAGGATGGGTGACCTCCTGGGAAGTCCTCGTGTTGCACCCCTTTTTCGCGGCCGAAATCCGTGCGAGTCCAAACTATGCAGTTAAGCGTGCTTGGGAGAGAGTAGTACTTGGATGGGTGACCTCCTGGGAAGTCCTCGTGTTGCACCCCTTTTTATGATGGAAAAATCCATTGGAGTGTAAACTCCTAAATTAAGCACGATGAGTACGGTTTGTTCAGTCATCGTATTGCTCTCCAGGATTTTTATGATGAGATCCGTATGGATGCCAATATATGCATTGATCGCGATCTCCCTATCGGGTGCGATCATACCAGCACTAATGCACCGGATCCCATCAGAACTCCGCAGTTAAGCGCGCTTGGGCGAGAGTAGTACTAGGATGGGTGACCTCCTGGGAAGTCCTCGTGTTGCACCCCTTTTTCGCGGCCGAAATCCGTGCGAGTCCAAACTATGCAGTTAAGCGTGCTTGGGAGAGAGTAGTACTTGGATGGGTGACCTCCTGGGAAGTCCTCGTGTTGCACCCCTTTTTATGATGGCAAAATCCATTGGAGTGTAAACTCCTCAATTAAGCACGATGAGTACGGTTTTTTCAGTCATCGTATTGCTCTCCAGGATTTTTATGATGAGATCCGTATGGATGCCAATATATGCATTGATCGCGATCTCCCTATCGGGTGCGATCATACCAGCACTAATGCACCGGATCCCATCAGAACTCCGCAGTTAAGTGCGCTTGGGCGAGAGTAGTACTAGGATGGGTGACCTCCTGGGAAGTCCTCGTGTTGCACCCCTTTTTCGCGGCCGAAATCCGTGCGAGTCCAAACTATGCAGTTAAGCGTGCTTGGGAGAGAGTAGTACTTGGATGGGTGACCTCCTGGGAAGTCCTCGTGTTGCACCCCTTTTTATGATGGCAAAATCCATTGGAGTGTAAACTCCTCAATTAAGCACGATGAGTACGGTTTGTTCAGTCATCATATTGCTCTCCAGGATTTTTATGATGAGATCCGTATGGATCCCAATATATGCATTGATCGCGATCTCCCTATCGGGTGCGATCATACCAGCACTAATGCACCGGATCCCATCAGAACTCCGCAGTTAAGCGCGCTTGGGCGAGAGTAGTACTAGGATGGGTGACCTCCTGGGAAGTCCTCGTGTTGCACCCCTTTTTCGCGGCCGAAATCCGTGCGAGTCCAAACTATGCAGTTAAGCGTGCTTGGGAGAGAGTAGTACTTGGATGGGTGACCTCCTGGGAAGTCCTCGTGTTGCACCCCTTTTTATGATGGCAAAATCCATTGGAGTGTAAACTCCTAAATTAAGCACGATGAGTACGGTTTGTTCAGTCATCGTATTGCTCTCCAGGATTTTTATGATGAGATCCGTATGGATGCCAATATATGCATTGATCGCGATCTCCCTATCGGGTGCGATCATACCAGCACTAATGCACCGGATCCCATCAGAACTCCGCAGTTAAGCGCGCTTGGGCGAGAGTAGTACTAGGATGGGTGACCTCCTGGGAAGTCCTCGTGTTGCACCCCTTTTTCGCGGCCGAAATCCGTGCGAGTCCAAACTATGCAGTTAAGCGTGCTTGGGAGAGAGTAGTACTTGGATGGGTGACCTCCTGGGAAGTCCTCGTGTTGCACCCCTTTTTATGATGGCAAAATCCATTGGAGTGTAAACTCCTCAATTAAGCACGATGAGTACGGTTTGTTCAGTCATCGTATTGCTCTCCAGGATTTTTATGATGAGATCCGTATGGATGCCAATATATGCATTGATCGCGATCTCCCTATCGGGTGCGATCATACCAGCACTAATGCACCGGATCCCATCAGAACTCCGCAGTTAAGCGTGCTTGGGCGAGAGTAGTACTAAGATGGGTGACCTCCTGGGAAGTCCTCGTGTTGCACCCCTTTTTCGCGGACGAAATCCGTGCGAGTCCAAACTATGCAGTTAAGCGTGCTTGGGAGAGAGTAGTACTTGGATGGGTGACCTCCTGGGAAGTCCTCGTGTTGCACCCCTTTTTATGATGGCAAAATCCATTGGAGTGTAAACTCCTAAATTAAGCACGATGAGTACGGTTTTTTCAGTCATCGTATTGCTCTCCAGGATTTTTATGATGAGATCCGTATGGATGCCAATATATGCATTGATCGCGATCTCCCTATCGGGTGCGATCATACCAGCACTAATGCACCGGATCCCATCAGAACTCCGCAGTTAAGTGCGCTTGGGCGAGAGTAGTACTAGGATGGGTGACCTCCTGGGAAGTCCTCGTGTTGCACCCCTTTTTCGCGGCCGAAATCCGTGCGAGTCCAAACTATGCAGTTAAGCGTGCTTGGGAGAGAGTAGTACTTGGATGGGTGACCTCCTGGGAAGTCCTCGTGTTGCACCCCTTTTTATGATGGCAAAATCCATTGGAGTGTAAACTCCTCAATTAAGCACGATGAGTACGGTTTGTTCAGTCATCATATTGCTCTCCAGGATTTTTATGATGAGATCCGTATGGATGCCAATATATGCATTGATCGCGATCTCCCTATCGGGTGCGATCATACCAGCACTAATGCACCGGATCCCATCAGAACTCCGCAGTTAAGCGCGCTTGGGCGAGAGTAGTACTAGGATGGGTGAGCTCCTGGGAAGTCCTCGTGTTGCACCCCTTTTTCGCGGCCGAAATCCGTGCGAGTCCAAACTATGCAGTTAAGCGTGCTTGGGAGAGAGTAGTACTTGGATGGGTGACCTCCTGGGAAGTCCTCGTGTTGCACCCCTTTTTATGATGGCAAAATCCATTGGAGTGTAAACTCCTCAATTAAGCACGATGAGTACGGTTTGTTCAGTCATCGTATTGCTCTCCAGGATTTTTATGATGAGATCCGTATGGATGCCAATATATGCATTGATCGCGATCTCCCTATCGGGTGCGATCATACCAGCACTAATGCACCGGATCCCATCAGAACTCCGCAGTTAAGCGTGCTTGGGCGAGAGTAGTACTAAGATGGGTGACCTCCTGGGAAGTCCTCGTGTTGCACCCCTTTTTCGCGGCCGAAATCCGTGCGAGTCCAAACTATGCAGTTAAGCGTGCTTGGGAGAGAGTAGTACTTGGATGGGTGACCTCCTGGGAAGTCCTCGTGTTGCACCCCTTTTTATGATGGCAAAATCCATTGGAGTGTAAACTCCTAAATTAAGCACGATGAGTACGATTTTTTCAGTCATCGTATTGCTCTCCAGGATTTTTATGATGAGATCCGTATGGATGCCAATATATGCATTGATCGCGATCTCCCTATCGGGTGCGATCATACCAGCACTAATGCACCGGATCCCATCAGAACTCCGCAGTTAAGTGCGCTTGGGCGAGAGTAGTACTAGGATGGGTGACCTCCTGGGAAGTCCTCGTGTTGCACCCCTTTTTCGCGGCCGAAATCCGTGCGAGTCCAAACTATGCAGTTAAGCGTGCTTGGGAGAGAGTAGTACTTGGATGGGTGACCTCCTGGGAAGTCCTCGTGTTGCACCCCTTTTTATGATGGCAAAATCCATTGGAGTGTAAACTCCTAAATTAAGCACGATGAGTACGGTTTGTTCAGTCATCGTATTGCTCTCCAGGATTTTTATGATGAGATCCGTATGGATGCCAATATATGCATTGATCGCGATCTCCCTATCGGGTGCGATCATACCAGCACTAATGCACCGGATCCCATTAGAACTCCGCAGTTAAGCGTGCTTGGGCGAGAGTAGTACTAGGATGGGTGACCTCCTGGGAAGTCCTCGTGTTGCACCCCTTTTTCGCGGCCGAAATCCGTGCGAGTCCAAACTATGCAGTTAAGCGTGCTTGGGAGAGAGTAGTACTTGGATGGGTAACCTCCTGGGAAGTCCTCGTGTTGCACCCCTTTTTATGATGGCAAAATCCATTGGAGTGTAAACTCCTCAATTAAGCACGATGAGTACGGTTTGTTCAGTCATCGTATTGCTCTCCAGGATTTTTATGATGAGATCCGTATGGATGCCAATATATGCATTGATCGCGATCTCCCTATCGGGTGCGATCATACCAGCACTAATGCACCGGATCCCATCAGAACTCCGCAGTTAAGCGCGCTTGGGCGAGAGTAGTACTAGGATGGGTGAGCTCCTGGGAAGTCCTCGTGTTGCACCCCTTTTTCGCGGCCGAAATCCGTGCGAGTCCAAACTATGCAGTTAAGCGTGCTTGGGAGAGAGTAGTACTTGGATGGGTGACCTCCTGGGAAGTCCTCGTGTTGCACCCCTTTTTATGATGGCAAAATCCATTGGAGTGTAAACTCCTCAATTAAGCACGATGAGTACGGTTTGTTCAGTCATCGTATTGCTCTCCAGGATTTTTATGATGAGATCCGTATGGATGCCAATATATGCATTGATCGCGATCTCCCTATCGGGTGCGATCATACCAGCACTAATGCACCGGATCCCATCAGAACTCCGCAGTTAAGCGTGCTTGGGCGAGAGTAGTACTAAGATGGGTGACCTCCTGGGAAGTCCTCGTGTTGCACCCCTTTTTCGCGGCCGAAATCCGTGCGAGTCCAAACTATGCAGTTAAGCGTGCTTGGGAGAGAGTAGTACTTGGAAGGGTGACCTCCTGGGAAGTCCTCGTGTTGCACCCCTTTTTATGATGGCAAAATCCATTGGAGTGTAAACTCCTAAATTAAGCACGATGAGTACGGTTTTTTCAGTCATCGTATTGCTCTCCAGGATTTTTATGATGAGATCCGTATGGATGCCAATATATGCATTGATCGCGATCTCCCTATCGGGTGCGATCATACCAGCACTAATGCACCGGATCCCATCAGAACTCCGCAGTTAAGTGCGCTTGGGCGAGAGTAGTACTAGGATGGGTGACCTCCTGGGAAGTCCTCGTGTTGCACCCCTTTTTCGCGGCCGAAATCCGTGCGAGTCCAAACTATGCAGTTAAGCGTGCTTGGGAGAGAGTAGTACTTGGATGGGTGACCTCCTGGGAAGTCCTCGTGTTGCACCCCTTTTTATGATGGCAAAATCCATTGGAGTGTAAACTCCTCAATTAAGCACGATGAGTACGGTTTGTTCAGTCATCATATTGCTCTCCAGGATTTTTATGATGAGATCCGTATGGATGCCAATATATGCATTGATCGCGATCTCCCTATCGGGTGCGATCATACCAGCACTAATGCACCGGATCCCATCAGAACTCCGCAGTTAAGCGTGCTTGGGCGAGAGTAGTACTAGGATGGGTGACCTCCTGGGAAGTCCTCGTGTTGCACCCCTTTTTCGCGGCCGAAATCCGTGCGAGTCCAAACTATGCAGTTAAGCGTGCTTGGGAGAGAGTAGTACTTGGAAGGGTGACCTCCTGGGAAGTCCTCGTGTTGCACCCCTTTTTATGATGGCAAAATCCATTGGAGTGTAAACTCCTAAATTAAGCACGATGAGTACGGTTTTTTCAGTCATCGTATTGCTCTCCAGGATTTTTATGATGAGATCCGTATGGATGCCAATATATGCATTGATCGCGATCTCCCTATCGGGTGCGATCATACCAGCACTAATGCACCGGATCCCATCAGAACTCCGCAGTTAAGTGCGCTTGGGCGAGAGTAGTACTAGGATGGGTGACCTCCTGGGAAGTCCTCGTGTTGCACCCCTTTTTCGCGGCCGAAATCCGTGCGAGTCCAAACTATGCAGTTAAGCGTGCTTGGGAGAGAGTAGTACTTGGATGGGTGACCTCCTGGGAAGTCCTCGTGTTGCACCCCTTTTTATGATGGCAAAATCCATTGGAGTGTAAACTCCTCAATTAAGCACGATGAGTACGGTTTGTTCAGTCATCATATTGCTCTCCAGGATTTTTATGATGAGATCCGTATGGATGCCAATATATGCATTGATCGCGATCTCCCTATCGGGTGCGATCATACCAGCACTAATGCACCGGATCCCATCAGAACTCCGCAGTTAAGCGTGCTTGGGCGAGAGTAGTACTAGGATGGGTGACCTCCTGGGAAGTCCTCGTGTTGCACCCCTTTTTCGCGGCCGAAATCCGTGCGAGTCCAAACTATGCAGTTAAGCGTGCTTGGGAGAGAGTAGTACTTGGATGGGTAACCTCCTGGGAAGTCCTCGTGTTGCACCCCTTTTTATGATGGCAAAATCCATTGGAGTGTAAACTCCTCAATTAAGCACGATGAGTACGGTTTGTTCAGTCATCGTATTGCTCTCCAGGATTTTTATGATGAGATCCGTATGGATGCCAATATATGCATTGATCGCGATCTCCCTATCGGGTGCGATCATACCAGCACTAATGCACCGGATCCCATCAGAACTCCGCAGTTAAGCGCGCTTGGGCGAGAGTAGTACTAGGATGGGTGACCTCCTGGGAAGTCCTCGTGTTGCACCCCTTTTTCGCGGCCGAAATCCGTGCGAGTCCAAACTATGCAGTTAAGCGTGCTTGGGAGAGAGTAGTACTTGGATGGGTGACCTCCTGGGAAGTCCTCGTGTTGCACCCCTTTTTATGATGGCAAAATCCATTGGAGTGTAAACTCCTAAATTAAGCACGATGAGTACGGTTTGTTCAGTCATCGTATTGCTCTCCAGGATTTTTATGATGAGATCCGTATGGATGCCAATATATGCATTGATCGCGATCTCCCTATCGGGTGCGATCATACCAGCACTAATGCACCGGATCCCATTAGAACTCCGCAGTTAAGCGTGCTTGGGCGAGAGTAGTACTAGGATGGGTGACCTCCTGGGAAGTCCTCGTGTTGCACCCCTTTTTCGCGGCCGAAATCCGTGCGAGTCCAAACTATGCAGTTAAGCGTGCTTGGGAGAGAGTAGTACTTGGATGGGTAACCTCCTGGGAAGTCCTCGTGTTGCACCCCTTTTTATGATGGCAAAATCCATTGGAGTGTAAACTCCTCAATTAAGCACGATGAGTACGGTTTGTTCAGTCATCGTATTGCTCTCCAGGATTTTTATGATGAGATCCGTATGGATGCCAATATATGCATTGATCGCGATCTCCCTATCGGGTGCGATCATACCAGCACTAATGCACCGGATCCCATCAGAACTCCGCAGTTAAGCGCGCTTGGGCGAGAGTAGTACTAGGATGGGTGAGCTCCTGGGAAGTCCTCGTGTTGCACCCCTTTTTCGCGGCCGAAATCCGTGCGAGTCCAAACTATGCAGTTAAGCGTGCTTGGGAGAGAGTAGTACTTGGATGGGTGACCTCCTGGGAAGTCCTCGTGTTGCACCCCTTTTTATGATGGCAAAATCCATTGGAGTGTAAACTCCTAAATTAAGCACGATGAGTACGGTTTGTTCAGTCATCGTATTGCTCTCCAGGATTTTTATGATGAGATCCGTATGGATGCCAATATATGCATTGATCGCGATCTCCCTATCGGGTGCGATCATACCAGCACTAATGCACCGGATCCCATTAGAACTCCGCAGTTAAGCGTGCTTGGGCGAGAGTAGTACTAGGATGGGTGACCTCCTGGGAAGTCCTCGTGTTGCACCCCTTTTTCGCGGCCGAAATCCGTGCGAGTCCAAACTATGCAATTAAGCGTGCTTGGGAGAGAGTAGTACTTGGATGGGTGACCTCCTGGGAAGACCTCGTGTTGCACCCCTTTTTATGATGGCAAAATCCATTGGAGTGTAAACTCCTCAATTAAGCACGATGAGTACGGTTTGTTCAGTCATCATATTGCTCTCCAGGATTTTTATGATGAGATCCGTATGGATGCCAATATATGCATTGATCGCGATCTCCCTATCGGGTGCGATCATACCAGCACTAATGCACCGGATCCCATCAGAACTCCGCAGTCAAGCGTGCTTGGGCGAGAGTAGTACTAGGATGGGTGACCTCCTGGGAAGTCCTCGTGTTGCACCCCTTTTTCGCGGCCGAAATCCGTGCGAGTCCAAACTATGCAGTTAAGCGTGCTTGGGAGAGAGTAGTACTTGGATGGGTGACCTCCTGGGAAGTCCTCGTGTTGCACCCCTTTTTATGATGGCAAAATCCATTGGAGTGTAAACTCCTAAATTAAGCACGATGAGTACGGTTTTTTCAGTCATCGTATTGCTCTCCAGGATTTTTATGATGAGATCCGTATGGATGCCAATATATGCATTGATCGCGATCTCCCTATCGGGTGCGATCATACCAGCACTAATGCACCGGATCCCATCAGAACTCCGCAGTTAAGCGCGCTTGGGCGAGAGTAGTACTAGGATGGGTGACCTCCTGGGAAGTCCTCGTGTTGCACCCCTTTTTCGCGGCCGAAATCCGTGCGAGTCCAAACTATGCATTTAAGCGTGCTTGGGAGAGAGTAGTACTTGGATGGGTGACCTCCTGGGAAGTCCTCGTGTTGCACCCCTTTTTATGATGGCAAAATCCATTGGAGTGTAAACTCCTCAATTAAGCACGATGAGTACGGTTTGTTCAGTCATCATATTGCTCTCCAGGATTTTTATGATGAGATCCGTATGGATGCCAATATATGCATTGATCGCGATCTCCCTATCGGGTGCGATCATACCAGCACTAATGCACCGGATCCCATTAGAACTCCGCAGTTAAGCGTGCTTGGGCGAGAGTAGTACTAGGATGGGTGACCTCCTGGGAAGTCCTCGTGTTGCACCCCTTTTTCGCGGCCGAAATCCGTGCGAGTCCAAACTATGCAATTAAGCGTGCTTGGGAGAGAGTAGTACTTGGATGGGTGACCTCCTGGGAAGTCCTCGTGTTGCACCCCTTTTTATGATGGCAAAATCCATTGGAGTGTAAACTCCTCAATTAAGCACGATGAGTACGGTTTGTTCAGTCATCATATTGCTCTCCAGGATTTTTATGATGAGATCCGTATGGATGCCAATATATGCATTGATCGCGATCTCCCTATCGGGTGCGATCATACCAGCACTAATGCACCGGATCCCATCAGAACTCCGCAGTTAAGCGTGCTTGGGCGAGAGTAGTACTAGGATGGGTGACCTCCTGGGAAGTCCTCGTGTTGCACCCCTTTTTCGCGGCCGAAATCCGTGCGAGTCCAAACTATGCAGTTAAGCGTGCTTGGGAGAGAGTAGTACTTGGATGGGTGACCTCCTGGGAAGTCCTCGTGTTGCACCCCTTTTTATGATGGCAAAATCCATTGGAGTGTAAACTCCTAAATTAAGCACGATGAGTACGGTTTTTTCAGTCATCGTATTGCTCTCCAGGATTTTTATGATGAGATCCGTATGGATGCCAATATATGCATTGATCGCGATCTCCCTATCGGGTGCGATCATACCAGCACTAATGCACCGGATCCCATCAGAACTCCGCAGTTAAGCGCGCTTGGGCGAGAGTAGTACTAGGATGTGTGACCTCCTGGGAAGTCCTCGTGTTGCACCCCTTTTTCGCGGCCGAAATCCGTGCGAGTCCAAACTATGCAGTTAAGCGTGCTTGGGAGAGAGTAGTACTTGGATGGGTGACCTCCTGGGAAGTCCTCGTGTTGCACCCCTTTTTATGATGGCAAAATCCATTGGAGTGTAAACTCCTAAATTAAGCACGATGAGTACGGTTTTTTCAGTCATCGTATTGCTCTCCAGGATTTTTATGATGAGATCCGTATGGATGCCAATATATGCATTGATCGCGATCTCCCTATCGGGTGCGATCATACCAGCACTAATGCACCGGATCCCATCAGAACTCCGCAGTTAAGTGCGCTTGGGCGAGAGTAGTACTAGGATGGGTGACCTCCTGGGAAGTCCTCGTGTTGCACCCCTTTTTCGCGGCCGAAATCCGTGCGAGTCCAAACTATGCAGTTAAGCGTGCTTGGGAGAGAGTAGTACTTGGATGGGTGACCTCCTGGGAAGTCCTCGTGTTGCACCCCTTTTTATGATGGCAAAATCCATTGGAGTGTAAACTCCTCAATTAAGCACGATGAGTACGGTTTGTTCAGTCATCATATTGCTCTCCAGGATTTTTATGATGAGATCCGTATGGATCCCAATATATGCATTGATCGCGATCTCCCTATCGGGTGCGATCATACCAGCACTAATGCACCGGATCCCATCAGAACTCCGCAGTTAAGCGCGCTTGGGCGAGAGTAGTACTAGGATGGGTGACCTCCTGGGAAGTCCTCGTGTTGCACCCCTTTTTCGCGGCCGAAATCCGTGCGAGTCCAAACTATGCAGTTAAGCGTGCTTGGGAGAGAGTAGTACTTGGATGGGTGACCTCCTGGGAAGTCCTCGTGTTGCACCCCTTTTTATGATGGCAAAATCCATTGGAGTGTAAACTCCTAAATTAAGCACGATGAGTACGGTTTTTTCAGTCATCGTATTGCTCTCCAGGATTTTTATGATGAGATCCGTATGGATGCCAATATATGCATTGATCGCGATCTCCCTATCGGGTGCGATCATACCAGCACTAATGCACCGGATCCCATCAGAACTCCGCAGTTAAGTGCGCTTGGGCGAGAGTAGTACTAGGATGGGTGACCTCCTGGGAAGTCCTCGTGTTGCACCCCTTTTTCGCGGCCGAAATCCGTGCGAGTCCAAACTATGCAGTTAAGCGTGCTTGGGAGAGAGTAGTACTTGGATGGGTGACCTCCTGGGAAGTCCTCGTGTTGCACCCCTTTTTATGATGGCAAAATCCATTGGAGTGTAAACTCCTAAATTAAGCACGATGAGTACGGTTTGTTCAGTCATCGTATTGCTCTCCAGGATTTTTATGATGAGATCCGTATGGATGCCAATATATGCATTGATCGCGATCTCCCTATCGGGTGCGATCATACCAGCACTAATGCACCGGATCCCATTAGAACTCCGCAGTTAAGCGTGCTTGGGCGAGAGTAGTACTAGGATGGGTGACCTCCTGGGAAGTCCTCGTGTTGCACCCCTTTTTCGCGGCCGAAATCCGTGCGAGTCCAAACTATGCAGTTAAGCGTGCTTGGGAGAGAGTAGTACTTGGATGGGTAACCTCCTGGGAAGTCCTCGTGTTGCACCCCTTTTTATGATGGCAAAATCCATTGGAGTGTAAACTCCTCAATTAAGCACGATGAGTACGGTTTGTTCAGTCATCGTATTGCTCTCCAGGATTTTTATGATGAGATCCGTATGGATGCCAATATATGCATTGATCGCGATCTCCCTATCGGGTGCGATCA
Source organism: Leucaena leucocephala (assembly GCA_037074615.1). NCBI lineage: Eukaryota > Viridiplantae > Streptophyta > Magnoliopsida > Fabales > Fabaceae > Leucaena > Leucaena leucocephala. The sequence goes on from CM073520.1 coordinate 21,334,137, forward strand.
TACCAGCACTAATGCACCGGATCCCATCAGAACTCCGCAGTTAAGCGCGCTTGGGCGAGAGTAGTACTAGGATGGGTGAGCTCCTGGGAAGTCCTCGTGTTGCACCCCTTTTTCGCGGCCGAAATCCGTGCGAGTCCAAACTATGCAGTTAAGCGTGCTTGGGAGAGAGTAGTACTTGGATGGGTGACCTCCTGGGAAGTCCTCGTGTTGCACCCCTTTTTATGATGGCAAAATCCATTGGAGTGTAAACTCCTCAATTAAGCACGATGAGTACGGTTTGTTCAGTCATCGTATTGCTCTCCAGGATTTTTATGATGAGATCCGTATGGATGCCAATATATGCATTGATCGCGATCTCCCTATCGGGTGCGATCATACCAGCACTAATGCACCGGATCCCATCAGAACTCCGCAGTTAAGCGTGCTTGGGCGAGAGTAGTACTAAGATGGGTGACCTCCTGGGAAGTCCTCGTGTTGCACCCCTTTTTCGCGGCCGAAATCCGTGCGAGTCCAAACTATGCAGTTAAGCGTGCTTGGGAGAGAGTAGTACTTGGAAGGGTGACCTCCTGGGAAGTCCTCGTGTTGCACCCCTTTTTATGATGGCAAAATCCATTGGAGTGTAAACTCCTAAATTAAGCACGATGAGTACGGTTTTTTCAGTCATCGTATTGCTCTCCAGGATTTTTATGATGAGATCCGTATGGATGCCAATATATGCATTGATCGCGATCTCCCTATCGGGTGCGATCATACCAGCACTAATGCACCGGATCCCATCAGAACTCCGCAGTTAAGTGCGCTTGGGCGAGAGTAGTACTAGGATGGGTGACCTCCTGGGAAGTCCTCGTGTTGCACCCCTTTTTCGCGGCCGAAATCCGTGCGAGTCCAAACTATGCAGTTAAGCGTGCTTGGGAGAGAGTAGTACTTGGATGGGTGACCTCCTGGGAAGTCCTCGTGTTGCACCCCTTTTTATGATGGCAAAATCCATTGGAGTGTAAACTCCTCAATTAAGCACGATGAGTACGGTTTGTTCAGTCATCATATTGCTCTCCAGGATTTTTATGATGAGATCCGTATGGATGCCAATATATGCATTGATCGCGATCTCCCTATCGGGTGCGATCATACCAGCACTAATGCACCGGATCCCATCAGAACTCCGCAGTTAAGCGTGCTTGGGCGAGAGTAGTACTAGGATGGGTGACCTCCTGGGAAGTCCTCGTGTTGCACCCCTTTTTCGCGGCCGAAATCCGTGCGAGTCCAAACTATGCAGTTAAGCGTGCTTGGGAGAGAGTAGTACTTGGAAGGGTGACCTCCTGGGAAGTCCTCGTGTTGCACCCCTTTTTATGATGGCAAAATCCATTGGAGTGTAAACTCCTAAATTAAGCACGATGAGTACGGTTTTTTCAGTCATCGTATTGCTCTCCAGGATTTTTATGATGAGATCCGTATGGATGCCAATATATGCATTGATCGCGATCTCCCTATCGGGTGCGATCATACCAGCACTAATGCACCGGATCCCATCAGAACTCCGCAGTTAAGTGCGCTTGGGCGAGAGTAGTACTAGGATGGGTGACCTCCTGGGAAGTCCTCGTGTTGCACCCCTTTTTCGCGGCCGAAATCCGTGCGAGTCCAAACTATGCAGTTAAGCGTGCTTGGGAGAGAGTAGTACTTGGATGGGTGACCTCCTGGGAAGTCCTCGTGTTGCACCCCTTTTTATGATGGCAAAATCCATTGGAGTGTAAACTCCTCAATTAAGCACGATGAGTACGGTTTGTTCAGTCATCATATTGCTCTCCAGGATTTTTATGATGAGATCCGTATGGATGCCAATATATGCATTGATCGCGATCTCCCTATCGGGTGCGATCATACCAGCACTAATGCACCGGATCCCATCAGAACTCCGCAGTTAAGCGTGCTTGGGCGAGAGTAGTACTAGGATGGGTGACCTCCTGGGAAGTCCTCGTGTTGCACCCCTTTTTCGCGGCCGAAATCCGTGCGAGTCCAAACTATGCAGTTAAGCGTGCTTGGGAGAGAGTAGTACTTGGATGGGTAACCTCCTGGGAAGTCCTCGTGTTGCACCCCTTTTTATGATGGCAAAATCCATTGGAGTGTAAACTCCTCAATTAAGCACGATGAGTACGGTTTGTTCAGTCATCGTATTGCTCTCCAGGATTTTTATGATGAGATCCGTATGGATGCCAATATATGCATTGATCGCGATCTCCCTATCGGGTGCGATCATACCAGCACTAATGCACCGGATCCCATCAGAACTCCGCAGTTAAGCGCGCTTGGGCGAGAGTAGTACTAGGATGGGTGACCTCCTGGGAAGTCCTCGTGTTGCACCCCTTTTTCGCGGCCGAAATCCGTGCGAGTCCAAACTATGCAGTTAAGCGTGCTTGGGAGAGAGTAGTACTTGGATGGGTGACCTCCTGGGAAGTCCTCGTGTTGCACCCCTTTTTATGATGGCAAAATCCATTGGAGTGTAAACTCCTAAATTAAGCACGATGAGTACGGTTTGTTCAGTCATCGTATTGCTCTCCAGGATTTTTATGATGAGATCCGTATGGATGCCAATATATGCATTGATCGCGATCTCCCTATCGGGTGCGATCATACCAGCACTAATGCACCGGATCCCATTAGAACTCCGCAGTTAAGCGTGCTTGGGCGAGAGTAGTACTAGGATGGGTGACCTCCTGGGAAGTCCTCGTGTTGCACCCCTTTTTCGCGGCCGAAATCCGTGCGAGTCCAAACTATGCAGTTAAGCGTGCTTGGGAGAGAGTAGTACTTGGATGGGTAACCTCCTGGGAAGTCCTCGTGTTGCACCCCTTTTTATGATGGCAAAATCCATTGGAGTGTAAACTCCTCAATTAAGCACGATGAGTACGGTTTGTTCAGTCATCGTATTGCTCTCCAGGATTTTTATGATGAGATCCGTATGGATGCCAATATATGCATTGATCGCGATCTCCCTATCGGGTGCGATCATACCAGCACTAATGCACCGGATCCCATCAGAACTCCGCAGTTAAGCGCGCTTGGGCGAGAGTAGTACTAGGATGGGTGAGCTCCTGGGAAGTCCTCGTGTTGCACCCCTTTTTCGCGGCCGAAATCCGTGCGAGTCCAAACTATGCAGTTAAGCGTGCTTGGGAGAGAGTAGTACTTGGATGGGTGACCTCCTGGGAAGTCCTCGTGTTGCACCCCTTTTTATGATGGCAAAATCCATTGGAGTGTAAACTCCTAAATTAAGCACGATGAGTACGGTTTGTTCAGTCATCGTATTGCTCTCCAGGATTTTTATGATGAGATCCGTATGGATGCCAATATATGCATTGATCGCGATCTCCCTATCGGGTGCGATCATACCAGCACTAATGCACCGGATCCCATTAGAACTCCGCAGTTAAGCGTGCTTGGGCGAGAGTAGTACTAGGATGGGTGACCTCCTGGGAAGTCCTCGTGTTGCACCCCTTTTTCGCGGCCGAAATCCGTGCGAGTCCAAACTATGCAATTAAGCGTGCTTGGGAGAGAGTAGTACTTGGATGGGTGACCTCCTGGGAAGACCTCGTGTTGCACCCCTTTTTATGATGGCAAAATCCATTGGAGTGTAAACTCCTCAATTAAGCACGATGAGTACGGTTTGTTCAGTCATCATATTGCTCTCCAGGATTTTTATGATGAGATCCGTATGGATGCCAATATATGCATTGATCGCGATCTCCCTATCGGGTGCGATCATACCAGCACTAATGCACCGGATCCCATCAGAACTCCGCAGTCAAGCGTGCTTGGGCGAGAGTAGTACTAGGATGGGTGACCTCCTGGGAAGTCCTCGTGTTGCACCCCTTTTTCGCGGCCGAAATCCGTGCGAGTCCAAACTATGCAGTTAAGCGTGCTTGGGAGAGAGTAGTACTTGGATGGGTGACCTCCTGGGAAGTCCTCGTGTTGCACCCCTTTTTATGATGGCAAAATCCATTGGAGTGTAAACTCCTAAATTAAGCACGATGAGTACGGTTTTTTCAGTCATCGTATTGCTCTCCAGGATTTTTATGATGAGATCCGTATGGATGCCAATATATGCATTGATCGCGATCTCCCTATCGGGTGCGATCATACCAGCACTAATGCACCGGATCCCATCAGAACTCCGCAGTTAAGCGCGCTTGGGCGAGAGTAGTACTAGGATGGGTGACCTCCTGGGAAGTCCTCGTGTTGCACCCCTTTTTCGCGGCCGAAATCCGTGCGAGTCCAAACTATGCATTTAAGCGTGCTTGGGAGAGAGTAGTACTTGGATGGGTGACCTCCTGGGAAGTCCTCGTGTTGCACCCCTTTTTATGATGGCAAAATCCATTGGAGTGTAAACTCCTCAATTAAGCACGATGAGTACGGTTTGTTCAGTCATCATATTGCTCTCCAGGATTTTTATGATGAGATCCGTATGGATGCCAATATATGCATTGATCGCGATCTCCCTATCGGGTGCGATCATACCAGCACTAATGCACCGGATCCCATTAGAACTCCGCAGTTAAGCGTGCTTGGGCGAGAGTAGTACTAGGATGGGTGACCTCCTGGGAAGTCCTCGTGTTGCACCCCTTTTTCGCGGCCGAAATCCGTGCGAGTCCAAACTATGCAATTAAGCGTGCTTGGGAGAGAGTAGTACTTGGATGGGTGACCTCCTGGGAAGTCCTCGTGTTGCACCCCTTTTTATGATGGCAAAATCCATTGGAGTGTAAACTCCTCAATTAAGCACGATGAGTACGGTTTGTTCAGTCATCATATTGCTCTCCAGGATTTTTATGATGAGATCCGTATGGATGCCAATATATGCATTGATCGCGATCTCCCTATCGGGTGCGATCATACCAGCACTAATGCACCGGATCCCATCAGAACTCCGCAGTTAAGCGTGCTTGGGCGAGAGTAGTACTAGGATGGGTGACCTCCTGGGAAGTCCTCGTGTTGCACCCCTTTTTCGCGGCCGAAATCCGTGCGAGTCCAAACTATGCAGTTAAGCGTGCTTGGGAGAGAGTAGTACTTGGATGGGTGACCTCCTGGGAAGTCCTCGTGTTGCACCCCTTTTTATGATGGCAAAATCCATTGGAGTGTAAACTCCTAAATTAAGCACGATGAGTACGGTTTTTTCAGTCATCGTATTGCTCTCCAGGATTTTTATGATGAGATCCGTATGGATGCCAATATATGCATTGATCGCGATCTCCCTATCGGGTGCGATCATACCAGCACTAATGCACCGGATCCCATCAGAACTCCGCAGTTAAGCGCGCTTGGGCGAGAGTAGTACTAGGATGTGTGACCTCCTGGGAAGTCCTCGTGTTGCACCCCTTTTTCGCGGCCGAAATCCGTGCGAGTCCAAACTATGCAGTTAAGCGTGCTTGGGAGAGAGTAGTACTTGGATGGGTGACCTCCTGGGAAGTCCTCGTGTTGCACCCCTTTTTATGATGGCAAAATCCATTGGAGTGTAAACTCCTAAATTAAGCACGATGAGTACGGTTTTTTCAGTCATCGTATTGCTCTCCAGGATTTTTATGATGAGATCCGTATGGATGCCAATATATGCATTGATCGCGATCTCCCTATCGGGTGCGATCATACCAGCACTAATGCACCGGATCCCATCAGAACTCCGCAGTTAAGTGCGCTTGGGCGAGAGTAGTACTAGGATGGGTGACCTCCTGGGAAGTCCTCGTGTTGCACCCCTTTTTCGCGGCCGAAATCCGTGCGAGTCCAAACTATGCAGTTAAGCGTGCTTGGGAGAGAGTAGTACTTGGATGGGTGACCTCCTGGGAAGTCCTCGTGTTGCACCCCTTTTTATGATGGCAAAATCCATTGGAGTGTAAACTCCTCAATTAAGCACGATGAGTACGGTTTGTTCAGTCATCGTATTGCTCTCCAGGATTTTTATGATGAGATCCGTATGGATGCCAATATATGCATTGATCGCGATCTCCCTATCGGGTGCGATCATACCAGCACTAATGCACCGGATCCCATCAGAACTCCGCAGTTAAGCGCGCTTGGGCGAGAGTAGTACTAGGATGGGTGACCTCCTGGGAAGTCCTCGTGTTGCACCCCTTTTTCGCGGCCGAAATCCGTGCGAGTCCAAACTATGCAGTTAAGCGTGCTTGGGAGAGAGTAGTACTTGGATGGGTGACCTCCTGGGAAGTCCTCGTGTTGCACCCCTTTTTATGATGGCAAAATCCATTGGAGTGTAAACTCCTAAATTAAGCACGATGAGTACGGTTTGTTCAGTCATCGTATTGCTCTCCAGGATTTTTATGATGAGATCCGTATGGATGCCAATATATGCATTGATCGCGATCTCCCTATCGGGTGCGATCATACCAGCACTAATGCACCGGATCCCATTAGAACTCCGCAGTTAAGCGTGCTTGGGCGAGAGTAGTACTAGGATGGGTGACCTCCTGGGAAGTCCTCGTGTTGCACCCCTTTTTCGCGGCCGAAATCCGTGCGAGTCCAAACTATGCAGTTAAGCGTGCTTGGGAGAGAGTAGTACTTGGATGGGTAACCTCCTGGGAAGTCCTCGTGTTGCACCCCTTTTTATGATGGCAAAATCCATTGGAGTGTAAACTCCTCAATTAAGCACGATGAGTACGGTTTGTTCAGTCATCGTATTGCTCTCCAGGATTTTTATGATGAGATCCGTATGGATGCCAATATATGCATTGATCGCGATCTCCCTATCGGGTGCGATCATACCAGCACTAATGCACCGGATCCCATCAGAACTCCGCAGTCAAGCGTGCTTGGGCGAGAGTAGTACTAGGATGGGTGACCTCCTGGGAAGTCCTCGTGTTGCACCCCTTTTTCGCGGCCGAAATCCGTGCGAGTCCAAACTATGCAGTTAAGCGTGCTTGGGAGAGAGTAGTACTTGGATGGGTGACCTCCTGGGAAGTCCTCGTGTTGCACCCCTTTTTATGATGGCAAAATCCATTGGAGTGTAAACTCCTAAATTAAGCACGATGAGTACGGTTTTTTCAGTCATCGTATTGCTCTCCAGGATTTTTATGATGAGATCCGTATGGATGCCAATATATGCATTGATCGCGATCTCCCTATCGGGTGCGATCATACCAGCACTAATGCACCGGATCCCATTAGAACTCCGCAGTTAAGCGTGCTTGGGCGAGAGTAGTACTAGGATGGGTGACCTCCTGGGAAGTCCTCGTGTTGCACCCCTTTTTCGCGGCCGAAATCCGTGCGAGTCCAAACTATGCAATTAAGCGTGCTTGGGAGAGAGTAGTACTTGGATGGGTGACCTCCTGGGAAGACCTCGTGTTGCACCCCTTTTTATGATGGCAAAATCCATTGGAGTGTAAACTCCTCAATTAAGCACGATGAGTACGGTTTGTTCAGTCATCATATTGCTCTCCAGGATTTTTATGATGAGATCCGTATGGATGCCAATATATGCATTGATCGCGATCTCCCTATCGGGTGCGATCATACCAGCACTAATGCACCGGATCCCATTAGAACTCCGCAGTTAAGCGTGCTTGGGCGAGAGTAGTACTAGGATGGGTGACCTCCTGGGAAGTCCTCGTGTTGCACCCCTTTTTCGCGGCCGAAATCCGTGCGAGTCCAAACTATGCAATTAAGCGTGCTTGGGAGAGAGTAGTACTTGGATGGGTGACCTCCTGGGAAGTCCTCGTGTTGCACCCCTTTTTATGATGGCAAAATCCATTGGAGTGTAAACTCCTCAATTAAGCACGATGAGTACGGTTTGTTCAGTCATCATATTGCTCTCCAGGATTTTTATGATGAGATCCGTATGGATGCCAATATATGCATTGATCGCGATCTCCCTATCGGGTGCGATCATACCAGCACTAATGCACCGGATCCCATCAGAACTCCGCAGTTAAGCGTGCTTGGGCGAGAGTAGTACTAGGATGGGTGACCTCCTGGGAAGTCCTCGTGTTGCACCCCTTTTTCGCGGCCGAAATCCGTGCGAGTCCAAACTATGCAGTTAAGCGTGCTTGGGAGAGAGTAGTACTTGGATGGGTGACCTCCTGGGAAGTCCTCGTGTTGCACCCCTTTTTATGATGGCAAAATCCATTGGAGTGTAAACTCCTAAATTAAGCACGATGAGTACGGTTTTTTCAGTCATCGTATTGCTCTCCAGGATTTTTATGATGAGATCCGTATGGATGCCAATATATGCATTGATCGCGATCTCCCTATCGGGTGCGATCATACCAGCACTAATGCACCGGATCCCATCAGAACTCCGCAGTTAAGCGCGCTTGGGCGAGAGTAGTACTAGGATGGGTGACCTCCTGGGAAGTCCTCGTGTTGCACCCCTTTTTCGCGGCCGAAATCCGTGCGAGTCCAAACTATGCAGTTAAGCGTGCTTGGGAGAGAGTAGTACTTGGATGGGTGACCTCCTGGGAAGTCCTCGTGTTGCACCCCTTTTTATGATGGCAAAATCCATTGGAGTGTAAACTCCTAAATTAAGCACGATGAGTACGGTTTTTTCAGTCATCGTATTGCTCTCCAGGATTTTTATGATGAGATCCGTATGGATGCCAATATATGCATTGATCGCGATCTCCCTATCGGGTGCGATCATACCAGCACTAATGCACCGGATCCCATCAGAACTCCGCAGTTAAGTTCGCTTGGGCGAGAGTAGTACTAGGATGGGTGACCTCCTGGGAAGTCCTCGTGTTGCACCCCTTTTTCGCGGCCGAAATCCGTGCGAGTCCAAACTATGCAGTTAAGCGTGCTTGGGAGAGAGTAGTACTTGGATGGGTGACCTCCTGGGAAGTCCTCGTGTTGCACCCCTTTTTATGATGGCAAAATCCATTGGAGTGTAAACTCCTCAATTAAGCACGATGAGTACGGTTTGTTCAGTCATCATATTGCTCTCCAGGATTTTTATGATGAGATCCGTATGGATCCCAATATATGCATTGATCGCGATCTCCCTATCGGGTGCGATCATACCAGCACTAATGCACCGGATCCCATCAGAACTCCGCAGTTAAGCGCGCTTGGGCGAGAGTAGTACTAGGATGGGTGACCTCCTGGGAAGTCCTCGTGTTGCACCCCTTTTTCGCGGCCGAAATCCGTGCGAGTCCAAACTATGCAGTTAAGCGTGCTTGGGAGAGAGTAGTACTTGGATGGGTGACCTCCTGGGAAGTCCTCGTGTTGCACCCCTTTTTATGATGGCAAAATCCATTGGAGTGTAAACTCCTAAATTAAGCACGATGAGTACGGTTTTTTCAGTCATCGTATTGCTCTCCAGGATTTTTATGATGAGATCCGTATGGATGCCAATATATGCATTGATCGCGATCTCCCTATCGGGTGCGATCATACCAGCACTAATGCACCGGATCCCATCAGAACTCCGCAGTTAAGCGCGCTTGGGCGAGAGTAGTACTAGGATGGGTGACCTCCTGGGAAGTCCTCGTGTTGCACCCCTTTTTCGCGGCCGAAATCCGTGCGAGTCCAAACTATGCATTTAAGCGTGCTTGGGAGAGAGTAGTACTTGGATGGGTGACCTCCTGGGAAGTCCTCGTGTTGCACCCCTTTTTATGATGGCAAAATCCATTGGAGTGTAAACTCCTCAATTAAGCACGATGAGTACGGTTTGTTCAGTCATCATATTGCTCTCCAGGATTTTTATGATGAGATCCGTATGGATGCCAATATATGCATTGATCGCGATCTCCCTATCGGGTGCGATCATACCAGCACTAATGCACCGGATCCCATTAGAACTCCGCAGTTAAGCGTGCTTGGGCGAGAGTAGTACTAGGATGGGTGACCTCCTGGGAAGTCCTCGTGTTGCACCCCTTTTTCGCGGCCGAAATCCGTGCGAGTCCAAACTATGCAATTAAGCGTGCTTGGGAGAGAGTAGTACTTGGATGGGTGACCTCCTGGGAAGTCCTCGTGTTGCACCCCTTTTTATGATGGCAAAATCCATTGGAGTGTAAACTCCTCAATTAAGCACGATGAGTACGGTTTGTTCAGTCATCATATTGCTCTCCAGGATTTTTATGATGAGATCCGTATGGATGCCAATATATGCATTGATCGCGATCTCCCTATCGGGTGCGATCATACCAGCACTAATGCACCGGATCCCATCAGAACTCCGCAGTTAAGCGTGCTTGGGCGAGAGTAGTACTAGGATGGGTGACCTCCTGGGAAGTCCTCGTGTTGCACCCCTTTTTCGCGGCCGAAATCCGTGCGAGTCCAAACTATGCAGTTAAGCGTGCTTGGGAGAGAGTAGTACTTGGATGGGTGACCTCCTGGGAAGTCCTCGTGTTGCACCCCTTTTTATGATGGCAAAATCCATTGGAGTGTAAACTCCTAAATTAAGCACGATGAGTACGGTTTTTTCAGTCATCGTATTGCTCTCCAGGATTTTTATGATGAGATCCGTATGGATGCCAATATATGCATTGATCGCGATCTCCCTATCGGGTGCGATCATACCAGCACTAATGCACCGGATCCCATCAGAACTCCGCAGTTAAGCGCGCTTGGGCGAGAGTAGTACTAGGATGGGTGACCTCCTGGGAAGTCCTCGTGTTGCACCCCTTTTTCGCGGCCGAAATCCGTGCGAGTCCAAACTATGCAGTTAAGCGTGCTTGGGAGAGAGTAGTACTTGGATGGGTGACCTCCTGGGAAGTCCTCGTGTTGCACCCCTTTTTATGATGGCAAAATCCATTGGAGTGTAAACTCCTAAATTAAGCACGATGAGTACGGTTTTTTCAGTCATCGTATTGCTCTCCAGGATTTTTATGATGAGATCCGTATGGATGCCAATATATGCATTGATCGCGATCTCCCTATCGGGTGCGATCATACCAGCACTAATGCACCGGATCCCATCAGAACTCCGCAGTTAAGTGCGCTTGGGCGAGAGTAGTACTAGGATGGGTGACCTCCTGGGAAGTCCTCGTGTTGCACCCCTTTTTCGCGGCCGAAATCCGTGCGAGTCCAAACTATGCAGTTAAGCGTGCTTGGGAGAGAGTAGTACTTGGATGGGTGACCTCCTGGGAAGTCCTCGTGTTGCACCCCTTTTTATGATGGCAAAATCCATTGGAGTGTAAACTCCTCAATTAAGCACGATGAGTACGGTTTGTTCAGTCATCATATTGCTCTCCAGGATTTTTATGATGAGATCCGTATGGATCCCAATATATGCATTGATCGCGATCTCCCTATCGGGTGCGATCATACCAGCACTAATGCACCGGATCCCATCAGAACTCCGCAGTTAAGCGCGCTTGGGCGAGAGTAGTACTAGGATGGGTGACCTCCTGGGAAGTCCTCGTGTTGCACCCCTTTTTCGCGGCCGAAATCCGTGCGAGTCCAAACTATGCAGTTAAGCGTGCTTGGGAGAGAGTAGTACTTGGATGGGTGACCTCCTGGGAAGTCCTCGTGTTGCACCCCTTTTTATGATGGCAAAATCCATTGGAGTGTAAACTCCTAAATTAAGCACGATGAGTACGGTTTTTTCAGTCATCGTATTGCTCTCCAGGATTTTTATGATGAGATCCGTATGGATGCCAATATATGCATTGATCGCGATCTCCCTATCGGGTGCGATCATACCAGCACTAATGCACCGGATCCCATCAGAACTCCGCAGTTAAGCGCGCTTGGGCGAGAGTAGTACTAGGATGGGTGACCTCCTGGGAAGTCCTCGTGTTGCACCCCTTTTTCGCGGCCGAAATCCGTGCGAGTCCAAACTATGCAGTTAAGCGTGCTTGGGAGAGAGTAGTACTTGGATGGGTGACCTCCTGGGAAGTCCTCGTGTTGCACCCCTTTTTATGATGGCAAAATCCATTGGAGTGTAAACTCCTCAATTAAGCACGATGAGTACGGTTTTTTCAGTCATCGTATTGCTCTCCAGGATTTTTATGATGAGATCCGTATGGATGCCAATATATGCATTGATCGCGATCTCCCTATCGGGTGCGATCATACCAGCACTAATGCACCGGATCCCATCAGAACTCCGCAGTTAAGCGCGCTTGGGCGAGAGTAGTACTAGGATGGGTGACCTCCTGGGAAGTCCTCGTGTTGCACCCCTTTTTCGCGGCCGAAATCCGTGCGAGTCCAAACTATGCAGTTAAGCGTGCTTGGGAGAGAGTAGTACTTGGATGGGTGACCTCCTGGGAAGTCCTCGTGTTGCACCCCTTTTTATGATGGCAAAATCCATTGGAGTGTAAACTCCTAAATTAAGCACGATGAGTACGGTTTTTTCAGTCATCGTATTGCTCTCCAGGATTTTTATGATGAGATCCGTATGGATGCCAATATATGCATTGATCGCGATCTCCCTATCGGGTGCGATCATACCAGCACTAATGCACCGGATCCCATCAGAACTCCGCAGTTAAGTGCGCTTGGGCGAGAGTAGTACTAGGATGGGTGACCTCCTGGGAAGTCCTCGTGTTGCACCCCTTTTTCGCGGCCGAAATCCGTGCGAGTCCAAACTATGCAGTTAAGCGTGCTTGGGAGAGAGTAGTACTTGGATGGGTGACCTCCTGGGAAGTCCTCGTGTTGCACCCCTTTTTATGATGGCAAAATCCATTGGAGTGTAAACTCCTCAATTAAGCACGATGAGTACGGTTTGTTCAGTCATCATATTGCTCTCCAGGATTTTTATGATGAGATCCGTATGGATCCCAATATATGCATTGATCGCGATCTCCCTATCGGGTGCGATCATACCAGCACTAATGCACCGGATCCCATCAGAACTCCGCAGTTAAGCGCGCTTGGGCGAGAGTAGTACTAGGATGGGTGACCTCCTGGGAAGTCCTCGTGTTGCACCCCTTTTTCGCGGCCGAAATCCGTGCGAGTCCAAACTATGCAGTTAAGCGTGCTTGGGAGAGAGTAGTACTTGGATGGGTGACCTCCTGGGAAGTCCTCGTGTTGCACCCCTTTTTATGATGGCAAAATCCATTGGAGTGTAAACTCCTAAATTAAGCACGATGAGTACGGTTTGTTCAGTCATCGTATTGCTCTCCAGGATTTTTATGATGAGATCCGTATGGATGCCAATATATGCATTGATCGCGATCTCCCTATCGGGTGCGATCATACCAGCACTAATGCACCGGATCCCATCAGAACTCCGCAGTTAAGCGCGCTTGGGCGAGAGTAGTACTAGGATGGGTGACCTCCTGGGAAGTCCTCGTGTTGCACCCCTTTTTCGCGGCCGAAATCCGTGCGAGTCCAAACTATGCAGTTAAGCGTGCTTGGGAGAGAGTAGTACTTGGATGGGTGACCTCCTGGGAAGTCCTCGTGTTGCACCCCTTTTTATGATGGCAAAATCCATTGGAGTGTAAACTCCTCAATTAAGCACGATGAGTACGGTTTGTTCAGTCATCATATTGCTCTCCAGGATTTTTATGATGAGATTCGTATGGATCCCAATATATGCATTGATCGCGATCTCCCTATCGGGTGCGATCATACCAGCACTAATGCACCGGATCCCATCAGAACTCCGCAGTTAAGCGCGCTTGGGCGAGAGTAGTACTAGGATGGGTGACCTCCTGGGAAGTCCTCGTGTTGCACCCCTTTTTCGCGGCCGAAATCCGTGCGAGTCCAAACTATGCAGTTAAGCGTGCTTGGGAGAGAGTAGTACTTGGATGGGTGACCTCCTGGGAAGTCCTCGTGTTGCACCCCTTTTTATGATGGCAAAATCCATTGGAGTGTAAACTCCTAAATTAAGCACGATGAGTACGGTTTTTTCAGTCATCGTATTGCTCTCCAGGATTTTTATGATGAGATCCGTATGGATGCCAATATATGCATTGATCGCGATCTCCCTATCGGGTGCGATCATACCAGCACTAATGCACCGGATCCCATCAGAACTCCGCAGTTAAGTGCGCTTGGGCGAGAGTAGTACTAGGATGGGTGACCTCCTGGGAAGTCCTCGTGTTGCACCCCTTTTTCGCGGCCGAAATCCGTGCGAGTCCAAACTATGCAGTTAAGCGTGCTTGGGAGAGAGTAGTACTTGGATGGGTGACCTCCTGGGAAGTCCTCGTGTTGCACCCCTTTTTATGATGGCAAAATCCATTGGAGTGTAAACTCCTCAATTAAGCACGATGAGTACGGTTTGTTCAGTCATCATATTGCTCTCCAGGATTTTTATGATGAGATCCGTATGGATCCCAATATATGCATTGATCGCGATCTCCCTATCGGGTGCGATCATACCAGCACTAATGCACCGGATCCCATCAGAACTCCGCAGTTAAGCGCGCTTGGGCGAGAGTAGTACTAGGATGGGTGACCTCCTGGGAAGTCCTCGTGTTGCACCCCTTTTTCGCGGCCGAAATCCGTGCGAGTCCAAACTATGCAGTTAAGCGTGCTTGGGAGAGAGTAGTACTTGGATGGGTGACCTCCTGGGAAGTCCTCGTGTTGCACCCCTTTTTATGATGGCAAAATCCATTGGAGTGTAAACTCCTAAATTAAGCACGATGAGTACGGTTTTTTCAGTCATCGTATTGCTCTCCAGGATTTTTATGATGAGATCCGTATGGATGCCAATATATGCATTGATCGCGATCTCCCTATCGGGTGCGATCATACCAGCACTAATGCACCGGATCCCATCAGAACTCCGCAGTTAAGCGCGCTTGGGCGAGAGTAGTACTAGGATGGGTGACCTCCTGGGAAGTCCTCGTGTTGCACCCCTTTTTCGCGGCCGAAATCCGTGCGAGTCCAAACTATGCAGTTAAGCGTGCTTGGGAGAGAGTAGTACTTGGATGGGTGACCTCCTGGGAAGTCCTCGTGTTGCACCCCTTTTTATGATGGCAAAATCCATTGGAGTGTAAACTCCTCAATTAAGCACGATGAGTACGGTTTTTTCAGTCATCGTATTGCTCTCCAGGATTTTTATGATGAGATCCGTATGGATGCCAATATATGCATTGATCGCGATCTCCCTATCGGGTGCGATCATACCAGCACTAATGCACCGGATCCCATCAGAACTCCGCAGTTAAGCGCGCTTGGGCGAGAGTAGTACTAGGATGGGTGACCTCCTGGGAAGTCCTCGTGTTGCACCCCTTTTTCGCGGCCGAAATCCGTGCGAGTCCAAACTATGCAGTTAAGCGTGCTTGGGAGAGAGTAGTACTTGGATGGGTGACCTCCTGGGAAGTCCTCGTGTTGCACCCCTTTTTATGATGGCAAAATCCATTGGAGTGTAAACTCCTAAATTAAGCACGATGAGTACGGTTTTTTCAGTCATCGTATTGCTCTCCAGGATTTTTATGATGAGATCCGTATGGATGCCAATATATGCATTGATCGCGATCTCCCTATCGGGTGCGATCATACCAGCACTAATGCACCGGATCCCATCAGAACTCCGCAGTTAAGTGCGCTTGGGCGAGAGTAGTACTAGGATGGGTGACCTCCTGGGAAGTCCTCGTGTTGCACCCCTTTTTCGCGGCCGAAATCCGTGCGAGTCCAAACTATGCAGTTAAGCGTGCTTGGGAGAGAGTAGTACTTGGATGGGTGACCTCCTGGGAAGTCCTCGTGTTGCACCCCTTTTTATGATGGCAAAATCCATTGGAGTGTAAACTCCTCAATTAAGCACGATGAGTACGGTTTGTTCAGTCATCATATTGCTCTCCAGGATTTTTATGATGAGATCCGTATGGATCCCAATATATGCATTGATCGCGATCTCCCTATCGGGTGCGATCATACCAGCACTAATGCACCGGATCCCATCAGAACTCCGCAGTTAAGCGCGCTTGGGCGAGAGTAGTACTAGGATGGGTGACCTCCTGGGAAGTCCTCGTGTTGCACCCCTTTTTATGATGGCAAAATCCATTGGAGTGTAAACTCCTCAATTAAGCACGATGAGTACGGTTTTTTCAGTCATCGTATTGCTCTCCAGGATTTTTATGATGAGATCCGTATGGATGCCAATATATGCATTGATCGCGATCTCCCTATCGGGTGCGATCATACCAGCACTAATGCACCGGATCCCATCAGAACTCCGCAGTTAAGCGCGCTTGGGCGAGAGTAGTACTAGGATGGGTGACCTCCTGGGAAGTCCTCGTGTTGCACCCCTTTTTCGCGGCCGAAATCCGTGCGAGTCCAAACTATGCAGTTAAGCGTGCTTGGGAGAGAGTAGTACTTGGATGGGTGACCTCCTGGGAAGTCCTCGTGTTGCACCCCTTTTTATGATGGCAAAATCCATTGGAGTGTAAACTCCTAAATTAAGCACGATGAGTACGGTTTTTTCAGTCATCGTATTGCTCTCCAGGATTTTTATGATGAGATCCGTATGGATGCCAATATATGCATTGATCGCGATCTCCCTATCGGGTGCGATCATACCAGCACTAATGCACCGGATCCCATCAGAACTCCGCAGTTAAGTGCGCTTGGGCGAGAGTAGTACTAGGATGGGTGACCTCCTGGGAAGTCCTCGTGTTGCACCCCTTTTTCGCGGCCGAAATCCGTGCGAGTCCAAACTATGCAGTTAAGCGTGCTTGGGAGAGAGTAGTACTTGGATGGGTGACCTCCTGGGAAGTCCTCGTGTTGCACCCCTTTTTATGATGGCAAAATCCATTGGAGTGTAAACTCCTCAATTAAGCACGATGAGTACGGTTTGTTCAGTCATCATATTGCTCTCCAGGATTTTTATGATGAGATCCGTATGGATCCCAATATATGCATTGATCGCGATCTCCCTATCGGGTGCGATCATACCAGCACTAATGCACCGGATCCCATCAGAACTCCGCAGTTAAGCGCGCTTGGGCGAGAGTAGTACTAGGATGGGTGACCTCCTGGGAAGTCCTCGTGTTGCACCCCTTTTTCGCGGCCGAAATCCGTGCGAGTCCAAACTATGCAGTTAAGCGTGCTTGGGAGAGAGTAGTACTTGGATGGGTGACCTCCTGGGAAGTCCTCGTGTTGCACCCCTTTTTATGATGGCAAAATCCATTGGAGTGTAAACTCCTAAATTAAGCACGATGAGTACGGTTTGTTCAGTCATCGTATTGCTCTCCAGGATTTTTATGATGAGATCCGTATGGATGCCAATATATGCATTGATCGCGATCTCCCTATCGGGTGCGATCATACCAGCACTAATGCACCGGATCCCATCAGAACTCCGCAGTTAAGCGCGCTTGGGCGAGAGTAGTACTAGGATGGGTGACCTCCTGGGAAGTCCTCGTGTTGCACCCCTTTTTCGCGGCCGAAATCCGTGCGAGTCCAAACTATGCAGTTAAGCGTGCTTGGGAGAGAGTAGTACTTGGATGGGTGACCTCCTGGGAAGTCCTCGTGTTGCACCCCTTTTTATGATGGCAAAATCCATTGGAGTGTAAACTCCTCAATTAAGCACGATGAGTACGGTTTTTTCAGTCATCGTATTGCTCTCCAGGATTTTTATGATGAGATCCGTATGGATGCCAATATATGCATTGATCGCGATCTCCCTATCGGGTGCGATCATACCAGCACTAATGCACCGGATCCCATCAGAACTCCGCAGTTAAGTGCGCTTGGGCGAGAGTAGTACTAGGATGGGTGACCTCCTGGGAAGTCCTCGTGTTGCACCCCTTTTTCGCGGCCGAAATCCGTGCGAGTCCAAACTATGCAGTTAAGCGTGCTTGGGAGAGAGTAGTACTTGGATGGGTGACCTCCTGGGAAGTCCTCGTGTTGCACCCCTTTTTATGATGGCAAAATCCATTGGAGTGTAAACTCCTCAATTAAGCACGATGAGTACGGTTTGTTCAGTCATCATATTGCTCTCCAGGATTTTTATGATGAGATCCGTATGGATCCCAATATATGCATTGATCGCGATCTCCCTATCGGGTGCGATCATACCAGCACTAATGCACCGGATCCCATCAGAACTCCGCAGTTAAGCGCGCTTGGGCGAGAGTAGTACTAGGATGGGTGACCTCCTGGGAAGTCCTCGTGTTGCACCCCTTTTTCGCGGCCGAAATCCGTGCGAGTCCAAACTATGCAGTTAAGCGTGCTTGGGAGAGAGTAGTACTTGGATGGGTGACCTCCTGGGAAGTCCTCGTGTTGCACCCCTTTTTATGATGGCAAAATCCATTGGAGTGTAAACTCCTAAATTAAGCACGATGAGTACGGTTTGTTCAGTCATCGTATTGCTCTCCAGGATTTTTATGATGAGATCCGTATGGATGCCAATATATGCATTGATCGCGATCTCCCTATCGGGTGCGATCATACCAGCACTAATGCACCGGATCCCATCAGAACTCCGCAGTTAAGCGCGCTTGGGCGAGAGTAGTACTAGGATGGGTGACCTCCTGGGAAGTCCTCGTGTTGCACCCCTTTTTCGCGGCCGAAATCCGTGCGAGTCCAAACTATGCAGTTAAGCGTGCTTGGGAGAGAGTAGTACTTGGATGGGTGACCTCCTGGGAAGTCCTCGTGTTGCACCCCTTTTTATGATGGCAAAATCCATTGGAGTGTAAACTCCTCAATTAAGCACGATGAGTACGGTTTGTTCAGTCATCGTATTGCTCTCCAGGATTTTTATGATGAGATCCGTATGGATGCCAATATATGCATTGATCGCGATCTCCCTATCGGGTGCGATCATACCAGCACTAATGCACCGGATCCCATCAGAACTCCGCAGTTAAGCGTGCTTGGGCGAGAGTAGTACTAAGATGGGTGACCTCCTGGGAAGTCCTCGTGTTGCACCCCTTTTTCGCGGCCGAAATCCGTGCGAGTCCAAACTATGCAGTTAAGCGTGCTTGGGAGAGAGTAGTACTTGGATGGGTGACCTCCTGGGAAGTCCTCGTGTTGCACCCCTTTTTATGATGGCAAAATCCATTGGAGTGTAAACTCCTAAATTAAGCACGATGAGTACGGTTTTTTCAGTCATCGTATTGCTCTCAAGGATTTTTATGATGAGATCCGTATGGATGCCAATATATGCATTGATCGCGATCTCCCTATCGGGTGCGATCATACCAGCACTAATGCACCGGATCCCATCAGAACTCCGCAGTTAAGTGCGCTTGGGCGAGAGTAGTACTAGGATGGGTGACCTCCTGGGAAGTCCTCGTGTTGCACCCCTTTTTCGCGGCCGAAATCCGTGCGAGTCCAAACTATGCAGTTAAGCGTGCTTGGGAGAGAGTAGTACTTGGATGGGTGACCTCCTGGGAAGTCCTCGTGTTGCACCCCTTTTTATGATGGCAAAATCCATTGGAGTGTAAACTCCTCAATTAAGCACGATGAGTACGGTTTGTTCAGTCATCATATTGCTCTCCAGGATTTTTATGATGAGATCCGTATGGATGCCAATATATGCATTGATCGCGATCTCCCTATCGGGTGCGATCATACCAGCACTAATGCACCGGATCCCATCAGAACTCCGCAGTTAAGCGTGCTTGGGCGAGAGTAGTACTAGGATGGGTGACCTCCTGGGAAGTCCTCGTGTTGCACCCCTTTTTCGCGGCCGAAATCCGTGCGAGTCCAAACTATGCAGTTAAGCGTGCTTGGGAGAGAGTAGTACTTGGATGGGTAACCTCCTGGGAAGTCCTCGTGTTGCACCCCTTTTTATGATGGCAAAATCCATTGGAGTGTAAACTCCTCAATTAAGCACGATGAGTACGGTTTGTTCAGTCATCGTATTGCTCTCCAGGATTTTTATGATGAGATCCGTATGGATGCCAATATATGCATTGATCGCGATCTCCCTATCGGGTGCGATCATACCAGCACTAATGCACCGGATCCCATCAGAACTCCGCAGTTAAGCGCGCTTGGGCGAGAGTAGTACTAGGATGGGTGAGCTCCTGGGAAGTCCTCGTGTTGCACCCCTTTTTCGCGGCCGAAATCCGTGCGAGTCCAAACTATGCAGTTAAGCGTGCTTGGGAGAGAGTAGTACTTGGATGGGTGACCTCCTGGGAAGTCCTCGTGTTGCACCCCTTTTTATGATGGCAAAATCCATTGGAGTGTAAACTCCTAAATTAAGCACGATGAGTACGGTTTGTTCAGTCATCGTATTGCTCTCCAGGATTTTTATGATGAGATCCGTATGGATGCCAATATATGCATTGATCGCGATCTCCCTATCGGGTGCGATCATACCAGCACTAATGCACCGGATCCCATTAGAACTCCGCAGTTAAGCGTGCTTGGGCGAGAGTAGTACTAGGATGGGTGACCTCCTGGGAAGTCCTCGTGTTGCACCCCTTTTTCGCGGCCGAAATCCGTGCGAGTCCAAACTATGCAATTAAGCGTGCTTGGGAGAGAGTAGTACTTGGATGGGTGACCTCCTGGGAAGACCTCGTGTTGCACCCCTTTTTATGATGGCAAAATCCATTGGAGTGTAAACTCCTCAATTAAGCACGATGAGTACGGTTTGTTCAGTCATCATATTGCTCTCCAGGATTTTTATGATGAGATCCGTATGGATGCCAATATATGCATTGATCGCGATCTCCCTATCGGGTGCGATCATACCAGCACTAATGCACCGGATCCCATCAGAACTCCGCAGTCAAGCGTGCTTGGGCGAGAGTAGTACTAGGATGGGTGACCTCCTGGGAAGTCCTCGTGTTGCACCCCTTTTTCGCGGCCGAAATCCGTGCGAGTCCAAACTATGCAGTTAAGCGTGCTTGGGAGAGAGTAGTACTTGGATGGGTGACCTCCTGGGAAGTCCTCGTGTTGCACCCCTTTTTATGATGGCAAAATCCATTGGAGTGTAAACTCCTAAATTAAGCACGATGAGTACGGTTTTTTCAGTCATCGTATTGCTCTCCAGGATTTTTATGATGAGATCCGTATGGATGCCAATATATGCATTGATCGCGATCTCCCTATCGGGTGCGATCATACCAGCACTAATGCACCGGATCCCATCAGAACTCCGCAGTTAAGCGCGCTTGGGCGAGAGTAGTACTAGGATGGGTGACCTCCTGGGAAGTCCTCGTGTTGCACCCCTTTTTCGCGGCCGAAATCCGTGCGAGTCCAAACTATGCATTTAAGCGTGCTTGGGAGAGAGTAGTACTTGGATGGGTGACCTCCTGGGAAGTCCTCGTGTTGCACCCCTTTTTATGATGGCAAAATCCATTGGAGTGTAAACTCCTCAATTAAGCACGATGAGTACGGTTTGTTCAGTCATCATATTGCTCTCCAGGATTTTTATGATGAGATCCGTATGGATGCCAATATATGCATTGATCGCGATCTCCCTATCGGGTGCGATCATACCAGCACTAATGCACCGGATCCCATCAGAACTCCGCAGTTAAGCGCGCTTGGGCGAGAGTAGTACTAGGATGGGTGACCTCCTGGGAAGTCCTCGTGTTGCACCCCTTTTTCGCGGCCGAAATCCGTGCGAGTCCAAACTATGCAGTTAAGCGTGCTTGGGAGAGAGTAGTACTTGGATGGGTGACCTCCTGGGAAGTCCTCGTGTTGCACCCCTTTTTATGATGGCAAAATTCATTGGAGTGTAAACTCCTCAATTAAGCACGATGAGTACGGTTTGTTCAGTCATCGTATTGCTCTCCAGGATTTTTATGATGAGATCCGTATGGATGCCAATATATGCATTGATCGCGATCTCCCTATCGGGTGCGATCATACCAGCACTAATGCACCGGATCCCATCAGAACTCCGCAGTTAAGCGTGCTTGGGCGAGAGTAGTACTAGGATGGGTGACCTCCTGGGAAGTCCTCGTGTTGCACCCCTTTTTCGCGGCCGAAATCCGTGCGAGTCCAAACTATGCAGTTAAGCGTGCTTGGGAGAGAGTAGTACTTGGATGGGTGACCTCCTGGGAAGTCCTCGTGTTGCACCCCTTTTTATGATGGCAAAATCCATTGGAGTGTAAACTCCTCAATTAAGCACGATGAGTACGGTTTGTTCAGTCATCGTATTGCTCTCCAGGATTTTTATGATGAGATCCGTATGGATGCCAATATATGCATTGATCGCGATCTCCCTATCGGGTGCGATCATACCAGCACTAATGCACCGGATCCCATCAGAACTCCGCAGTTAAGCGCGCTTGGGCGAGAGTAGTACTAGGATGGGTGACCTCCTGGGAAGTCCTCGTGTTGCACCCCTTTTTCGCGGCCGAAATCCGTGCGAGTCCAAACTATGCAGTTAAGCGTGCTTGGGAGAGAGTAGTACTTGGATGGGTGACCTCCTGGGAAGTCCTCGTGTTGCACCCCTTTTTATGATGGCAAAATCCATTGGAGTGTAAACTCCTCAATTAAGCACGATGAGTACGGTTTGTTCAGTCATCATATTGCTCTCCAGGATTTTTATGATGAGATCCGTATGGATCCCAATATATGCATTGATCGCGATCTCCCTATCGGGTGCGATCATACCAGCACTAATGCATCGGATCCCATCAGAACTCCGCAGTTAAGCGCGCTTGGGCGAGAGTAGTACTAGGATGGGTGACCTCCTGGGAAGTCCTCGTGTTGCACCCCTTTTTCGCGGCCGAAATCCGTGCGAGTCCAAACTATGCAGTTAAGCGTGCTTGGGAGAGAGTAGTACTTGGATGGGTGACCTCCTGGGAAGTCCTCGTGTTGCACCCCTTTTTATGATGGCAAAATCCATTGGAGTGTAAACTCCTCAATTAAGCACGATGAGTACGGTTTGTTCAGTCATCGTATTGCTCTCCAGGATTTTTATGATGAGATCCGTATGGATCCCAATATATGCATTGATCGCGATCTCCCTATCGGGTGCGATCATACCAGCACTAATGCACCGGATCCCATCAGAACTCCGCAGTTAAGCGTGCTTGGGCGAGAGTAGTACTAGGATGGGTGACCTCCTGGGAAGTCCTCGTGTTGCACCCCTTTTTCGCGGCCGAAATCCGTGCGAGTCCAAACTATGCAGTTAAGCGTGCTTGGGAGAGAGTAGTACTTGGATGGGTGACCTCCTGGGAAGTCCTCGTGTTGCACCCCTTTTTATGATGGCAAAATCCATTGGAGTGTAAACTCCTAAATTAAGCACGATGAGTACGGTTTGTTCAGTCATCGTATTGCTCTCCAGGATTTTTATGATGAGATCCGTATGGATGCCAATATATGCATTGATCGCGATCTCCCTATCGGGTGCGATCATACCAGCACTAATGCACCGGATCCCATCAGAACTCCGCAGTTAAGCGTGCTTGGGCGAGAGTAGTACTAGGATGGGTGACCTCCTGGGAAGTCCTCGTGTTGCACCCCTTTTTCGCGGCCGAAATCCGTGCGAGTCCAAACTATGCAGTTAAGCGTGCTTGGGAGAGAGTAGTACTTGGATGGGTGACCTCCTGGGAAGTCCTCGTGTTGCACCCCTTTTTATGATGGCAAAATCCATTGGAGTGTAAACTCCTCAATTAAGCACGATGAGTACGGTTTGTTCAGTCATCGTATTGCTCTCCAGGATTTTTATGATGAGATCCGTATGGATGCCAATATATGCATTGATCGCGATCTCCCTATCGGGTGCGATCATACCAGCACTAATGCACCGGATCCCATTAGAACTCCGCAGTTAAGCGTGCTTGGGCGAGAGTAGTACTAGGATGGGTGACCTCCTGGGAAGTCCTCGTGTTGCACCCCTTTTTCGCGGCCGAAATCCGTGCGAGTCCAAACTATGCAATTAAGCGTGCTTGGGAGAGAGTAGTACTTGGATGGGTGACCTCCTGGGAAGTCCTCGTGTTGCACCCCTTTTTATGATGGCAAAATCCATTGGAGTGTAAACTCCTCAATTAAGCACGATGAGTACGGTTTGTTCAGTCATCATATTGCTCTACAGGATTTTTATGATGAGATCCGTATGGATGCCAATATATGCATTGATCGCGATCTCCCTATCGGGTGCGATCATACCAGCACTAATGCACCGGATCCCATCAGAACTCCGCAGCTAAGCGTGCTTGGGCGAGAGTAGTACTAGGATGGGTGACCTCCTGGGAAGTCCTCGTGTTGCACCCCTTTTTCGCGGCCGAAATCCGTGCGAGTCCAAACTATGCAGTTAAGCGTGCTTGGGAGAGAGTAGTACTTGGATGGGTGACCTCCTGGGAAGTCCTCGTGTTGCACCCCTTTTTATGATGGCAAAATCCATTGGAGTGTAAACTCCTAAATTAAGCACGATTAGTACGGTTTTTTCAGTCATCGTATTGCTCTCCAGGATTTTTATGATGAGATCCGTATGGATGCCAATATATGCATTGATCGCGATCTCCCTATCGGGTGCGATCATACCAGCACTAATGCACCGGATCCCATCAGAACTCCGCAGTTAAGCGCGCTTGGGCGAGAGTAGTACTAGGATGGGTGACCTCCTGGGAAGTCCTCGTGTTGCACCCCTTTTTCGCGGCCGAAATCCGTGCGAGTCCAAACTATGCAGTTAAGCGTGCTTGGGAGAGAGTAGTACTTGGATGGGTGACCTCCTGGGAAGTCCTCGTGTTGCACCCCTTTTTATAATGGCAAAATCCATTGGAGTGTAAACTCCTCAATTAAGCACGATGAGTACGGTTTGTTCAGTCATCGTATTGCTCTCCAGGATTTTTATGATGAGATCCGTATGGATGCCAATATATGCATTGATCGCGATCTCCCTATCGGGTGCGATCATACCAGCACTAATGCACCGGATCCCATGAGAACTCCGCAGTTAAGCGTGCTTGGGCGAGAGTAGTACTAGGATGGGTGACCTCCTGGGAAGTCCTCGTGTTGCACCCCTTTTTCGCGGCCGAAATCCGTGCGAGTCCAAACTATGCAGTTAAGCGTGCTTGGGAGAGAGTAGTACTTGGATGGGTGACCTCCTGGGAAGTCCTCGTGTTGCACCCCTTTTTATGATGGCAAAATCCATTGGAGTGTAAACTCCTAAATTAAGCACGATGAGTACGGTTTTTTCAGTCATCGTATTGCTCTCCAGGATTTTTATGATGAGATCCGTATGGATGCCAATATATGCATTGATCGCGATCTCCCTATCGGGTGCGATCATACCAGCACTAATGCACCGGATCCCATCAGAACTCCGCAGTTAAGCGCGCTTGGGCGAGAGTAGTACTAGGATGGGTGACCTCCTGGGAAGTCCTCGTGTTGCACCCCTTTTTCGCGGCCGAAATCCGTGCGAGTCCAAACTATGCAGTTAAGCGTGCTTGGGAGAGAGTAGTACTTGGATGGGTGACCTCCTGGGAAGTCCTCGTGTTGCACCCCTTTTTATGATGGCAAAATCCATTGGAGTGTAAACTCCTCAATTAAGCACGATGAGTACGGTTTGTTCAGTCATCGTATTGCTCTCCAGGATTTTTATGATGAGATCCGTATGGATGCCAATATATGCATTGATCGCGATCTCCCTATCGGGTGCGATCATACCAGCACTAATGCACCGGATCCCATCAGAACTCCGCAGTTAAGCGCGCTTGGGCGAGAGTAGTACTAGGATGGGTGACCTCCTGGGAAGTCCTCGTGTTGCACCCCTTTTTCGCGGCCGAAATCCGTGCGAGTCCAAACTATGCAGTTAAGCGTGCTTGGGAGAGAGTAGTACTTGGATGGGTGACCTCCTGGGAAGTCCTCGTGTTGCACCCCTTTTTATGATGGCAAAATCCATTGGAGTGTAAACTCCTCAATTAAGCACGATGAGTACGGTTTGTTCAGTCATCATATTGCTCTCCAGGATTTTTATGATGAGATCCGTATGGATGCCAATATATGCATTGATCGCGATCTCCCTATCGGGTGCGATCATACCAGCACTAATGCACCGGATCCCATCAGAACTCCGCAGTTAAGCGCGCTTGGGCGAGAGTAGTACTAGGATGGGTGACCTCCTGGGAAGTCCTCGTGTTGCACCCCTTTTTCGCGGCCGAAATCCGTGCGAGTCCAAACTATGCAGTTAAGCGTGCTTGGGAGAGAGTAGTACTTGGATGGGTGACCTCCTGGGAAGTCCTCGTGTTGCACCCCTTTTTATGATGGCAAAATCCATTGGAGTGTAAACTCCTCAATTAAGCACGATGAGTACGGTTTGTTCAGTCATCGTATTGCTCTCCAGGATTTTTATGATGAGATCCGTATGGATGCCAATATATGCATTGATCGCGATCTCCCTATCGGGTGTGATCATACCAGCACTAATGCACCGGATCCCATCAGAACTCCGCAGTTAAGCGTGCTTGGGCGAGAGTAGTACTAGGATGGGTGACCTCCTGGGAAGTCCTCGTGTTGCACCCCTTTTTCGCGGCCGAAATCCGTGCGAGTCCAAACTATGCAATTAAGCGTGCTTGGGAGAGAGTAGTACTTGGATGGGTGACCTCCTGGGAAGTCCTCGTGTTGCACCCCTTTTTATGATGGCAAAATCCATTGGAGTGTAAACTCCTCAATTAAGCACGATGAGTACGGTTTGTTCAGTCATCATATTGCTCTACAGGATTTTTATGATGAGATCCGTATGGATGCCAATATATGCATTGATCGCGATCTCCCTATCGGGTGCGATCATACCAGCACTAATGCACCGGATCCCATCAGAACTCCGCAGTTAAGCGTGCTTGGGCGAGAGTAGTACTAGGATGGGTGACCTCCTGGGAAGTCCTCGTGTTGCACCCCTTTTTCGCGGCTGAAATCCGTGCGAGTCCAAACTATGCAGTTAAGCGTGCTTGGGAGAGAGTAGTACTTGGATGGGTGACCTCCTGGGAAGTCCTCGTGTTGCACCCCTTTTTATGATGGCAAAATCCATTGGAGTGTAAACTCCTAAATTAAGCACGATGAGTACGGTTTTTTCAGTCATCGTATTGCTCTCCAGGATTTTTATGATGAGATCCGTATGGATGCCAATATATGCATTGATCGCGATCTCCCTATCGGGTGCGATCATACCAGCACTAATGCACCGGATCCCATCAGAACTCTGCAGTTAAGCGCGCTTGGGCGAGAGTAGTACTAGGATGGGTGACCTCCTGGGAAGTCCTCGTGTTGCACCCCTTTTTCGCGGCCGAAATCCGTGCGAGTCCAAACTATGCAGTTAAGCGTGCTTGGGAGAGAGTAGTACTTGGATGGGTGACCTCCTGGGAAGTCCTCGTGTTGCACCCCTTTTTATGATGGCAAAATCCATTGGAGTGTAAACTCCTCAATTAAGCACGATGAGTACGGTTTGTTCAGTCATCGTATTGCTCTCCAGGATTTTTATGATGAGATCCGTATGGATGCCAATATATGCATTGATCGCGATCTCCCTATCGGGTGCGATCATACCAGCACTAATGCACCGGATCCCATGAGAACTCCAGAGTTAAGCGTGCTTGGGCGAGAGTAGTACTAGGATGGGTGACCTCCTGGGAAGTCCTCGTGTTGCACCCCTTTTTCGCGGCCGAAATCCGTGCGAGTCCAAACTATGCAGTTAAGCGTGCTTGGGAGAGAGTAGTACTTGGATGGGTGACCTCCTGGGAAGTCCTCGTGTTGCACCCCTTTTTATGATGGCAAAATCCATTGGAGTGTAAACTCCTAAATTAAGCACGATGAGTACGGTTTTTTCAGTCATCGTATTGCTCTCCAGGATTTTTATGATGAGATCCGTATGGATGCCAATATATGCATTGATCGCGATCTCCCTATCGGGTGCGATCATACCAGCACTAATGCACCGGATCCCATCAGAACTCCGCAGTTAAGCGCGCTTGGGCGAGAGTAGTACTAGGATGGGTGACCTCCTGGGAAGTCCTCGTGTTGCACCCCTTTTTCGCGGCCGAAATCCGTGCGAGTCCAAACTATGCAGTTAAGCGTGCTTGGGAGAGAGTAGTACTTGGATGGGTGACCTCCTGGGAAGTCCTCGTGTTGCACCCCTTTTTATGATGGCAAAATCCATTGGAGTGTAAACTCCTAAATTAAGCACGATGAGTACGGTTTTTTCAGTCATCGTATTGCTCTCCAGGATTTTTATGATGAGATCCGTATGGATGCCAATATATGCATTGATCGCGATCTCCCTATCGGGTGCGATCATACCAGCACTAATGCACCGGATCCCATCAGAACTCCGCAGTTAAGCGCGCTTGGGCGAGAGTAGTACTAGGATGGGTGACCTCCTGGGAAGTCCTCGTGTTGCACCCCTTTTTCGCGGCCGAAATCCGTGCGAGTCCAAACTATGCAGTTAAGCGTGCTTGGGAGAGAGTAGTAGTTGGATGGGTAACCTCCTGGGAAGTCCTCGTGTTGCACCCCTTTTTATGATGGCAAAATCCATTGGAGTGTAAACTCCTCAATTAAGCACGATGAGTACGGTTTTTTCAGTCATCGTATTGCTCTCCAGGATTTTTATGATGAGATCCGTATGGATGCCAATATATGCATTGATCGCGATCTCCCTATCGGGTGCGATCATACCAGCACTAATGCACCGGATCCCATCAGAACTCCGCAGTTAAGCGCGCTTGGGCGAGAGTAGTACTAGGATGGGTGACCTCCTGGGAAGTCCTCGTGTTGCACCCCTTTTTCGCGGCCGAAATCCGTGCGAGTCCAAACTATGCAGTTAAGCGTGCTTGGGAGAGAGTAGTACTTGGATGGGTGACCTCCTGGGAAGTCCTCGTGTTGCACCCCTTTTTATGATGGCAAAATCCATTGGAGTGTAAACTCCTAAATTAAGCACGATGAGTACGGTTTTTTCAGTCATCGTATTGCTCTCCAGGATTTTTATGATGAGATCCGTATGGATGCCAATATATGCATTGATCGCGATCTCCCTATCGGGTGCGATCATACCAGCACTAATGCACCGGATCCCATCAGAACTCCGCAGTTAAGCGCGCTTGGGCGAGAGTAGTACTAGGATGGGTGACCTCCTGGGAAGTCCTCGTGTTGCACCCCTTTTTCGCGGCCGAAATCCGTGCGAGTCCAAACTATGCAGTTAAGCGTGCTTGGGAGAGAGTAGTACTTGGATGGGTGACCTCCTGGGAAGTCCTCGTGTTGCACCCCTTTTTATGATGGCAAAATCCATTGGAGTGTAAACTCCTCAATTAAGCACGATGAGTACGGTTTGTTCAGTCATCGTATTGCTCTCCAGGATTTTTATGATGAGATCCGTATGGATGCCAATATATGCATTGATCGCGATCTCCCTATCGGGTGCGATCATACCAGCACTAATGCACCGGATCCCATCAGAACTCCGCAGTTAAGCGCGCTTGGGCGAGAGTAGTACTAGGATGGGTGACCTCCTGGGAAGTCCTCGTGTTGCACCCCTTTTTCGCGGCCGAAATCCGTGCGAGTCCAAACTATGCAGTTAAGCGTGCTTGGGAGAGAGTAGTACTTGGATGGGTGACCTCCTGGGAAGTCCTCGTGTTGCACCCCTTTTTATGATGGCAAAATCCATTGGAGTGTAAACTCCTCAATTAAGCACGATGAGTACGGTTTGTTCAGTCATCATATTGCTCTCCAGGATTTTTATGATGAGATCCGTATGGATGCCAATATATGCATTGATCGCGATCTCCCTATCGGGTGCGATCATACCAGCACTAATGCACCGGATCCCATCAGAACTCCGCAGTTAAGCGCGCTTGGGCGAGAGTAGTACTAGGATGGGTGACCTCCTGGGAAGTCCTCGTGTTGCACCCCTTTTTCGCGGCCGAAATCCGTGCGAGTCCAAACTATGCAGTTAAGCGTGCTTGGGAGAGAGTAGTACTTGGATGGGTGACCTCCTGGGAAGTCCTCGTGTTGCACCCCTTTTTATGATGGCAAAATCCATTGGAGTGTAAACTCCTCAATTAAGCACGATGAGTACGGTTTGTTCAGTCATCGTATTGCTCTCCAGGATTTTTATGATGAGATCCGTATGGATGCCAATATATGCATTGATCGCGATCTCCCTATCGGGTGTGATCATACCAGCACTAATGCACCGGATCCCATCAGAACTCCGCAGTTAAGCGTGCTTGGGCGAGAGTAGTACTAGGATGGGTGACCTCCTGGGAAGTCCTCGTGTTGCACCCCTTTTTCGCGGCCGAAATCCGTGCGAGTCCAAACTATGCAATTAAGCGTGCTTGGGAGAGAGTAGTACTTGGATGGGTGACCTCCTGGGAAGTCCTCGTGTTGCACCCCTTTTTATGATGGCAAAATCCATTGGAGTGTAAACTCCTCAATTAAGCACGATGAGTACGGTTTGTTCAGTCATCATATTGCTCTACAGGATTTTTATGATGAGATCCGTATGGATGCCAATATATGCATTGATCGCGATCTCCCTATCGGGTGCGATCATACCAGCACTAATGCACCGGATCCCATCAGAACTCCGCAGTTAAGCGTGCTTGGGCGAGAGTAGTACTAGGATGGGTGACCTCCTGGGAAGTCCTCGTGTTGCACCCCTTTTTCGCGGCTGAAATCCGTGCGAGTCCAAACTATGCAGTTAAGCGTGCTTGGGAGAGAGTAGTACTTGGATGGGTGACCTCCTGGGAAGTCCTCGTGTTGCACCCCTTTTTATGATGGCAAAATCCATTGGAGTGTAAACTCCTAAATTAAGCACGATGAGTACGGTTTTTTCAGTCATCGTATTGCTCTCCAGGATTTTTATGATGAGATCCGTATGGATGCCAATATATGCATTGATCGCGATCTCCCTATCGGGTGCGATCATACCAGCACTAATGCACCGGATCCCATCAGAACTCTGCAGTTAAGCGCGCTTGGGCGAGAGTAGTACTAGGATGGGTGACCTCCTGGGAAGTCCTCGTGTTGCACCCCTTTTTCGCGGCCGAAATCCGTGCGAGTCCAAACTATGCAGTTAAGCGTGCTTGGGAGAGAGTAGTACTTGGATGGGTGACCTCCTGGGAAGTCCTCGTGTTGCACCCCTTTTTATGATGGCAAAATCCATTGGAGTGTAAACTCCTCAATTAAGCACGATGAGTACGGTTTGTTCAGTCATCGTATTGCTCTCCAGGATTTTTATGATGAGATCCGTATGGATGCCAATATATGCATTGATCGCGATCTCCCTATCGGGTGCGATCATACCAGCACTAATGCACCGGATCCCATGAGAACTCCAGAGTTAAGCGTGCTTGGGCGAGAGTAGTACTAGGATGGGTGACCTCCTGGGAAGTCCTCGTGTTGCACCCCTTTTTCGCGGCCGAAATCCGTGCGAGTCCAAACTATGCAGTTAAGCGTGCTTGGGAGAGAGTAGTACTTGGATGGGTGACCTCCTGGGAAGTCCTCGTGTTGCACCCCTTTTTATGATGGCAAAATCCATTGGAGTGTAAACTCCTAAATTAAGCACGATGAGTACGGTTTTTTCAGTCATCGTATTGCTCTCCAGGATTTTTATGATGAGATCCGTATGGATGCCAATATATGCATTGATCGCGATCTCCCTATCGGGTGCGATCATACCAGCACTAATGCACCGGATCCCATCAGAACTCCGCAGTTAAGCGCGCTTGGGCGAGAGTAGTACTAGGATGGGTGACCTCCTGGGAAGTCCTCGTGTTGCACCCCTTTTTCGCGGCCGAAATCCGTGCGAGTCCAAACTATGCAGTTAAGCGTGCTTGGGAGAGAGTAGTACTTGGATGGGTGACCTCCTGGGAAGTCCTCGTGTTGCACCCCTTTTTATGATGGCAAAATCCATTGGAGTGTAAACTCCTAAATTAAGCACGATGAGTACGGTTTTTTCAGTCATCGTATTGCTCTCCAGGATTTTTATGATGAGATCCGTATGGATGCCAATATATGCATTGATCGCGATCTCCCTATCGGGTGCGATCATACCAGCACTAATGCACCGGATCCCATCAGAACTCCGCAGTTAAGCGCGCTTGGGCGAGAGTAGTACTAGGATGGGTGACCTCCTGGGAAGTCCTCGTGTTGCACCCCTTTTTCGCGGCCGAAATCCGTGCGAGTCCAAACTATGCAGTTAAGCGTGCTTGGGAGAGAGTAGTACTTGGATGGGTAACCTCCTGGGAAGTCCTCGTGTTGCACCCCTTTTTATGATGGCAAAATCCATTGGAGTGTAAACTCCTCAATTAAGCACGATGAGTACGGTTTTTTCAGTCATCGTATTGCTCTCCAGGATTTTTATGATGAGATCCGTATGGATGCCAATATATGCATTGATCGCGATCTCCCTATCGGGTGCGATCATACCAGCACTAATGCACCGGATCCCATCAGAACTCCGCAGTTAAGCGCGCTTGGGCGAGAGTAGTACTAGGATGGGTGACCTCCTGGGAAGTCCTCGTGTTGCACCCCTTTTTCGCGGCCGAAATCCGTGCGAGTCCAAACTATGCAGTTAAGCGTGCTTGGGAGAGAGTAGTACTTGGATGGGTGACCTCCTGGGAAGTCCTCGTGTTGCACCCCTTTTTATGATGGCAAAATCCATTGGAGTGTAAACTCCTCAATTAAGCACGATGAGTACGGTTTGTTCAGTCATCGTATTGCTCTCCAGGATTTTTATGATGAGATCCGTATGGATGCCAATATATGCATTGATCGCGATCTCCCTATCGGGTGTGATCATACCAGCACTAATGCACCGGATCCCATCAGAACTCCGCAGTTAAGCGTGCTTGGGCGAGAGTAGTACTAGGATGGGTGACCTCCTGGGAAGACCTCGTGTTGCACCCCTTTTTCGCGGCCGAAATCCGTGCGAGTCCAAACTATGCAGTTAATTGTGCTTGGGCGAGAGTAGTACTAGGATGGGTGACCTCCTGGGAAGTCCTCGTGTTGCACCCCTTTTTCGCGGCCGAAATCCGTGCGAGTCCAAACTATGCAGTTAAGCGTGCTTGGGCGAGAGTAGTACTAGGATGGGTGACCTCCTGGGAAGTCCTCGTGTTGCACCCCTTTTTATGATGGCAAAATCCATTGGAGTGTAAACTCCTCAATTAAGCACGATGAGTACGGTTTGTTCAGTCATCGTATTGCTCTCCAGGATTTTTATGATGAGATCCGTATGGATGCCAATATATGCATTGATCGCGATCTCCCTATCGGGTGCGATCATACCAGCACTAATGCACCGGATCCCATCAGAACTCCGCAGTCAAGCGTGCTTGGGCGAGAGTAGTACTAGGATGGGTGACCTCCTGGGAAGTCCTCGTGTTGCACCCCTTTTTCGGGGCCGAAATCCGTGCGAGTCCAAACTATGCAGTTAAGCGTGCTTGGGAGAGAGTAGTACTTGGATGGGTGACCTCCTGGGAAGTCCTCGTGTTGCACCCCTTTTTATGATGGCAAAATCCATTGGAGTGTAAACTCCTAAATTAAGCACGATGAGTACGGTTTGTTCAGTCATCGTATTGCTCTCCAGGATTTTTATGATGAGATCCGTATGGATGCCAATATATGCATTGATCGCGATCTCCCTATCGGGTGCGATCATACCAGCACTAATGCACCGGATCCCATCAGAACTCCGCAGTTAAGCGCGCTTGGGCGAGAGTAGTACTAGGATGGGTGACCTCCTGGGAAGTCCTCGTGTTGCACCCCTTTTTCGCGGCCGAAATCCGTGCGAGTCCAAACTATGCAGTTAAGCGTGCTTGGGAGAGAGTAGTACTTGGATGGGTGACCTCCTGGGAAGTCCTCGTGTTGCACCCCTTTTTATGATGGCAAAATCCATTGGAGTGTAAACTCCTCAATTAAGCACGATGAGTACGGTTTGTTCAGTCATCGTATTGCTCTCCAGGATTTTTATGATGAGATCCGTATGGATGCCAATATATGCATTGATCGCGATCTCCCTATCGGGTGTGATCATACCAGCACTAATGCACCGGATCCCATCAGAACTCAGCAGTTAAGCGTGCTTGGGCGAGAGTAGTACTAGGATGGGTGACCTCCTGGGAAGTCCTCGTGTTGCACCCCTTTTTCGCGGCCGAAATCCGTGCGAGTCCAAACTATGCAGTTAAGCGTGCTTGGGCGAGAGTAGTACTTGGATGGGTGACCTCCTGGGAAGTCCTCGTGTTGCACCCCTTTTTCGCGGCCGAAATCCGTGCGAGTCCAAACTATGCAGTTAATTGTGCTTGGGCGAGAGTAGTACTAGGATGGGTGATCTCCTGGGAAGTCCTCGTGTTGCACCCCTTTTTCGCGGCCGAAATCCGTGCGAGTCCAAACTATGCAGTTAAGCGTGCTTGGGCGAGAGTAGTACTAGGATGGGTGACCTCCTGGGAAGTCCTCGTGTTGCACCCCTTTTTATGATGGCAAAATCCATTGGAGTGTAAACTCCTCAATTAAGCACGATGAGTACGGTTTGTTCAGTCATCGTATTGCTCTCCAGGATTTTTATGATGAGATCCGTATGGATGCCAATATATGCATTGATCGCGATCTCCCTATCGGGTGCGATCATACCAGCACTAATGCACCGGATCCCATCAGAACTCCGCAGTCAAGCGTGCTTGGGCGAGAGTAGTACTAGGATGGGTGACCTCCTGGGAAGTCCTCGTGTTGCACCCCTTTTTCGGGGCCGAAATCCGTGCGAGTCTAAACTATGCAGTTAAGCGTGCTTGGGAGAGAGTAGTACTTGGATGGGTGACCTCCTGGGAAGTCCTCGTGTTGCACCCCTTTTTATGATGGCAAAATCCATTGGAGCGTAAACTCCTCAATTAAGCACGATGAGTACGGTTTGTTCAGTCATCGTATTGTTCTCCAGGATTTTTATGATGAGATCCGTATGGATGCCAATATATGCATTGATCGCGATCTCCCTATCGGGTGCGATCATACCAGCACTAATGCACCGGATCCCATCAGAACTCCGCAGTTAAGCGTGATTGGGCGAGAGTAGTACTAGGATGGGTGACCTCCTGGGAAGTCCTCGTGTTGCACCCCTTTTTCGCGGCCGAAATCCGTGCGAGTCCAAACTATGCAGTTAAGCGTGCTTGGGAGAGAGTAGTACTTGGATGGGTGACCTCCTGGGAAGTCCTCGTGTTGCACCCCTTTTTATGATGGCAAAATCCAATGGAGTGTAAACTCCTCAATTAAGCACGATGAGTACGGTTTGTTCAGTCATCGTATTGCTCTCCAGGATTTTTATGATGAGATCCGTATGGATGCCAATATATGCATTGATCGCGATCTCCCTATCGGGTGCGATCATACCAGCACTAATGCACCGGATCCCATCAGAACTCCGCAGTCAAGCGTGCTTGGGCGAGAGTAGTACTAGGATGGGTGACCTCCTGGGAAGTCCTCGTGTTGCACCCCTTTTTCGCGGCCGAAATCCATGCAAGTCCAAACTATGCAGTTAAGCGTGCTTGGGAGAGAGTAGTACTTGGATGGGTGACCTCCTGGGAAGTCCTCGTGTTGTACCCCTTTTTATGATGGCAAAATCCATTGGAGTGTAAACTCCTCAATTAAGCACGATGAGTACGGTTTGTTCAGTCATCGTATTGCTCTCCAGGATTTTTATGATGAGATCCGTATGGATGCCAATATATGCATTGATCGCGATCTCCCTGTCGGGTGCGATCGTACCAGCACTAATGCACCGGATCCCATGAGAACTCCGCAGTTAAGCGTGCTTGGGCGAGAGTAGTACTAGGATGGGTGACCTCCTGGGAAGTCCTCGTGTTGCACCCCTTTTTCGCGGCCGAAATCCGTGCGAGTCCAAACTATGCAGTTAAGCGTGCTTGGGAGAGAGTAGTACTTGGATGGGTGACCTCCTGGGAAGTCCTCGTGTTGCACCCCTTTTTATGATGGCAAAATCCATTGGAGTGTAAACTCCTAAATTAAGCACGATGAGTACGGTTTTTTCAGTCATCGTATTGCTCTCCAGGATTTTTATGATGAGATCCGTATGGATGCCAATATATGCATTGATCGCGATCTCCCTATCGGGTGCGATCATACCAGCACTAATGCACCGGATCCCATCAGAACTCCGCAGTTAAGCGCGCTTGGGCGAGAGTAGTACTAGGATGGGTGACCTCCTGGGAAGTCCTCGTGTTGCACCCCTTTTTCGCGGCCGAAATCCGTGCGAGTCCAAACTATGCAGTTAAGCGTGCTTGGGAGAGAGTAGTACTTGGATGGGTGACCTCCTGGGAAGTCCTCGTGTTGCACCCCTTTTTATGATGGCAAAATCCATTGGAGTGTAAACTCCTAAATTAAGCACGATGAGTACGGTTTTTTCAGTCATCGTATTGCTCTCCAGGATTTTTATGATGAGATCCGTATGGATGCCAATATATGCATTGATCGCGATCTCCCTATCGGGTGCGATCATACCAGCACTAATGCACCGGATCCCATCAGAACTCCGCAGTTAAGCGCGCTTGGGCGAGAGTAGTACTAGGATGGGTGACCTCCTGGGAAGTCCTCGTGTTGCACCCCTTTTTCGCGGCCGAAATCCGTGCGAGTCCAAACTATGCAGTTAAGCGTGCTTGGGAGAGAGTAGTACTTGGATGGGTAACCTCCTGGGAAGTCCTCGTGTTGCACCCCTTTTTATGATGGCAAAATCCATTGGAGTGTAAACTCCTCAATTAAGCACGATGAGTACGGTTTTTTCAGTCATCGTATTGCTCTCCAGGATTTTTATGATGAGATCCGTATGGATGCCAATATATGCATTGATCGCGATCTCCCTATCGGGTGCGATCATACCAGCACTAATGCACCGGATCCCATCAGAACTCCGCAGTTAAGCGCGCTTGGGCGAGAGTAGTACTAGGATGGGTGACCTCCTGGGAAGTCCTCGTGTTGCACCCCTTTTTCGCGGCCGAAATCCGTGCGAGTCCAAACTATGCAGTTAAGCGTGCTTGGGAGAGAGTAGTACTTGGATGGGTGACCTCCTGGGAAGTCCTCGTGTTGCACCCCTTTTTATGATGGCAAAATCCATTGGAGTGTAAACTCCTCAATTAAGCACGATGAGTACGGTTTGTTCAGTCATCGTATTGCTCTCCAGGATTTTTATGATGAGATCCGTATGGATGCCAATATATGCATTGATCGCGATCTCCCTATCGGGTGTGATCATACCAGCACTAATGCACCGGATCCCATCAGAACTCCGCAGTTAAGCGTGCTTGGGCGAGAGTAGTACTAGGATGGGTGACCTCCTGGGAAGACCTCGTGTTGCACCCCTTTTTCGCGGCCGAAATCCGTGCGAGTCCAAACTATGCAGTTAATTGTGCTTGGGCGAGAGTAGTACTAGGATGGGTGACCTCCTGGGAAGTCCTCGTGTTGCACCCCTTTTTCGCGGCCGAAATCCGTGCGAGTCCAAACTATGCAGTTAAGCGTGCTTGGGCGAGAGTAGTACTAGGATGGGTGACCTCCTGGGAAGTCCTCGTGTTGCACCCCTTTTTATGATGGCAAAATCCATTGGAGTGTAAACTCCTCAATTAAGCACGATGAGTACGGTTTGTTCAGTCATCGTATTGCTCTCCAGGATTTTTATGATGAGATCCGTATGGATGCCAATATATGCATTGATCGCGATCTCCCTATCGGGTGCGATCATACCAGCACTAATGCACCGGATCCCATCAGAACTCCGCAGTCAAGCGTGCTTGGGCGAGAGTAGTACTAGGATGGGTGACCTCCTGGGAAGTCCTCGTGTTGCACCCCTTTTTCGGGGCCGAAATCCGTGCGAGTCCAAACTATGCAGTTAAGCGTGCTTGGGAGAGAGTAGTACTTGGATGGGTGACCTCCTGGGAAGTCCTCGTGTTGCACCCCTTTTTATGATGGCAAAATCCATTGGAGTGTAAACTCCTAAATTAAGCACGATGAGTACGGTTTGTTCAGTCATCGTATTGCTCTCCAGGATTTTTATGATGAGATCCGTATGGATGCCAATATATGCATTGATCGCGATCTCCCTATCGGGTGCGATCATACCAGCACTAATGCACCGGATCCCATCAGAACTCCGCAGTTAAGCGCGCTTGGGCGAGAGTAGTACTAGGATGGGTGACCTCCTGGGAAGTCCTCGTGTTGCACCCCTTTTTCGCGGCCGAAATCCGTGCGAGTCCAAACTATGCAGTTAAGCGTGCTTGGGAGAGAGTAGTACTTGGATGGGTGACCTCCTGGGAAGTCCTCGTGTTGCACCCCTTTTTATGATGGCAAAATCCATTGGAGTGTAAACTCCTCAATTAAGCACGATGAGTACGGTTTGTTCAGTCATCGTATTGCTCTCCAGGATTTTTATGATGAGATCCGTATGGATGCCAATATATGCATTGATCGCGATCTCCCTATCGGGTGTGATCATACCAGCACTAATGCACCGGATCCCATCAGAACTCCGCAGTTAAGCGTGCTTGGGCGAGAGTAGTACTAGGATGGGTGACCTCCTGGGAAGTCCTCGTGTTGCACCCCTTTTTCGCGGCCGAAATCCGTGCGAGTCCAAACTATGCAGTTAAGCGTGCTTGGGCGAGAGTAGTACTTGGATGGGTGACCTCCTGGGAAGTCCTCGTGTTGCACCCCTTTTTCGCGGCCGAAATCCGTGCGAGTCCAAACTATGCAGTTAATTGTGCTTGGGCGAGAGTAGTACTAGGATGGGTGACCTCCTGGGAAGTCCTCGTGTTGCACCCCTTTTTCGCGGCCGAAATCCGTGCGAGTCCAAACTATGCAGTTAAGCGTGCTTGGGCGAGAGTAGTACTAGGATGGGTGACCTCCTGGGAAGTCCTCGTGTTGCACCCCTTTTTATGATGGCAAAATCCATTGGAGTGTAAACTCCTCAATTAAGCACGATGAGTACGGTTTGTTCAGTCATCGTATTGCTCTCCAGGATTTTTATGATGAGATCCGTATGGATGCCAATATATGCATTGATCGCGATCTCCCTATCGGGTGCGATCATACCAGCACTAATGCACCGGATCCCATCAGAACTCCGCAGTCAAGCGTGCTTGGGCGAGAGTAGTACTAGGATGGGTGACCTCCTGGGAAGTCCTCGTGTTGCACCCCTTTTTCGGGGCCGAAATCCGTGCGAGTCCAAACTATGCAGTTAAGCGTGCTTGGGAGAGAGTAGTACTTGGATGGGTGACCTCCTGGGAAGTCCTCGTGTTGCACCCCTTTTTATGATGGCAAAATCCATTGGAGTGTAAACTCCTAAATTAAGCACGATGAGTACGGTTTGTTCAGTCATCGTATTGCTCTCCAGGATTTTTATGATGAGATCCGTATGGATGCCAATATATGCATTGATCGCGATCTCCCTATCGGGTGCGATCATACCAGCACTAATGCACCGGATCCCATCAGAACTCCGCAGTTAAGCGCGCTTGGGCGAGAGTAGTACTAGGATGGGTGACCTCCTGGGAAGTCCTCGTGTTGCACCCCTTTTTCGCGGCCGAAATCCGTGCGAGTCCAAACTATGCAGTTAAGCGTGCTTGGGAGAGAGTAGTACTTGGATGGGTGACCTCCTGGGAAGTCCTCGTGTTGCACCCCTTTTTATGATGGCAAAATCCATTGGAGTGTAAACTCCTCAATTAAGCACGATGAGTACGGTTTGTTCAGTCATCGTATTGCTCTCCAGGATTTTTATGATGAGATCCGTATGGATGCCAATATATGCATTGATCGCGATCTCCCTATCGGGTGTGATCATACCAGCACTAATGCACCGGATCCCATCAGAACTCCGCAGTTAAGCGTGCTTGGGCGAGAGTAGTACTAGGATGGGTGACCTCCTGGGAAGTCCTCGTGTTGCACCCCTTTTTCGCGGCCGAAATCCGTGCGAGTCCAAACTATGCAGTTAAGCGTGCTTGGGCGAGAGTAGTACTTGGATGGGTGACCTCCTGGGAAGTCCTCGTGTTGCACCCCTTTTTCGCGGCCGAAATCCGTGCGAGTCCAAACTATGCAGTTAATTGTGCTTGGGCGAGAGTAGTACTAGGATGGGTGATCTCCTGGGAAGTCCTCGTGTTGCACCCCTTTTTCGCGGCCGAAATCCGTGCGAGTCCAAACTATGCAGTTAAGCGTGCTTGGGCGAGAGTAGTACTAGGATGGGTGACCTCCTGGGAAGTCCTCGTGTTGCACCCCTTTTTATGATGGCAAAATCCATTGGAGTGTAAACTCCTCAATTAAGCACGATGAGTACGGTTTGTTCAGTCATCGTATTGCTCTCCAGGATTTTTATGATGAGATCCGTATGGATGCCAATATATGCATTGATCGCGATCTCCCTATCGGGTGCGATCATACCAGCACTAATGCACCGGATCCCATCAGAACTCCGCAGTTAAGCGCGCTTGGGCGAGAGTAGTACTAGGATGGGTGACCTCCTGGGAAGTCCTCGTGTTGCACCCCTTTTTCGCGGCCGAAATCCGTGCGAGTCCAAACTATGCAGTTAAGCGTGCTTGGGAGAGAGTAGTACTTGGATGGGTAACCTCCTGGGAAGTCCTCGTGTTGCACCCCTTTTTATGATGGCAAAATCCATTGGAGTGTAAACTCCTCAATTAAGCACGATGAGTACGGTTTTTTCAGTCATCGTATTGCTCTCCAGGATTTTTATGATGAGATCCGTATGGATGCCAATATATGCATTGATCGCGATCTCCCTATCGGGTGCGATCATACCAGCACTAATGCACCGGATCCCATCAGAACTCCGCAGTTAAGCGCGCTTGGGCGAGAGTAGTACTAGGATGGGT
Organism: Leucaena leucocephala; assembly: GCA_037074615.1. NCBI lineage: Eukaryota > Viridiplantae > Streptophyta > Magnoliopsida > Fabales > Fabaceae > Leucaena > Leucaena leucocephala. The sequence goes on from CM073520.1 coordinate 21,374,720, forward strand.
GACCTCCTGGGAAGTCCTCGTGTTGCACCCCTTTTTCGCGGCCGAAATCCGTGCGAGTCCAAACTATGCAGTTAAGCGTGCTTGGGAGAGAGTAGTACTTGGATGGGTGACCTCCTGGGAAGTCCTCGTGTTGCACCCCTTTTTATGATGGCAAAATCCATTGGAGTGTAAACTCCTCAATTAAGCACGATGAGTACGGTTTGTTCAGTCATCGTATTGCTCTCCAGGATTTTTATGATGAGATCCGTATGGATGCCAATATATGCATTGATCGCGATCTCCCTATCGGGTGTGATCATACCAGCACTAATGCACCGGATCCCATCAGAACTCCGCAGTTAAGCGTGCTTGGGCGAGAGTAGTACTAGGATGGGTGACCTCCTGGGAAGACCTCGTGTTGCACCCCTTTTTCGCGGCCGAAATCCGTGCGAGTCCAAACTATGCAGTTAATTGTGCTTGGGCGAGAGTAGTACTAGGATGGGTGACCTCCTGGGAAGTCCTCGTGTTGCACCCCTTTTTCGCGGCCGAAATCCGTGCGAGTCCAAACTATGCAGTTAAGCGTGCTTGGGCGAGAGTAGTACTAGGATGGGTGACCTCCTGGGAAGTCCTCGTGTTGCACCCCTTTTTATGATGGCAAAATCCATTGGAGTGTAAACTCCTCAATTAAGCACGATGAGTACGGTTTGTTCAGTCATCGTATTGCTCTCCAGGATTTTTATGATGAGATCCGTATGGATGCCAATATATGCATTGATCGCGATCTCCCTATCGGGTGCGATCATACCAGCACTAATGCACCGGATCCCATCAGAACTCCGCAGTCAAGCGTGCTTGGGCGAGAGTAGTACTAGGATGGGTGACCTCCTGGGAAGTCCTCGTGTTGCACCCCTTTTTCGGGGCCGAAATCCGTGCGAGTCCAAACTATGCAGTTAAGCGTGCTTGGGAGAGAGTAGTACTTGGATGGGTGACCTCCTGGGAAGTCCTCGTGTTGCACCCCTTTTTATGATGGCAAAATCCATTGGAGTGTAAACTCCTAAATTAAGCACGATGAGTACGGTTTGTTCAGTCATCGTATTGCTCTCCAGGATTTTTATGATGAGATCCGTATGGATGCCAATATATGCATTGATCGCGATCTCCCTATCGGGTGCGATCATACCAGCACTAATGCACCGGATCCCATCAGAACTCCGCAGTTAAGCGCGCTTGGGCGAGAGTAGTACTAGGATGGGTGACCTCCTGGGAAGTCCTCGTGTTGCACCCCTTTTTCGCGGCCGAAATCCGTGCGAGTCCAAACTATGCAGTTAAGCGTGCTTGGGAGAGAGTAGTACTTGGATGGGTGACCTCCTGGGAAGTCCTCGTGTTGCACCCCTTTTTATGATGGCAAAATCCATTGGAGTGTAAACTCCTCAATTAAGCACGATGAGTACGGTTTGTTCAGTCATCGTATTGCTCTCCAGGATTTTTATGATGAGATCCGTATGGATGCCAATATATGCATTGATCGCGATCTCCCTATCGGGTGTGATCATACCAGCACTAATGCACCGGATCCCATCAGAACTCCGCAGTTAAGCGTGCTTGGGCGAGAGTAGTACTAGGATGGGTGACCTCCTGGGAAGTCCTCGTGTTGCACCCCTTTTTCGCGGCCGAAATCCGTGCGAGTCCAAACTATGCAGTTAAGCGTGCTTGGGCGAGAGTAGTACTTGGATGGGTGACCTCCTGGGAAGTCCTCGTGTTGCACCCCTTTTTCGCGGCCGAAATCCGTGCGAGTCCAAACTATGCAGTTAATTGTGCTTGGGCGAGAGTAGTACTAGGATGGGTGACCTCCTGGGAAGTCCTCGTGTTGCACCCCTTTTTCGCGGCCGAAATCCGTGCGAGTCCAAACTATGCAGTTAAGCGTGCTTGGGCGAGAGTAGTACTAGGATGGGTGACCTCCTGGGAAGTCCTCGTGTTGCACCCCTTTTTATGATGGCAAAATCCATTGGAGTGTAAACTCCTCAATTAAGCACGATGAGTACGGTTTGTTCAGTCATCGTATTGCTCTCCAGGATTTTTATGATGAGATCCGTATGGATGCCAATATATGCATTGATCGCGATCTCCCTATCGGGTGCGATCATACCAGCACTAATGCACCGGATCCCATCAGAACTCCGCAGTCAAGCGTGCTTGGGCGAGAGTAGTACTAGGATGGGTGACCTCCTGGGAAGTCCTCGTGTTGCACCCCTTTTTCGGGGCCGAAATCCGTGCGAGTCCAAACTATGCAGTTAAGCGTGCTTGGGAGAGAGTAGTACTTGGATGGGTGACCTCCTGGGAAGTCCTCGTGTTGCACCCCTTTTTATGATGGCAAAATCCATTGGAGTGTAAACTCCTAAATTAAGCACGATGAGTACGGTTTGTTCAGTCATCGTATTGCTCTCCAGGATTTTTATGATGAGATCCGTATGGATGCCAATATATGCATTGATCGCGATCTCCCTATCGGGTGCGATCATACCAGCACTAATGCACCGGATCCCATCAGAACTCCGCAGTTAAGCGCGCTTGGGCGAGAGTAGTACTAGGATGGGTGACCTCCTGGGAAGTCCTCGTGTTGCACCCCTTTTTCGCGGCCGAAATCCGTGCGAGTCCAAACTATGCAGTTAAGCGTGCTTGGGAGAGAGTAGTACTTGGATGGGTGACCTCCTGGGAAGTCCTCGTGTTGCACCCCTTTTTATGATGGCAAAATCCATTGGAGTGTAAACTCCTCAATTAAGCACGATGAGTACGGTTTGTTCAGTCATCGTATTGCTCTCCAGGATTTTTATGATGAGATCCGTATGGATGCCAATATATGCATTGATCGCGATCTCCCTATCGGGTGTGATCATACCAGCACTAATGCACCGGATCCCATCAGAACTCCGCAGTTAAGCGTGCTTGGGCGAGAGTAGTACTAGGATGGGTGACCTCCTGGGAAGTCCTCGTGTTGCACCCCTTTTTCGCGGCCGAAATCCGTGCGAGTCCAAACTATGCAGTTAAGCGTGCTTGGGCGAGAGTAGTACTTGGATGGGTGACCTCCTGGGAAGTCCTCGTGTTGCACCCCTTTTTCGCGGCCGAAATCCGTGCGAGTCCAAACTATGCAGTTAATTGTGCTTGGGCGAGAGTAGTACTAGGATGGGTGATCTCCTGGGAAGTCCTCGTGTTGCACCCCTTTTTCGCGGCCGAAATCCGTGCGAGTCCAAACTATGCAGTTAAGCGTGCTTGGGCGAGAGTAGTACTAGGATGGGTGACCTCCTGGGAAGTCCTCGTGTTGCACCCCTTTTTATGATGGCAAAATCCATTGGAGTGTAAACTCCTCAATTAAGCACGATGAGTACGGTTTGTTCAGTCATCGTATTGCTCTCCAGGATTTTTATGATGAGATCCGTATGGATGCCAATATATGCATTGATCGCGATCTCCCTATCGGGTGCGATCATACCAGCACTAATGCACCGGATCCCATCAGAACTCCGCAGTCAAGCGTGCTTGGGCGAGAGTAGTACTAGGATGGGTGACCTCCTGGGAAGTCCTCGTGTTGCACCCCTTTTTCGGGGCCGAAATCCGTGCGAGTCTAAACTATGCAGTTAAGCGTGCTTGGGAGAGAGTAGTACTTGGATGGGTGACCTCCTGGGAAGTCCTCGTGTTGCACCCCTTTTTATGATGGCAAAATCCATTGGAGCGTAAACTCCTCAATTAAGCACGATGAGTACGGTTTGTTCAGTCATCGTATTGTTCTCCAGGATTTTTATGATGAGATCCGTATGGATGCCAATATATGCATTGATCGCGATCTCCCTATCGGGTGCGATCATACCAGCACTAATGCACCGGATCCCATCAGAACTCCGCAGTTAAGCGTGATTGGGCGAGAGTAGTACTAGGATGGGTGACCTCCTGGGAAGTCCTCGTGTTGCACCCCTTTTTCGCGGCCGAAATCCGTGCGAGTCCAAACTATGCAGTTAAGCGTGCTTGGGAGAGAGTAGTACTTGGATGGGTGACCTCCTGGGAAGTCCTCGTGTTGCACCCCTTTTTATGATGGCAAAATCCAATGGAGTGTAAACTCCTCAATTAAGCACGATGAGTACGGTTTGTTCAGTCATCGTATTGCTCTCCAGGATTTTTATGATGAGATCCGTATGGATGCCAATATATGCATTGATCGCGATCTCCCTATCGGGTGCGATCATACCAGCACTAATGCACCGGATCCCATCAGAACTCCGCAGTCAAGCGTGCTTGGGCGAGAGTAGTACTAGGATGGGTGACCTCCTGGGAAGTCCTCGTGTTGCACCCCTTTTTCGCGGCCGAAATCCATGCAAGTCCAAACTATGCAGTTAAGCGTGCTTGGGAGAGAGTAGTACTTGGATGGGTGACCTCCTGGGAAGTCCTCGTGTTGTACCCCTTTTTATGATGGCAAAATCCATTGGAGTGTAAACTCCTCAATTAAGCACGATGAGTACGGTTTGTTCAGTCATCGTATTGCTCTCCAGGATTTTTATGATGAGATCCGTATGGATGCCAATATATGCATTGATCGCGATCTCCCTGTCGGGTGCGATCGTACCAGCACTAATGCACCGGATCCCATGAGAACTCCGCAGTTAAGCGTGCTTGGGCGAGAGTAGTACTAGGATGGGTGACCTCCTGGGAAGTCCTCGTGTTGCACCCCTTTTTCGCGGCCGAAATCCGTGCGAGTCCAAACTATGCAGTTAAGCGTGCTTGGGAGAGAGTAGTACTTGGATGGGTGACCTCCTGGGAAGTCCTCGTGTTGCACCCCTTTTTATGATGGCAAAATCCATTGGAGTGTAAACTCCTAAATTAAGCACGATGAGTACGGTTTTTTCAGTCATCGTATTGCTCTCCAGGATTTTTATGATGAGATCCGTATGGATGCCAATATATGCATTGATCGCGATCTCCCTATCGGGTGCGATCATACCAGCACTAATGCACCGGATCCCATCAGAACTCCGCAGTTAAGCGCGCTTGGGCGAGAGTAGTACTAGGATGGGTGACCTCCTGGGAAGTCCTCGTGTTGCACCCCTTTTTCGCGGCCGAAATCCGTGCGAGTCCAAACTATGCAGTTAAGCGTGCTTGGGAGAGAGTAGTACTTGGATGGGTGACCTCCTGGGAAGTCCTCGTGTTGCACCCCTTTTTATGATGGCAAAATCCATTGGAGTGTAAACTCCTAAATTAAGCACGATGAGTACGGTTTTTTCAGTCATCGTATTGCTCTCCAGGATTTTTATGATGAGATCCGTATGGATGCCAATATATGCATTGATCGCGATCTCCCTATCGGGTGCGATCATACCAGCACTAATGCACCGGATCCCATCAGAACTCCGCAGTTAAGCGCGCTTGGGCGAGAGTAGTACTAGGATGGGTGACCTCCTGGGAAGTCCTCGTGTTGCACCCCTTTTTCGCGGCCGAAATCCGTGCGAGTCCAAACTATGCAGTTAAGCGTGCTTGGGAGAGAGTAGTACTTGGATGGGTAACCTCCTGGGAAGTCCTCGTGTTGCACCCCTTTTTATGATGGCAAAATCCATTGGAGTGTAAACTCCTCAATTAAGCACGATGAGTACGGTTTTTTCAGTCATCGTATTGCTCTCCAGGATTTTTATGATGAGATCCGTATGGATGCCAATATATGCATTGATCGCGATCTCCCTATCGGGTGCGATCATACCAGCACTAATGCACCGGATCCCATCAGAACTCCGCAGTTAAGCGCGCTTGGGCGAGAGTAGTACTAGGATGGGTGACCTCCTGGGAAGTCCTCGTGTTGCACCCCTTTTTCGCGGCCGAAATCCGTGCGAGTCCAAACTATGCAGTTAAGCGTGCTTGGGAGAGAGTAGTACTTGGATGGGTGACCTCCTGGGAAGTCCTCGTGTTGCACCCCTTTTTATGATGGCAAAATCCATTGGAGTGTAAACTCCTCAATTAAGCACGATGAGTACGGTTTGTTCAGTCATCGTATTGCTCTCCAGGATTTTTATGATGAGATCCGTATGGATGCCAATATATGCATTGATCGCGATCTCCCTATCGGGTGTGATCATACCAGCACTAATGCACCGGATCCCATCAGAACTCCGCAGTTAAGCGTGCTTGGGCGAGAGTAGTACTAGGATGGGTGACCTCCTGGGAAGACCTCGTGTTGCACCCCTTTTTCGCGGCCGAAATCCGTGCGAGTCCAAACTATGCAGTTAATTGTGCTTGGGCGAGAGTAGTACTAGGATGGGTGACCTCCTGGGAAGTCCTCGTGTTGCACCCCTTTTTCGCGGCCGAAATCCGTGCGAGTCCAAACTATGCAGTTAAGCGTGCTTGGGCGAGAGTAGTACTAGGATGGGTGACCTCCTGGGAAGTCCTCGTGTTGCACCCCTTTTTATGATGGCAAAATCCATTGGAGTGTAAACTCCTCAATTAAGCACGATGAGTACGGTTTGTTCAGTCATCGTATTGCTCTCCAGGATTTTTATGATGAGATCCGTATGGATGCCAATATATGCATTGATCGCGATCTCCCTATCGGGTGCGATCATACCAGCACTAATGCACCGGATCCCATCAGAACTCCGCAGTCAAGCGTGCTTGGGCGAGAGTAGTACTAGGATGGGTGACCTCCTGGGAAGTCCTCGTGTTGCACCCCTTTTTCGGGGCCGAAATCCGTGCGAGTCCAAACTATGCAGTTAAGCGTGCTTGGGAGAGAGTAGTACTTGGATGGGTGACCTCCTGGGAAGTCCTCGTGTTGCACCCCTTTTTATGATGGCAAAATCCATTGGAGTGTAAACTCCTAAATTAAGCACGATGAGTACGGTTTGTTCAGTCATCGTATTGCTCTCCAGGATTTTTATGATGAGATCCGTATGGATGCCAATATATGCATTGATCGCGATCTCCCTATCGGGTGCGATCATACCAGCACTAATGCACCGGATCCCATCAGAACTCCGCAGTTAAGCGCGCTTGGGCGAGAGTAGTACTAGGATGGGTGACCTCCTGGGAAGTCCTCGTGTTGCACCCCTTTTTCGCGGCCGAAATCCGTGCGAGTCCAAACTATGCAGTTAAGCGTGCTTGGGAGAGAGTAGTACTTGGATGGGTGACCTCCTGGGAAGTCCTCGTGTTGCACCCCTTTTTATGATGGCAAAATCCATTGGAGTGTAAACTCCTCAATTAAGCACGATGAGTACGGTTTGTTCAGTCATCGTATTGCTCTCCAGGATTTTTATGATGAGATCCGTATGGATGCCAATATATGCATTGATCGCGATCTCCCTATCGGGTGTGATCATACCAGCACTAATGCACCGGATCCCATCAGAACTCCGCAGTTAAGCGTGCTTGGGCGAGAGTAGTACTAGGATGGGTGACCTCCTGGGAAGTCCTCGTGTTGCACCCCTTTTTCGCGGCCGAAATCCGTGCGAGTCCAAACTATGCAGTTAAGCGTGCTTGGGCGAGAGTAGTACTTGGATGGGTGACCTCCTGGGAAGTCCTCGTGTTGCACCCCTTTTTCGCGGCCGAAATCCGTGCGAGTCCAAACTATGCAGTTAATTGTGCTTGGGCGAGAGTAGTACTAGGATGGGTGACCTCCTGGGAAGTCCTCGTGTTGCACCCCTTTTTCGCGGCCGAAATCCGTGCGAGTCCAAACTATGCAGTTAAGCGTGCTTGGGCGAGAGTAGTACTAGGATGGGTGACCTCCTGGGAAGTCCTCGTGTTGCACCCCTTTTTATGATGGCAAAATCCATTGGAGTGTAAACTCCTCAATTAAGCACGATGAGTACGGTTTGTTCAGTCATCGTATTGCTCTCCAGGATTTTTATGATGAGATCCGTATGGATGCCAATATATGCATTGATCGCGATCTCCCTATCGGGTGCGATCATACCAGCACTAATGCACCGGATCCCATCAGAACTCCGCAGTCAAGCGTGCTTGGGCGAGAGTAGTACTAGGATGGGTGACCTCCTGGGAAGTCCTCGTGTTGCACCCCTTTTTCGGGGCCGAAATCCGTGCGAGTCTAAACTATGCAGTTAAGCGTGCTTGGGAGAGAGTAGTACTTGGATGGGTGACCTCCTGGGAAGTCCTCGTGTTGCACCCCTTTTTATGATGGCAAAATCCATTGGAGCGTAAACTCCTCAATTAAGCACGATGAGTACGGTTTGTTCAGTCATCGTATTGTTCTCCAGGATTTTTATGATGAGATCCGTATGGATGCCAATATATGCATTGATCGCGATCTCCCTATCGGGTGCGATCATACCAGCACTAATGCACCGGATCCCATCAGAACTCCGCAGTTAAGCGTGATTGGGCGAGAGTAGTACTAGGATGGGTGACCTCCTGGGAAGTCCTCGTGTTGCACCCCTTTTTCGCGGCCGAAATCCGTGCGAGTCCAAACTATGCAGTTAAGCGTGCTTGGGAGAGAGTAGTACTTGGATGGGTGACCTCCTGGGAAGTCCTCGTGTTGCACCCCTTTTTATGATGGCAAAATCCAATGGAGTGTAAACTCCTCAATTAAGCACGATGAGTACGGTTTGTTCAGTCATCGTATTGCTCTCCAGGATTTTTATGATGAGATCCGTATGGATGCCAATATATGCATTGATCGCGATCTCCCTATCGGGTGTGATCATACCAGCACTAATGCACCGGATCCCATCAGAACTCCGCAGTTAAGCGTGCTTGGGCGAGAGTAGTACTAGGATGGGTGACCTCCTGGGAAGTCCTCGTGTTGCACCCCTTTTTCGCGGCCGAAATCCGTGCGAGTCCAAACTATGCAGTTAAGCGTGCTTGGGCGAGAGTAGTACTTGGATGGGTGACCTCCTGGGAAGTCCTCGTGTTGCACCCCTTTTTCGCGGCCGAAATCCGTGCGAGTCCAAACTATGCAGTTAATTGTGCTTGGGCGAGAGTAGTACTAGGATGGGTGACCTCCTGGGAAGTCCTCGTGTTGCACCCCTTTTTCGCGGCCGAAATCCGTGCGAGTCCAAACTATGCAGTTAAGCGTGCTTGGGCGAGAGTAGTACTAGGATGGGTGACCTCCTGGGAAGTCCTCGTGTTGCACCCCTTTTTATGATGGCAAAATCCATTGGAGTGTAAACTCCTCAATTAAGCACGATGAGTACGGTTTGTTCAGTCATCGTATTGCTCTCCAGGATTTTTATGATGAGATCCGTATGGATGCCAATATATGCATTGATCGCGATCTCCCTATCGGGTGCGATCATACCAGCACTAATGCACCGGATCCCATCAGAACTCCGCAGTCAAGCGTGCTTGGGCGAGAGTAGTACTAGGATGGGTGACCTCCTGGGAAGTCCTCGTGTTGCACCCCTTTTTCGGGGCCGAAATCCGTGCGAGTCTAAACTATGCAGTTAAGCGTGCTTGGGAGAGAGTAGTACTTGGATGGGTGACCTCCTGGGAAGTCCTCGTGTTGCACCCCTTTTTATGATGGCAAAATCCATTGGAGCGTAAACTCCTCAATTAAGCACGATGAGTACGGTTTGTTCAGTCATCGTATTGTTCTCCAGGATTTTTATGATGAGATCCGTATGGATGCCAATATATGCATTGATCGCGATCTCCCTATCGGGTGCGATCATACCAGCACTAATGCACCGGATCCCATCAGAACTCCGCAGTTAAGCGTGATTGGGCGAGAGTAGTACTAGGATGGGTGACCTCCTGGGAAGTCCTCGTGTTGCACCCCTTTTTCGCGGCCGAAATCCGTGCGAGTCCAAACTATGCAGTTAAGCGTGCTTGGGAGAGAGTAGTACTTGGATGGGTGACCTCCTGGGAAGTCCTCGTGTTGCACCCCTTTTTATGATGGCAAAATCCAATGGAGTGTAAACTCCTCAATTAAGCACGATGAGTACGGTTTGTTCAGTCATCGTATTGCTCTCCAGGATTTTTATGATGAGATCCGTATGGATGCCAATATATGCATTGATCGCGATCTCCCTATCGGGTGCGATCATACCAGCACTAATGCACCGGATCCCATCAGAACTCCGCAGTCAAGCGTGCTTGGGCGAGAGTAGTACTAGGATGGGTGACCTCCTGGGAAGTCCTCGTGTTGCACCCCTTTTTCGCGGCCGAAATCCATGCAAGTCCAAACTATGCAGTTAAGCGTGCTTGGGAGAGAGTAGTACTTGGATGGGTGACCTCCTGGGAAGTCCTCGTGTTGTACCCCTTTTTATGATGGCAAAATCCATTGGAGTGTAAACTCCTCAATTAAGCACGATGAGTACGGTTTGTTCAGTCATCGTATTGCTCTCCAGGATTTTTATGATGAGATCCGTATGGATGCCAATATATGCATTGATCGCGATCTCCCTGTCGGGTGCGATCGTACCAGCACTAATGCACCGGATCCCATGAGAACTCCGCAGTTAAGCGTGCTTGGGCGAGAGTAGTACTAGGATGGGTGACCTCCTGGGAAGTCCTCGTGTTGCACCCCTTTTTCGCGGCCGAAATCCGTGCGAGTCCAAACTATGCAGTTAAGCGTGCTTGGGAGAGAGTAGTACTTGGATGGGTGACCTCCTGGGAAGTCCTCGTGTTGCACCCCTTTTTATGATGGCAAAATCCATTGGAGTGTAAACTCCTAAATTAAGCACGATGAGTACGGTTTTTTCAGTCATCGTATTGCTCTCCAGGATTTTTATGATGAGATCCGTATGGATGCCAATATATGCATTGATCGCGATCTCCCTATCGGGTGCGATCATACCAGCACTAATGCACCGGATCCCATCAGAACTCCGCAGTTAAGCGCGCTTGGGCGAGAGTAGTACTAGGATGGGTGACCTCCTGGGAAGTCCTCGTGTTGCACCCCTTTTTCGCGGCCGAAATCCGTGCGAGTCCAAACTATGCAGTTAAGCGTGCTTGGGAGAGAGTAGTACTTGGATGGGTGACCTCCTGGGAAGTCCTCGTGTTGCACCCCTTTTTATGATGGCAAAATCCATTGGAGTGTAAACTCCTAAATTAAGCACGATGAGTACGGTTTTTTCAGTCATCGTATTGCTCTCCAGGATTTTTATGATGAGATCCGTATGGATGCCAATATATGCATTGATCGCGATCTCCCTATCGGGTGCGATCATACCAGCACTAATGCACCGGATCCCATCAGAACTCCGCAGTTAAGCGCGCTTGGGCGAGAGTAGTACTAGGATGGGTGACCTCCTGGGAAGTCCTCGTGTTGCACCCCTTTTTCGCGGCCGAAATCCGTGCGAGTCCAAACTATGCAGTTAAGCGTGCTTGGGAGAGAGTAGTACTTGGATGGGTAACCTCCTGGGAAGTCCTCGTGTTGCACCCCTTTTTATGATGGCAAAATCCATTGGAGTGTAAACTCCTCAATTAAGCACGATGAGTACGGTTTTTTCAGTCATCGTATTGCTCTCCAGGATTTTTATGATGAGATCCGTATGGATGCCAATATATGCATTGATCGCGATCTCCCTATCGGGTGCGATCATACCAGCACTAATGCACCGGATCCCATCAGAACTCCGCAGTTAAGCGCGCTTGGGCGAGAGTAGTACTAGGATGGGTGACCTCCTGGGAAGTCCTCGTGTTGCACCCCTTTTTCGCGGCCGAAATCCGTGCGAGTCCAAACTATGCAGTTAAGCGTGCTTGGGAGAGAGTAGTACTTGGATGGGTGACCTCCTGGGAAGTCCTCGTGTTGCACCCCTTTTTATGATGGCAAAATCCATTGGAGTGTAAACTCCTCAATTAAGCACGATGAGTACGGTTTGTTCAGTCATCGTATTGCTCTCCAGGATTTTTATGATGAGATCCGTATGGATGCCAATATATGCATTGATCGCGATCTCCCTATCGGGTGTGATCATACCAGCACTAATGCACCGGATCCCATCAGAACTCCGCAGTTAAGCGTGCTTGGGCGAGAGTAGTACTAGGATGGGTGACCTCCTGGGAAGACCTCGTGTTGCACCCCTTTTTCGCGGCCGAAATCCGTGCGAGTCCAAACTATGCAGTTAATTGTGCTTGGGTGAGAGTAGTACTAGGATGGGTGACCTCCTGGGAAGTCCTCGTGTTGCACCCCTTTTTCGCGGCCGAAATCCGTGCGAGTCCAAACTATGCAGTTAAGCGTGCTTGGGCGAGAGTAGTACTAGGATGGGTGACCTCCTGGGAAGTCCTCGTGTTGCACCCCTTTTTATGATGGCAAAATCCATTGGAGTGTAAACTCCTCAATTAAGCACGATGAGTACGGTTTGTTCAGTCATCGTATTGCTCTCCAGGATTTTTATGATGAGATCCGTATGGATGCCAATATATGCATTGATCGCGATCTCCCTATCGGGTGCGATCATACCAGCACTAATGCACCGGATCCCATCAGAACTCCGCAGTCAAGCGTGCTTGGGCGAGAGTAGTACTAGGATGGGTGACCTCCTGGGAAGTCCTCGTGTTGCACCCCTTTTTCGGGGCCGAAATCCGTGCGAGTCTAAACTATGCAGTTAAGCGTGCTTGGGAGAGAGTAGTACTTGGATGGGTGACCTCCTGGGAAGTCCTCGTGTTGCACCCCTTTTTATGATGGCAAAATCCATTGGAGTGTAAACTCCTCAATTAAGCACGATTAGTACGGTTTGTTCAGTCATCGTATTGCTCTCCAGGATTTTTATGATGAGATCCGTATGGATGCCAATATATGCATTGATCGCGATCTCCCTATCGGGTGCGATCATACCAGCACTAATGCACCGGATCCCATCAGAACTCCGCAGTCAAGCGTGCTTGGGCGAGAGTAGTACTAGGATGGGTGACCTCCTGGGAAGTCCTCGTGTTGCACCCCTTTTTCGCGGCCGAAATCCATGCAAGTCCAAACTATGCAGTTAAGCGTGCTTGGGAGAGAGTAGTACTTGGATGGGTGACCTCCTGGGAAGTCCTCGTGTTGTACCCCTTTTTATGATGGCAAAATCCATTGGAGTGTAAACTCCTCAATTAAGCACGATGAGTACGGTTTGTTCAGTCATCGTATTGCTCTCCAGGATTTTTATGATGAGATCCGTATGGATGCCAATATATGCATTGATCGCGATCTCCCTATCGGGTGCGATCATACCAGCACTAATGCACCGGATCCCATCAGAACTCCGCAGCTAAGCGTGCTTGGGCGAGAGTAGTACTAGGATGGGTGACCTCCTGGGAAGTCCTCGTGTTGCACCCCTTTTTCGCGGCCGAAATCCGTGCGAGTCCAAACTATGCAGTTAAGCGTGCTTGGGAGAGAGTAGTACTTGGATGGGTGACCTCCTGGGAAGTCCTCGTGTTGCACCCCTTTTTATGATGGCAAAATCCATTGGAGTGTAAACTCCTCAATTAAGCACGATGAGTACGGTTTGTTCAGTCATCGTATTGCTCTCCAGGATTTTTATGATGAGATCCGTATGGATGCCAATATATGCATTGATCGCGATCTCCCTATCGGGTGCGATCATACCAGCACTAATGTACCGGATCCCATCAAAACTCCGCAGTTAAGCGTGCTTGGGCGAGAGTAGTACTAGGATGGGTGACCTCCTGGGAAGTCCTCGTGTTGCACCCCTTTTTCGCGGCCGAAATCCGTGCGAGTCCAAACTATGCAGTCAAGCGTGCTTGGGCGAGAGTAGTACTAGGATGGGTGACGTCCTGGGAAGTCCTCGTGTTGCACCCCTTTTTCGGGGCCGAAATCCGTGCGAGTCCAAACTATGCAGTTAAGCGTGCTTGGGCGAGAGTAGTACTAGGATGGGTGACCTCCTGGGAAGTCCTCGTGTTGCACCCCTTTTTATGATGACAAAATCCATTGGAGTGTAAACTCCTCAATTAAGCACGATGAGTACGGTTTGTTCAGTCATCGTATTGCTCTCCAGGATTTTTATGATGAGATCCGTATGGATGCCAATATATGCATTGATCGCGATCTCCCTATCGGGTGCGATCATACCAGCACTAATGCACCGGATCCCATCAGAACTCCGCAGTTAAGCGTGCTTGGGCGAGAGTAGTACTAGGATGGGTGACCTCCTGGGAAGTCCTCGTGTTGCACCCCTTTTTCGGGGCCGAAATCCGTGCGAGTCCAAACTATGCAGTTAAGCGTGCTTGGGAGAGAGTAGTACTTGGATGGGTGACCTCCTGGGAAGTCCTCGTGTTGCACCCCTTTTTATGATGGCAAAATCCATTGGAGCGTAAACTCCTCAATTAAGCACGATGAGTACGGTTTGTTCAGTCATCGTATTGCTCTCCAGGATTTTTATGATGAGATCCGTATGGATGCCAATATATGCATTGATCGCGATCTCCCTATCGGGTGCGATCATACCAGCACTAATGTACCGGATCCCATCAGAACTCCGCAGTTAAGCGTGCTTGGGCGAGAGTAGTACTAGGATGGGTGACCTCCTGGGAAGTCCTCGTGTTGCACCCCTTTTTCGCGGCCGAAATCCGTGCGAGTCCAAACTATGCAGTCAAGCGTGCTTGGGCGAGAGTAGTACTAGGATGGGTGACGTCCTGGGAAGTCCTCGTGTTGCACCCCTTTTTCGGGGCCGAAATCCGTGCGAGTCCAAACTATGCAGTTAAGCGTGCTTGGGCGAGAGTAGTACTAGGATGGGTGACCTCCTGGGAAGTCCTCGTGTTGCACCCCTTTTTATGATGACAAAATCCATTGGAGTGTAAACTCCTCAATTAAGCACGATGAGTACGGTTTGTTCAGTCATCGTATTGCTCTCCAGGATTTTTATGATGAGATCCGTATGGATGCCAATATATGCATTGATCGCGATCTCCCTATCGGGTGCGATCATACCAGCACTAATGCACCGGATCCCATCAGAACTCCGCAGTTAAGCGTGCTTGGGCGAGAGTAGTACTAGGATGGGTGACCTCCTGGGAAGTCCTCGTGTTGCACCCCTTTTTCGGGGCCGAAATCCGTGCGAGTCCAAACTATGCAGTTAAGCGTGCTTGGGAGAGAGTAGTACTTGGATGGGTGACCTCCTGGGAAGTCCTCGTGTTGCACCCCTTTTTATGATGGCAAAATCCATTGGAGCGTAAACTCCTCAATTAAGCACGATGAGTACGGTTTGTTCAGTCATCGTATTGCTCTCCAGGATTTTTATGATGAGATCCGTATGGATGCCAATATATGCATTGATCGCGATCTCCCTATCGGGTGCGATCATACCAGCACTAATACACCGGATCCCATCAGAACTCCGCAGCTAAGCGTGCTTGGGCGAGAGTAGTACTAGGATGGGTGACCTCCTGGGAAGTCCTCGTGTTGCACCCCTTTTTCGCGGCCGAAATCCGTGCGAGTCCAAACTATGCAGTTAAGCGTGCTTGGGAGAGAGTAGTACTTGGATGGGTGACCTCCTGGGAAGTCCTCGTGTTGCACCCCTTTTTATGATGGCAAAATCCATTGGAGTGTAAACTCCTCAATTAAGCACGATGAGTACGGTTTGTTCAGTCATCGTATTGCTCTCCAGGATTTTTATGATGAGATCCGTATGGATGCCAATATATGCATTGATCGCGATCTCCCTATCGGGTGCGATCATACCAGCACTAATGTACCGGATCCCATCAGAACTCCGCAGTTAAGCGTGCTTGGGCGAGAGTAGTACTAGGATGGGTGACCTCCTGGGAAGTCCTCGTGTTGCACCCCTTTTTCGCGGCCGAAATACGTGCGAGTCCAAACTATGCAGTCAAGCGTGCTTGGGCGAGAGTAGTACTAGGATGGGTGACGTCCTGGGAAGTCCTCGTGTTGCACCCCTTTTTCGGGGCCGAAATCCGTGCGAGTCCAAACTATGCAGTTAAGCGTGCTTGGGCGAGAGTAGTACTAGGATGGGTGACCTCCTGGGAAGTCCTCGTGTTGCACCCCTTTTTATGATGACAAAATCCATTGGAGTGTAAACTCCTCAATTAAGCACGATGAGTACGGTTTGTTCAGTCATCGTATTGCTCTCCAGGATTTTTATGATGAGATCCGTATGGATGCCAATATATGCATTGATCGCGATCTCCCTATCGGGTGCGATCATACCAGCACTAATGCACCGGATCCCATCAGAACTCCGCAGTTAAGCGTGCTTGGGCGAGAGTAGTACTAGGATGGGTGACCTCCTGGGAAGTCCTCGTGTTGCACCCCTTTTTCGCGGCCGAAATCCGTGCGAGTCCAAACTATGCAGTCAAGCGTGCTTGGGCGAGAGTAGTACTAGGATGGGTGACGTCCTGGGAAGTCCTCGTGTTGCACCCCTTTTTCGGGGCCGAAATCCGTGCGAGTCCAAACTATGCAGTTAAGCGTGCTTGGGCGAGAGTAGTACTAGGATGGGTGACCTCCTGGGAAGTCCTCGTGTTGCACCCCTTTTTATGATGACAAAATCCATTGGAGTGTAAACTCCTCAATTAAGCACGATGAGTACGGTTTGTTCAGTCATCGTATTGCTCTCCAGGATTTTTATGATGAGATCCGTATGGATGCCAATATATGCATTGATCGCGATCTCCCTATCGGGTGCGATCATACCAGCACTAATGCACCGGATCCCATCAGAACTCCGCAGTTAAGCGTGCTTGGGCGAGAGTAGTACTAGGATGGGTGACCTCCTGGGAAGTCCTCGTGTTGCACCCCTTTTTCGGGGCCGAAATCCGTGCGAGTCCAAACTATGCAGTTAAGCGTGCTTGGGAGAGAGTAGTACTTGGATGGGTGACCTCCTGGGAAGTCCTCGTGTTGCACCCCTTTTTATGATGGCAAAATCCATTGGAGCGTAAACTCCTCAATTAAGCACGATGAGTACGGTTTGTTCAGTCATCGTATTGCTCTCCAGGATTTTTATGATGAGATCCGTATGGATGCCAATATATGCATTGATCGCGATCTCCCTATCGGGTGCGATCATACCAGCACTAATGCACCGGATCCCATCAGAACTCCGCAGCTAAGCGTGCTTGGGCGAGAGTAGTACTAGGATGGGTGACCTCCTGGGAAGTCCTCGTGTTGCACCCCTTTTTCGCGGCCGAAATCCGTGCGAGTCCAAACTATGCAGTTAAGCGTGCTTGGGAGAGAGTAGTACTTGGATGGGTGACCTCCTGGGAAGTCCTCGTGTTGCACCCCTTTTTATGATGGCAAAATCCATTGGAGTGTAAACTCCTCAATTAAGCACGATGAGTACGGTTTGTTCAGTCATCGTATTGCTCTCCAGGATTTTTATGATGAGATCCGTATGGATGCCAATATATGCATTGATCGCGATCTCCCTATCGGGTGCGATCATACCAGCACTAATGTACCGGATCCCATCAGAACTCCGCAGTTAAGCGTGCTTGGGCGAGAGTAGTACTAGGATGGGTGACCTCCTGGGAAGTCCTCGTGTTGCACCCCTTTTTCGCGGCCGAAATCCGTGCGAGTCCAAACTATGCAGTCAAGCGTGCTTGGGCGAGAGTAGTACTAGGATGGGTGACGTCCTGGGAAGTCCTCGTGTTGCACCCCTTTTTCGGGGCCGAAATCCGTGCGAGTCCAAACTATGCAGTTAAGCGTGCTTGGGCGAGAGTAGTACTAGGATGGGTGACCTCCTGGGAAGTCCTCGTGTTGCACCCCTTTTTATGATGACAAAATCCATTGGAGTGTAAACTCCTCAATTAAGCACGATGAGTACGGTTTGTTCAGTCATCGTATTGCTCTCCAGGATTTTTATGATGAGATCCGTATGGATGCCAATATATGCATTGATCGCGATCTCCCTATCGGGTGCGATCATACCAGCACTAATGCACCGGATCCCATCAGAACTCCGCAGTTAAGCGTGCTTGGGCGAGAGTAGTACTAGGATGGGTGACCTCCTGGGAAGTCCTCGTGTTGCACCCCTTTTTCGGGGCCGAAATCCGTGCGAGTCCAAACTATGCAGTTAAGCGTGCTTGGGAGAGAGTAGTACTTGGATGGGTGACCTCCTGGGAAGTCCTCGTGTTGCACCCCTTTTTATGATGGCAAAATCCATTGGAGCGTAAACTCCTCAATTAAGCACGATGAGTACGGTTTGTTCAGTCATCGTATTGCTCTCCAGGATTTTTATGATGAGATCCGTATGGATGCCAATATATGCATTGATCGCGATCTCCCTATCGGGTGCGATCATACCAGCACTAATGCACCGGATCCCATCAGAACTCCGCAGTTAAGCGTGATTGGGCGAGAGTAGTACTAGGATGGGTGACCTCCTGGGAAGTCCTCGTGTTGCACCCCTTTTTCGCGGCCGAAATCCGTGCGAGTCCAAACTATGCAGTTAAGCGTGCTTGGGAGAGAGTAG
This sequence comes from Leucaena leucocephala, assembly GCA_037074615.1. NCBI lineage: Eukaryota > Viridiplantae > Streptophyta > Magnoliopsida > Fabales > Fabaceae > Leucaena > Leucaena leucocephala. The sequence continues at coordinate 21,393,043 of CM073520.1, forward strand.
TACTTGGATGGGTGACCTCCTGGGAAGTCCTCGTGTTGCACCCCTTTTTATGATGGCAAAATCCAATGGAGTGTAAACTCCTCAATTAAGCACGATGAGTACGGTTTGTTCAGTCATCGTATTGCTCTCCAGGATTTTTATGATGAGATCCGTATGGATGCCAATATATGCATTGATCGCGATCTCCCTATCGGGTGCGATCATACCAGCACTAATGCACCGGATCCCATCAGAACTCCGCAGTCAAGCGTGCTTGGGCGAGAGTAGTACTAGGATGGGTGACCTCCTGGGAAGTCCTCGTGTTGCACCCCTTTTTCGCGGCCGAAATCCATGCAAGTCCAAACTATGCAGTTAAGCGTGCTTGGGAGAGAGTAGTACTTGGATGGGTGACCTCCTGGGAAGTCCTCGTGTTGTACCCCTTTTTATGATGGCAAAATCCATTGGAGTGTAAACTCCTCAATTAAGCACGATGAGTACGGTTTGTTCAGTCATCGTATTGGTCTCCAGGATTTTTATGATGAGATCCGTATGGATGCCAATATATGCATTGATCGCGATCTCCCTATCGGGTGCGATCGTACCAGCACTAATGCACCGGATCCTATCAGAACTCCGCAGTTAAGCGTGCTTGGGCGAGAGTAGTACTAGGATGGGTGACCTCCTGGGAAGTCCTCGTGTTGCACCCCTTTTTCGCGGCCGAAATCCGTGCGAGTCCAAACTATGCAGTTAAGCGTGCTTGGGAGAGAGTAGTACTTGGATGGGTGACCTCCTGGGAAGTCCTCGTGTTGCACCCCTTTTTATGATGGCAAAATCCATTGGAGCGTAAACTCCTCAATTAAGCACGATGAGTACGGTTTGTTCAGTCATCGTATTGCTCTCCAGGATTTTTATGATGAGATCCGTATGGATGCCAATATATGCATTGATCGCGATCTCCCTATCGGGTGCGATCATACCAGCACTAATGCACCGGATCCCATCAGAACTCCGCAGTTAAGCGTGATTGGGCGAGAGTAGTACTAGGATGGGTGACCTCCTGGGAAGTCCTCGTGTTGCACCCCTTTTTCGCGGCCGAAATCCGTGCGAGTCCAAACTATGCAGTTAAGCGTGCTTGGGAGAGAGTAGTACTTGGATGGGTGACCTCCTGGGAAGTCCTCGTGTTGCACCCCTTTTTATGATGGCAAAATCCATTGGAGTGTAAACTCCTCAATTAAGCACGATGAGTACGGTTTGTTCAGTCATCGTATTGCTCTCCAGGATTTTTATGATGAGATCCGTATGGATGCCAATATATGCATTGATCGCGATCTCCCTATCGGGTGCGATCATACCAGCACTAATGCACCGGATCCCATCAGAACTCCGCAGTCAAGCGTGCTTGGGCGAGAGTAGTACTAGGATGGGTGACCTCCTGGGAAGTCCTCGTGTTGCACCCCTTTTTCGCGGCCGAAATCCATGCAAGTCCAAACTATGCAGTTAAGCGTGCTTGGGAGAGAGTAGTACTTGGATGGGTGACCTCCTGGGAAGTCCTCGTGTTGTACCCCTTTTTATGATGGCAAAATCCATTGGAGTGTAAACTCCTCAATTAAGCACGATGAGTACGGTTTGTTCAGTCATCGTATTGCTCTCCAGGATTTTTATGATGAGATCCGTATGGATGCCAATATATGCATTGATCGCGATCTCCCTATCGGGTGCGATCATACCAGCACTAATGCACCGGATCCCATCAGAACTCCGCAGTCAAGCGTGCTTGGGCGAGAGTAGTACTAGGATGGGTGACCTCCTGGGAAGTCCTCGTGTTGCACCCCTTTTTCGCGGCCGAAATCCATGCAAGTCCAAACTATGCAGTTAAGCGTGCTTGGGAGAGAGTAGTACTTGGATGGGTGACCTCCTGGGAAGTCCTCGTGTTGTACCCCTTTTTATGATGGCAAAATCCATTGGAGTGTAAACTCCTCAATTAAGCACGATGAGTACGGTTTGTTCAGTCATCGTATTGCTCTCCAGGATTTTTATGATGAGATCCGTATGGATGCCAATATATGCATTGATCGCGATCTCCCTATCGGGTGCGATCGTACCAGCACTAATGCACCGGATCCTATCAGAACTCCGCAGTTAAGCGTGCTTGGGCGAGAGTAGTACTAGGATGGGTGACCTCCTGGGAAGTCCTCGTGTTGCACCCCTTTTTCGCGGCCGAAATCCGTGCGAGTCCAAACTATGCAGTTAAGCGTGCTTGGGAGAGAGTAGTACTTGGATGGGTGACCTCCTGGGAAGTCCTCGTGTTGCACCCCTTTTTATGATGGCAAAATCCATTGGAGCGTAAACTCCTCAATTAAGCACGATGAGTACGGTTTGTTCAGTCATCGTATTGCTCTCCAGGATTTTTATGATGAGATCCGTATGGATGCCAATATATGCATTGATCGCGATCTCCCTATCGGGTGCGATCATACCAGCACTAATGCACCGGATCCCATCAGAACTCCGCAGTCAAGCGTGCTTGGGCGAGAGTAGTACTAGGATGGGTGACCTCCTGGGAAGTCCTCGTGTTGCACCCCTTTTTCGCGGCCGAAATCCATGCAAGTCCAAACTATGCAGTTAAGCGTGCTTGGGAGAGAGTAGTACTTGGATGGGTGACCTCCTGGGAAGTCCTCGTGTTGTACCCCTTTTTATGATGGCAAAATCCATTGGAGTGTAAACTCCTCAATTAAGCACGATGAGTACGGTTTGTTCAGTCATCGTATTGCTCTCCAGGATTTTTATGATGAGATCCGTATGGATGCCAATATATGCATTGATCGCGATCTCCCTATCGGGTGCGATCATACCAGCACTAATGCACCGGATCCCATCAGAACTCCGCAGCTAAGCGTGCTTGGGCGAGAGTAGTACTAGGATGGGTGACCTCCTGGGAAGTCCTCGTGTTGCACCCCTTTTTCGCGGCCGAAATCCGTGCGAGTCCAAACTATGCAGTTAAGCGTGCTTGGGAGAGAGTAGTACTTGGATGGGTGACCTCCTGGGAAGTCCTCGTGTTGCACCCCTTTTTATGATGGCAAAATCCATTGGAGTGTAAACTCCTCAATTAAGCACGATGAGTACGGTTTGTTCAGTCATCGTATTGCTCTCCAGGATTTTTATGATGAGATCCGTATGGATGCCAATATATGCATTGATCGCGATCTCCCTATCGGGTGCGATCATACCAGCACTAATGTACCGGATCCCATCAGAACTCCGCAGTTAAGCGTGCTTGGGCGAGAGTAGTACTAGGATGGGTGACCTCCTGGGAAGTCCTCGTGTTGCACCCCTTTTTCGCGGCCGAAATCCGTGCGAGTCCAAACTATGCAGTCAAGCGTGCTTGGGCGAGAGTAGTACTAGGATGGGTGACGTCCTGGGAAGTCCTCGTGTTGCACCCCTTTTTCGGGGCCGAAATCCGTGCGAGTCCAAACTATGCAGTTAAGCGTGCTTGGGCGAGAGTAGTACTAGGATGGGTGACCTCCTGGGAAGTCCTCGTGTTGCACCCCTTTTTATGATGACAAAATCCATTGGAGTGTAAACTCCTCAATTAAGCACGATGAGTACGGTTTGTTCAGTCATCGTATTGCTCTCCAGGATTTTTATGATGAGATCCGTATGGATGCCAATATATGCATTGATCGCGATCTCCCTATCGGGTGCGATCATACCAGCACTAATGCACCGGATCCCATCAGAACTCCGCAGTTAAGCGTGCTTGGGCGAGAGTAGTACTAGGATGGGTGACCTCCTGGGAAGTCCTCGTGTTGCACCCCTTTTTCGGGGCCGAAATCCGTGCGAGTCCAAACTATGCAGTTAAGCGTGCTTGGGAGAGAGTAGTACTTGGATGGGTGACCTCCTGGGAAGTCCTCGTGTTGCACCCCTTTTTATGATGGCAAAATCCATTGGAGCGTAAACTCCTCAATTAAGCACGATGAGTACGGTTTGTTCAGTCATCGTATTGCTCTCCAGGATTTTTATGATGAGATCCGTATGGATGCCAATATATGCATTGATCGCGATCTCCCTATCGGGTGCGATCATACCAGCACTAATGCACCGGATCCCATCAGAACTCCGCAGCTAAGCGTGCTTGGGCGAGAGTAGTACTAGGATGGGTGACCTCCTGGGAAGTCCTCGTGTTGCACCCCTTTTTCGCGGCCGAAATCCGTGCGAGTCCAAACTATGCAGTTAAGCGTGCTTGGGAGAGAGTAGTACTTGGATGGGTGACCTCCTGGGAAGTCCTCGTGTTGCACCCCTTTTTATGATGGCAAAATCCATTGGAGTGTAAACTCCTCAATTAAGCACGATGAGTACGGTTTGTTCAGTCATCGTATTGCTCTCCAGGATTTTTATGATGAGATCCGTATGGATGCCAATATATGCATTGATCGCGATCTCCCTATCGGGTGTGATCATACCAGCACTAATGCACCGGATCCCATCAGAACTCCGCAGTCAAGCGTGCTTGGGCGAGAGTAGTACTAGGATGGGTGACCTCCTGGGAAGTCCTCGTGTTGCACCCCTTTTTCGCGGCCGAAATCCGTGCGAGTCCAAACTATGCAGTTAAGCGTGCTTGGGCGAGAGTAGTACTTGGATGGGTGACCTCCTGGGAAGTCCTCGTGTTGCACCCCTTTTTCGCGGCCGAAATCCGTGCGAGTCCAAACTATGCAGTTAATTGTGCTTGGGCGAGAGTAGTACTAGGATGGGTGACCTCCTGGGAAGTCCTCGTGTTGCACCCCTTTTTCGCGGCCGAAATCCGTGCGAGTCCAAACTATGCAGTTAAGCGTGCTTGGGAGAGAGTAGTACTTGGATGGGTGACCTCCTGGGAAGTCCTCGTGTTGCACCCCTTTTTATGATGGCAAAATCCATTGGAGCGTAAACTCCTCAATTAAGCACGATGAGTACGGTTTGTTCAGTCATCGTATTGCTCTCCAGGATTTTTATGATGAGATCCGTATGGATGCCAATATATGCATTGATCGCGATCTCCCTATCGGGTGCGATCATACCAGCACTAATGCACCGGATCCCATCAGAACTCCGCAGTCAAGCGTGCTTGGGCGAGAGTAGTACTAGGATGGGTGACGTCCTGGGAAGTCCTCGTGTTGCACCCCTTTTTCGGGGCCGAAATCCGTGCGAGTCCAAACTATGCAGTTAAGCGTGCTTGGGAGAGAGTAGTACTTGGATGGGTAACCTCCTGGGAAGTCCTCGTGTTGCACCCCTTTTTATGATGGCAAAATCCATTGGAGTGTAAACTCCTCAATTAAGCACGATGAGTACGGTTTTTTCAGTCATCGTATTGCTCTCCAGGATTTTTATGATGAGATCCGTATGGATGCCAATATATGCATTGATCGCGATCTCCCTATCGGGTGCGATCATACCAGCACTAATGCACCGGATCCCATCAGAACTCCGCAGTTAAGCGCGCTTGGGCGAGAGTAGTACTAGGATGGGTGACCTCCTGGGAAGTCCTCGTGTTGCACCCCTTTTTCGCGGCCGAAATCCGTGCGAGTCCAAACTATGCAGTTAAGCGTGCTTGGGAGAGAGTAGTACTTGGATGGGTGACCTCCTGGGAAGTCCTCGTGTTGCACCCCTTTTTATGATGGCAAAATCCATTGGAGTGTAAACTCCTCAATTAAGCACGATGAGTACGGTTTGTTCAGTCATCATATTGCTCTCCAGGATTTTTATGATGAGATCCGTATGGATGCCAATATATGCATTGATCGCGATCTCCCTATCGGGTGCGATCATACCAGCACTAATGCACCGGATCCCATCAGAACTCCGCAGTTAAGCGTGCTTGGGCGAGAGTAGTACTAGGATGGGTGACCTCCTGGGAAGTCCTCGTGTTGCACCCCTTTTTCGCGGCCGAAATCTGTGCGAGTCCAAACTATGCAGTTAAGCGTGCTTGGGAGAGAGTAGTACTTGGATGGGTGACCTCCTGGGAAGTCCTCGTGTTGCACCCCTTTTTATGATGGCAAAATCCATTGGAGTGTAAACTCCTCAATTAAGCACGATGAGTACGGTTTGTTCAGTCATCGTATTGCTCTCCAGGATTTTTATGATGAGATCCGTATGTATGCCAATATATGCATTGATCGCGATCTCCCTATCGGGTGTGATCATACCAGCACTAATGCACCGGATCCCATCAGAACTCCGCAGTTAAGCGTGCTTGGGCGAGAGTAGTACTAGGATGGGTGACCTCCTGGGAAGTCCTCGTGTTGCACCCCTTTTTCGCGGCCGAAATCCGTGCGAGTCCAAACTATGCAGTTAAGCGTGCTTGGGCGAGAGTAGTACTAGGATGGGTGACCTCCTGGGAAGTCCTCGTGTTGCACCCCTTTTTATGATGGCAAAATCCATTGGAGTGTAAACTCCTCAATTAAGCACGATGAGTACGGTTTGTTCAGTCATCGTATTGCTCTCCAGGATTTTTATGATGAGATCCGTATGGATGCCAATATATGCATTGATCGCGATCTCCCTATCGGGTGCGATCATACCAGCACTAATGCACCGGATCCCATCAGAACTCCGCAGTCAAGCGTGCTTGGGCGAGAGTAGTACTAGGATGGGTGACGTCCTGGGAAGTCCTCGTGTTGCACCCCTTTTTCGGGGCCGAAATCCGTGCGAGTCCAAACTATGCAGTTAAGCGTGCTTGGGAGAGAGTAGTACTTGGATGGGTGACCTCCTGGGAAGTCCTCGTGTTGCACCCCTTTTTATGATGGCAAAATCCATTGGAGCGTAAACTCCTCAATTAAGCACGATGAGTACGGTTTGTTCAGTCATCGTATTGCTCTCCAGGATTTTTATGATGAGATCCGTATGGATGCCAATATATGCATTGATCGCGATCTCCCTATCGGGTGCGATCATACCAGCACTAATGCACCGGATCCCATCAGAACTCCGCAGTTAAGCGTGATTGGGCGAGAGTAGTACTAGGATGGGTGACCTCCTGGGAAGTCCTCGTGTTGCACCCCTTTTTCGCGGCCGAAATCCGTGCGAGTCCAAACTATGCAGTTAAGCGTGCTTGGGAGAGAGTAGTACTTGGATGGGTGACCTCCTGGGAAGTCCTCGTGTTGCACCCCTTTTTATGATGGCAAAATCCATTGGAGTGTAAACTCCTCAATTAAGCACGATGAGTACGGTTTGTTCAGTCATCGTATTGCTCTCCAGGATTTTTATGATGAGATCCGTATGGATGCCAATATATGCATTGATCGCGATCTCCCTATCGGGTGTGATCATACCAGCACTAATGCACCGGATCCCATCAGAACTCCGCAGTCAAGCGTGCTTGGGCGAGAGTAGTACTAGGATGGGTGACCTCCTGGGAAGTCCTCGTGTTGCACCCCTTTTTCGCGGCCGAAATCCGTGCGAGTCCAAACTATGCAGTTAAGCGTGCTTGGGCGAGAGTAGTACTTGGATGGGTGACCTCCTGGGAAGTCCTCGTGTTGCACCCCTTTTTCGCGGCCGAAATCCGTGCGAGTCCAAACTATGCAGTTAATTGTGCTTGGGCGAGAGTAGTACTAGGATGGGTGACCTCCTGGGAAGTCCTCGTGTTGCACCCCTTTTTCGCGGCCGAAATCCGTGCGAGTCCAAACTATGCAGTTAAGCGTGCTTGGGAGAGAGTAGTACTTGGATGGGTGACCTCCTGGGAAGTCCTCGTGTTGCACCCCTTTTTATGATGGCAAAATCCATTGGAGCGTAAACTCCTCAATTAAGCACGATGAGTACGGTTTGTTCAGTCATCGTATTGCTCTCCAGGATTTTTATGATGAGATCCGTATGGATGCCAATATATGCATTGATCGCGATCTCCCTATCGGGTGCGATCATACCAGCACTAATGCACCGGATCCCATCAGAACTCCGCAGTCAAGCGTGCTTGGGCGAGAGTAGTACTAGGATGGGTGACGTCCTGGGAAGTCCTCGTGTTGCACCCCTTTTTCGGGGCCGAAATCCGTGCGAGTCCAAACTATGCAGTTAAGCGTGCTTGGGAGAGAGTAGTACTTGGATGGGTAACCTCCTGGGAAGTCCTCGTGTTGCACCCCTTTTTATGATGGCAAAATCCATTGGAGTGTAAACTCCTCAATTAAGCACGATGAGTACGCTTTTTTCAGTCATCGTATTGCTCTCCAGGATTTTTATGATGAGATCCGTATGGATGCCAATATATGCATTGATCGCGATCTCCCTATCGGGTGCGATCATACCAGCACTAATGCACCGGATCCCATCAGAACTCCGCAGTTAAGCGCGCTTGGGCGAGAGTAGTACTAGGATGGGTGACCTCCTGGGAAGTCCTCGTGTTGCACCCCTTTTTCGCGGCCGAAATCCGTGCGAGTCCAAACTATGCAGTTAAGCGTGCTTGGGAGAGAGTAGTACTTGGATGGGTGACCTCCTGGGAAGTCCTCGTGTTGCACCCCTTTTTATGATGGCAAAATCCATTGGAGTGTAAACTCCTCAATTAAGCACGATGAGTACGGTTTGTTCAGTCATCATATTGCTCTCCAGGATTTTTATGATGAGATCCGTATGGATGCCAATATATGCATTGATCGCGATCTCCCTATCGGGTGCGATCATACCAGCACTAATGCACCGGATCCCATCAGAACTCCGCAGTTAAGCGCGCTTGGGCGAGAGTAGTACTAGGATGGGTGACCTCCTGGGAAGTCCTCGTGTTGCACCCCTTTTTCGCGGCCGAAATCCGTGCGAGTCCAAACTATGCAGTTAAGCGTGCTTGGGAGAGAGTAGTACTTGGATGGGTGACCTCCTGGGAAGTCCTCGTGTTGCACCCCTTTTTATGATGGCAAAATCCATTGGAGTGTAAACTCCTCAATTAAGCACGATGAGTACGGTTTTTTCTGTCATCGTATTGCTCTCCAGGATTTTTATGATGAGATCCGTATGGATGCCAATATATGCATTGATCGCGATCTCCCTATCGGGTGTGATCATACCAGCACTAATGCACCGGATCCCATCAGAACTCCGCAGTTAAGCGTGCTTGGGCGAGAGTAGTACTAGGATGGGTGACCTCCTGGGAAGTCCTCGTGTTGCACCCCTTTTTCGCGGCCGAAATCCGTGCGAGTCCAAACTATGCAATTAAGCGTGCTTGGGAGAGAGTAGTACTTGGATGGGTGACCTCCTGGGAAGTCCTCGTGTTGCACCCCTTTTTATGATGGCAAAATCCATTGGAGTGTAAACTCCTCAATTAAGCACGATGAGTACGGTTTGTTCAGTCATCATATTGCTCTACAGGATTTTTATGATGAGATCCGTATGGATGCCAATATATGCATTGATCGCGATCTCCCTATCGGGTGCGATCATACCAGCACTAATGCACCGGATCCCATCAGAACTCCACAGTTAAGCGTGCTTGGGCGAGAGTAGTACTAGGATGGGTGACCTCCTGGGAAGTCCTCGTGTTGCACCCCTTTTTCGCGGCTGAAATCCGTGCGAGTCCAAACTATGCAGTTAAGCGTGCTTGGGAGAGAGTAGTACTTGGATGGGTGACCTCCTGGGAAGTCCTCGTGTTGCACCCCTTTTTATGATGGCAAAATCCATTGGAGTGTAAACTCCTAAATTAAGCACGATGAGTACGGTTTTTTCTGTCATCGTATTGCTCTCCAGGATTTTTATGATGAGATCCGTATGGATGCCAATATATGCATTGATCGCGATCTCCCTATCGGGTGCGATCATACCAGCACTAATGCACCGGATCCCATCAGAACTCTGCAGTTAAGCGCGCTTGGGCGAGAGTAGTACTAGGATGGGTGACCTCCTGGGAAGTCCTCGTGTTGCACCCCTTTTTCGCGGCCGAAATCCGTGCGAGTCCAAACTATGCAGTTAAGCGTGCTTGGGAGAGAGTAGTACTTGGATGGGTGACCTCCTGGGAAGTCCTCGTGTTGCACCCCTTTTTATGATGGCAAAATCCATTGGAGTGTAAACTCCTCAATTAAGCACGATGAGTACGGTTTGTTCAGTCATCGTATTGCTCTCCAGGATTTTTATGATGAGATCCGTATGGATGCCAATATATGCATTGATCGCGATCTCCCTATCGGGTGCGATCATACCAGCACTAATGCACCGGATCCCATCAGAACTCCGCAGTTAAGCGCGCTTGGGCGAGAGTAGTACTAGGATGGGTGACCTCCTGGGAAGTCCTCGTGTTGCACCCCTTTTTCGCGGCCGAAATCCGTGCGAGTCCAAACTATGCAGTTAAGCGTGCTTGGGAGAGAGTAGTACTTGGATGGGTAACCTCCTGGGAAGTCCTCGTGTTGCACCCCTTTTTATGATGGCAAAATCCATTGGAGTGTAAACTCCTAAATTAAGCACGATGAGTACGGTTTTTTCAGTCATCATATTGCTCTCCAGGATTTTTATGATGAGATCCGTATGGATGCCAATATATGCATTGATCGCGATCTCCCTATCGGGTGCGATCATACCAGCACTAATGCACCGGATCCCATCAGAACTCCGCAGTTAAGCGCGCTTGGGCGAGAGTAGTACTAGGATGGGTGACCTCCTGGGAAGTCCTCGTGTTGCACCCCTTTTTCGCGGCCGAAATCCGTGCGAGTCCAAACTGTGCAGTTAAGCGTGCTTGGGAGAGAGTAGTACTTGGATGGGTAACCTCCTGGGAAGTCCTCGTGTTGCACCCCTTTTTATGATGGCAAAATCCATTGGAGTGTAAACTCCTCAATTAAGCACGATGAGTACGGTTTTTTCAGTCATCGTATTGCTCTCCAGGATTTTTATGATGAGATCCGTATGGATGCCAATATATGCATTGATCGCGATCTCCCTATCGGGTGCGATCATACCAGCACTAATGCACCGGATCCCATCAGAACTCCGCAGTTAAGCGCGCTTGGGCGAGAGTAGTACTAGGATGGGTGACCTCCTGGGAAGTCCTCGTGTTGCACCCCTTTTTCGCGGCCGAAATCCGTGCGAGTCCAAACTATGCAGTTAAGCGTGCTTGGGAGAGAGTAGTACTTGGATGGGTGACCTCCTGGGAAGTCCTCGTGTTGCACCCCTTTTTATGATGGCAAAATCCATTGGAGTGTAAACTCCTCAATTAAGCACGATGAGTACGGTTTGTTCAGTCATCATATTGCTCTCCAGGATTTTTATGATGAGATCCGTATGGATGCCAATATATGCATTGATCGCGATCTCCCTATCGGGTGCGATCATACCAGCACTAATGCACCGGATCCCATCAGAACTCCGCAGTTAAGCGCGCTTGGGCGAGAGTAGTACTAGGATGGGTGACCTCCTGGGAAGTCCTCGTGTTGCACCCCTTTTTCGCGGCCGAAATCCGTGCGAGTCCAAACTATGCAGTTAAGCGTGCTTGGGAGAGAGTAGTACTTGGATGGGTGACCTCCTGGGAAGTCCTCGTGTTGCACCCCTTTTTATGATGGCAAAATCCATTGGAGTGTAAACTCCTCAATTAAGCACGATGAGTACGGTTTTTTCAGTCATCGTATTGCTCTCCAGGATTTTTATGATGAGATCCGTATGGATGCCAATATATGCATTGATCGCGATCTCCCTATCGGGTGTGATCATACCAGCACTAATGCACCGGATCCCATCAGAACTCCGCAGTTAAGCGTGATTGGGCGAGAGTAGTACTAGGATGGGTGACCTCCTGGGAAGTCCTCGTGTTGCACCCCTTTTTCGCGGCCGAAATCCGTGCGAGTCCAAACTATGCAGTTAAGCGTGCTTGGGAGAGAGTAGTACTTGGATGGGTGACCTCCTGGGAAGTCCTCGTGTTGCACCCCTTTTTATGATGGCAAAATCCATTGGAGCGTAAACTCCTCAATTAAGCACGATGAGTACGGTTTGTTCAGTCATCGTATTGCTCTCCAGGATTTTTATGATGAGATCCGTATGGATGCCAATATATGCATTGATCGCGATCTCCCTATCGGGTGCGATCATACCAGCACTAATGCACCGGATCCCATCAGAACTCCGCAGTTAAGCGTGATTGGGCGAGAGTAGTACTAGGATGGGTGACCTCCTGGGAAGTCCTCGTGTTGCACCCCTTTTTCGCGGCCGAAATCCGTGCGAGTCCAAACTATGCAGTTAAGCGTGCTTGGGAGAGAGTAGTACTTGGATGGGTGACCTCCTGGGAAGTCCTCGTGTTGCACCCCTTTTTATGATGGCAAAATCCATTGGAGTGTAAACTCCTCAATTAAGCACGATGAGTACGGTTTGTTCAGTCATCGTATTGCTCTCCAGGATTTTTATGATGAGATCCGTATGGATGCCAATATATGCATTGATCGCGATCTCCCTATCGGGTGTGATCATACCAGCACTAATGCACCGGATCCCATCAGAACTCCGCAGTCAAGCGTGCTTGGGCGAGAGTAGTACTAGGATGGGTGACCTCCTGGGAAGTCCTCGTGTTGCACCCCTTTTTCGCGGCCGAAATCCGTGCGAGTCCAAACTATGCAGTTAAGCGTGCTTGGGCGAGAGTAGTACTTGGATGGGTGACCTCCTGGGAAGTCCTCGTGTTGCACCCCTTTTTCGCGGCCGAAATCCGTGCGAGTCCAAACTATGCAGTTAATTGTGCTTGGGCGAGAGTAGTACTAGGATGGGTGACCTCCTGGGAAGTCCTCGTGTTGCACCCCTTTTTCGCGGCCGAAATCCGTGCGAGTCCAAACTATGCAGTTAAGCGTGCTTGGGAGAGAGTAGTACTTGGATGGGTGACCTCCTGGGAAGTCCTCGTGTTGCACCCCTTTTTATGATGGCAAAATCCATTGGAGCGTAAACTCCTCAATTAAGCACGATGAGTACGGTTTGTTCAGTCATCGTATTGCTCTCCAGGATTTTTATGATGAGATCCGTATGGATGCCAATATATGCATTGATCGCGATCTCCCTATCGGGTGCGATCATACCAGCACTAATGCACCGGATCCCATCAGAACTCCGCAGTCAAGCGTGCTTGGGCGAGAGTAGTACTAGGATGGGTGACGTCCTGGGAAGTCCTCGTGTTGCACCCCTTTTTCGGGGCCGAAATCCGTGCGAGTCCAAACTATGCAGTTAAGCGTGCTTGGGAGAGAGTAGTACTTGGATGGGTAACCTCCTGGGAAGTCCTCGTGTTGCACCCCTTTTTATGATGGCAAAATCCATTGGAGTGTAAACTCCTCAATTAAGCACGATGAGTACGCTTTTTTCAGTCATCGTATTGCTCTCCAGGATTTTTATGATGAGATCCGTATGGATGCCAATATATGCATTGATCGCGATCTCCCTATCGGGTGCGATCATACCAGCACTAATGCACCGGATCCCATCAGAACTCCGCAGTTAAGCGCGCTTGGGCGAGAGTAGTACTAGGATGGGTGACCTCCTGGGAAGTCCTCGTGTTGCACCCCTTTTTCGCGGCCGAAATCCGTGCGAGTCCAAACTATGCAGTTAAGCGTGCTTGGGAGAGAGTAGTACTTGGATGGGTGACCTCCTGGGAAGTCCTCGTGTTGCACCCCTTTTTATGATGGCAAAATCCATTGGAGTGTAAACTCCTCAATTAAGCACGATGAGTACGGTTTGTTCAGTCATCATATTGCTCTCCAGGATTTTTATGATGAGATCCGTATGGATGCCAATATATGCATTGATCGCGATCTCCCTATCGGGTGCGATCATACCAGCACTAATGCACCGGATCCCATCAGAACTCCGCAGTTAAGCGCGCTTGGGCGAGAGTAGTACTAGGATGGGTGACCTCCTGGGAAGTCCTCGTGTTGCACCCCTTTTTCGCGGCCGAAATCCGTGCGAGTCCAAACTATGCAGTTAAGCGTGCTTGGGAGAGAGTAGTACTTGGATGGGTGACCTCCTGGGAAGTCCTCGTGTTGCACCCCTTTTTATGATGGCAAAATCCATTGGAGTGTAAACTCCTCAATTAAGCACGATGAGTACGGTTTTTTCTGTCATCGTATTGCTCTCCAGGATTTTTATGATGAGATCCGTATGGATGCCAATATATGCATTGATCGCGATCTCCCTATCGGGTGTGATCATACCAGCACTAATGCACCGGATCCCATCAGAACTCCGCAGTTAAGCGTGCTTGGGCGAGAGTAGTACTAGGATGGGTGACCTCCTGGGAAGTCCTCGTGTTGCACCCCTTTTTCGCGGCCGAAATCCGTGCGAGTCCAAACTATGCAATTAAGCGTGCTTGGGAGAGAGTAGTACTTGGATGGGTGACCTCCTGGGAAGTCCTCGTGTTGCACCCCTTTTTATGATGGCAAAATCCATTGGAGTGTAAACTCCTCAATTAAGCACGATGAGTACGGTTTGTTCAGTCATCATATTGCTCTACAGGATTTTTATGATGAGATCCGTATGGATGCCAATATATGCATTGATCGCGATCTCCCTATCGGGTGCGATCATACCAGCACTAATGCACCGGATCCCATCAGAACTCCGCAGTTAAGCGTGCTTGGGCGAGAGTAGTACTAGGATGGGTGACCTCCTGGGAAGTCCTCGTGTTGCACCCCTTTTTCGCGGCTGAAATCCGTGCGAGTCCAAACTATGCAGTTAAGCGTGCTTGGGAGAGAGTAGTACTTGGATGGGTGACCTCCTGGGAAGTCCTCGTGTTGCACCCCTTTTTATGATGGCAAAATCCATTGGAGTGTAAACTCCTAAATTAAGCACGATGAGTACGGTTTTTTCTGTCATCGTATTGCTCTCCAGGATTTTTATGATGAGATCCGTATGGATGCCAATATATGCATTGATCGCGATCTCCCTATCGGGTGCGATCATACCAGCACTAATGCACCGGATCCCATCAGAACTCTGCAGTTAAGCGCGCTTGGGCGAGAGTAGTACTAGGATGGGTGACCTCCTGGGAAGTCCTCGTGTTGCACCCCTTTTTCGCGGCCGAAATCCGTGCGAGTCCAAACTATGCAGTTAAGCGTGCTTGGGAGAGAGTAGTACTTGGATGGGTGACCTCCTGGGAAGTCCTCGTGTTGCACCCCTTTTTATGATGGCAAAATCCATTGGAGTGTAAACTCCTCAATTAAGCACGATGAGTACGGTTTGTTCAGTCATCGTATTGCTCTCCAGGATTTTTATGATGAGATCCGTATGGATGCCAATATATGCATTGATCGCGATCTCCCTATCGGGTGCGATCATACCAGCACTAATGCACCGGATCCCATCAGAACTCCGCAGTTAAGCGCGCTTGGGCGAGAGTAGTACTAGGATGGGTGACCTCCTGGGAAGTCCTCGTGTTGCACCCCTTTTTCGCGGCCGAAATCCGTGCGAGTCCAAACTATGCAGTTAAGCGTGCTTGGGAGAGAGTAGTACTTGGATGGGTAACCTCCTGGGAAGTCCTCGTGTTGCACCCCTTTTTATGATGGCAAAATCCATTGGAGTGTAAACTCCTAAATTAAGCACGATGAGTACGGTTTTTTCAGTCATCATATTGCTCTCCAGGATTTTTATGATGAGATCCGTATGGATGCCAATATATGCATTGATCGCGATCTCCCTATCGGGTGCGATCATACCAGCACTAATGCACCGGATCCCATCAGAACTCCGCAGTTAAGCGCGCTTGGGCGAGAGTAGTACTAGGATGGGTGACCTCCTGGGAAGTCCTCGTGTTGCACCCCTTTTTCACGGCCGAAATCCGTGCGAGTCCAAACTATGCAGTTAAGCGTGCTTGGGAGAGAGTAGTACTTGGATGGGTAACCTCCTGGGAAGTCCTCGTGTTGCACCCCTTTTTATGATGGCAAAATCCATTGGAGTGTAAACTCCTCAATTAAGCACGATGAGTACGGTTTTTTCAGTCATCGTATTGCTCTCCAGGATTTTTATGATGAGATCCGTATGGATGCCAATATATGCATTGATCGCGATCTCCCTATCGGGTGCGATCATACCAGCACTAATGCACCGGATCCCATCAGAACTCCGCAGTTAAGCGCGCTTGGGCGAGAGTAGTACTAGGATGGGTGACCTCCTGGGAAGTCCTCGTGTTGCACCCCTTTTTCGCGGCCGAAATCCGTGCGAGTCCAAACTATGCAGTTAAGCGTGCTTGGGAGAGAGTAGTACTTGGATGGGTGACCTCCTGGGAAGTCCTCGTGTTGCACCCCTTTTTATGATGGCAAAATCCATTGGAGTGTAAACTCCTCAATTAAGCACGATGAGTACGGTTTGTTCAGTCATCATATTGCTCTCCAGGATTTTTATGATGAGATCCGTATGGATGCCAATATATGCATTGATCGCGATCTCCCTATCGGGTGCGATCATACCAGCACTAATGCACCGGATCCCATCAGAACTCCGCAGTTAAGCGCGCTTGGGCGAGAGTAGTACTAGGATGGGTGACCTCCTGGGAAGTCCTCGTGTTGCACCCCTTTTTCGCGGCCGAAATCCGTGCGAGTCCAAACTATGCAGTTAAGCGTGCTTGGGAGAGAGTAGTACTTGGATGGGTGACCTCCTGGGAAGTCCTCGTGTTGCACCCCTTTTTATGATGGCAAAATCCATTGGAGTGTAAACTCCTCAATTAAGCACGATGAGTACGGTTTTTTCAGTCATCGTATTGCTCTCCAGGATTTTTATGATGAGATCCGTATGGATGCCAATATATGCATTGATCGCGATCTCCCTATCGGGTGTGATCATACCAGCACTAATGCACCGGATCCCATCAGAACTCCGCAGTTAAGCGTGCTTGGGCGAGAGTAGTACTAGGATGGGTGACCTCCTGGGAAGTCCTCGTGTTGCACCCCTTTTTCGCGGCCGAAATCCGTGCGAGTCCAAACTATGCAGTTAAGCGTGCTTGGGCGAGAGTAGTACTTGGATGGGTGACCTCCTGGGAAGTCCTCGTGTTGCACCCCTTTTTCGCGGCCGAAATCCGTGCGAGTCCAAACTATGCAGTTAATTGTGCTTGGGCGAGAGTAGTACTAGGATGGGTGACCTCCTGGGAAGTCCTCGTGTTGCACCCCTTTTTCGCGGCCGAAATCCGTGCGAGTCCAAACTATGCAGTTAAGCGTGCTTGGGCGAGAGTAGTACTAGGATGGGTGACCTCCTGGGAAGTCCTCGTGTTGCACCCCTTTTTATGATGGCAAAATCCATTGGAGTGTAAACTCCTCAATTAAGCACGATGAGTACGGTTTGTTCAGTCATCGTATTGCTCTCCAGGATTTTTATGATGAGATCCGTATGGATGCCAATATATGCATTGATCGCGATCTCCCTATCGGGTGCGATCATACCAGCACTAATGCACCGGATCCCATCAGAACTCCGCAGTTAAGCGTGCTTGGGCGAGAGTAGTACTAGGATGGGTGACCTCCTGGGAAGTCCTCGTGTTGCACCCCTTTTTCGCGGCCGAAATCCGTGCGAGTCCAAACTATGCAGTTAAGCGTGCTTGGGAGAGAGTAGTACTTGGATGGGTGACCTCCTGGGAAGTCCTCGTGTTGCACCCCTTTTTATGATGGCAAAATCCATTGGAGTGTAAACTCCTCAATTAAGCACGATGAGTACGGTTTGTTCAGTCATCGTATTGCTCTCCAGGATTTTTATGATGAGATCCGTATGGATGCCAATATATGCATTGATCGCGATCTCCCTATCGGGTGTGATCATACCAGCACTAATGCACCGGATCCCATCAGAACTCCGCAGTTAAGCGTGCTTGGGCGAGAGTAGTACTAGGATGGGTGACCTCCTGGGAAGACCTCGTGTTGCACCCCTTTTTCGCGGCCGAAATCCGTGCGAGTCCAAACTATGCAGTTAAGCGTGCTTGGGCGAGAGTAGTACTTGGATGGGTGACCTCCTGGGAAGTCCTCGTGTTGCACCCCTTTTTCGCGGCCGAAATCCGTGCGAGTCCAAACTATGCAGTTAATTGTGCTTGGGCGAGAGTAGTACTAGGATGGGTGACCTCCTGGGAAGTCCTCGTGTTGCACCCCTTTTTCGCGGCCGAAATCCGTGCGAGTCCAAACTATGCAGTTAAGCGTGCTTGGGCGAGAGTAGTACTAGGATGGGTGACCTCCTGGGAAGTCCTCGTGTTGCACCCCTTTTTATGATGGCAAAATCCATTGGAGTGTAAACTCCTCAATTAAGCACGATGAGTACGGTTTGTTCAGTCATCGTATTGCTCTCCAGGATTTTTATGATGAGATTCGTATGGATGCCAATATATGCATTGATCGCGATCTCCCTATCGGGTGCGATCATACCAGCACTAATGCACCGGATCCCATCAGAACTCCGCAGTCAAGCGTGCTTGGGCGAGAGTAGTACTAGGATGGGTGACCTCCTGGGAAGTCCTCGTGTTGCACCCCTTTTTCGGGGCCGAAATCCGTGCGAGTCCAAACTATGCAGTTAAGCGTGCTTGGGAGAGAGTAGTACTTGGATGGGTGACCTCCTGGGAAGTCCTCGTGTTGCACCCCTTTTTATGATGGCAAAATCCATTGGAGTGTAAACTCCTCAATTAAGCACGATGAGTACGGTTTGTTCAGTCATCGTATTGCTCTCCAGGATTTTTATGATGAGATCCGTATGGATGCCAATATATGCATTGATCGCGATCTCCCTATCGGGTGCGATCATACCAGCACTAATGCACCGGATCCCATCAGAACTCCGCAGTTAAGCGTGCTTGGGCGAGAGTAGTACTAGGATGGGTGACCTCCTGGGAAGTCCTCGTGTTGCACCCCTTTTTCGCGGCCGAAATCCGTGCGAGTCCAAACTATGCAGTTAAGCGTGCTTGGGAGAGAGTAGTACTTGGATGGGTGACCTCCTGGGAAGTCCTCGTGTTGCACCCCTTTTTATGATGGCAAAATCCATTGGAGTGTAAACTCCTCAATTAAGCACGATGAGTACGGTTTGTTCAGTCATCGTATTGCTCTCCAGGATTTTTATGATGAGATCCGTATGGATGCCAATATATGCATTGATCGCGATCTCCCTATCGGGTGTGATCATACCAGCACTAATGCACCGGATCCCATCAGAACTCCGCAGTTAAGCGTGCTTGGGCGAGAGTAGTACTAGGATGGGTGACCTCCTGGGAAGACCTCGTGTTGCACCCCTTTTTCGCGGCCGAAATCCGTGCGAGTCCAAACTATGCAGTTAAGCGTGCTTGGGCGAGAGTAGTACTTGGATGGGTGACCTCCTGGGAAGTCCTCGTGTTGCACCCCTTTTTCGCGGCCGAAATCCGTGCGAGTCCAAACTATGCAGTTAATTGTGCTTGGGCGAGAGTAGTACTAGGATGGGTGACCTCCTGGGAAGTCCTCGTGTTGCACCCCTTTTTCGCGGCCGAAATCCGTGCGAGTCCAAACTATGCAGTTAAGCGTGCTTGGGCGAGAGTAGTACTAGGATGGGTGACCTCCTGGGAAGTCCTCGTGTTGCACCCCTTTTTATGATGGCAAAATCCATTGGAGTGTAAACTCCTCAATTAAGCACGATGAGTACGGTTTGTTCAGTCATCGTATTGCTCTCCAGGATTTTTATGATGAGATCCGTATGGATGCCAATATATGCATTGATCGCGATCTCCCTATCGGGTGCGATCATACCAGCACTAATGCACCGGATCCCATCAGAACTCCGCAGTCAAGCGTGCTTGGGCGAGAGTAGTACTAGGATGGGTGACCTCCTGGGAAGTCCTCGTGTTGCACCCCTTTTTCGGGGCCGAAATCCGTGCGAGTCCAAACTATGCAGTTAAGCGTGCTTGGGAGAGAGTAGTACTTGGATGGGTGACCTCCTGGGAAGTCCTCGTGTTGCACCCCTTTTTATGATGGCAAAATCCATTGGAGTGTAAACTCCTAAATTAAGCACGATGAGTACGGTTTGTTCAGTCATCGTATTGCTCTCCAGGATTTTTATGATGAGATCCGTATGGATGCCAATATATGCATTGATCGCGATCTCCCTATCGGGTGCGATCATACCAGCACTAATGCACCGGATCCCATCAGAACTCCGCAGTTAAGCGCGCTTGGGCGAGAGTAGTACTAGGATGGGTGACCTCCTGGGAAGTCCTCGTGTTGCACCCCTTTTTCGCGGCCGAAATCCGTGCGAGTCCAAACTATGCAGTTAAGCGTGCTTGGGAGAGAGTAGTACTTGGATGGGTGACCTCCTGGGAAGTCCTCGTGTTGCACCCCTTTTTATGATGGCAAAATCCATTGGAGTGTAAACTCCTCAATTAAGCACGATGAGTACGGTTTGTTCAGTCATCGTATTGCTCTCCAGGATTTTTATGATGAGATCCGTATGGATGCCAATATATGCATTGATCGCGATCTCCCTATCGGGTGTGATCATACCAGCACTAATGCACCGGATCCCATCAGAACTCCGCAGTTAAGCGTGCTTGGGCGAGAGTAGTACTAGGATGGGTGACCTCCTGGGAAGTCCTCGTGTTGCACCCCTTTTTCGCGGCCGAAATCCGTGCGAGTCCAAACTATGCAGTTAAGCGTGCTTGGGCGAGAGTAGTACTTGGATGGGTGACCTCCTGGGAAGTCCTCGTGTTGCACCCCTTTTTCGCGGCCGAAATCCGTGCGAGTCCAAACTATGCAGTTAATTGTGCTTGGGCGAGAGTAGTACTAGGATGGGTGACCTCCTGGGAAGTCCTCGTGTTGCACCCCTTTTTCGCGGCCGAAATCCGTGCGAGTCCAAACTATGCAGTTAAGCGTGCTTGGGCGAGAGTAGTACTAGGATGGGTGACCTCCTGGGAAGTCCTCGTGTTGCACCCCTTTTTATGATGGCAAAATCCATTGGAGTGTAAACTCCTCAATTAAGCACGATGAGTACGGTTTGTTCAGTCATCGTATTGCTCTCCAGGATTTTTATGATGAGATCCGTATGGATGCCAATATATGCATTGATCGCGATCTCCCTATCGGGTGCGATCATACCAGCACTAATGCACCGGATCCCATCAGAACTCCGCAGTTAAGCGTGCTTGGGCGAGAGTAGTACTAGGATGGGTGACCTCCTGGGAAGTCCTCGTGTTGCACCCCTTTTTCGCGGCCGAAATCCGTGCGAGTCCAAACTATGCAGTTAAGCGTGCTTGGGAGAGAGTAGTACTTGGATGGGTGACCTCCTGGGAAGTCCTCGTGTTGCACCCCTTTTTATGATGGCAAAATCCATTGGAGCGTAAACTCCTCAATTAAGCACGATGAGTACGGTTTGTTCAGTCATCGTATTGCTCTCCAGGATTTTTATGATGAGATCCGTATGGATGCCAATATATGCATTGATCGCGATCTCCCTATCGGGTGCGATCATACCAGCACTAATGCACCGGATCCCATCAGAACTCCGCAGTTAAGCGTGATTGGGCGAGAGTAGTACTAGGATGGGTGACCTCCTGGGAAGTCCTCGTGTTGCACCCCTTTTTCGCGGCCGAAATCCGTGCGAGTCCAAACTATGCAGTTAAGCGTGCTTGGGCGAGAGTAGTACTTGGATGGGTGACCTCCTGGGAAGTCCTCGTGTTGCACCCCTTTTTCGCGGCCGAAATCCGTGCGAGTCCAAACTATGCAGTTAATTGTGCTTGGGCGAGAGTAGTACTAGGATGGGTGACCTCCTGGGAAGTCCTCGTGTTGCACCCCTTTTTCGCGGCCGAAATCCGTGCGAGTCCAAACTATGCAGTTAAGCGTGCTTGGGCGAGAGTAGTACTAGGATGGGTGACCTCCTGGGAAGTCCTCGTGTTGCACCCCTTTTTATGATGGCAAAATCCATTGGAGTGTAAACTCCTCAATTAAGCACGATGAGTACGGTTTGTTCAGTCATCGTATTGCTCTCCAGGATTTTTATGATGAGATCCGTATGGATGCCAATATATGCATTGATCGCGATCTCCCTATCGGGTGCGATCATACCAGCACTAATGCACCGGATCCCATCAGAACTCCGCAGTCAAGCGTGCTTGGGCGAGAGTAGTACTAGGATGGGTGACCTCCTGGGAAGTCCTCGTGTTGCACCCCTTTTTCGGGGCCGAAATCCGTGCGAGTCCAAACTATGCAGTTAAGCGTGCTTGGGAGAGAGTAGTACTTGGATGGGTGACCTCCTGGGAAGTCCTCGTGTTGCACCCCTTTTTATGATGGCAAAATCCATTGGAGTGTAAACTCCTAAATTAAGCACGATGAGTACGGTTTGTTCAGTCATCGTATTGCTCTCCAGGATTTTTATGATGAGATCCGTATGGATGCCAATATATGCATTGATCGCGATCTCCCTATCGGGTGCGATCATACCAGCACTAATGCACCGGATCCCATCAGAACTCCGCAGTTAAGCGCGCTTGGGCGAGAGTAGTACTAGGATGGGTGACCTCCTGGGAAGTCCTCGTGTTGCACCCCTTTTTCGCGGCCGAAATCCGTGCGAGTCCAAACTATGCAGTTAAGCGTGCTTGGGAGAGAGTAGTACTTGGATGGGTGACCTCCTGGGAAGTCCTCGTGTTGCACCCCTTTTTATGATGGCAAAATCCATTGGAGTGTAAACTCCTCAATTAAGCACGATGAGTACGGTTTGTTCAGTCATCGTATTGCTCTCCAGGATTTTTATGATGAGATCCGTATGGATGCCAATATATGCATTGATCGCGATCTCCCTATCGGGTGTGATCATACCAGCACTAATGCACCGGATCCCATCAGAACTCCGCAGTTAAGCGTGCTTGGGCGAGAGTAGTACTAGGATGGGTGACCTCCTGGGAAGTCCTCGTGTTGCACCCCTTTTTCGCGGCCGAAATCCGTGCGAGTCCAAACTATGCAGTTAAGCGTGCTTGGGCGAGAGTAGTACTTGGATGGGTGACCTCCTGGGAAGTCCTCGTGTTGCACCCCTTTTTCGCGGCCGAAATCCGTGCGAGTCCAAACTATGCAGTTAATTGTGCTTGGGCGAGAGTAGTACTAGGATGGGTGACCTCCTGGGAAGTCCTCGTGTTGCACCCCTTTTTCGCGGCCGAAATCCGTGCGAGTCCAAACTATGCAGTTAAGCGTGCTTGGGCGAGAGTAGTACTAGGATGGGTGACCTCCTGGGAAGTCCTCGTGTTGCACCCCTTTTTATGATGGCAAAATCCATTGGAGTGTAAACTCCTCAATTAAGCACGATGAGTACGGTTTGTTCAGTCATCGTATTGCTCTCCAGGATTTTTATGATGAGATCCGTATGGATGCCAATATATGCATTGATCGCGATCTCCCTATCGGGTGCGATCATACCAGCACTAATGCACCGGATCCCATCAGAACTCCGCAGTCAAGCGTGCTTGGGCGAGAGTAGTACTAGGATGGGTGACCTCCTGGGAAGTCCTCGTGTTGCACCCCTTTTTCGGGGCCGAAATCCGTGCGAGTCCAAACTATGCAGTTAAGCGTGCTTGGGAGAGAGTAGTACTTGGATGGGTGACCTCCTGGGAAGTCCTCGTGTTGCACCCCTTTTTATGATGGCAAAATCCATTGGAGCGTAAACTCCTCAATTAAGCACGATGAGTACGGTTTGTTCAGTCATCGTATTGCTCTCCAGGATTTTTATGATGAGATCCGTATGGATGCCAATATATGCATTGATCGCGATCTCCCTATCGGGTGCGATCATACCAGCACTAATGCACCGGATCCCATCAGAACTCCGCAGTTAAGCGTGATTGGGCGAGAGTAGTACTAGGATGGGTGACCTCCTGGGAAGTCCTCGTGTTGCACCCCTTTTTCGCGGCCGAAATCCGTGCGAGTCCAAACTATGCAGTTAAGCGTGCTTGGGAGAGAGTAGTACTTGGATGGGTGACCTCCTGGGAAGTCCTCGTGTTGCACCCCTTTTTATGATGGCAAAATCCAATGGAGTGTAAACTCCTCAATTAAGCACGATGAGTACGGTTTGTTCAGTCATCGTATTGCTCTCCAGGATTTTTATGATGAGATCCGTATGGATGCCAATATATGCATTGATCGCGATCTCCCTATCGGGTGCGATCATACCAGCACTAATGCACCGGATCCCATCAGAACTCCGCAGTCAAGCGTGCTTGGGCGAGAGTAGTACTAGGATGGGTGACCTCCTGGGAAGTCCTCGTGTTGCACCCCTTTTTCGCGGCCGAAATCCATGCAAGTCCAAACTATGCAGTTAAGCGTGCTTGGGAGAGAGTAGTACTTGGATGGGTGACCTCCTGGGAAGTCCTCGTGTTGTACCCCTTTTTATGATGGCAAAATCCATTGGAGTGTAAACTCCTCAATTAAGCACGATGAGTACGGTTTGTTCAGTCATCGTATTGCTCTCCAGGATTTTTATGATGAGATCCGTATGGATGCCAATATATGCATTGATCGCGATCTCCCTATCGGGTGCGATCGTACCAGCACTAATGCACCGGATCCCATCAGAACTCCGCAGTTAAGCGTGCTTGGGCGAGAGTAGTACTAGGATGGGTGACCTCCTGGGAAGTCCTCGTGTTGCACCCCTTTTTCGCGGCCGAAATCCGTGCGAGTCCAAACTATGCAGTTAAGCGTGCTTGGGAGAGAGTAGTACTTGGATGGGTGACCTCCTGGGAAGTCCTCGTGTTGCACCCCTTTTTATGATGGCAAAATCCATTGGAGCGTAAACTCCTCAATTAAGCACGATGAGTACGGTTTGTTCAGTCATCGTATTGCTCTCCAGGATTTTTATGATGAGATCCGTATGGATGCCAATATATGCATTGATCGCGATCTCCCTATCGGGTGCGATCATACCAGCACTAATGCACCGGATCCCATCAGAACTCCGCAGTTAAGCGTGATTGGGCGAGAGTAGTACTAGGATGGGTGACCTCCTGGGAAGTCCTCGTGTTGCACCCCTTTTTCGCGGCCGAAATCCGTGCGAGTCCAAACTATGCAGTTAAGCGTGCTTGGGAGAGAGTAGTACTTGGATGGGTGACCTCCTGGGAAGTCCTCGTGTTGCACCCCTTTTTATGATGGCAAAATCCATTGGAGTGTAAACTCCTCAATTAAGCACGATGAGTACGGTTTGTTCAGTCATCGTATTGCTCTCCAGGATTTTTATGATGAGATCCGTATGGATGCCAATATATGCATTGATCGCGATCTCCCTATCGGGTGCGATCATACCAGCACTAATGCACCGGATCCCATCAGAACTCCGCAGTCAAGCGTGCTTGGGCGAGAGTAGTACTAGGATGGGTGACCTCCTGGGAAGTCCTCGTGTTGCACCCCTTTTTCGCGGCCGAAATCCATGCAAGTCCAAACTATGCAGTTAAGCGTGCTTGGGAGAGAGTAGTACTTGGATGGGTGACCTCCTGGGAAGTCCTCGTGTTGCACCCCTTTTTATGATGGCAAAATCCATTGGAGCGTAAACTCCTCAATTAAGCACGATGAGTACGGTTTGTTCAGTCAACGTATTGCTCTCCAGGATTTTTATGATGAGATCCGTATGGATGCCAATATATGCATTGATCGCGATCTCCCTATCGGGTGCGATCATACCAGCACTAATGCACCGGATCCCATCAGAACTCCGCAGTTAAGCGTGATTGGGCGAGAGTAGTACTAGGATGGGTGACCTCCTGGGAAGTCCTCGTGTTGCACCCCTTTTTCGCGGCCGAAATCCGTGCGAGTCCAAACTATGCAGTTAAGCGTGCTTGGGAGAGAGTAGTACTTGGATGGGTGACCTCCTGGGAAGTCCTCGTGTTGCACCCCTTTTTATGATGGCAAAATCCATTGGAGTGTAAACTCCTCAATTAAGCACGATGAGTACGGTTTGTTCAGTCATCGTATTGCTCTCCAGGATTTTTATGATGAGATCCGTATGGATGCCAATATATGCATTGATCGCGATCTCCCTATCGGGTGCGATCATACCAGCACTAATGCACCGGATCCCATCAGAACTCCGCAGTCAAGCGTGCTTGGGCGAGAGTAGTACTAGGATGGGTGACCTCCTGGGAAGTCCTCGTGTTGCACCCCTTTTTCGCGGCCGAAATCCATGCAAGTCCAAACTATGCAGTTAAGCGTGCTTGGGAGAGAGTAGTACTTGGATGGGTGACCTCCTGGGAAGTCCTCGTGTTGTACCCCTTTTTATGATGGCAAAATCCATTGGAGTGTAAACTCCTCAATTAAGCACGATGAGTACGGTTTGTTCAGTCATCGTATTGCTCTCCAGGATTTTTATGATGAGATCCGTATGGATGCCAATATATGCATTGATCGCGATCTCCCTATCGGGTGCGATCATACCAGCACTAATGCACCGGATCCCATCAGAACTCCGCAGCTAAGCGTGCTTGGGCGAGAGTAGTACTAGGATGGGTGACCTCCTGGGAAGTCCTCGTGTTGCACCCCTTTTTCGCGGCCGAAATCCGTGCGAGTCCAAACTATGCAGTTAAGCGTGCTTGGGAGAGAGTAGTACTTGGATGGGTGACCTCCTGGGAAGTCCTCGTGTTGCACCCCTTTTTATGATGGCAAAATCCATTGGAGTGTAAACTCCTCAATTAAGCACGATGAGTACGGTTTGTTCAGTCATCGTATTGCTCTCCAGGATTTTTATGATGAGATCCGTATGGATGCCAATATATGCATTGATCGCGATCTCCCTATCGGGTGCGATCATACCAGCACTAATGTACCGGATCCCATCAGAACTCCGCAGTTAAGCGTGCTTGGGCGAGAGTAGTACTAGGATGGGTGACCTCCTGGGAAGTCCTCGTGTTGCACCCCTTTTTCGCGGCCGAAATCCGTGCGAGTCCAAACTATGCAGTCAAGCGTGCTTGGGCGAGAGTAGTACTAGGATGGGTGACGTCCTGGGAAGTCCTCGTGTTGCACCCCTTTTTCGGGGCCGAAATCCGTGCGAGTCCAAACTATGCAGTTAAGCGTGCTTGGGCGAGAGTAGTACTAGGATGGGTGACCTCCTGGGAAGTCCTCGTGTTGCACCCCTTTTTATGATGACAAAATCCATTGGAGTGTAAACTCATCAATTAAGCACGATGACTACGGTTTGTTCAGTCATCGTATTGCTCTCCAGGATTTTTATGATGAGATCCGTATGGATGCCAATATATGCATTGATCGCGATCTCCCTATCGGGTGCGATCATACCAGCACTAATGCACCGGATCCCATCAGAACTCCGCAGTTAAGCGTGCTTGGGCGAGAGTAGTACTAGGATGGGTGACCTCCTGGGAAGTCCTCGTGTTGCACCCCTTTTTCGGGGCCGAAATCCGTGCGAGTCCAAACTATGCAGTTAAGCGTGCTTGGGAGAGAGTAGTACTTGGATGGGTGACCTCCTGGGAAGTCCTCGTGTTGCACCCCTTTTTATGATGGCAAAATCCATTGGAGCGTAAACTCCTCAATTAAGCACGATGAGTACGGTTTGTTCAGTCATCGTATTGCTCTCCAGGATTTTTATGATGAGATCCGTATGGATGCCAATATATGCATTGATCGCGATCTCCCTATCGGGTGCGATCATACCAGCACTAATGCACCGGATCCCATCAGAACTCCGCAGTTAAGCGTGCTTGGGAGAGAGTAGTACTTGGATGGGTGACCTCCTGGGAAGTCCTCGTGTTGTACCCCTTTTTATGATGGCAAAATCCATTGGAGTGTAAACTCCTCAATTAAGCACGATGAGTACGGTTTGTTCAGTCATCGTATTGCTCTCCAGGATTTTTATGATGAGATCCGTATGGATGCCAATATATGCATTGATCGCGATCTCCCTATCGGGTGCGATCATACCAGCACTAATGCACCGGATCCCATCAGAACTCCGCAGCTAAGCGTGCTTGGGCGAGAGTAGTACTAGGATGGGTGACCTCCTGGGAAGTCCTCGTGTTGCACCCCTTTTTCGCGGCCGAAATCCGTGCGAGTCCAAACTATGCAGTTAAGCGTGCTTGGGAGAGAGTAGTACTTGGATGGGTGACCTCCTGGGAAGTCCTCGTGTTGCACCCCTTTTTATGATGGCAAAATCCATTGGAGTGTAAACTCCTCAATTAAGCACGATGAGTACGGTTTGTTCAGTCATCGTATTGCTCTCCAGGATTTTTATGATGAGATCCGTATGGATGCCAATATATGCATTGATCGCGATCTCCCTATCGGGTGCGATCATACCAGCACTAATGTACCGGATCCCATCAGAACTCCGCAGTTAAGCGTGCTTGGGCGAGAGTAGTACTAGGATGGGTGACCTCCTGGGAAGTCCTCGTGTTGCACCCCTTTTTCGCGGCCGAAATCCGTGCGAGTCCAAACTATGCAGTCAAGCGTGCTTGGGCGAGAGTAGTACTAGGATGGGTGACGTCCTGGGAAGTCCTCGTGTTGCACCCCTTTTTCGGGGCCGAAATCCGTGCGAGTCCAAACTATGCAGTTAAGCGTGCTTGGGCGAGAGTAGTACTAGGATGGGTGACCTCCTGGGAAGTCCTCGTGTTGCACCCCTTTTTATGATGACAAAATCCATTGGAGTGTAAACTCATCAATTAAGCACGATGACTACGGTTTGTTCAGTCATCGTATTGCTCTCCAGGATTTTTATGATGAGATCCGTATGGATGCCAATATATGCATTGATCGCGATCTCCCTATCGGGTGCGATCATACCAGCACTAATGCACCGGATCCCATCAGAACTCCGCAGTTAAGCGTGCTTGGGCGAGAGTAGTACTAGGATGGGTGACCTCCTGGGAAGTCCTCGTGTTGCACCCCTTTTTCGGGGCCGAAATCCGTGCGAGTCCAAACTATGCAGTTAAGCGTGCTTGGGAGAGAGTAGTACTTGGATGGGTGACCTCCTGGGAAGTCCTCGTGTTGCACCCCTTTTTATGATGGCAAAATCCATTGGAGCGTAAACTCCTCAATTAAGCACGATGAGTACGGTTTGTTCAGTCATCGTATTGCTCTCCAGGATTTTTATGATGAGATCCGTATGGATGCCAATATATGCATTGATCGCGATCTCCCTATCGGGTGCGATCATACCAGCACTAATGCACCGGATCCCATCAGAACTCCGCAGTTAAGCGTGCTTGGGCGAGAGTAGTACTAGGATGGGTGACCTCCTGGGAAGTCCTCGTGTTGCACCCCTTTTTCGCGGCCGAAATCTGTGCGAGTCCAAACTATGCAGTTAAGCGTGCTTGGGAGAGAGTAGTACTTGGATGGGTGACCTCCTGGGAAGTCCTCGTGTTGCACCCCTTTTTATGATGGCAAAATCCATTGGAGTGTAAACTCCTCAATTAAGCACGATGAGTACGGTTTGTTCAGTCATCGTATTGCTCTCCAGGATTTTTATGATGAGATCCGTATGTATGCCAATATATGCATTGATCGCGATCTCCCTATCGGGTGTGATCATACCAGCACTAATGCACCGGATCCCATCAGAACTCCGCAGTTAAGCGTGCTTGGGCGAGAGTAGTACTAGGATGGGTGACCTCCTGGGAAGTCCTCGTGTTGCACCCCTTTTTCGCGGCCGAAATCCGTGCGAGTCCAAACTATGCAGTTAAGCGTGCTTGGGCGAGAGTAGTACTAGGATGGGTGACCTCCTGGGAAGTCCTCGTGTTGCACCCCTTTTTATGATGGCAAAATCCATTGGAGTGTAAACTCCTCAATTAAGCACGATGAGTACGGTTTGTTCAGTCATCGTATTGCTCTCCAGGATTTTTATGATGAGATCCGTATGGATGCCAATATATGCATTGATCGCGATCTCCCTATCGGGTGCGATCATACCAGCACTAATGCACCGGATCCCATCAGAACTCCGCAGTCAAGCGTGCTTGGGCGAGAGTAGTACTAGGATGGGTGACGTCCTGGGAAGTCCTCGTGTTGCACCCCTTTTTCGGGGCCGAAATCCGTGCGAGTCCAAACTATGCAGTTAAGCGTGCTTGGGAGAGAGTAGTACTTGGATGGGTGACCTCCTGGGAAGTCCTCGTGTTGCACCCCTTTTTATGATGGCAAAATCCATTGGAGCGTAAACTCCTCAATTAAGCACGATGAGTACGGTTTGTTCAGTCATCGTATTGCTCTCCAGGATTTTTATGATGAGATCCGTATGGATGCCAATATATGCATTGATCGCGATCTCCCTATCGGGTGCGATCATACCAGCACTAATGCACCGGATCCCATCAGAACTCCGCAGTTAAGCGTGATTGGGCGAGAGTAGTACTAGGATGGGTGACCTCCTGGGAAGTCCTCGTGTTGCACCCCTTTTTCGCGGCCGAAATCCGTGCGAGTCCAAACTATGCAGTTAAGCGTGCTTGGGAGAGAGTAGTACTTGGATGGGTGACCTCCTGGGAAGTCCTCGTGTTGCACCCCTTTTTATGATGGCAAAATCCATTGGAGTGTAAACTCCTCAATTAAGCACGATGAGTACGGTTTGTTCAGTCATCGTATTGCTCTCCAGGATTTTTATGATGAGATCCGTATGGATGCCAATATATGCATTGATCGCGATCTCCCTATCGGGTGTGATCATACCAGCACTAATGCACCGGATCCCATCAGAACTCCGCAGTCAAGCGTGCTTGGGCGAGAGTAGTACTAGGATGGGTGACCTCCTGGGAAGTCCTCGTGTTGCACCCCTTTTTCGCGGCCGAAATCCGTGCGAGTCCAAACTATGCAGTTAAGCGTACTTGGGCGAGAGTAGTACTTGGATGGGTGACCTCCTGGGAAGTCCTCGTGTTGCACCCCTTTTTCGCGGCCGAAATCCGTGCGAGTCCAAACTATGCAGTTAATTGTGCTTGGGCGAGAGTAGTACTAGGATGGGTGACCTCCTGGGAAGTCCTCGTGTTGCACCCCTTTTTCGCGGCCGAAATCCGTGCGAGTCCAAACTATGCAGTTAAGCGTGCTTGGGCGAGAGTAGTACTAGGATGGGTGACCTCCTGGGAAGTCCTCGTGTTGCACCCCTTTTTATGATGGCAAAATCCATTGGAGTGTAAACTCCTCAATTAAGCACGATGAGTACGGTTTGTTCAGTCATCGTATTGCTCTCCAGGATTTTTATGATGAGATCCGTATGGATGCCAATATATGCATTGATCGCGATCTCCCTATCGGGTGCGATCATACCAGCACTAATGCACCGGATCCCATCAGAACTCCGTAGTCAAGCGTGCTTGGGCGAGAGTAGTACTAGGATGGGTGACCTCCTGGGAAGTCCTCGTGTTGCACCCCTTTTTCGGGGCCGAAATCCGTGCGAGTCCAAACTATGCAGTTAAGCGTGCTTGGGAGAGAGTAGTACTTGGATGGGTGACCTCCTGGGAAGTCCTCGTGTTGCACCCCTTTTTATGATGGCAAAATCCATTGGAGCGTAAACTCCTCAATTAAGCACGATGAGTACGGTTTGTTCAGTCATCGTATTGCTCTCCAGGATTTTTATGATGAGATCCGTATGGATGCCAATATATGCATTGATCGCGATCTCCCTATCGGGTGCGATCATACCAGCACTAATGCACCGGATCCCATCAGAACTCCGCAGTTAAGCGTGATTGGGCGAGAGTAGTACTAGGATGGGTGACCTCCTGGGAAGTCCTCGTGTTGCACCCCTTTTTCGCGGCCGAAATCCGTGCGAGTCCAAACTATGCAGTTAAGCGTGCTTGGGAGAGAGTAGTACTTGGATGGGTGACCTCCTGGGAAGTCCTCGTGTTGCACCCCTTTTTATGATGGCAAAATCCAATGGAGTGTAAACTCCTCAATTAAGCACGATGAGTACGGTTTGTTCAGTCATCGTATTGCTCTCCAGGATTTTTATGATGAGATCCGTATGGATGCCAATATATGCATTGATCGCGATCTCCCTATCGGGTGCGATCATACCAGCACTAATGCACCGGATCCCATCAGAACTCCGCAGTCAAGCGTGCTTGGGCGAGAGTAGTACTAGGATGGGTGACCTCCTGGGAAGTCCTCGTGTTGCACCCCTTTTTCGCGGCCGAAATCCATGCAAGTCCAAACTATGCAGTTAAGCGTGCTTGGGAGAGAGTAGTACTTGGATGGGTGACCTCCTGGGAAGTCCTCGTGTTGTACCCCTTTTTATGATGGCAAAATCCATTGGAGTGTAAACTCCTCAATTAAGCACGATGAGTACGGTTTGTTCAGTCATCGTATTGCTCTCCAGGATTTTTATGATGAGATCCGTATGGATGCCAATATATGCATTGATCGCGATCTCCCTATCGGGTGCGATCATACCAGCACTAATGCACCGGATCCCATCAGAACTCCGCAGTTAAGCGTGCTTGGGCGAGAGTAGTACTAGGATGGGTGACCTCCTGGGAAGTCCTCGTGTTGCACCCCTTTTTCGCGGCCGAAATCCGTGCGAGTCCAAACTATGCAGTTAAGCGTGCTTGGGAGAGAGTAGTACTTGGATGGGTGACCTCCTGGGAAGTCCTCGTGTTGCACCCCTTTTTATGATTGCAAAATCCATTGGAGCGTAAACTCCTCAATTAAGCACGATGAGTACGGTTTGTTCAGTCATCGTATTGCTCTCCAGGATTTTTATGATGAGATCCGTATGGATGCCAATATATGCATTGATCGCGATCTCCCTATCGGGTGCGATCATACCAGCACTAATGCACCGGATCCCATCAGAACTCCGCAGTCAAGCGTGCTTGGGCGAGAGTAGTACTAGGATGGGTGACGTCCTGGGAAGTCCTCGTGTTGCACCCCTTTTTCGGGGCCGAAATCCGTGCGAGTCCAAACTATGCAGTTAAGCGTGCTTGGGAGAGAGTAGTACTTGGATGGGTGACCTCCTGGGAAGTCCTCGTGTTGCACCCCTTTTTATGATGGCAAAATCCATTGGAGCGTAAACTCCTCAATTAAGCACGATGAGTACGGTTTGTTCAGTCATCGTATTGCTCTCCAGGATTTTTATGATGAGATCCGTATGGATGCCAATATATGCATTGATCGCGATCTCCCTATCGGGTGCGATCATACCAGCACTAATGCACCGGATCCCATCAGAACTCCGCAGTTAAGCGTGATTGGGCGAGAGTAGTACTAGGATGGGTGACCTCCTGGGAAGTCCTCGTGTTGCACCCCTTTTTCGCGGCCGAAATCCGTGCGAGTCCAAACTATGCAGTTAAGCGTGCTTGGGAGAGAGTAGTACTTGGATGGGTGACCTCCTGGGAAGTCCTCGTGTTGCACCCCTTTTTATGATGGCAAAATCCATTGGAGTGTAAACTCCTCAATTAAGCACGATGAGTACGGTTTGTTCAGTCATCGTATTGCTCTCCAGGATTTTTATGATGAGATCCGTATGGATGCCAATATATGCATTGATCGCGATCTCCCTATCGGGTGTGATCATACCAGCACTAATGCACCGGATCCCATCAGAACTCCGCAGTCAAGCGTGCTTGGGCGAGAGTAGTACTAGGATGGGTGACCTCCTGGGAAGTCCTCGTGTTGCACCCCTTTTTCGCGGCCGAAATCCGTGCGAGTCCAAACTATGCAGTTAAGCGTACTTGGGCGAGAGTAGTACTTGGATGGGTGACCTCCTGGGAAGTCCTCGTGTTGCACCCCTTTTTCGCGGCCGAAATCCGTGCGAGTCCAAACTATGCAGTTAATTGTGCTTGGGCGAGAGTAGTACTAGGATGGGTGACCTCCTGGGAAGTCCTCGTGTTGCACCCCTTTTTCGCGGCCGAAATCCGTGCGAGTCCAAACTATGCAGTTAAGCGTGCTTGGGCGAGAGTAGTACTAGGATGGGTGACCTCCTGGGAAGTCCTCGTGTTGCACCCCTTTTTATGATGGCAAAATCCATTGGAGTGTAAACTCCTCAATTAAGCACGATGAGTACGGTTTGTTCAGTCATCGTATTGCTCTCCAGGATTTTTATGATGAGATCCGTATGGATGCCAATATATGCATTGATCGCGATCTCCCTATCGGGTGCGATCATACCAGCACTAATGCACCGGATCCCATCAGAACTCCGTAGTCAAGCGTGCTTGGGCGAGAGTAGTACTAGGATGGGTGACCTCCTGGGAAGTCCTCGTGTTGCACCCCTTTTTCGGGGCCGAAATCCGTGCGAGTCCAAACTATGCAGTTAAGCGTGCTTGGGAGAGAGTAGTACTTGGATGGGTGACCTCCTGGGAAGTCCTCGTGTTGCACCCCTTTTTATGATGGCAAAATCCATTGGAGCGTAAACTCCTCAATTAAGCACGATGAGTACGGTTTGTTCAGTCATCGTATTGCTCTCCAGGATTTTTATGATGAGATCCGTATGGATGCCAATATATGCATTGATCGCGATCTCCCTATCGGGTGCGATCATACCAGCACTAATGCACCGGATCCCATCAGAACTCCGCAGTTAAGCGTGATTGGGCGAGAGTAGTACTAGGATGGGTGACCTCCTGGGAAGTCCTCGTGTTGCACCCCTTTTTCGCGGCCGAAATCCGTGCGAGTCCAAACTATGCAGTTAAGCGTGCTTGGGAGAGAGTAGTACTTGGATGGGTGACCTCCTGGGAAGTCCTCGTGTTGCACCCCTTTTTATGATGGCAAAATCCAATGGAGTGTA
The DNA here is from genome assembly GCA_037074615.1 of Leucaena leucocephala. NCBI lineage: Eukaryota > Viridiplantae > Streptophyta > Magnoliopsida > Fabales > Fabaceae > Leucaena > Leucaena leucocephala. The sequence continues at coordinate 21,427,585 of CM073520.1, forward strand.
AACTCCTCAATTAAGCACGATGAGTACGGTTTGTTCAGTCATCGTATTGCTCTCCAGGATTTTTATGATGAGATCCGTATGGATGCCAATATATGCATTGATCGCGATCTCCCTATCGGGTGCGATCATACCAGCACTAATGCACCGGATCCCATCAGAACTCCGCAGTCAAGCGTGCTTGGGCGAGAGTAGTACTAGGATGGGTGACCTCCTGGGAAGTCCTCGTGTTGCACCCCTTTTTCGCGGCCGAAATCCATGCAAGTCCAAACTATGCAGTTAAGCGTGCTTGGGAGAGAGTAGTACTTGGATGGGTGACCTCCTGGGAAGTCCTCGTGTTGTACCCCTTTTTATGATGGCAAAATCCATTGGAGTGTAAACTCCTCAATTAAGCACGATGAGTACGGTTTGTTCAGTCATCGTATTGCTCTCCAGGATTTTTATGATGAGATCCGTATGGATGCCAATATATGCATTGATCGCGATCTCCCTATCGGGTGCGATCATACCTGTTGGAAATCGTGCCCTAGGGGCCAATCATTGTCTTATGAACATTATTGATTTATGAATTTATTAATTGAGTTATCATATTATTTGCATGTTTACTATGATGACCATCCTTGGATAATTCATGATATTATCCTAAATGTCCCTGGTCGATCATCTATGTGGGAGCACAGATGAAATAAGACCAGTATGACTTTGAAGATGTATAGAGATATAAATCAAAGTCATAAGCACATGTAAGAGTACAGGGTGTTGGACCGACCCGCTATGAGAGAACTGCATGGGTAACGTCATAAGCTTCTCTCATATACAAACCATGTCAATATGCCCTTTGACCTGAGATCATCATGGATTCCTACATGACAAAACGCTCAGCTTTGACCTAGTCAAAAGTCACTTTTGACCGAGTGATCATAAAGACTATGTTCGGGCTTAGTGGTTTTTCATGCGGAGGAATGTGAATGGTCAAGATGGAATTTGTCCCTCACATTCGTGGAGAGATATTACTGGGCCCCTCGATGAGTGAGTCTGAGAAATGTATGGCCATACTGTAATGGAAAGGTAGTTCCATTTCTATAGTCAGACTACTCAGGGATCGAGAAAGTAACGGTCGGGAATAGGAGGATGACATTATCCATGCCTCATCCATGACCAAAATATCGCGTGACAGAAGGGACATGATATGGTTGTATAAAAGGTTACATCGTTTATCGATCCTCATATGATTTGGGTAGTTGTTATGTCTTGCTAGAGACCGCTTGCGACTTGTGGGCTAGTATAGCAAATGGCCCACTGCCAACTTCATATGGGCCTACAGGGTCGCACACAAAATAGCCCAACACGAGCTATGATGTCCAGATTCATTGAATCTAAGACATGTCCAGATTCAATGAAAGATCCAGGTGAATGTATATATATTTATTTATATTCGTATATATATAAATTCGTATATATATATATATATTATATATATGAGATATATGAGATTTAATTTATAAGGATAAATTAAATCCCTATCACGTTTGAATTCAAAATTCAAATTGATAGGATATCTCATATAAGAGATATTTATAAGATTTAATTTATAAGGATAAATTAAATCTCTATCACGTTTGAAATTCGAAATTCAAATTGATAGGATATCTCATATAAGAGATATTTATAAGATTTAATTTATAAGGATAAATTAAATCTCTATCACGTTTGAAATTCGAAATTCAAATTGATAGGATATCTCATATAAGAGATATTTATAAGATTTAATTTATAAGGATAAATTAAATCTCTATCACGTTTGAAATTCGAAATTTAAATTGATAGGATATCTCAAATTTGATTTATGGGAATAAATCAAATATAACTCAGTCTCATCTTTATTTAAAGTTAAATAAATAAGTAATTAAATCTGTGGGACGGATTTAATATTATTTTATTTAATTAGTTTCTTATAAAATTATACAATATATGATATTGTATCAATTCGGAATTAATATAAGATTAACTCCAAAATCCAATTAGGTCAAGTGGAAAAACGCATAGCATCCTCTATATTTGATTGGAGGAGCTACGTTTGAAAATAACACAGAACACAAAAGGCCGAATGGAATCTGCAAAAGGTTTGCAGACAAGAAACTGCCGAAATAGAGACGGAGACTTGTGAAAGCCTTGGAGGGACAGGAGACGCTAGCACGTCGTTCGTGGTTGGAACGCTGTTCGTGTGGATACCAGTAGAGGAAGCCGACCTGAGGCGTCGACTTCTTGTGATCGGAAAGAGACCACCGTCCGCGGAGAGAATCTGTGAAGGTCGCTGAGGAACACTCCATCGATTTCTTGCGATCAGAAAGAGATCACCACCCACGTAGAGAAGCTGTGAAATTCGCTGAGCAACACTAAGGGTAATGATTCTTTCCACTTGACTTAAACACATACGGCAGATCCTGGCAAGGAATGGAAAATTTTTAAAGTTTATTTCCGCTGCGTGTCTTCCAATTCCTTACAATACCAGCACTAATGCACCGGATCCCATCAGAACTCCGCAGTTAAGCGTGCTTGGGCGAGAGTAGTACTAGGATGGGTGACCTCCTGGGAAGTCCTCGTGTTGCACCCCTTTTTCGCGGCCGAAATCCGTGCGAGTCCAAACTATGCAGTTAAGCGTGCTTGGGAGAGAGTAGTACTTGGATGGGTGACCTCCTGGGAAGTCCTCGTGTTGCACCCCTTTTTATGATGGCAAAATCCATTGGAGCGTAAACTCCTCAATTAAGCACGATGAGTACGGTTTGTTCAGTCATCGTATTGCTCTCCAGGATTTTTATGATGAGATCCGTATGGATGCCAATATATGCATTGATCGCGATCTCCCTATCGGGTGCGATCATACCAGCACTAATGCACCGGATCCCATCAGAACTCCGCAGTTAAGCGTGATTGGGCGAGAGTAGTACTAGGATGGGTGACCTCCTGGGAAGTCCTCGTGTTGCACCCCTTTTTCGCGGCCGAAATCCGTGCGAGTCCAAACTATGCAGTTAAGCGTGCTTGGGAGAGAGTAGTACTTGGATGGGTGACCTCCTGGGAAGTCCTCGTGTTGCACCCCTTTTTATGATGGCAAAATCCATTGGAGTGTAAACTCCTCAATTAAGCACGATGAGTACGGTTTGTTCAGTCATCGTATTGCTCTCCAGGATTTTTATGATGAGATCCGTATGGATGCCAATATATGCATTGATCGCGATCTCCCTATCGGGTGCGATCATACCAGCACTAATGCACCGGATCCCATCAGAACTCCGCAGTCAAGCGTGCTTGGGCGAGAGTAGTACTAGGATGGGTGACCTCCTGGGAAGTCCTCGTGTTGCACCCCTTTTTCGCGGCCGAAATCCATGCAAGTCCAAACTATGCAGTTAAGCGTGCTTGGGAGAGAGTAGTACTTGGATGGGTGACCTCCTGGGAAGTCCTCGTGTTGCACCCCTTTTTATGATGGCAAAATCCATTGGAGTGTAAACTCCTCAATTAAGCACGATGAGTACGGTTTGTTCAGTCATCGTATTGCTCTCCAGGATTTTTATGATGAGATCCGTATGGATGCCAATATATGCATTGATCGCGATCTCCCTATCGGGTGCGATCATACCAGCACTAATGCACCGGATCCCATCAGAACTCCGCAGTTAAGCGTGCTTGGGCGAGAGTAGTACTAGGATGGGTGACCTCCTGGGAAGTCCTCGTGTTGCACCCCTTTTTCGCGGCCAAAATCCGTGCGAGTCCAAACTATGCAGTTAATTGTGCTTGGGCGAGAGTAGTACTAGGATGGGTGACCTCCTGGGAAGTCCTCGTGTTGCACCCCTTTTTCGCGGCCGAAATCCGTGCGAGTCCAAACTATGCAGTTAATTGTGCTTGGGCGAGAGTAGTACTTGGATGGGTGACCTCCTGGGAAGTCCTCGTGTTGCACCCCTTTTTCGCGGCCGAAATCCGTGCGAGTCCAAACTATGCAGTTAATTGTGCTTGGGCGAGAGTAGTACTAGGATGGGTGACCTCCTGGGAAGTCCTCGTGTTGCACCCCTTTTTCGCGGCCGAAATCCGTGCGAGTCCAAACTATGCAGTTAAGCGTGCTTGGGCGAGAGTAGTACTAGGATGGGTGACCTCCTGGGAAGTCCTCGTGTTGCACCCCTTTTTATGATGGCAAAATCCATTGGAGTGTAAACTCCTCAATTAAGCACGATGAGTACGGTTTGTTCAGTCATCGTATTGCTCTCCAGGATTTTTATGATGAGATCCGTATGGATGCCAATATATGCATTGATCGCGATCTCCCTATCGGGTGCGATCATACCAGCACTAATGCACCGGATCCCATCAGAACTCCGCAGTCAAGCGTGCTTGGGCGAGAGTAGTACTAGGATGGGTGACCTCCTGGGAAGTCCTCGTGTTGCACCCCTTTTTCGCGGCCGAAATCCATGCAAGTCCAAACTATGCAGTTAAGCGTGCTTGGGAGAGAGTAGTACTTGGATGGGTGACCTCCTGGGAAGTCCTCGTGTTGCACCCCTTTTTATGATGGCAAAATCCATTGGAGTGTAAACTCCTCAATTAAGCACGATGAGTACGGTTTGTTCAGTCATCGTATTGCTCTCCAGGATTTTTATGATGAGATCCGTATGGATGCCAATATATGCATTGATCGCGATCTCCCTATCGGGTGCGATCATACCAGCACTAATGCACCGGATCCCATCAGAACTCCGCAGTTAAGCGTGCTTGGGCGAGAGTAGTACTAGGATGGGTGACCTCCTGGGAAGTCCTCGTGTTGCACCCCTTTTTCGCGGCCAAAATCCGTGCGAGTCCAAACTATGCAGTTAATTGTGCTTGGGCGAGAGTAGTACTAGGATGGGTGACCTCCTGGGAAGTCCTCGTGTTGCACCCCTTTTTCGCGGCCGAAATCCGTGCGAGTCCAAACTATGCAGTTAATTGTGCTTGGGCGAGAGTAGTACTTGGATGGGTGACCTCCTGGGAAGTCCTCGTGTTGCACCCCTTTTTCGCGGCCGAAATCCGTGCGAGTCCAAACTATGCAGTTAATTGTGCTTGGGCGAGAGTAGTACTAGGATGGGTGACCTCCTGGGAAGTCCTCGTGTTGCACCCCTTTTTCGCGGCCGAAATCCGTGCGAGTCCAAACTATGCAGTTAAGCGTGCTTGGGCGAGAGTAGTACTAGGATGGGTGACCTCCTGGGAAGTCCTCGTGTTGCACCCCTTTTTATGATGGCAAAATCCATTGGAGTGTAAACTCCTCAATTAAGCACGATGAGTACGGTTTGTTCAGTCATCGTATTGCTCTCCAGGATTTTTATGATGAGATCCGTATGGATGCCAATATATGCATTGATCGCGATCTCCCTATCGGGTGCGATCATACCAGCACTAATGCACCGGATCCCATCAGAACTCCGCAGTCAAGCGTGCTTGGGCGAGAGTAGTACTAGGATGGGTGACCTCCTGGGAAGTCCTCGTGTTGCACCCCTTTTTCGGGGCCGAAATCCGTGCGAGTCCAAACTATGCAGTTAAGCGTGCTTGGGAGAGAGTAGTACTTGGATGGGTGACCTCCTGGGAAGTCCTCGTGTTGCACCCCTTTTTATGATGGCAAAATCCATTGGAGCGTAAACTCCTCAATTAAGCACGATGAGTACGGTTTGTTCAGTCATCGTATTGCTCTCCAGGATTTTTATGATGAGATCCGTATGGATGCCAATATATGCATTGATCGCGATCTCCCTATCGGGTGCGATCATACCAGCACTAATGCACCGGATCCCATCAGAACTCCGCAGTTAAGCGTGATTGGGCGAGAGTAGTACTAGGATGGGTGACCTCCTGGGAAGTCCTCGTGTTGCACCCCTTTTTCGCGGCCGAAATCCGTGCGAGTCCAAACTATGCAGTTAAGCGTGCTTGGGAGAGAGTAGTACTTGGATGGGTGACCTCCTGGGAAGTCCTCGTGTTGCACCCCTTTTTATGATGGCAAAATCCATTGGAGTGTAAACTCCTCAATTAAGCACGATGAGTACGGTTTGTTCAGTCATCGTATTGCTCTCCAGGATTTTTATGATGAGATCCGTATGGATGCCAATATATGCATTGATCGCGATCTCCCTATCGGGTGTGATCATACCAGCACTAATGCACCGGATCCCATCAGAACTCCGCAGTCAAGCGTGCTTGGGCGAGAGTAGTACTAGGATGGGTGACCTCCTGGGAAGTCCTCGTGTTGCACCCCTTTTTCGCGGCCGAAATCCGTGCGAGTCCAAACTATGCAGTTAAGCGTGCTTGGGCGAGAGTAGTACTTGGATGGGTGACCTCCTGGGAAGTCCTCGTGTTGCACCCCTTTTTCGCGGCCGAAATCCGTGCGAGTCCAAACTATGCAGTTAATTGTGCTTGGGCGAGAGTAGTACTAGGATGGGTGACCTCCTGGGAAGTCCTCGTGTTGCACCCCTTTTTCGCGGCCGAAATCCGTGCGAGTCCAAACTATGCAGTTAAGCGTGCTTGGGCGAGAGTAGTACTAGGATGGGTGACCTCCTGGGAAGTCCTCGTGTTGCACCCCTTTTTATGATGGCAAAATCCATTGGAGTGTAAACTCCTCAATTAAGCACGATGAGTACGGTTTGTTCAGTCATCGTATTGCTCTCCAGGATTTTTATGATGAGATCCGTATGGATGCCAATATATGCATTGATCGCGATCTCCCTATCGGGTGCGATCATACCAGCACTAATGCACCGGATCCCATCAGAACTCCGCAGTTAAGCGTGCTTGGGCGAGAGTAGTACTAGGATGGGTGACCTCCTGGGAAGTCCTCGTGTTGCACCCCTTTTTCGGGGCCGAAATCCGTGCGAGTCCAAACTATGCAGTTAAGCGTGCTTGGGAGAGAGTAGTACTTGGATGGGTGACCTCCTGGGAAGTCCTCGTGTTGCACCCCTTTTTATGATGGCAAAATCCATTGGAGCGTAAACTCCTCAATTAAGCACGATGAGTACGGTTTGTTCAGTCATCGTATTGCTCTCCAGGATTTTTATGATGAGATCCGTATGGATGCCAATATATGCATTGATCGCGATCTCCCTATCGGGTGCGATCATACCAGCACTAATGCACCGGATCCCATCAGAACTCCGCAGTTAAGCGTGCTTGGGCGAGAGTAGTACTAGGATGGGTGACCTCCTGGGAAGTCCTCGTGTTGCACCCCTTTTTCGCGGCCGAAATCTGTGCGAGTCCAAACTATGCAGTTAAGCGTGCTTGGGAGAGAGTAGTACTTGGATGGGTGACCTCCTGGGAAGTCCTCGTGTTGCACCCCTTTTTATGATGGCAAAATCCATTGGAGTGTAAACTCCTCAATTAAGCACGATGAGTACGGTTTGTTCAGTCATCGTATTGCTCTCCAGGATTTTTATGATGAGATCCGTATGGATGCCAATATATGCATTGATCGCGATCTCCCTATCGGGTGTGATCATACCAGCACTAATGCACCGGATCCCATCAGAACTCTGCAGTTAAGCGTGCTTGGGCGAGAGTAGTACTAGGATGGGTGACCTCCTGGGAAGTCCTCGTGTTGCACCCCTTTTTCGCGGCCGAAATCCGTGCGAGTCCAAACTATGCAGTTAAGCGTGCTTGGGCGAGAGTAGTACTTGGATGGGTGACCTCCTGGGAAGTCCTCGTGTTGCACCCCTTTTTCGCGGCCGAAATCTGTGCGAGTCCAAACTATGCAGTTAATTGTGCTTGGGCGAGAGTAGTACTAGGATGGGTGACCTCCTGGGAAGTCCTCGTGTTGCACCCCTTTTTCGCGGCCGAAATCCGTGCGAGTCCAAACTATGCAGTTAAGCGTGCTTGGGCGAGAGTAGTACTAGGATGGGTGACCTCCTGGGAAGTCCTCGTGTTGCACCCCTTTTTATGATGGCAAAATCCATTGGAGTGTAAACTCCTCAATTAAGCACGATGAGTACGGTTTGTTCAGTCATCGTATTGCTCTCCAGGATTTTTATGATGAGATCCGTATGGATGCCAATATATGCATTGATCGCGATCTCCCTATCGGGTGCGATCATACCAGCACTAATGCACCGGATCCCATCAGAACTCCGCAGTCAAGCGTGCTTGGGCGAGAGTAGTACTAGGATGGGTGACCTCCTGGGAAGTCCTCGTGTTGCACCCCTTTTTCGGGGCCGAAATCCGTGCGAGTCCAAACTATGCAGTTAAGCGTGCTTGGGAGAGAGTAGTACTTGGATGGGTGACCTCCTGGGAAGTCCTCGTGTTGCACCCCTTTTTATGATGGCAAAATCCATTGGAGCGTAAACTCCTCAATTAAGCACGATGAGTACGGTTTGTTCAGTCATCGTATTGCTCTCCAGGATTTTTATGATGAGATCCGTATGGATGCCAATATATGCATTGATCGCGATCTCCCTATCGGGTGCGATCATACCAGCACTAATGCACCGGATCCCATCAGAACTCCGCAGTTAAGCGTGATTGGGCGAGAGTAGTACTAGGATGGGTGACCTCCTGGGAAGTCCTCGTGTTGCACCCCTTTTTCGCGGCCGAAATCCGTGCGAGTCCAAACTATGCAGTTAAGCGTGCTTGGGAGAGAGTAGTACTTGGATGGGTGACCTCCTGGGAAGTCCTCGTGTTGCACCCCTTTTTATGATGGCAAAATCCATTGGAGTGTAAACTCCTCAATTAAGCACGATGAGTACGGTTTGTTCAGTCATCGTATTGCTCTCCAGGATTTTTATGATGAGATCCGTATGGATGCCAATATATGCATTGATCGCGATCTCCCTATCGGGTGTGATCATACCAGCACTAATGCACCGGATCCCATCAGAACTCCGCAGTCAAGCGTGCTTGGGCGAGAGTAGTACTAGGATGGGTGACCTCCTGGGAAGTCCTCGTGTTGCACCCCTTTTTCGCGGCCGAAATCCGTGCGAGTCCAAACTATGCAGTTAAGCGTGCTTGGGCGAGAGTAGTACTTGGATGGGTGACCTCCTGGGAAGTCCTCGTGTTGCACCCCTTTTTCGCGGCCGAAATCCGTGCGAGTCCAAACTATGCAGTTAATTGTGCTTGGGCGAGAGTAGTACTAGGATGGGTGACCTCCTGGGAAGTCCTCGTGTTGCACCCCTTTTTCGCGGCCGAAATCCGTGCGAGTCCAAACTATGCAGTTAAGCGTGCTTGGGCGAGAGTAGTACTAGGATGGGTGACCTCCTGGGAAGTCCTCGTGTTGCACCCCTTTTTATGATGGCAAAATCCATTGGAGTGTAAACTCCTCAATTAAGCACGATGAGTACGGTTTGTTCAGTCATCGTATTGCTCTCCAGGATTTTTATGATGAGATCCGTATGGATGCCAATATATGCATTGATCGCGATCTCCCTATCGGGTGCGATCATACCAGCACTAATGCACCGGATCCCATCAGAACTCCGCAGTCAAGCGTGCTTGGGCGAGAGTAGTACTAGGATGGGTGACCTCCTGGGAAGTCCTCGTGTTGCACCCCTTTTTCGGGGCCGAAATCCGTGCGAGTCCAAACTATGCAGTTAAGCGTGCTTGGGAGAGAGTAGTACTTGGATGGGTGACCTCCTGGGAAGTCCTCGTGTTGCACCCCTTTTTATGATGGCAAAATCCATTGGAGCGTAAACTCCTCAATTAAGCACGATGAGTACGGTTTGTTCAGTCATCGTATTGCTCTCCAGGATTTTTATGATGAGATCCGTATGGATGCCAATATATGCATTGATCGCGATCTCCCTATCGGGTGCGATCATACCAGCACTAATGCACCGGATCCCATCAGAACTCCGCAGTTAAGCGTGATTGGGCGAGAGTAGTACTAGGATGGGTGACCTCCTGGGAAGTCCTCGTGTTGCACCCCTTTTTCGCGGCCGAAATCCGTGCGAGTCCAAACTATGCAGTTAAGCGTGCTTGGGAGAGAGTAGTACTTGGATGGGTGACCTCCTGGGAAGTCCTCGTGTTGCACCCCTTTTTATGATGGCAAAATCCATTGGAGTGTAAACTCCTCAATTAAGCACGATGAGTACGGTTTGTTCAGTCATCGTATTGCTCTCCAGGATTTTTATGATGAGATCCGTATGGATGCCAATATATGCATTGATCGCGATCTCCCTATCGGGTGTGATCATACCAGCACTAATGCACCGGATCCCATCAGAACTCCGCAGTCAAGCGTGCTTGGGCGAGAGTAGTACTAGGATGGGTGACCTCCTGGGAAGTCCTCGTGTTGCACCCCTTTTTCGCGGCCGAAATCCGTGCGAGTCCAAACTATGCAGTTAAGCGTGCTTGGGCGAGAGTAGTACTTGGATGGGTGACCTCCTGGGAAGTCCTCGTGTTGCACCCCTTTTTCGCGGCCGAAATCCGTGCGAGTCCAAACTATGCAGTTAATTGTGCTTGGGCGAGAGTAGTACTAGGATGGGTGACCTCCTGGGAAGTCCTCGTGTTGCACCCCTTTTTCGCGGCCGAAATCCGTGCGAGTCCAAACTATGCAGTTAAGCGTGCTTGGGCGAGAGTAGTACTAGGATGGGTGACCTCCTGGGAAGTCCTCGTGTTGCACCCCTTTTTATGATGGCAAAATCCATTGGAGTGTAAACTCCTCAATTAAGCACGATGAGTACGGTTTGTTCAGTCATCGTATTGCTCTCCAGGATTTTTATGATGAGATCCGTATGGATGCCAATATATGCATTGATCGCGATCTCCCTATCGGGTGCGATCATACCAGCACTAATGCACCGGATCCCATCAGAACTCCGCAGTTAAGCGTGCTTGGGCGAGAGTAGTACTAGGATGGGTGACCTCCTGGGAAGTCCTCGTGTTGCACCCCTTTTTCGGGGCCGAAATCCGTGCGAGTCCAAACTATGCAGTTAAGCGTGCTTGGGAGAGAGTAGTACTTGGATGGGTGACCTCCTGGGAAGTCCTCGTGTTGCACCCCTTTTTATGATGGCAAAATCCATTGGAGCGTAAACTCCTCAATTAAGCACGATGAGTACGGTTTGTTCAGTCATCGTATTGCTCTCCAGGATTTTTATGATGAGATCCGTATGGATGCCAATATATGCATTGATCGCGATCTCCCTATCGGGTGCGATCATACCAGCACTAATGCACCGGATCCCATCAGAACTCCGCAGTTAAGCGTGCTTGGGCGAGAGTAGTACTAGGATGGGTGACCTCCTGGGAAGTCCTCGTGTTGCACCCCTTTTTCGCGGCCGAAATCTGTGCGAGTCCAAACTATGCAGTTAAGCGTGCTTGGGAGAGAGTAGTACTTGGATGGGTGACCTCCTGGGAAGTCCTCGTGTTGCACCCCTTTTTATGATGGCAAAATCCATTGGAGTGTAAACTCCTCAATTAAGCACGATGAGTACGGTTTGTTCAGTCATCGTATTGCTCTCCAGGATTTTTATGATGAGATCCGTATGGATGCCAATATATGCATTGATCGCGATCTCCCTATCGGGTGTGATCATACCAGCACTAATGCACCGGATCCCATCAGAACTCTGCAGTTAAGCGTGCTTGGGCGAGAGTAGTACTAGGATGGGTGACCTCCTGGGAAGTCCTCGTGTTGCACCCCTTTTTCGCGGCCGAAATCCGTGCGAGTCCAAACTATGCAGTTAAGCGTGCTTGGGCGAGAGTAGTACTTGGATGGGTGACCTCCTGGGAAGTCCTCGTGTTGCACCCCTTTTTCGCGGCCGAAATCTGTGCGAGTCCAAACTATGCAGTTAATTGTGCTTGGGCGAGAGTAGTACTAGGATGGGTGACCTCCTGGGAAGTCCTCGTGTTGCACCCCTTTTTCGCGGCCGAAATCCGTGCGAGTCCAAACTATGCAGTTAAGCGTGCTTGGGCGAGAGTAGTACTAGGATGGGTGACCTCCTGGGAAGTCCTCGTGTTGCACCCCTTTTTATGATGGCAAAATCCATTGGAGTGTAAACTCCTCAATTAAGCACGATGAGTACGGTTTGTTCAGTCATCGTATTGCTCTCCAGGATTTTTATGATGAGATCCGTATGGATGCCAATATATGCATTGATCGCGATCTCCCTATCGGGTGCGATCATACCAGCACTAATGCACCGGATCCCATCAGAACTCCGCAGTCAAGCGTGCTTGGGCGAGAGTAGTACTAGGATGGGTGACCTCCTGGGAAGTCCTCGTGTTGCACCCCTTTTTCGGGGCCGAAATCCGTGCGAGTCCAAACTATGCAGTTAAGCGTGCTTGGGAGAGAGTAGTACTTGGATGGGTGACCTCCTGGGAAGTCCTCGTGTTGCACCCCTTTTTATGATGGCAAAATCCATTGGAGCGTAAACTCCTCAATTAAGCACGATGAGTACGGTTTGTTCAGTCATCGTATTGCTCTCCAGGATTTTTATGATGAGATCCGTATGGATGCCAATATATGCATTGATCGCGATCTCCCTATCGGGTGCGATCATACCAGCACTAATGCACCGGATCCCATCAGAACTCCGCAGTTAAGCGTGATTGGGCGAGAGTAGTACTAGGATGGGTGACCTCCTGGGAAGTCCTCGTGTTGCACCCCTTTTTCGCGGCCGAAATCCGTGCGAGTCCAAACTATGCAGTTAAGCGTGCTTGGGAGAGAGTAGTACTTGGATGGGTGACCTCCTGGGAAGTCCTCGTGTTGCACCCCTTTTTATGATGGCAAAATCCATTGGAGTGTAAACTCCTCAATTAAGCACGATGAGTACGGTTTGTTCAGTCATCGTATTGCTCTCCAGGATTTTTATGATGAGATCCGTATGGATGCCAATATATGCATTGATCGCGATCTCCCTATCGGGTGTGATCATACCAGCACTAATGCACCGGATCCCATCAGAACTCCGCAGTCAAGCGTGCTTGGGCGAGAGTAGTACTAGGATGGGTGACCTCCTGGGAAGTCCTCGTGTTGCACCCCTTTTTCGCGGCCGAAATCCGTGCGAGTCCAAACTATGCAGTTAAGCGTGCTTGGGCGAGAGTAGTACTTGGATGGGTGACCTCCTGGGAAGTCCTCGTGTTGCACCCCTTTTTCGCGGCCGAAATCCGTGCGAGTCCAAACTATGCAGTTAATTGTGCTTGGGCGAGAGTAGTACTAGGATGGGTGACCTCCTGGGAAGTCCTCGTGTTGCACCCCTTTTTCGCGGCCGAAATCCGTGCGAGTCCAAACTATGCAGTTAAGCGTGCTTGGGCGAGAGTAGTACTAGGATGGGTGACCTCCTGGGAAGTCCTCGTGTTGCACCCCTTTTTATGATGGCAAAATCCATTGGAGTGTAAACTCCTCAATTAAGCACGATGAGTACGGTTTGTTCAGTCATCGTATTGCTCTCCAGGATTTTTATGATGAGATCCGTATGGATGCCAATATATGCATTGATCGCGATCTCCCTATCGGGTGCGATCATACCAGCACTAATGCACCGGATCCCATCAGAACTCCGTAGTCAAGCGTGCTTGGGCAAGAGTAGTACTAGGATGGGTGACCTCCTGGGAAGTCCTCGTGTTGCACCCCTTTTTCGCGGCCGAAATCCATGCAAGTCCAAACTATGCAGTTAAGCGTGCTTGGGAGAGAGTAGTACTTGGATGGGTGACCTCCTGGGAAGTCCTCGTGTTGCACCCCTTTTTATGCTGGCAAAATCCATTGGAGTGTAAACTCCTCAATTAAGCACGATGAGTACGGTTTGTTCAGTCATCGTATTGCTCTCCAGGATTTTTATGATGAGATCCGTATGGATGCCAATATATGCATTGATCGCGATCTCCCTATCGGGTGCGATCATACCAGCACTAATGCACCGGATCCCATCAGAACTCCGCAGTTAAGCGTGCTTGGGCGAGAGTAGTACTAGGATGGGTGACCTCCTGGGAAGTCCTCGTGTTGCACCCCTTTTTCGCGGCCGAAATCCGTGCGAGTCCAAACTATGCAGTTAAGCGTGCTTGGGAAAGAGTAGTACTTGGATGGGTGACCTCCTGGGAAGTCCTCGTGTTGCACCCCTTTTTATGATGGCAAAATCCATTGGAGTGTAAACTCCTCAATTAAGCACGATGAGTACGGTTTTTTCAGTCATCGTATTGCTCTCCAGGATTTTTATGATGAGATCCGTATGGATGCCAATATATGCATTGATCGCGATCTCCCTATCGGGTGCGATCATACCAGCACTAATGCACCGGATCCCATCAGAACTCCGCAGTTAAGCGTGCTTAGGCGAGAGTAGTACTAGGATGGGTGACCTCCTGGGAAGTCCTCGTGTTGCACCCCTTTTTCGCGGCCGAAATCCGTGCGAGTCCAAACTATGCAGTTAAGCGTACTTGGGAGAGAGTAGTACTTGGATGGGTGACCTCCTGGGAAGTCCTCGTGTTGCACCCCTTTTTATGATGGCAAAATCCATTGCAGTGTAAACTCCTCAATTAAGCACGATGAGTACGGTTTGTTCAGTCATCGTATTGCTCTCCAGGATTTTTATGATGAGATCCGTATGGATGCCAATATATGCATTGATCGCGATCTCCCTATCGGGTGCGATCATACCAGCACTAATGCACCGGATCCCATCAGAACTCCGCAGTTAAGCGTGCTTGGGCGAGAGTAGTACTAGGATGGGTGACCTCCTGGGAAGTCCTCGTGTTGCACCCCTTTTTCGCGGCCGAAATCCGTGCGAGTCCAAACTATGCAGTTAAGCGTGCTTGGGAGAGAGTAGTACTTGGATGGGTGACCTCCTGGGAAGTCCTCGTGTTGCACCCCTTTTTATGATGGCAAAATCCATTGGAGCGTAAACTCCTCAATTAAGCACGATGAGTACGGTTTGTTCAGTCATCGTATTGCTCTCCAGGATTTTTATGATGAGATCCGTATGGATGCCAATATATGCATTGATCGCGATCTCCCTATCGGGTGCGATCATACCAGCACTAATGCACCGGATCCCATCAGAACTCCGCAGTTAAGCGTGATTGGGCGAGAGTAGTACTAGGATGGGTGACCTCCTGGGAAGTCCTCGTGTTGCACCCCTTTTTCGCGGCCGAAATCCGTGCGAGTCCAAACTATGCAGTTAAGCGTGCTTGGGAGAGAGTAGTACTTGGATGGGTGACCTCCTGGGAAGTCCTCGTGTTGCACCCCTTTTTCGCGGCCGAAATCCGTGCGAGTCCAAACTATGCAGTTAAGCGTGCTTGGGAAAGAGTAGTACTTGGATGGGTGACCTCCTGGGAAGTCCTCGTGTTGCACCCCTTTTTATGATGGCAAAATCCATTGGAGTGTAAACTCCTCAATTAAGCACGATGAGTACGGTTTGTTCAGTCATCGTATTGCTCTCCAGGATTTTTATGATGAGATCCGTATGGATGCCAATATATGCATTGATCGCGATCTCCCTATCGGGTGCGATCATACCAGCACTAATGCACCGGATCCCATCAGAACTCCGTAGTCAAGCGTGCTTGGGCGAGAGTAGTACTAGGATGGGTGACCTCCTGGGAAGTCCTCGTGTTGCACCCCTTTTTCGCGGCCGAAATCCATGCAAGTCCAAACTATGCAGTTAAGCGTGCTTGGGAGAGAGTAGTACTTGGATGGGTGACCTCCTGGGAAGTCCTCGTGTTGCACCCCTTTTTATGCTGGCAAAATCCATTGGAGTGTAAACTCCTCAATTAAGCACGATGAGTACGGTTTGTTCAGTCATCGTATTGCTCTCCAGGATTTTTATGATGAGATCCGTATGGATGCCAATATATGCATTGATCGCGATCTCCCTATCGGGTGCGATCATACCAGCACTAATGCACCGGATCCCATCAGAACTCCGCAGTTAAGCGTGCTTGGGCGAGAGTAGTACTAGGATGGGTGACCTCCTGGGAAGTCCTCGTGTTGCACCCCTTTTTCGCGGCCGAAATCCGTGCGAGTCCAAACTATGCAGTTAAGCGTGCTTGGGAGAGAGTAGTACTTGGATGGGTGACCTCCTGGGAAGTCCTCGTGTTGCACCCCTTTTTATGATGGCAAAATCCATTGGAGCGTAAACTCCTCAATTAAGCACGATGAGTACGGTTTGTTCAGTCATCGTATTGCTCTCCAGGATTTTTATGATGAGATCCGTATGGATGCCAATATATGCATTGATCGCGATCTCCCTATCGGGTGCGATCATACCAGCACTAATGCACCGGATCCCATCAGAACTCCGCAGTTAAGCGTGATTGGGCGAGAGTAGTACTAGGATGGGTGACCTCCTGGGAAGTCCTCGTGTTGCACCCCTTTTTCGCGGCCGAAATCCGTGCGAGTCCAAACTATGCAGTTAAGCGTGCTTGGGAGAGAGTAGTACTTGGATGGGTGACCTCCTGGGAAGTCCTCGTGTTGCACCCCTTTTTCGCGGCCGAAATCCGTGCGAGTCCAAACTATGCAGTTAAGCGTGCTTGGGAAAGAGTAGTACTTGGATGGGTGACCTCCTGGGAAGTCCTCGTGTTGCACCCCTTTTTATGATGGCAAAATCCATTGGAGTGTAAACTCCTCAATTAAGCACGATGAGTACGGTTTGTTCAGTCATCGTATTGCTCTCCAGGATTTTTATGATGAGATCCGTATGGATGCCAATATATGCATTGATCGCGATCTCCCTATCGGGTGCGATCATACCAGCACTAATGCACCGGATCCCATCAGAACTCCGTAGTCAAGCGTGCTTGGGCGAGAGTAGTACTAGGATGGGTGACCTCCTGGGAAGTCCTCGTGTTGCACCCCTTTTTCGCGGCCGAAATCCATGCAAGTCCAAACTATGCAGTTAAGCGTGCTTGGGAGAGAGTAGTACTTGGATGGGTGACCTCCTGGGAAGTCCTCGTGTTGCACCCCTTTTTATGCTGGCAAAATCCATTGGAGTGTAAACTCCTCAATTAAGCACGATGAGTACGGTTTGTTCAGTCATCGTATTGCTCTCCAGGATTTTTATGATGAGATCCGTATGGATGCCAATATATGCATTGATCGCGATCTCCCTATCGGGTGCGATCATACCAGCACTAATGCACCGGATCCCATCAGAACTCCGCAGTTAAGCGTGCTTGGGCGAGAGTAGTACTAGGATGGGTGACCTCCTGGGAAGTCCTCGTGTTGCACCCCTTTTTCGCGGCCGAAATCCGTGCGAGTCCAAACTATGCAGTTAAGCGTGCTTGGGAAAGAGTAGTACTTGGATGGGTGACCTCCTGGGAAGTCCTCGTGTTGCACCCCTTTTTATGATGGCAAAATCCATTGGAGTGTAAACTCCTCAATTAAGCACGATGAGTACGGTTTTTTCAGTCATCGTATTGCTCTCCAGGATTTTTATGATGAGATCCGTATGGATGCCAATATATGCATTGATCGCGATCTCCCTATCGGGTGCGATCATACCAGCACTAATGCACCGGATCCCATCAGAACTCCGCAGTTAAGCGTGCTTAGGCGAGAGTAGTACTAGGATGGGTGACCTCCTGGGAAGTCCTCGTGTTGCACCCCTTTTTCGCGGCCGAAATCCGTGCGAGTCCAAACTATGCAGTTAAGCGTACTTGGGAGAGAGTAGTACTTGGATGGGTGACCTCCTGGGAAGTCCTCGTGTTGCACCCCTTTTTATGATGGCAAAATCCATTGCAGTGTAAACTCCTCAATTAAGCACGATGAGTACGGTTTGTTCAGTCATCGTATTGCTCTCCAGGATTTTTATGATGAGATCCGTATGGATGCCAATATATGCATTGATCGCGATCTCCCTATCGGGTGCGATCATACCAGCACTAATGCACCGGATCCCATCAGAACTCCGCAGTTAAGCGTGCTTGGGCGAGAGTAGTACTAGGATGGGTGACCTCCTGGGAAGTCCTCGTGTTGCACCCCTTTTTCGCGGCCGAAATCCGTGCGAGTCCAAACTATGCAGTTAAGCGTGCTTGGGAGAGAGTAGTACTTGGATGGGTGACCTCCTGGGAAGTCCTCGTGTTGCACCCCTTTTTATGATGGCAAAATCCATTGGAGCGTAAACTCCTCAATTAAGCACGATGAGTACGGTTTGTTCAGTCATCGTATTGCTCTCCAGGATTTTTATGATGAGATCCGTATGGATGCCAATATATGCATTGATCGCGATCTCCCTATCGGGTGCGATCATACCAGCACTAATGCACCGGATCCCATCAGAACTCCGCAGTTAAGCGTGATTGGGCGAGAGTAGTACTAGGATGGGTGACCTCCTGGGAAGTCCTCGTGTTGCACCCCTTTTTCGCGGCCGAAATCCGTGCGAGTCCAAACTATGCAGTTAAGCGTGCTTGGGAGAGAGTAGTACTTGGATGGGTGACCTCCTGGGAAGTCCTCGTGTTGCACCCCTTTTTCGCGGCCGAAATCCGTGCGAGTCCAAACTATGCAGTTAAGCGTGCTTGGGAAAGAGTAGTACTTGGATGGGTGACCTCCTGGGAAGTCCTCGTGTTGCACCCCTTTTTATGATGGCAAAATCCATTGGAGTGGAAACTCCTCAATTAAGCACGATGAGTACGGTTTGTTCAGTCATCGTATTGCTCTCCAGGATTTTTATGATGAGATCCGTATGGATGCCAATATATGCATTGATCGCGATCTCCCTATCGGGTGCGATCATACCAGCACTAATGCACCGGATCCCATCAGAACTCCGCAGTTAAGCGTGCTTAGGCGAGAGTAGTACTAGGATGGGTGACCTCCTGGGAAGTCCTCGTGTTGCACCCCTTTTTCGCGGCCGAAATCCGTGCGAGTCCAAACTATGCAGTTAAGCGTACTTGGGAGAGAGTAGTACTTGGATGGGTGACCTCCTGGGAAGTCCTCGTGTTGCACCCCTTTTTATGATGGCAAAATCCATTGCAGTGTAAACTCCTCAATTAAGCACGATGAGTACGGTTTGTTCAGTCATCGTATTGCTCTCCAGGATTTTTATGATGAGATCCGTATGGATGCCAATATATGCATTGATCGCGATCTCCCTATCGGGTGCGATCATACCAGCACTAATGCACCGGATCCCATCAGAACTCCGCAGTTAAGCGTGCTTGGGCGAGAGTAGTACTAGGATGGGTGACCTCCTGGGAAGTCCTCGTGTTGCACCCCTTTTTCGCGGCCGAAATCCGTGCGAGTCCAAACTATGCAGTTAAGCGTGCTTGGGAGAGAGTAGTACTTGGATGGGTGACCTCCTGGGAAGTCCTCGTGTTGCACCCCTTTTTATGATGGCAAAATCCATTGGAGCGTAAACTCCTCAATTAAGCACGATGAGTACGGTTTGTTCAGTCATCGTATTGCTCTCCAGGATTTTTATGATGAGATCCGTATGGATGCCAATATATGCATTGATCGCGATCTCCCTATCGGGTGCGATCATACCAGCACTAATGCACCGGATCCCATCAGAACTCCGCAGTTAAGCGTGATTGGGCGAGAGTAGTACTAGGATGGGTGACCTCCTGGGAAGTCCTCGTGTTGCACCCCTTTTTCGCGGCCGAAATCCGTGCGAGTCCAAACTATGCAGTTAAGCGTGCTTGGGAGAGAGTAGTACTTGGATGGGTGACCTCCTGGGAAGTCCTCGTGTTGCACCCCTTTTTATGATGGCAAAATCCATTGGAGCGTAAACTCCTCAATTAAGCACGATGAGTACGGTTTGTTCAGTCATCGTATTGCTCTCCAGGATTTTTATGATGAGATCCGTATGGATGCCAATATATGCATTGATCGCGATCTCCCTATCGGGTGTGATCATACCAGCACTAATGCACCGGATCCCATCAGAACTCCGCAGTCAAGCGTGCTTGGGCGAGAGTAGTACTAGGATGGGTGACCTCCTGGGAAGTCCTCGTGTTGCACCCCTTATTCGCGGCCGAAATCCGTGCGAGTCCAAACTATGCAGTTAAGCGTGCTTGGGAGAGAGTAGTACTTGGATGGGTGACCTCCTGGGAAGTCCTCGTGTTGCACCCCTTTTTATGATGGCAAAATCCATTGGAGCGTAAACTCCTCAATTAAGCACGATGAGTACGGTTTGTTCAGTCATCGTATTGCTCTCCAGGATTTTTATGATGAGATCCGTATGGATGCCAATATATGCATTGATCGCGATCTCCCTATCGGGTGTGATCATACCAGCACTAATGCACCGGATCCCATCAGAACTCCGCAGTCAAGCGTGCTTGGGCGAGAGTAGTACTAGGATGGGTGACCTCCTGGGAAGTCCTCGTGTTGCACCCCTTTTTCGCGGCCGAAATCCGTGCGAGTCCAAACTATGCAGTTAAGCGTGCTTGGGAGAGAGTAGTACTTGGATGGGTGACCTCCTGGGAAGTCCTCGTGTTGCACCCCTTTTTATGATGGCAAAATCCATTGGAGCGTAAACTCCTCAATTAAGCACGATGAGTACGGTTTGTTCAGTCATCGTATTGCTCTCCAGGATTTTTATGATGAGATCCGTATGGATGCCAATATATGCATTGATCGCGATCTCCCTATCGGGTGCGATCATACCAGCACTAATGCACCGGATCCCATCAGAACTCCGCAGTTAAGCGTGATTGGGCGAGAGTAGTACTAGGATGGGTGACCTCCTGGGAAGTCCTCGTGTTGCACCCCTTTTTCGCGGCCGAAATCCGTGCGAGTCCAAACTATGCAGTTAAGCGTGCTTGGGAGAGAGTAGTACTTGGATGGGTGACCTCCTGGGAAGTCCTCGTGTTGCACCCCTTTTTCGCGGCCGAAATCCGTGCGAGTCCAAACTATGCAGTTAAGCGTGCTTGGGAAAGAGTAGTACTTGGATGGGTGACCTCCTGGGAAGTCCTCGTGTTGCACCCCTTTTTATGATGGCAAAATCCATTGGAGTGGAAACTCCTCAATTAAGCACGATGAGTACGGTTTGTTCAGTCATCGTATTGCTCTCCAGGATTTTTATGATGAGATCCGTATGGATGCCAATATATGCATTGATCGCGATCTCCCTATCGGGTGCGATCATACCAGCACTAATGCACCGGATCCCATCAGAACTCCGCAGTTAAGCGTGCTTAGGCGAGAGTAGTACTAGGATGGGTGACCTCCTGGGAAGTCCTCGTGTTGCACCCCTTTTTCGCGGCCGAAATCCGTGCGAGTCCAAACTATGCAGTTAAGCGTACTTGGGAGAGAGTAGTACTTGGATGGGTGACCTCCTGGGAAGTCCTCGTGTTGCACCCCTTTTTATGATGGCAAAATCCATTGCAGTGTAAACTCCTCAATTAAGCACGATGAGTACGGTTTGTTCAGTCATCGTATTGCTCTCCAGGATTTTTATGATGAGATCCGTATGGATGCCAATATATGCATTGATCGCGATCTCCCTATCGGGTGCGATCATACCAGCACTAATGCACCGGATCCCATCAGAACTCCGCAGTTAAGCGTGCTTGGGCGAGAGTAGTACTAGGATGGGTGACCTCCTGGGAAGTCCTCGTGTTGCACCCCTTTTTCGCGGCCGAAATCCGTGCGAGTCCAAACTATGCAGTTAAGCGTGCTTGGGAGAGAGTAGTACTTGGATGGGTGACCTCCTGGGAAGTCCTCGTGTTGCACCCCTTTTTATGATGGCAAAATCCATTGGAGCGTAAACTCCTCAATTAAGCACGATGAGTACGGTTTGTTCAGTCATCGTATTGCTCTCCAGGATTTTTATGATGAGATCCGTATGGATGCCAATATATGCATTGATCGCGATCTCCCTATCGGGTGCGATCATACCAGCACTAATGCACCGGATCCCATCAGAACTCCGCAGTTAAGCGTGATTGGGCGAGAGTAGTACTAGGATGGGTGACCTCCTGGGAAGTCCTCGTGTTGCACCCCTTTTTCGCGGCCGAAATCCGTGCGAGTCCAAACTATGCAGTTAAGCGTGCTTGGGAGAGAGTAGTACTTGGATGGGTGACCTCCTGGGAAGTCCTCGTGTTGCACCCCTTTTTATGATGGCAAAATCCATTGGAGCGTAAACTCCTCAATTAAGCACGATGAGTACGGTTTGTTCAGTCATCGTATTGCTCTCCAGGATTTTTATGATGAGATCCGTATGGATGCCAATATATGCATTGATCGCGATCTCCCTATCGGGTGTGATCATACCAGCACTAATGCACCGGATCCCATCAGAACTCCGCAGTCAAGCGTGCTTGGGCGAGAGTAGTACTAGGATGGGTGACCTCCTGGGAAGTCCTCGTGTTGCACCCCTTATTCGCGGCCGAAATCCGTGCGAGTCCAAACTATGCAGTTAAGCGTGCTTGGGAGAGAGTAGTACTTGGATGGGTGACCTCCTGGGAAGTCCTCGTGTTGCACCCCTTTTTATGATGGCAAAATCCATTGGAGCGTAAACTCCTCAATTAAGCACGATGAGTACGGTTTGTTCAGTCATCGTATTGCTCTCCAGGATTTTTATGATGAGATCCGTATGGATGCCAATATATGCATTGATCGCGATCTCCCTATCGGGTGTGATCATACCAGCACTAATGCACCGGATCCCATCAGAACTCCGCAGTCAAGCGTGCTTGGGCGTGAGTAGTACTAGGATGGGTGACCTCCTGGGAAGTCCTCGTGTTGCACCCCTTTTTCGCGGCCGAAATCCGTGCGAGTCCAAACTATGCAGTTAAGCGTGCTTGGGAGAGAGTAGTACTTGGATGGGTGACCTCCTGGGAAGTCCTCGTGTTGCACCCCTTTTTATGATGGCAAAATCCATTGGAGCGTAAACTCCTCAATTAAGCACGATGAGTACGGTTTGTTCAGTCATCGTATTGCTCTCCAGGATTTTTATGATGAGATCCGTATGGATGCCAATATATGCATTGATCGCGATCTCCCTATCGGGTGCGATCATACCAGCACTAATGCACCGGATCCCATCAGAACTCCGCAGTTAAGCGTGATTGGGCGAGAGTAGTACTAGGATGGGTGACCTCCTGGGAAGTCCTCGTGTTGCACCCCTTTTTCGCGGCCGAAATCCGTGCGAGTCCAAACTATGCAGTTAAGCGTGCTTGGGAGAGAGTAGTACTTGGATGGGTGACCTCCTGGGAAGTCCTCGTGTTGCACCCCTTTTTATGATGGCAAAATCCATTGGAGTGTAAACTCCTCAATTAAGCACGATGAGTACGGTTTGTTCAGTCATCGTATTGCTCTCCAGGATTTTTATGATGAGATCCGTATGGATGCCAATATATGCATTGATCGCGATCTCCCTATCGGGTGTGATCATACCAGCACTAATGCACCGGATCCCATCAGAACTCCGCAGTCAAGCGTGCTTGGGCGAGAGTAGTACTAGGATGGGTGACCTCCTGGGAAGTCCTCGTGTTGCACCCCTTTTTCGCGGCCGAAATCCGTGCGAGTCCAAACTATGCAGTTAAGCGTGCTTGGGAAAGAGTAGTACTTGGATGGGTGACCTCCTGGGAAGTCCTCGTGTTGCACCCCTTTTTATGATGGCAAAATCCATTGGAGTGTAAACTCCTCAATTAAGCACGATGAGTACGGTTTGTTCAGTCATCGTATTGCTCTCCAGGATTTTTATGATGAGATCCGTATGGATGCCAATATATGCATTGATCGCGATCTCCCTATCGGGTGCGATCATACCAGCACAAATGCACCGGATCCCATCAGAACTCCGCAGTTAAGCGTGCTTAGGCGAGAGTAGTACTAGGATGGGTGACCTCCTGGGAAGTCCTCGTGTTGCACCCCTTTTTCGCGGCCGAAATCCGTGCGAGTCCAAACTATGCAGTTAAGCGTACTTGGGAGAGAGTAGTACTTGGATGGGTGACCTTCTGGGAAGTCCTCGTGTTGCACCCCTTTTTATGATGGCAAAATCCATTGGAGTGTAAACTCCTCAATTAAGCACGATGAGTACGGTTTGTTCAGTCATCGTATTGCTCTCCAGGATTTTTATGATGAGATCCGTATGGATGCCAATATATGCATTGATCGCGATCTCCCTATCGGGTGCGATCATACCAGCACTAATGCACCGGATCCCATCAGAACTCCGCAGTTAAGCGTGCTTGGGCGAGAGTAGTACTAGGATGGGTGACCTCCTGGGAAGTCCTCGTGTTGCACCCCTTTTTCGCGGCCGAAATCCGTGCGAGTCCAAACTATGCAGTTAAGCGTGCTTGGGAGAGAGTAGTACTTGGATGGGTGACCTCCTGGGAAGTCCTCGTGTTGCACCCCTTTTTATGATGGCAAAATCCATTGGAGCGTAAACTCCTCAATTAAGCACGATGGGTACGGTTTGTTCAGTCATCGTATTGCTCTCCAGGATTTTTATGATGAGATCCGTATGGATGCCAATATATGCATTGATCGCGATCTCCCTATCGGGTGCGATCATACCAGCACTAATGCACCGGATCCCATCAGAACTCCGCAGTTAAGCGTGCTTGGGCGAGAGTAGTACTAGGATGGGTGACCTCCTGGGAAGTCCTCGTGTTGCACCCCTTTTTCGCGGCCGAAATCTGTGCGAGTCCAAACTATGCAGTTAAGCGTGCTTGGGAGAGAGTAGTACTTGGATGGGTGACCTCCTGGGAAGTCCTCGTGTTGCACCCCTTTTTATGATGGCAAAATCCATTGGAGTGTAAACTCCTCAATTAAGCACGATGAGTACGGTTTGTTCAGTCATCGTATTGCTCTCCAGGATTTTTATGATGAGATCCGTATGGATGCCAATATATGCATTGATCGCGATCTCCCTATCGGGTGTGATCATACCAGCACTAATGCACCGGATCCCATCAGAACTCCGCAGTTAAGCGTGCTTGGGCGAGAGTAGTACTAGGATGGGTGACCTCCTGGGAAGTCCTCGTGTTGCACCCCTTTTTCGCGGCCGAAATCCGTGCGAGTCCAAACTATGCAGTTAAGCGTGCTTGGGCGAGAGTAGTACTTGGATGGGTGACCTCCTGGGAAGTCCTCGTGTTGCACCCCTTTTTCGCGGCCGAAATCCGTGCGAGTCCAAACTATGCAGTTAATTGTGCTTGGGCGAGAGTAGTACTTGGATGGGTGACCTCCTGGGAAGTCCTCGTGTTGCACCCCTTTTTATGATGGCAAAATCCATTGGAGCGTAAACTCCTCAATTAAGCACGATGAGTACGGTTTGTTCAGTCATCGTATTGCTCTCCAGGATTTTTATGATGAGATCCGTATGGATGCCAATATATGCATTGATCGCGATCTCCCTATCGGGTGCGATCATACCAGCACTAATGCACCGGATCCCATCAGAACTCCGCAGTTAAGCGTGCTTGGGCGAGAGTAGTACTAGGATGGGTGACCTCCTGGGAAGTCCTCGTGTTGCACCCCTTTTTCGCGGCCGAAATCTGTGCGAGTCCAAACTATGCAGTTAAGCGTGCTTGGGAGAGAGTAGTACTTGGATGGGTGACCTCCTGGGAAGTCCTCGTGTTGCACCCCTTTTTATGATGGCAAAATCCATTGGAGTGTAAACTCCTCAATTAAGCACGATGAGTACGGTTTGTTCAGTCATCGTATTGCTCTCCAGGATTTTTATGATGAGATCCGTATGGATGCCAATATATGCATTGATCGCGATCTCCCTATCGGGTGTGATCATACCAGCACTAATGCACCGGATCCCATCAGAACTCCGCAGTTAAGCGTGCTTGGGCGAGAGTAGTACTAGGATGGGTGACCTCCTGGGAAGTCCTCGTGTTGCACCCCTTTTTCGCGGCCGAAATCCGTGCGAGTCCAAACTATGCAGTTAAGCGTGCTTGGGCGAGAGTAGTACTTGGATGGGTGACCTCCTGGGAAGTCCTCGTGTTGCACCCCTTTTTCGCGGCCGAAATCCGTGCGAGTCCAAACTATGCAGTTAATTGTGCTTGGGCGAGAGTAGTACTTGGATGGGTGACCTCCTGGGAAGTCCTCGTGTTGCACCCCTTTTTATGATGGCAAAATCCATTGGAGCGTAAACTCCTCAATTAAGCACGATGAGTACGGTTTGTTCAGTCATCGTATTGCTCTCCAGGATTTTTATGATGAGATCCGTATGGATGCCAATATATGCATTGATCGCGATCTCCCTATCGGGTGCGATCATACCAGCACTAATGCACCGGATCCCATCAGAACTCCGCAGTTAAGCGTGCTTGGGCGAGAGTAGTACTAGGATGGGTGACCTCCTGGGAAGTCCTCGTGTTGCACCCCTTTTTCGCGGCCGAAATCTGTGCGAGTCCAAACTATGCAGTTAAGCGTGCTTGGGAGAGAGTAGTACTTGGATGGGTGACCTCCTGGGAAGTCCTCGTGTTGCACCCCTTTTTATGATGGCAAAATCCATTGGAGTGTAAACTCCTCAATTAAGCACGATGAGTACGGTTTGTTCAGTCATCGTATTGCTCTCCAGGATTTTTATGATGAGATCCGTATGGATGCCAATATATGCATTGATCGCGATCTCCCTATCGGGTGTGATCATACCAGCACTAATGCACCGGATCCCATCAGAACTCCGCAGTTAAGCGTGCTTGGGCGAGAGTAGTACTAGGATGGGTGACCTCCTGGGAAGTCCTCGTGTTGCACCCCTTTTTCGCGGCCGAAATCCGTGCGAGTCCAAACTATGCAGTTAAGCGTGCTTGGGCGAGAGTAGTACTTGGATGGGTGACCTCCTGGGAAGTCCTCGTGTTGCACCCCTTTTTCGCGGCCGAAATCCGTGCGAGTCCAAACTATGCAGTTAATTGTGCTTGGGCGAGAGTAGTACTTGGATGGGTGACCTCCTGGGAAGTCCTCGTGTTGCACCCCTTTTTATGATGGCAAAATCCATTGGAGCGTAAACTCCTCAATTAAGCACGATGAGTACGGTTTGTTCAGTCATCGTATTGCTCTCCAGGATTTTTATGATGAGATCCGTATGGATGCCAATATATGCATTGATCGCGATCTCCCTATCGGGTGCGATCATACCAGCACTAATGCACCGGATCCCATCAGAACTCCGCAGTTAAGCGTGCTTGGGCGAGAGTAGTACTAGGATGGGTGACCTCCTGGGAAGTCCTCGTGTTGCACCCCTTTTTCGCGGCCGAAATCTGTGCGAGTCCAAACTATGCAGTTAAGCGTGCTTGGGAGAGAGTAGTACTTGGATGGGTGACCTCCTGGGAAGTCCTCGTGTTGCACCCCTTTTTATGATGGCAAAATCCATTGGAGTGTAAACTCCTCAATTAAGCACGATGAGTACGGTTTGTTCAGTCATCGTATTGCTCTCCAGGATTTTTATGATGAGATCCGTATGGATGCCAATATATGCATTGATCGCGATCTCCCTATCGGGTGTGATCATACCAGCACTAATGCACCGGATCCCATCAGAACTCCGCAGTTAAGCGTGCTTGGGCGAGAGTAGTACTAGGATGGGTGACCTCCTGGGAAGTCCTCGTGTTGCACCCCTTTTTCGCGGCCGAAATCCGTGCGAGTCCAAACTATGCAGTTAAGCGTGCTTGGGCGAGAGTAGTACTTGGATGGGTGACCTCCTGGGAAGTCCTCGTGTTGCACCCCTTTTTCGCGGCCGAAATCCGTGCGAGTCCAAACTATGCAGTTAATTGTGCTTGGGCGAGAGTAGTACTTGGATGGGTGACCTCCTGGGAAGTCCTCGTGTTGCACCCCTTTTTATGATGGCAAAATCCATTGGAGCGTAAACTCCTCAATTAAGCACGATGAGTACGGTTTGTTCAGTCATCGTATTGCTCTCCAGGATTTTTATGATGAGATCCGTATGGATGCCAATATATGCATTGATCGCGATCTCCCTATCGGGTGCGATCATACCAGCACTAATGCACCGGATCCCATCAGAACTCCGCAGTTAAGCGTGCTTGGGCGAGAGTAGTACTAGGATGGGTGACCTCCTGGGAAGTCCTCGTGTTGCACCCCTTTTTCGCGGCCGAAATCTGTGCGAGTCCAAACTATGCAGTTAAGCGTGCTTGGGAGAGAGTAGTACTTGGATGGGTGACCTCCTGGGAAGTCCTCGTGTTGCACCCCTTTTTATGATGGCAAAATCCATTGGAGTGTAAACTCCTCAATTAAGCACGATGAGTACGGTTTGTTCAGTCATCGTATTGCTCTCCAGGATTTTTATGATGAGATCCGTATGGATGCCAATATATGCATTGATCGCGATCTCCCTATCGGGTGTGATCATACCAGCACTAATGCACCGGATCCCATCAGAACTCCGCAGTTAAGCGTGCTTGGGCGAGAGTAGTACTAGGATGGGTGACCTCCTGGGAAGTCCTCGTGTTGCACCCCTTTTTCGCGGCCGAAATCCGTGCGAGTCCAAACTATGCAGTTAAGCGTGCTTGGGCGAGAGTAGTACTTGGATGGGTGACCTCCTGGGAAGTCCTCGTGTTGCACCCCTTTTTCGCGGCCGAAATCCGTGCGAGTCCAAACTATGCAGTTAATTGTGCTTGGGCGAGAGTAGTACTTGGATGGGTGACCTCCTGGGAAGTCCTCGTGTTGCACCCCTTTTTATGATGGCAAAATCCATTGGAGCGTAAACTCCTCAATTAAGCACGATGAGTACGGTTTGTTCAGTCATCGTATTGCTCTCCAGGATTTTTATGATGAGATCCGTATGGATGCCAATATATGCATTGATCGCGATCTCCCTATCGGGTGCGATCATACCAGCACTAATGCACCGGATCCCATCAGAACTCCGCAGTTAAGCGTGCTTGGGCGAGAGTAGTACTAGGATGGGTGACCTCCTGGGAAGTCCTCGTGTTGCACCCCTTTTTCGCGGCCGAAATCTGTGCGAGTCCAAACTATGCAGTTAAGCGTGCTTGGGAGAGAGTAGTACTTGGATGGGTGACCTCCTGGGAAGTCCTCGTGTTGCACCCCTTTTTATGATGGCAAAATCCATTGGAGTGTAAACTCCTCAATTAAGCACGATGAGTACGGTTTGTTCAGTCATCGTATTGCTCTCCAGGATTTTTATGATGAGATCCGTATGGATGCCAATATATGCATTGATCGCGATCTCCCTATCGGGTGTGATCATACCAGCACTAATGCACCGGATCCCATCAGAACTCCGCAGTTAAGCGTGCTTGGGCGAGAGTAGTACTAGGATGGGTGACCTCCTGGGAAGTCCTCGTGTTGCACCCCTTTTTCGCGGCCGAAATCCGTGCGAGTCCAAACTATGCAGTTAAGCGTGCTTGGGCGAGAGTAGTACTTGGATGGGTGACCTCCTGGGAAGTCCTCGTGTTGCACCCCTTTTTCGCGGCCGAAATCCGTGCGAGTCCAAACTATGCAGTTAATTGTGCTTGGGCGAGAGTAGTACTTGGATGGGTGACCTCCTGGGAAGTCCTCGTGTTGCACCCCTTTTTATGATGGCAAAATCCATTGGAGCGTAAACTCCTCAATTAAGCACGATGAGTACGGTTTGTTCAGTCATCGTATTGCTCTCCAGGATTTTTATGATGAGATCCGTATGGATGCCAATATATGCATTGATCGCGATCTCCCTATCGGGTGCGATCATACCAGCACTAATGCACCGGATCCCATCAGAACTCCGCAGTTAAGCGTGCTTGGGCGAGAGTAGTACTAGGATGGGTGACCTCCTGGGAAGTCCTCGTGTTGCACCCCTTTTTCGCGGCCGAAATCTGTGCGAGTCCAAACTATGCAGTTAAGCGTGCTTGGGAGAGAGTAGTACTTGGATGGGTGACCTCCTGGGAAGTCCTCGTGTTGCACCCCTTTTTATGATGGCAAAATCCATTGGAGTGTAAACTCCTCAATTAAGCACGATGAGTACGGTTTGTTCAGTCATCGTATTGCTCTCCAGGATTTTTATGATGAGATCCGTATGGATGCCAATATATGCATTGATCGCGATCTCCCTATCGGGTGTGATCATACCAGCACTAATGCACCGGATCCCATCAGAACTCCGCAGTTAAGCGTGCTTGGGCGAGAGTAGTACTAGGATGGGTGACCTCCTGGGAAGTCCTCGTGTTGCACCCCTTTTTCGCGGCCGAAATCCGTGCGAGTCCAAACTATGCAGTTAAGCGTGCTTGGGCGAGAGTAGTACTTGGATGGGTGACCTCCTGGGAAGTCCTCGTGTTGCACCCCTTTTTCGCGGCCGAAATCCGTGCGAGTCCAAACTATGCAGTTAATTGTGCTTGGGCGAGAGTAGTACTTGGATGGGTGACCTCCTGGGAAGTCCTCGTGTTGCACCCCTTTTTATGATGGCAAAATCCATTGGAGCGTAAACTCCTCAATTAAGCACGATGAGTACGGTTTGTTCAGTCATCGTATTGCTCTCCAGGATTTTTATGATGAGATCCGTATGGATGCCAATATATGCATTGATCGCGATCTCCCTATCGGGTGCGATCATACCAGCACTAATGCACCGGATCCCATCAGAACTCCGCAGTTAAGCGTGCTTGGGCGAGAGTAGTACTAGGATGGGTGACCTCCTGGGAAGTCCTCGTGTTGCACCCCTTTTTCGCGGCCGAAATCTGTGCGAGTCCAAACTATGCAGTTAAGCGTGCTTGGGAGAGAGTAGTACTTGGATGGGTGACCTCCTGGGAAGTCCTCGTGTTGCACCCCTTTTTATGATGGCAAAATCCATTGGAGTGTAAACTCCTCAATTAAGCACGATGAGTACGGTTTGTTCAGTCATCGTATTGCTCTCCAGGATTTTTATGATGAGATCCGTATGGATGCCAATATATGCATTGATCGCGATCTCCCTATCGGGTGTGATCATACCAGCACTAATGCACCGGATCCCATCAGAACTCCGCAGTTAAGCGTGCTTGGGCGAGAGTAGTACTAGGATGGGTGACCTCCTGGGAAGTCCTCGTGTTGCACCCCTTTTTCGCGGCCGAAATCCGTGCGAGTCCAAACTATGCAGTTAAGCGTGCTTGGGCGAGAGTAGTACTTGGATGGGTGACCTCCTGGGAAGTCCTCGTGTTGCACCCCTTTTTCGCGGCCGAAATCCGTGCGAGTCCAAACTATGCAGTTAATTGTGCTTGGGCGAGAGTAGTACTTGGATGGGTGACCTCCTGGGAAGTCCTCGTGTTGCACCCCTTTTTATGATGGCAAAATCCATTGGAGCGTAAACTCCTCAATTAAGCACGATGAGTACGGTTTGTTCAGTCATCGTATTGCTCTCCAGGATTTTTATGATGAGATCCGTATGGATGCCAATATATGCATTGATCGCGATCTCCCTATCGGGTCGATCATACCAGCACTAATGCACCGGATCCCATCAGAACTCCGCAGTTAAGCGTGCTTGGGCGAGAGTAGTACTAGGATGGGTGACCTCCTGGGAAGTCCTCGTGTTGCACCCCTTTTTCGCGGCCGAAATCTGTGCGAGTCCAAACTATGCAGTTAAGCGTGCTTGGGAGAGAGTAGTACTTGGATGGGTGACCTCCTGGGAAGTCCTCGTGTTGCACCCCTTTTTATGATGGCAAAATCCATTGGAGTGTAAACTCCTCAATTAAGCACGATGAGTACGGTTTGTTCAGTCATCGTATTGCTCTCCAGGATTTTTATGATGAGATCCGTATGGATGCCAATATATGCATTGATCGCGATCTCCCTATCGGGTGTGATCATACCAGCACTAATGCACCGGATCCCATCAGAACTCCGCAGTTAAGCGTGCTTGGGCGAGAGTAGTACTAGGATGGGTGACCTCCTGGGAAGTCCTCGTGTTGCACCCCTTTTTCGCGGCCGAAATCCGTGCGAGTCCAAACTATGCAGTTAAGCGTGCTTGGGCGAGAGTAGTACTTGGATGGGTGACCTCCTGGGAAGTCCTCGTGTTGCACCCCTTTTTCGCGGCCGAAATCCGTGCGAGTCCAAACTATGCAGTTAATTGTGCTTGGGCGAGAGTAGTACTAGGATGGGTGACCTCCTGGGAAGTCCTCGTGTTGCACCCCTTTTTCGCGGCCGAAATCCGTGCGAGTCCAAACTATGCAGTTAAGCGTGCTTGGGCGAGAGTAGTACTAGGATGGGTGACCTCCTGGGAAGTCCTCGTGTTGCACCCCTTTTTATGATGGCAAAATCCATTGGAGTGTAAACTCCTCAATTAAGCACGAAGAGTACGGTTTGTTCAGTCATCGTATTGCTCTCCAGGATTTTTATGATGAGATCCGTATGGATGCCAATATATGCATTGATCGCGATCTCCCTATCGGGTGCGATCATACCAGCACTAATGCACCGGATCCCATCAGAACTCCACAGTCAAGCGTGCTTGGGCGAGAGTAGTACTAGGATGGGTGACCTCCTGGGAAGTCCTCGTGTTGCACCCCTTTTTCGGGGCCGAAATCCGTGCGAGTCCAAACTATGCAGTTAAGCGTGCTTGGGAGAGAGTAGTACTTGGATGGGTGACCTCCTGGGAAGTCCTCGTGTTGCACCCCTTTTTATGATGGCAAAATCCATTGGAGCGTAAACTCCTCAATTAAGCACGATGAGTACGGTTTGTTCAGTCATCGTATTGCTCTCCAGGATTTTTATGATGAGATCCGTATGGATGCCAATATATGCATTGATCGCGATCTCCCTATCGGGTGTGATCATACCAGCACTAATGCACCGGATCCCATCAGAACTCCGCAGTCAAGCGTGCTTGGGCGAGAGTAGTACTAGGATGGGTGACCTCCTGGGAAGTCCTCGTGTTGCACCCCTTTTTCGCGGCCGAAATCTGTGCGAGTCCAAACTATGCAGTTAAGCGTGCTTGGGAGAGAGTAGTACTTGGATGGGTGACCTCCTGGGAAGTCCTCGTGTTGCACCCCTTTTTATGATGGCAAAATCCATTGGAGTGTAAACTCCTCAATTAAGCACGATGAGTACGGTTTGTTCAGTCATCGTATTGCTCTCCAGGATTTTTATGATGAGATCCGTATGGATGCCAATATATGCATTGATCGCGATCTCCCTATCGGGTGTGATCATACCAGCACTAATGCACCGGATCCCATCAGAACTCCGCAGTTAAGCGTGCTTGGGCGAGAGTAGTACTAGGATGGGTGACCTCCTGGGAAGTCCTCGTGTTGCACCCCTTTTTCGCGGCCGAAATCCGTGCGAGTCCAAACTATGCAGTTAAGCGTGCTTGGGCGAGAGTAGTACTTGGATGGGTGACCTCCTGGGAAGTCCTCGTGTTGCACCCCTTTTTCGCGGCCGAAATCCGTGCGAGTCCAAACTATGCAGTTAATTGTGCTTGGGCGAGAGTAGTACTTGGATGGGTGACCTCCTGGGAAGTCCTCGTGTTGCACCCCTTTTTATGATGGCAAAATCCATTGGAGCGTAAACTCCTCAATTAAGCACGATGAGTACGGTTTGTTCAGTCATCGTATTGCTCTCCAGGATTTTTATGATGAGATCCGTATGGATGCCAATATATGCATTGATCGCGATCTCCCTATCGGGTGCGATCATACCAGCACTAATGCACCGGATCCCATCAGAACTCCGCAGTTAAGCGTGCTTGGGCGAGAGTAGTACTAGGATGGGTGACCTCCTGGGAAGTCCTCGTGTTGCACCCCTTTTTCGCGGCCGAAATCTGTGCGAGTCCAAACTATGCAGTTAAGCGTGCTTGGGAGAGAGTAGTACTTGGATGGGTGACCTCCTGGGAAGTCCTCGTGTTGCACCCCTTTTTATGATGGCAAAATCCATTGGAGTGTAAACTCCTCAATTAAGCACGATGAGTACGGTTTGTTCAGTCATCGTATTGCTCTCCAGGATTTTTATGATGAGATCCGTATGGATGCCAATATATGCATTGATCGCGATCTCCCTATCGGGTGCGATCATACCAGCACTAATGCACCGGATCCCATCAGAACTCCACAGTCAAGCGTGCTTGGGCGAGAGTAGTACTAGGATGGGTGACCTCCTGGGAAGTCCTCGTGTTGCACCCCTTTTTCGCGGCCGAAATCCGTGCGAGTCCAAACTATGCAGTTAAGCGTGCTTGGGCGAGAGTAGTACTTGGATGGGTGACCTCCTGGGAAGTCCTCGTGTTGCACCCCTTTTTCGCGGCCGAAATCCGTGCGAGTCCAAACTATGCAGTTAATTGTGCTTGGGCGAGAGTAGTACTTGGATGGGTGACCTCCTGGGAAGTCCTCGTGTTGCACCCCTTTTTCGCGGCCGAAATCCGTGCGAGTCCAAACTATGCAGTTAATTGTGCTTGGGCGAGAGTAGTACTAGGATGGGTGACCTCCTGGGAAGTCCTCGTGTTGCACCCCTTTTTCGCGGCCGAAATCCGTGCGAGTCCAAACTATGCAGTTAAGCGTGCTTGGGCGAGAGTAGTACTAGGATGGGTGACCTCCTGGGAAGTCCTCGTGTTGCACCCCTTTTTATGATGGCAAAATCCATTGGAGTGTAAACTCCTCAATTAAGCACGAAGAGTACGGTTTGTTCAGTCATCGTATTGCTCTCCAGGATTTTTATGATGAGATCCGTATGGATGCCAATATATGCATTGATCGCGATCTCCCTATCGGGTGCGATCATACCAGCACTAATGCACCGGATCCCATCAGAACTCCACAGTCAAGCGTGCTTGGGCGAGAGTAGTACTAGGATGGGTGACCTCCTGGGAAGTCCTCGTGTTGCACCCCTTTTTCGGGGCCGAAATCCGTGCGAGTCCAAACTATGCAGTTAAGCGTGCTTGGGAGAGAGTAGTACTTGGATGGGTGACCTCCTGGGAAGTCCTCGTGTTGCACCCCTTTTTATGATGGCAAAATCCATTGGAGCGTAAACTCCTCAATTAAGCACGATGAGTACGGTTTGTTCAGTCATCGTATTGCTCTCCAGGATTTTTATGATGAGATCCGTATGGATGCCAATATATGCATTGATCGCGATCTCCCTATCGGGTGCGATCATACCAGCACTAATGCACCGGATCCCATCAGAACTCCGCAGTTAAGCGTGATTGGGCGAGAGTAGTACTAGGATGGGTGACCTCCTGGGAAGTCCTCGTGTTGCACCCCTTTTTCGCGGCCGAAATCCGTGCGAGTCCAAACTATGCAGTTAAGCGTGCTTGGGAGAGAGTAGTACTTGGATGGGTGACCTCCTGGGAAGTCCTCGTGTTGCACCCCTTTTTATGATGGCAAAATCCATTGGAGTGTAAACTCCTCAATTAAGCACGATGAGTACGGTTTGTTCAGTCATCGTATTGCTCTCCAGGATTTTTATGATGAGATCCGTATGGATGCCAATATATGCATTGATCGCGATCTCCCTATCGGGTGTGATCATACCAGCACTAATGCACCGGATCCCATCAGAACTCCGCAGTCAAGCGTGCTTGGGCGAGAGTAGTACTAGGATGGGTGACCTCCTGGGAAGTCCTCGTGTTGCACCCCTTTTTCGCGGCCGAAATCCGTGCGAGTCCAAACTATGCAGTTAAGCGTGCTTGGGCGAGAGTAGTACTTGGATGGGTGACCTCCTGGGAAGTCCTCGTGTTGCACCCCTTTTTCGCGGCCGAAATCCGTGCGAGTCCAAACTATGCAGTTAATTGTGCTTGGGCGAGAGTAGTACTAGGATGGGTGACCTCCTGGGAAGTCCTCGTGTTGCACCCCTTTTTCGCGGCCGAAATCCGTGCGAGTCCAAACTATGCAGTTAAGCGTGCTTGGGCGAGAGTAGTACTAGGATGGGTGACCTCCTGGGAAGTCCTCGTGTTGCACCCCTTTTTATGATGGCAAAATCCATTGGAGTGTAAACTCCTCAATTAAGCATGATGAGTACGGTTTGTTCAGTCATCGTATTGCTCTCCAGGATTTTTATGATGAGATCCGTATGGATGCCAATATATGCATTGATCGCGATCTCCCTATCGGGTGCGATCATACCAGCACTAATGCACCGGATCCCATCAGAACTCCGTAGTCAAGCGTGCTTGGGCGAGAGTAGTACTAGGATGGGTGACCTCCTGGGAAGTCCTCGTGTTGCACCCCTTTTTCGCGGCCGAAATCCATGCAAGTCCAAACTATGCAGTTAAGCGTGCTTGGGAGAGAGTAGTACTTGGATGGGTGACCTCCTGGGAAGTCCTCGTGTTGCACCCCTTTTTATGATGGCAATATCCATTGGAGTGTAAACTCCTCAATTAAGCACGATGAGTACGGTTTGTTCAGTCATCGTATTGCTCTCCAGGATTTTTATGATGAGATCCGTATGGATGCCAATATATGCATTGATCGCGATCTCCCTATCGGGTGCGATCATACCAGCACTAATGCACCGGATCCCATCAGAACTCCGCAGTTAAGCGTGCTTGGGCGAGAGTAGTACTAGGATGGGTGACCTCCTGGGAAGTCCTCGTGTTGCACCCCTTTTTCGCGGCCGAAATCCGTGCGAGTCCAAACTATGCAGTTAAGCGTGCTTGGGAAAGAGTAGTACTTGGATGGGTGACCTCCTGGGAAGTCCTCGTGTTGCACCCCTTTTTATGATGGCAAAATCCATTGGAGTGTAAACTCCTCAATTAAGCACGATGAGTACGGTTTGTTCAGTCATCGTATTGCTCTCCAGGATTTTTATGATGAGATCCGTATGGATGCCAATATATGCATTGATCGCGATCTCCCTATCGGGTGCGATCATACCAGCACTAATGCACCGGATCCCATCAGAACTCCGCAGTTAAGCGTGCTTAGGCGAGAGTAGTACTAGGATGGGTGACCACCTGGGAAGTCCTCGTGTTGCACCCCTTTTTCGCGGCCGAAATCCGTGCGAGTCCAAACTATGCAGTTAAGCGTGCTTGGGAGAGAGTAGTACTTGGATGGGTGACCTCCTGGGAAGTCCTCGTGTTGCACCCCTTTTTATGATGGCAAAATCCATTGGAGTGTAAACTCCTCAATTAAGCACGATGAGTACGGTTTGTTCAGTCATCGTATTGCTCTCCAGGATTTTTATGATGAGATCCGTATGGATGCCAATATATGCATTGATCGCGATCTCCCTATCGGGTGCGATCATACCAGCACTAATGCACCGGATCCCATCAGAACTCCGCAGTTAAGCGTGCTTGGGCGAGAGTAGTACTAGGATGGGTGACCTCCTGGGAAGTCCTCGTGTTGCACCCCTTTTTCGCGGCCGAAATCCGTGCGAGTCCAAACTATGCAGTTAAGCGTGCTTGGGAGAGAGTAGTACTTGGATGGGTGACCTCCTGGGAAGTCCTCGTGTTGCACCCCTTTTTCACCGCCGAAATCCGTGCGAGTCCAAACTATGCAGGTAGCGTGCTTGGGCGACAGTAGTACTAGGATGCGTGACCTCCTGGGAAGTCCTCGTGTTGCACCCCTGTTTCACTGCCAAAATCCGTGCGAGTCTAAACTATGCAGTTAAGCGTGCTTGGGCGACAGTAGTACTAGGATGGGTGACCCCCTGGGAAGTCCTCGTGTTGCACCCCTTTTGCGGAGCCAAAATTCGCGCGAGTCCAAAATTTACAATAAGTGTGCTTTGGCGAGAGTAGTACTAGGATGAGTGACCTCCTTGCAAGTCCTCCTGTTGTATCCCTTTTTCACCGCCGAAATCCGTGCGAGTCTAAACTATGAAGTTAAGCGTGCTTGGCTGAGAGTAGTACTAGGATGGGTGACCCCCAGGGATGTCATCGTGTTGCATCCCTTTTGCGCCGCCAAAATCAGTGCGAGTCCAAAATTTACAGTTAAGTGTGCTTGGGTGAGAGTAGTACTAGGATGGGTGACCTCCTAGCAAGTCCTCCTGTTGTATCCCTTTTTCACCGCCGAAATCCGTGCGAGTCCAAACTATGAAGTTAAGCATGCTTGGGTGAGAGTAGTACTAGGATGGATGACCCCCAGGGATGTCCTCGTGTTGCACCTCTTTTACGCCGCCAAAATCCGTGCGAGTCCAAAATTTACAGTTAAGTGTGCTTGGGCGAGAGTAGTACTAGGATGGGTGACCTCCTGGGAAGTCCTCCTGTTGTACCCCTTTTTCGCCACCAAAGTCAGTGCGAGTCTAAACTATACAGTTAAGCGTGCTTGGGCGAGAATAGTACAAGGATGGGTGACCTCCTGGGAAGTCCTCCTGTTGTACCCCTATTTCGCCGCCAAAATCGGTGCGAGTCTAAACAATGAAGTTAAGCGTGCTTGGGCGAGAGTAGTATTAGGATGGGTGACCCCCTGGGAAGTCCTCGTGTTGCACCCCTTTTACACCGCCAAAATCCGTGCGAGTCTAAACTATACTGTTAAGCGTGCTTGGGCGAGAATAGTGCTAGGATGGGTGACCTCCTGGGAAGTCCTCCTGTTGTACCCCTATTTCACCGCCAAAATCTGTGCGAGTCTAAACTATGCATTTAAGCGTGCTTGGGTGAGAGTAGTACTAGGATGGGTGACCTCCTGGGAAGTCCTCGTGTTGCACCCTTTTTTATGACGACAAAATCCATGGGAGGTTAAACTCCACAATTAAGCGCGATGAGTACGCTTGGTTAAGTCATCGTATTACTCTCCAGGATTTTTGTGATGAGATCCCTACGGATGCCAATATATGCATTGGTTCCGATCTCCCTATCGGGTGCGATCATACCAGTATTAATGCACCGGATCACATCAGAACTCTGCAGTTAAGCGTGTTTGGGCGAGAGTAGTACTAGGATGGGTGACCCCCTAGGAAGTCCTCGTGTTGCACCCCTTTTGCGCTGCCAAAATCCGTGCGAGTCCAAAATTTACAGTTAAGTGTGCTTGGGCGAGAGTAATACTAGGATGGGTGACCTCCTGGGAAGTCCTCCTGTTGTACCCCTTTTTCACCGCCGAAATCCGTGCGAGTCCAAACTATGCAGTTAAGCGTGCTTAGGCGAGAGTAGTACTAGGATGGGTGACTTCCTGGGAAGTCCTCAAGCCAAGATCATAGCTTCCAACCTCCCAAAATTCAAGGATACTAAGGTAAGCATACATCCAAGCCCTTAGTGATTTATTTGGAAGTTTAATTTATTTGTTTTATGGGTCGGGAACCCTAGATTTCTAAGGGGAGATGCTGTCCAAATTCGGAAAAGATGAAAGTTATGATAAGAGTAGCAAAGAGAAGTTGAAAAGGATAAGATTTAACAAGTTTGAGCTCATGAAATCGATAGTTTCTTGGAATTGTTCTTGAAATAACTTGCTGTCCAAATTTGTGCACTCTATTATTGAGTTAAGATATGGTGATTTTAAGGTCTCCAATATGTTCAAGATGAAATTTTGTGTAGGGTATGGTAGGGAGACCCTAATTGGAAGCCTTAAGCATCAAAATGGAAATTTTAGAAAACCCTAAGTGGCAATTTTCGTTTCTGTCCGTACAGATAGTATAGGAGATGAAGAAATTTCAAACTTTGGATCACACCATTGGAATTATTATCCAAAATTGTGTAGGATAGGATACCAAGAGTTAATAGTAGTGCTTGGGAGAAATAAAACCCTAATTTAATTGAAGAAAGGGTAGTTAGGGTTTTTAAGTTTGAATTATGTTTGAGAACTTGTAATGACATGAAATTGTTGTTCAGTAATTAGGAATTGACATTTGTGCACCTAAAGAACTTCAAGTCAACAAGGAAAGAAAATGATCTCCAAGAGGTAGCAACAACTCTAGCTTTATCATTGTCTTGCAATTATTTATTGGTATTGTTGTTTATGATGTTTGGTTGAGCATGATATTATGTGAGGATGTGCAAGCTTGATGGGCTTGATGATGTGGTAATCTCCTTGCTAAGATGTCATGACAAATGCATGTTAGAGAATGCCAAAATATGAAAATCATTGTGTGGCTCCCATATCATATAACATGCTTTAAATAATTGTTTGATAATGTTAATGTTGTGTTAGTTGCTATTGGGATTTCTTTGGAAATCTCACTCTTTTTCAAACTAAACCATATTAGGTGCTGAACATTGAATAGATAAAGAGATAATGGATGATGTTTGAAGCATGCTTGATTGTGTTAGATAAACCTATGTTATGTAAATATCAAACAAAGAGTACTTTGTGTAAGTTATGTTTGGAGGTAGTAAGGTTGCCACCATGTTTTGAATATGATATTACATGAATTAAACTCTAAAATTTAGCATTCCTAAAGTTAACATCCTAATATTTAAGTTCATATCAAGTGCACCCAATTTGGATAAGAAACGAATTTATGGTGATTTTTCAAAATCAAGAGTTGAATTCTGGAAAACTAGAAAAATTACCATATGGACAGTATGTATTTGTGAATTTACTGGGAATGCTACAGTAACTATTGAACCTAGTTATTATTTTTCCAATAAATATATCTTAAAGAGGTTTTCAGTGGGACTTGGAAGCACCTCAATTGAAATTTTATAGATTTAAATATGAATTTTCAAATTTGGGCAAAATTCTAAAAAATGCTAAATGAACAGTATCCAAGAGGAATTTACAAAAATTCCATATTCTTGTTTCCAACTTTAGTTGATCCTAAAGTGGTTCCATAGGCTACTAATATATCATATAAGAGTATTAAAGTAAGGATATAACATTTTTGTATCAGAGCAAAAGGTTCTGGCATTAGTACAAAATAAATTTTTAGCGCAGAACAGAGGTTCTAGTGCTAGATAAAATTGCTCTGATTAGGAAATAGAGTATGTAGTGGATTAGCTAAGGCCAATTGATATTGAGATTAGTGAGGGGTTACTCGTTCATAATCTAACTAAGATTATGGATTGGAGATGAATGGTTTAGGGAAAATGAACATTGGGGTTTAATAAGAGATAGCTTCTCCCCTAACTGAGATCCATGAGGATAGGGTAAACTTAAAAGTATGAATAAGATAGAGATGTGAGCCATACCCTTTCTCATTTAGCTGAAAGAAAGCAACCAACTCAGTTATAGATTACAATGAGGCCAAGGACACATAAGTCCTTTAGGATAGGGACACATAAGTCTTACAGTCGATGAGAGATATTATGATGGAATGAATATAGCCTAGTTAAGATGGCCTAACA
The DNA here is from genome assembly GCA_037074615.1 of Leucaena leucocephala. Classification (NCBI taxonomy): domain Eukaryota; kingdom Viridiplantae; phylum Streptophyta; class Magnoliopsida; order Fabales; family Fabaceae; genus Leucaena; species Leucaena leucocephala. Next base: position 21,468,537 of record CM073520.1, read on the forward strand.
TGATAGCTATTTTAGATTCCTGAATTGATAAATAGACTCTTGGAGATAGAAGCTAAAGATAAGTAGCCTCAAAAATTTCTCAAGGATTAATAAAAAGAGATGATAAAAGACATAGTATGAGTTTGTGGGAGTGCCCTCTAACCCTAATGTAAACCATATTCCTCCTATAAGAGGACAGTTTATGGATGAGAAATCTAAGCATTGGTACTTGATTATAGGCAAACCAGATATTAGTCCTCCCTCACTAGGGTTTGAGGATAGATTTGATATAAGTAACCTATAATAGTTCCTTAATCCAAAGATCTAGTCATAGTCTATGACAGTCCCTTCCTATTTTTACAGTTCAGGTTAAGGGATGGATATAAGTAAAGATCAAGAGCAGTCAGTTTATCTGTATTTCCTCAATGGTATAACAAGGATGATAAACATATATGTAATAGAGGGCATTGACCTAAATTAGGTTTACGTTTTAGAAGACTGAACAAAGAATATTAGAAAAGAGTGTTTAGATAAAGATATGTCCAAGTAGTGATGTGAAGGTGTTTAGGTCGTGATAGGAGAAGACCTTTGGTCATGACAAAAGTACACAAAGCTGTCAAGTCATGACGAGTATATTGAGATGGTTGTGACTAAAGTTCACAGAGAAGGTGAGTTGCGACTAGCCAATACTCAGGTTACGACTAGGATGCATATAGACTTGATGATCAGAATGAAGATCCTAACCTTACTGAAGTTTTTTAGTTAGAAGTTTAGTACATGGTGCAAGCAAGCCAAACAGTACGAGATACAAAGATATAGATCAATTTAAGAAGATATTTGGAAGTAAATCCTCCTTGTGACCATCAGGAGTAGATCTACATTACGAAATAATTTATTCAGTTAGTCTTTCCTAAAAAAAGAATCAAAGTTAGAATGGGACTTGTCTAAGAATGAGCTTAATAATGGCCTAAGGTTAGAGACATGATGGTTAATAGATATAAAGTTGAAATTTCTAAAATTGAGGGATCCCATCATGAAGAAATAGTAGCCTAATAGACCTAGGGTAGAGCACCCTAGGGAGCAAAAGTAATAGTAGTAGATGATGAATGAGATTAATGTGACTCAAGTTTGCCAAGATCAAGAGACAAATTGAAAGGAACCACAATCCTATCAAGATTAAGCTGGGACTTATATGTAGACAAAAATAGTAAAGAGATAGTAAAGAGATACAGAAGTTACTCCATAGGTATGGAGATTGATCCGCTCCCCTTAGAAGTTTTTCTCGAATAGTTTACAAGAAGCATTCCTCCCCGTTAGTTAGAGCTAAGCGTGAGGCTAAGGGTTAAAGTAGGGAAAGAGGAATCCTTTGATGAATACTTAGTCGAGTTTATCCATATGAGCAGTGAGAGTAGAATGGTTGAGAAGTTAGTTCACGAATTGAATTCCTCATTACAAAGAAAGAACTTTTCTTGGGTAGTTACAGAAGTTCAACAGAGCAGTAGATGTATGTAAGATTTGAAAATAAGTTTATGATGTCTAAAGAGAGAAAGGTAGCCACAGTTTCAAAGATAAAGAGACTCCCTAATTTAAGAAAGAGTAATGAGAAAGAGTTAGATAAAGAAATGAAGAGTTGAGTGTATGCCTTAGTAAGAGGGTAATGTAGCAGCCTAAGTTAAATGAGTAGTTATTTCAGGTTCCTAAATGAATAATTGGGATATAGCAGATAATATGATAAAGGAAAGAATGCTTTAAAGTTGACCTAGTTAATTGTCTAATTGTAGTGTACGTATGATGGATGGTTGAGCAAATTATATAATGATATGGCTTATGTTGCCATAAGTTATGATGAACAGTTGCATCTCCTTGCAGTTATCATATGATAACACGCATGCTAGAGTATGCTTAAATGATTGCATGTCCTTGTAGAATATGCATGTTAGAGTATGCTACGATGAATGGACACTCTTATTTTGCATGACATGCAGGGTAGAGTAGATATGATGAGAAAGTTTTGAAAAAAATTGTATTGCTCCCATACCATATGACATACAATTAGATAATTCAACTTGGTAATGATAAAACAATATAAAAGTGATAAATGAGAATTTATGACTAGACAATGATAGCCAATTAGACAAAGAATGAGATTAGAGATTAATGTTAATGGCAAACCTATAGACGTATGATTACATTACTCAGGACATATCGCTTTAGTAGGGATAAGATACATGAATGATGTACCATGAACATGAAATGAAATGAGATGCAATGATAAAGATGATGCAGCTTTGAGCGGCAGCAGGATCTATGTAAAAGAAGTTAACATTCTCGCAATAGAGCTAAATTGTTCTTGTGATAGAGTCAAATTACTCTTGAGATAGAGCCATGAGAATGGACAGTGTAGCTCAAGTTAGAGCCATGTCCACTAAATGAGATATACAGATTATGATAGATATGTGCATGGTAAAGCCTATGTAGCTCTCTACAGTGCTAGATATGGTAAAGTTATGAAAGATGAGAATGATAAGATAAATTTCTAAGTGATAAAGGAAATGACTAAAGTCTTGATAGATAATATTGGCTTCAGTGATCATTTATGGGGAATTATTTGTTGAGTTAGCAACTAAGTGGAAGTGATTAACCTTATAACTGAGTGCATTAGTTTTAGGTCTTCCAAAGATAAGGATACAATACAACAAAATCGCAGTATATTCTAGAGGATCACAGTTGGATCCTAGTATTGCTCACAGAGAATATAAGTCTAGGGTTATAGTTAGATCCTAAAGGTGCTGACGGTTGATCGCAGTAGATCTCGAGGGTGACAGTAGACCTAGCCTAAGAAAATAAGTGAGCCATAAGTATAGTATTTCTTTGGAAGGACGATTACCAAAGACAATGTTAAGGTAGGGAAGCTCCACAAGTGGTTAACTTATAATAGAGAGAGTACCCATAATGTTAATTTTAGATAGCCTTATTATTATGGATTAAACTCAAAATTTTCTTACACAAAGAAGGAATTAAGTGAATAGAGTTAAGGTTTTTAATCCTGAGTAACAGATATTTATGAGTTTGTAGATAATATGCCTAAGAAAGAGAAAAAGAAAATATCATGAGATATGAGAAAGGGTCAAGTAAGAACAAAGATCCCTAAAATAAGGCTAAAGAGAATGATAATAAGAGCTGATAGACTCAAGAGAGACAGTATAAGAAGGGTCTAAGATAATAAAGTACTAGGGTTAGAGCCTATTAGTACTAGTGCTTAAGATGTTATCGGCAATTTTCAGTTAATTTTGCTCAGGCAAGAGTAGCCCAATGATGGGTGACCCCCTGGGAAGTGATGAAAAATGGTGTAAATGCCATAGAAGTTTGGCATAGATTCACAAAGTTATGTAGAATGATAAAAAATGTTATGAAAAGTTAGAAAGAGTGATGAACGGTAAGGGACTAGAACCCTTATGCCAAATCCAAATAGAGTGGATTTGAAAGGAAATATTTAGAAAATTTTGCACAAAAGGTAGCAAAGTTATAAGCTAAAGAGAATGTTAGCCTTATGGTATCTCATGATACATCATGATAAGGCAAGATATGCCATGATATAGCTGGATGCAGCAAGAGACGCCATGATATGGCATGAAAAGTACATAATAAAATACACTATGAGAAACATGTAATGTGATACATGATGAAAAATGTGTATTGAGAAGTATAGTAAGAAGTGACTTTGTATCTACCTTTGTAAACAAATTGAGAGGCTCCTTCTGTGAGGGATAAAATGATTGAATAAAATGATATTAAATAGTAGTGAGTAAGAGATTTCACTCCTTGCATGAAATGCTAGACATTATGTTATGTTTGTAAAATATGCTAAAGCTCCAAATGTTAGAGTAGTGCAAGCTCCATGTGATATAGCTATTCAAACTCTAACTGTTAGAGCTGTGCATATTAAGGAATTGAATGTTTGAGCTTCAATGTTCGAGCTTTGCCTTCATGAGTAGGTATATAGTCCTGTAACATGTTTGCTAGGCATTATGCATGTTACATTATGTGCTCTGAAACATCCTCCTTTTCATACACAATCTAAAATTTTACTCTCTCGAGTACTGTTCACTGTGTAAATTCCAGATGAGTGAACTGACTTCAAAAAATCATAAGTAATTCTAGAAAACTCAAAATGAAGTGGTTCAAATTGATACACGAAGCTAACTTAATTATCTTTTAGGAAAAAATAACTTGTTGACCACTCCTTGACCAGGTCAACGTCAGTAAATGTCTAAAATTTACTGTTCATCCTACGTTTTTCCCTGATTCCAGCACTTTGGTCCCAACATCTGCACTATCAAATCCCCAGCTTCTCTCCATGATTCTTTAATACTCTTCTAACATACCTTTGGGATTGGGATTACATGGAAAGGGATGAAATTTATGGGGAAATCTCAGTAGCAAACGGAAACCATACAATGTATGCAACTATATACTTGATGTTACTATGTGTGTACTTAATGATCATACTTGCATCATGATAACATACATGCTTCCATGTTACTTAATTATAACATATGGCCATAGCATAAAAAGAATAGAGCATTACTTAATCATATATGCCTCATATCATCAAGGTAAGAAAACATCACATAAAACATCCAAGCAGTATAAGTATACAAGTAGGTAAGTTTACTACCTGGCTTGTAGCCTTTCCTTCCAGCTCTTAACCTTGTCTCTAAGGTCCCTTCTTCTCATAAGTCAGAGCCTATACATAGCATAATAATATCTTTATTATTATCCAGTATAGCTCTACTTAACTCATGCTTAACTAGGGGTAATATCCTTAATTTGACATTCCTTTAGCTTTCTTTCTACCTTTAGCATAGTAATTTCTTTCTTTCTTTCCCTCTCTCTATACTATGATGAATGGTTAAAAATGATATGAGCAACTAGTAGAATGATGTAATTCTTAAGAAAAAGAAATATGATGATACAAAAATGAGAGATGAAGTTTTACGGATGTTCAGAGAATTTTGCTAGATACTCAGATGAGTAATAAGAGATTGCACTAAAAAGTATGATGAGTAGTTGACAGAAATTCTAGAATATAGTAATATTCAAGATAGTTTTATATAAAAAATGGACGCTACTCACAAATATAGTATAGTTAGAAGTCCATAAGTGAATAGATGCATATTAAATAACAGCCAGTAACAGAATAAAGTAGAGTTCAACTTTGATTGAGTTGATTTAGAAAAGCAGAGTAATGACATCAAAGATATGAAGATATGCGAATATAAAAAGTACTCTGCTAAGATTCAAGATAAAACATAAGAGATAGATACCCTAATCCTTAGTCATGAAGCAGAAAAGCTACACAGATGTGAGAAGAAAACCATTGAAAATTGAAGAAGGGGATCATGTATTCCTCAAAATTACTCCAACAACGGGTGCAGCACGATCGATTAAGGTGAAAAAGCTGCATCCAAAGTATATAGGTACGTACCAGATTCTTGATAAAATAGGATTTGTGGCCAATAGATTAGCTTTTCCCCATATTTGAGTCAGATTCATGATGTATTCCATGTTTCTCAACTCAAAAAGTACATCCTAGACCCATCATATATCATCAAACAAGATGATATTACTCTACGAGACAACCTCTCATATGAGGTGGGACTAGCTCAGATTATGGATTGAAAAGTCAAGCAATTGAGGAATAAGCATATTCCACTGGCCAAGGTCTTACAGAGAATGACATAACATGGGAAACATAAGAAGAACTTAAAAAGACTCATCTGACATTATTTATGTAGCTGTACATAGTAAATTTTGAGGGCAAAGTTTACTTTTAGGGAGAGAAATGTAACATCCTAAAATTTCCTTAGCAAGAAAACCCTAAGTTCTTAGCTAAGGAAATTATTAGAGAAATGTAAATGGTATTATCGACTGAATAAGGACCAAATCGTAAAGTTAGAAGTATTATGGCCAAAAGTACAAAGTAGACAAAACTTCAGGGACTAAACTGTAAATATAAAAAAGTTAAAGGGACCTAAATATAAATTGTGAAAAGTTACAAAAATTGTGCTTTCAGCCCAAAATAGTCCAGTTTGGATTTAAGATCTAAAAATACTGGGAAATAAAGCACAAAATTTTAGGTTGAATGAGAGATGTCAAAATTTTGAGGTCTTGATTAATTGATCAAATTTTGATAAATCTGAGAAAAATACCTAAAATTTTTAGGAGACCGACTGAACTACAGAATTTTTTGAGATTATGATAGAAGATACTTTCTGAATTGTGGGAGATTGTAAAAAAGACCACACTCCCAAAAGAGGTCCAGATAATCTTAAATAGAATTTTAAAGAAATTTTAGGACCTTGTCTACCAGCTCTAAAAATTAAGATTTTATTGGTTGAGGGATCATATTTAAATCAAAGACCATGAAATTTTACCAAGAGGCTCAGAATGAATTTTTATCGTATTATGGTTTCTTGTAAGTATTCAGACTATAAAAAGACCTTAGAAAAATATAAGAAAATAGGGATAAATATTTGAAGGTTCAATGATGATTTTAGACAGGCTAGACAGGGTCAGAGAGTATTCTAGAAAATAGTGTTCCATTAAATAATTTATTTTTCTCGAAAATCACCTGAATCGGTACCAGTTAATTCCAAAAATTTGGAGAAAACTCAGGAGGCTCCAAGAAAAACCATGAAGCATCAATAACCCTTGAGTTGGCACCAAATGAAAGGGACAAGGGAAAAGAAGAGGACAACTCAAAAGTTGTCATGATTACAATTAAAAAGAGTTTAAATCTTAGCCCTTGAATTAAACTTTTAAGAATTGAATCTTAGACTTTGATTCCCTTCAATTTTTTCTATAAATACCCCCTCACAAGACCTCCACTTCATGCAGCCCTCTTTACATAGGGGAAACTCTTGACAATTCAAAACTCAAGCCAAGATCAAAGCTTCCAACCTCCCAAAATTCAAGGATACTAAGGTAAGCATACATCCAAGCTTTTAGGGATTTATTTGAAAGTTTAATTAATGATTTTTAGGGGTTGGGAACCCTAGATTTCTAAGGGGAGATGCTGTCCAAATTAGGAAAAGATGAATGTTATGATAAGAGTAGCAAGGACAAGTTGAAAAGGATAAGATTTAACATGTTTGAGCTCATGAAATCAATAGTTTCTTGGAATTGTTCTTGAAATAACTTGCTGTCCAGATTTGTGCACTATATTCTAGGGTTAAGATATGGTGATTTTAGGGCCTCCAATGTGTCAAGATGCAATTTTGTGTAGGGTATAGTAGGGAGACCCTAATTGGAAGCCTTAAGCATCAAAATGGAAATTTTAGAAAACCCTAAGTTGCAATTCTCATTTTTGTCAGTATAAACAGTATAGGAGATGAAGAAATTTCAAACTTTGGATCACACCATTCAATTTATTAGCCAAAATTGTGTAGGATAGGATACCAAGAGTTAATAGTAGTGCTTGGGAGAAATAAAACCCTAATTTAATTCAAGAAAGGGTAGTTAGGGTTTTTAAGTTTGAATTATGTTTGAGAACTTGTAATGACATGAAATTGTTGTTCAGTAATTAGGATTTGACATTTATACACCTAAAGAACTTCAAGTCAACAAGGAAAGAAAATGATCTTGAAAAGGTAGCAACAACTCTAGCTTTATCATTATCTTGCAATTATTTATTGGTATTGTTGTTTATGATGTTTGGTTGAGCATGATATTATGCGAGGATGTGCAAGCTTGATGGGCTTGATGATGTGGTAATCTCCTTGCTAAGATGTCATGACAAATGCTTGTTAGAGAATGCCAAAATATGAAAATGACTGTGTGGCTCCCATATCATATAACATGCTTTAAATAATTGTTTGATAATGTTAATGTTGTGTTAGTTACTATTGGGATTTCTTTGGAAATCTCACTCTTTTTTAAACTAAACCATGTTAGGTGCTGAACATTGAAGAGGTAAAGAGACAATGGATGATGTTTGAAGCATGCTTGATTGTGTTAGATAAACCTATGTTATGTAAATATCAAACAAAGAGTACTTTGTGTAAGTTCTGTTTAGAGGCAGTAAGGTTGCCACCATGTTTTGAATATGATATTGCCTGAATTAAACTCTAAAATTTAGCATTCCTAGAGTTAACATCCTAAGATTTAAGTGTATATCAAGTGCACCAAATTTGGATAAGAAACATATTTATGGTGATTTTTCAAAATCAAGAGTTGAATTCTGAAAAACTGAAAAAATTACCATATGGACAGTATGTATTTACGAATTTACTAGGAATGCTACAGTAGTTGTTGAACCTAGTTATTATTGTTCCCATAAATATATCTTAAATAGTTTCAAGTGGGACTTGGAAGTACCTCATTTGGAATTTTATAGGTTTGAATATGAATTTTCAAAATTGGGTAAAGTTCTGAAAAATGCTAAATGAACAGTACCTGGGAGGAAGTTACAAAAATTCCAGATTCTTGTTTGCAACTTTAATTGATCCTAAAGTGGTTCCAAAGGCTACTAATGGATCATATAAGAGTATTAAAGTAAGGATACGACAGCTATGATAGACATCTATAGTCCAACTTGAGGGGGAGTGTAGAAATGCTCTAAGATTATAGGAGATAGTAGGAATTAATTCTAGATTTATTAGAATCTAATTTTCAATTTAAAAATGATTTGATTATGTAATCTTTTGCCCTCCTTTTAGCCTCCCTTTACTTGACCACATTTCATTCTCTCTTGTATGATCCATGAGAAATATACAATTTACTTGCTTGCCTTTATATCCTTCAAGAAATGATTATAAATATTGCACAATTATATTTACTCATAGATTTAAAATCTTACAAATATAAATGCATCTAGTCATAATGAGTTTTTAAAAGAATCACAATTTTTTTGTTGGTCATACCTTTCTTTTAAGTTGTTCCAAAGAACAAGTAGGTCTTTTATAGTCAAATATTCAATTTTTAGTCCTTCATGAAGATGGTGATGTAAAAAGATCATGGCTTTGGCTTTATCTTAGTTGGATGCTTATTTCGTTCCTTGATTGTGTCTCTTAGACCATTAGCATTTAGATGGATTTCTGAATTTGTACCCAAGAAAAATAATTCTCCCTAGCAATATGAAGAGTTACAAAGTCAAAGTCAAGTTTTGTAAGATTTGACATGATAATACTATCTTAAAAATTAATATTAAGAAGATAGGAAAGTTAAGAAATCAATATGAAAGTAATAAAAAAATTCATTGTAATGATGAACCTTACCATAATGCCTTTTGATTACCAAAGCTCTCATGATACTAACATGTTGTAAAACTATGAAAATATATGAGAGATTAATTAAAGATGAAAGAGATAGTAAGACAAGAGAGACATGGAGAGAAAGAGGAGCAATTCTTATTCACTTGGATGTGTCAATGTGTATTACATAGCCTTCTATTTATTTCCTTCAAACCTCAACCAAAAGTTGTAACATCCCAAATTTTTCCTATATGTATAAGATTGATAGAGGAAAGAGGTTATGAAAAGATTGGGATGGTAATAAGAATTTATAAAACAGACATAAGTCAAAAAGGAGTCCTATAGAATTAATTATGAAATTTACAGTGAAATCGGATACCGATAAATGATTAAAGGAAATGTGGGGAATTTTTATCAAGCCTTCTAGGTCTCAGAAAATTATGAAACTTTTTAGGAAATTCATTTTATATTAGAATGAATTTCTAAAAATGTTAGAACCATTAAAAGAGGTGTCTAGCATTTATTCTAAAATCAGGGTGATTTAAGAATATCGGTATAAGGAAAGTGCCTTGGGATTTGTACCAAGTAGCTATTGGACTTAAAAGAGGTCTAATAGGACATGTTATGCAAGCCTTAATAAGCCCAAGGAATTGTTATGTGGTCAAAAGATTTTTTAGAATATTTTATGTATTTTTAAAAGATAAAGAATTAAAGAAAGTCCAAGAAGCATGTAAGGTGTCCTTGTGGGACCCACAAGCTTTACACATGGCACCAAGAAGAGGAAAGAAAGATTATAACATGTATTAAAATATAATAAAATAATATAAGAATTAACCTAATGATGATTAAGGTTAATTATCCAAAAGCTAACCAATCAAATTCAAGATTAAGCCATTGTAATAATTAGGAAAAGTGAGGACATTATGGACCCAAGGTGCCAAAATTTTGGCTATAAATACCCCTCCCATTCTTCACAAAAACGTGCACCCTTGGTTACATTGGAGAAACTCTTGTCATTTGAAAACTCAACCAAGATGAAGACAATTCAAGGCACTTAGAGATCAAGGTAGTCAAGGCATAAGGTATGTGATTCTTCCTAGTTTATTTAGATGTGTTTTGGAAGGGTAAAACCTATGTTTTAGTGGTTGGAAATTCCATTAAACCTAGAGTATGCTTGCTGTCCAAATTTTAAGTTAAAGGAGGAAGAAAATAAAGGTAGAACTAGGTGATTAAGGTTTAGATAAGTTAGTTTTGATGATTGGTCGTTGAATTAAGTTGTGCTTTTGACTTTGTCATTGATGGAGATATTCAGCCTAGGTCTGTTCTGGACCAAGAAGAATGAATTTCAATGATCTAATGCTTCCATTGAATTTATATGATGATTTTGTGTAGGATTGAATAGATTTGGAACCTTGGAAGCATTAGAATTGAAAGTTGTAAGTTTTAAGCCTTCTCTATACTGTTCATTCACGTGAAAAGTGATTAGAATTTCATGATTTTGATGCTTCCAATGGTTTTAAAATGAAAAATTGTGTGGGATAAAGTAGAAAAACAAGTATTGGAAGCATTGGAATTAAAATGAGAATTTTTGAAAGAATTATGCCCATGTTTTTGGTTCTGTCCAGCAGGCCTTGAAGGAGCTGTAATTTCATGATTCTAAGTTCATAAATGGATTTAGAAGATGAAATTGTGTAGGGTAAAGTCAAGACACAAATTAATTCAAAGGACAAGGCAGTTAACCACAAATTAAGAAAGATAGGGATTAATTGATTAAGTTTAATGTCCTTATATGCCAATTGAGTTGAATTATGATGAATGAGTGAATATGTGATGTTTAGGATTTGATTTTGTATTCAAGAATACAACCTTACTACAAGGAAAGGTGACAAGAAAGAGGATAAGGAAAAAGTAAAGCATCAAGGTAGTAAACTTACCTAAACTTGTATGTGTTGAATGTATGGTTGATTGTGTTATGGCTTGATTGATGTTGTTCATATGTAAATGTTGAAGCTCGCTATGATTTCTTTGGCCAATTTTATTTCGTATGTTACATGGAAGCATGCACATTACATTATGTTGACACAATCACAAGCAAGCACTAATACCAAGCATTAATGCATATATTGTTTAGTCCCGTTTACTACTGAGATTACCCCAGAAATCTCACCCCAAATTATATCTCTAATCAGCAGAAACCTCAAGCATGAGAGAGGAAGAATGTTAGATGAAGATATGTTTTGCTTATATGGTTATGTTATAGTCAAGTTTTGGGGTGAATGTATGTAAAGTTAGTTGTTAAAATTCTGCACTGGAATAAAAACAGTTTTCACCTATGACACTTGGGCTGTACTTAAAAATAGTTAATGATTTATTAAATGTATGAAATTTTGTAGACATGTAGTTGACATGCCAAGCTTCATTTTGACACTAAGAATGCCTTATTTCGATGTCTGTACAAAGAGAACTAATTTTCCAAAGTAAGGGACCAGAATCTGTTTTAAGAATTTTTGACCAAATGAACAGTAAAATTTGATGAATAAACTGTATTAATTGACTTATCATTTGGTCTGGAAATTATATTTCCCTCAAATTTCAAGATTTTATCTTCACGTATCTTTTTGAACCACTTCATTTCGATTTTTCTAGAATTAATTATGATTTTTCAAAGTTCATCGCGAAATATGGATTATCATATGAACAGTAACCCATGAAGGAGAAAAATTCTAGATTTAGCTATTGGACTTCCAAAGTCTTGTAAGTAGTTCTAAATGCTATTGATTGGTCCTTAAGACGTATGAAAGTATGGTGTTACAAAAGTCACATAAAATAAATCCCAACATTAATTCGCATGAATGTACGCTATGAAACTTTTGAGTTATGGAATAAAACTTCAAATATGAACCTCCACATAAACGTATATAGTCATGGAGTTAAGGAGGGAGATAGACATCCACATACACTAAATGGTATGTTTATTAGTCAAAAATTAACCTGTACCGATTGTACTACATGTTTGAGCCCCCAAGGGTATTTTGGTCATTTTCTAAGGGATGGATGGCAGATAAATATTTAGTATATCAATTTCAATGATATGATAAGGCTAGATATTGATTTCCAGGACAAAATACATATCCTGGTATATTATAAAACAAATTAGGAACAGAAAAAAGTCCAGTTGCTGTGAAACTGCTCCGATCGGTACCGGATTGGACTGGAATTTTTCCAGAAGCTTCTTGGCATGGTAAGCATGCCACATACCCCCATGAGGTGTCCCTTGAGCTGTCCCACATGATGTCATAATTATTCTTTTTAGAAAAAGTTAAATCCAAGATTAAATGTGGGCCTTTAGATCAAATAGTAACCAAATCAATCTTGGCCATTCATTTTTCATGGATTTTGGCTATAAATACCCCCTCATTCTGCATCAAAACCGTGGCTTCATGGATCCTTGGGGAAACTCTTGCAAAATGAAAACTCAAGCCAAGACAAAGAAGATTCAAGGTACCAAAGTTCAAGCAAGCTAGAGATTAAAGGTAAGCAATCTCTCCTAGCTTATTTTCCATTGATTTAGGAGCTTGAACTTAGGGTTTTCATGGGGGAAAAGTTGACTTTTCTCTAAGGGGAGGTGCTGCCCAAAAACCTTAGATGAAAGGGGAAAGAATAAATTAAAATTAGAAACATGTGATTGAAGCTTAAGCAAGCTAGTTAAGTGATTGGTTGTTGAATCAAATTGATATTTTTGACTTTGCCATGGTGTGCCCTGTTCGATCTGCACTGTTCATGAGGGAAGGAAATGTAATTTCAATGATTTAATGCTTCCATTGAGTTTATATGATGATTTTGTGTAGGATTAGAAATATTTTGAACCTTGAAAATATTAAAATCTCAGGGTTGTAGTCTTTGATATTCCTTATGGTACTGTTCACTCGCATGAACAGTGATTGAAATTTCATGTTTTTAATGGTTCCAATGGTTTTAAAATGAAAATTTGTGTTGGGTAAAGTGGAGAAACAAGTATGGGAAGCATTAGAATCAAAATAAGAATTTTTGAAAGAATTGTATGCTTATGTTCAATTCCGTACAGAAGGCCATGAAGGAGCTGGAATTTCATAATTATAAGTTCATAAATGGATTCAAAAGATGAAATTATGTAGGGTAAAGTCAAGACATCAATTGGTTCAAGAGCCAAGTGGATTAGTGAAGATTAGAGAAAGTTATGTCAGTAAAGAGTGTAACCAAGTGAGTCTTGAATATGGTTGGAGTTCATGAGTCCTAATGAGTTACGTGATGAATATGAATGTGTTTAGGACCATGAAACATCCAAGAAGATGTTGGAAAGTGATGGACATAAAGGCTTCATGGTTGGAAAGCTAGGGAGCAAATGCTAAAGATTAAGAGGAAAGCTTAAGTGCAAGGTAGTGAACTTATCTCTTTATGTGCTAGATGTGGTATGCTTATGTGTTGACATGTATATGATATTTGAATGATGTTGTGAAATGATAAATGATGTTTAATGTATTTTGAATAACATGTTTTTCATGGCCATGCACTTTATGTGAAAGTATATAGCATTATAGCATGTCACTAATCAAAGAAAGTTTAATGAAATTACATATCATGCATTAGCATCCATCTTGCATATTTAAGTGGTAATGTTTGCTACTGAGATTCCCTAGAATCTCACTCTCCCATAACCAACCAATTTAGGTCAAGCATGATGGATAATGTATGCATAGAGAAGAGCTAAAGTATGGAAGAAGAAAAGTGAAGTATTTAATATGTTAGCATATGCTTTGCATTTTCCATGTATGTCAAAGCCATGTAAAGCATCCATTTATGTGATGAGATTGTATGAAACAATTCTTGTATAATCCCATGATGTATATGAATTCATAAAAGGCAAAAGAGATTATTTATGTATGCTAGAATAATTATTGAAAGTGAAAGAAAGGAATCTGAAATGGTAAAACGTAGGTCCTAAAGCAGTTTTGTTGTGCCTTCAGTTTAACCTAGAAAATGAAGGAATTATTTCACGAAATTTTATGATAATGTAGTACACATCCAGAGCTTTAAGTGCATAGGTAGAACGTTTCATTTGGATGTGTATATGAAGAGAAATGAATTTCCAAAGTAAGGGACCAGAATCTGTTTCTAGAGTTTTTGGCCAAATGAACAGTAAACTTCAACGAATAAACTGTATTAATTGGCTAATCATTTGGTTTGGAATTTTTTTTCACTTAAATTTTAAGATGTTATCTTTACATATCTTTTTGAGCTACTTCATTTTGAGTTTTCTAGAATTAGTTATGATTTTTTGAAGTTCAGTGCATAATCTGGAATACCATATGAACAGTAACCCGAGAAAGAGTAAAATTCCAAATTTGGCTAATTGACTTCCAAGGCCTTATAAGTGGTTCTAAATGCTATTGAATGGTCCCTAAGACGTATGAAAGTAAGGATGTTACACCTAGCCAACATGCAGGATGTCACATCCTTACTTTTAACCTCAAGTATACTCCATTAGAAGTGATTGGAACTAATTACATGATCATTTGCTTTGAAAACATCCATTTCCAAAAGATTTGCTCTCGGGGGGGGGGGGTACTGTTCACTTTTACTGTTCATTTGGTAATTCTAGAACATGTACCCTACTTTGAAAATTCATAATTAATTGTATAAAAATCAAAATAATGTGATTCCAATTTTTAATGAAAAGATCTTTCATAAATATTTGAGGAAAAAATATGAAACTGAGGTTTTCTGATCCAAATGAAATCAGTTTATTGGTTAAAATCACTGTTCATTTGGTAAAAATCTGGAAGTTCCAGTTTCTTTGCTTAACTTCAAAATTCATTTCTCTTTGGTTACTTATCCAAATAAGCTGTGTTACCTATGGATTTGAAGCTCTAGATGTTCTCTTTAATCTCATAAAATTTCATAGAAAAACTCGTTCATTTGTTATATCAAATCATTGCGTGAACGTCACTGCCTCTCAGCACTCGTTTTATCTCAATTCTAGATCTTACTTTCAACTTTGGAAAATCAGAACAATTCGGATACTTATCCAAATGAGGCGTTCTTGGTGTTCATTTAAATCTCTGTATCTTAATTTTAATCATGCCAAGTTTTAGTCTAAAACTCGTTGATTTAAATGTCATAAACATTGTCACATCACCATGGCCTCAAAATAGGGTTACAGAAACATACACCATGCACACTAGCATACCATCCCATAGTGTCATGTAAGTCATATAACTTGTTATACAAACTTAATCATCAACAATTAATCTCTTCCCTTGAGAGGATCCAGCACCTAAAACATAGTTATGCATGTGGAAGGAATGAGATTTCATGGAAATCCCAATAGCAAGTTACACAAACTATATTATCATGCATGAATAATTGGATGCTTAACATGTTATCATGAGATGGGAGCTACTTCATAATAGTACATAAGAAAACTCTAACATGCATATTGTCATGACATAACTTGCAAGGAGTTGCAATCATTCATACTTCATCATAACATGATGATATAAGCTCAAGCTCAACCAAACACCATAATCAACAAGCAAGCAAAACAATTAAACAAACATGAGTTATAGTTAGGTATCCTTGCTACCTCTTAGCTATCTTGGTCAAGACCTTCTTGAAGTGCTTTCCTTCCTTCACAAATGTCAAAACCTAGCCATTACAACATATATCAAGTTACAACCCAACTTAAAACCAAATCCAAGACTAGGTTTTCACTAGTTCCCTTTCTTTCTCTAATTTATGTTTCCTACTTCCACCTTTCCAAAATAAATTCTCATGGTTCATTTACACATAATTTTTCATGTAGAATCCAAATATGAAATCAGAATTTCCAAAATCAAAACATACCAATTGCTACAGTACCAAACCGAAATGGATGTCCCTTTTTCCAAAAATTCACATTTTGATTCCAATGCTTCCAATACTTGTTCTCCTACTTTATCCCCACAAAATTTTCCATTTTAAACTCATTGGAAGCATCAAAATCATGAAATTCCATCATATAAATAGTACCACATACAGTACCAGCAAGAACACAAAGCCCTAAATCCAAACATACTTGAATTCCCAAGCTTATACCACTTGATTCTAGCTTGTTTAAGCTTGTCTAAACTATCCATAACATAAAACTCATATTTTAACCACATATGATCAGCACTTCCAGCAGCAACCATAAGGGAAATATAGCATGAAAACCCTTTAAAACCATGAGCTAACTTGCTAGGACAAAACTCAAGATCAAGGGAGATGATTACCTTGCTTGTTACTTCACTTTGGTTACTTCTTTCTTGGTTGAATGGAAATTTTGCAAGCGTTTCCCTATGGTTCACCATGCATGCCGAAGTGTTCTGAATAGGGGGGTATTTATAGAGAAATTTGGGTTGAAATGGTTGGCCAAGATTGATTTGGTTACTATTTGATCTAAAGGCTCACGTTTAATCTTGGATTTAACTTTTTCATAAAAGAATAATTATGACATCATGTGGGATAGCTCATGGGACACCTAAGAGTTTTAGGTGGCGTGCTGCACATGTAAAGAAGGTTCTAGAAAAATTCCAGTCCAATCCGATACCGATCGGAGCAGTTTCACAACAACTGGACTGTTTTCTGTTCTGAATTTTTTTATAATATACTAGGATATATATTATGTCCTGGAAATCAATATCTAGGATTCTCATACCATTAAAAATGATATATTTAATATTTATCTACTATCCATCCCTTGGAAAATGACCAAAATACCCTTGATATCCTTTCTTGCACTGTACTAACCCTAAGGGCAAAATCATCATTTCATACCTCTTTATACTGCCTCAGGGTGTATATGGGCTCTAAATAATCCTATCTATACTATATGACACGTTTTTAGCCTATCTAGAGTGACCAAAATGACCTCCATCCACTACTGGTACAGTTTGGGCATCCAGGGGTATTTTCGTAATTTTGTACTTTTCCTGGACTGTTCTGGTCTCTGGCCCACATAACTGTCCAGTCACCTTAATGGGATTATGATGGCGCCATTTGGGCCTTATTATGGGCTTATTTCCTGTATTGCCTTTATGGCTCAATTTACAATACAACTCCTGATCCTATTTATCGGGTATTTTATTTCATTGTAAAATCCCGTATGGTTTCTATAGGATTCCTTTTCTGACTGTCTCAATTTTATAAATTCATATATTAAATATATGAATTTTCTATAAGGTCTCATCTGATTCTGAGATCTGAAAAATACTGTAATAATTCCTTCCGACTTCAGGAATTTATATCAATTAATCGGGACCTCAAATCAAAATTCTGTGTTGCGTTAAACTGACCAGAATATTTTTGTCTATCTACTGGTAAAATTTGGGTCTGATCTGATCCCGGGCATTTTTGGCCTGTTTTGGCTCAACTTTTCTAGATTTACATTTTGGTCCCTTAACTTTTGAATAATTGCACTTTAGTCCCTGAACTTTTTATTAATTGCATTTAGGTCCCTCCTTTTATTTCTACTTCAACTTTTTGTCTTCAAACTTTTCAATTTGCATTTTGGTCCCTATTCTTTCCTTAGTTATTAATCCTTCCCTTTCTTTTCGTAATCTGATACAGTTTATTCCAATAATCTTATATCCATTGCACATAAACTGTACAGGTACATCAGATCAAAAAATTAGGGATATGACACAGGACTACATACCTGCTCATGAATGTAAAGCTCTAACAAATGAGCTTAAGCATTCCTTTCCTTAATATGCACAGCTCTAATACTCAGAACTTGCACAGCTTTATCATGTGGAGCTTACACTGCTATAACATTCAGAGCTTTAGCATATTTTACAAACAATCATAATGCCTGCATTTCATGCAAGGAGTGAATGCTCTCGCTTGCTATTTTGTCTGTAACATAGCTTCAAATATCTTATCCCTACAAAAGGGAGCCTCTCTATCTGTATATAGAGTCACATGTAAAATCATCTTCTTATTCATCAAATTAGAGTGAGAGGACTTATACTAGTCTATTATTTCTTACATGATTAATACCTTATTAAGCTCTATCTCTAAACTTTATTCTTGGCCAATCACACTTTTATTGGGTAAAGTCAACTTTTCCTACCTTAACTCTACTGTATTCTCTTTGTTCTTAATGGAAGACATCTTCTTCTCTCAAAGCAATCTCAACTCTATCATAATTGTATCCCTTTTTACACGGATATGGTATATTGATCTATTTGGAGCAATATCAACTCTAATTCGGAGGATTAATTCCCAATTGACCAAAATGCCCTCTATTAATCTATTAGTCAATATTGTAACATAGGGGCATTTTCATAATTTTATACTTTTCAGGGTATTTCTGGACACTGGCCCACATAACTGTTAAAGTACATTACTGGGCCTAAGGGATGCCAACTTGGGCCCTTAACTGGGTCCAATGCCTTTATAGGCTCAATTCCCAATAAACCTCACCTAAAAATATTTATTGGGTAGTTTATTTCACTATAAATTCTATTATTAATTGTACATAACTCCTTTTTTAATTCTATCAATTTTATATATTATTATATTAATTATAAGAATTTCTTATAAATTTCATCTAATTATGAGGTTCAAAAGATCCTATAACAATGTTATGACTTTAAAAATTATTAATTATCTGGGACCTCAAATCAAAATTATGAAAAATATTCCTAACCCAATTACCATTCTTTATTTAATGGTAAAATTTGAAACTGTAAAATTTTCAGGCAGTTTTAGGCATTTTCTGGCTCAATTTCCTCATAATTACAACTTTTCCCTTGAATTTTTATAAATTGCACTTTTAGCCCCTGAATTTATAAATTTTTCACTTTGGTCCCTTACTATACTTTTTATAATTATACTTTATGGCCCATAACTTGTATCTACACTTATTTTAGGCCTAATGACTTTTCTAAATTACATATGAGTCCTTAAACTTTTACTATTTGTGCTTTAGTCACTAAAAAGCCTCTGTATGTTTATGGGACTTCTGAAACATCCTCACTTTCATATGTCTTAGGGACCATTTAATAGCATTTGGAACCACTTACAAGACCTTAGAAGTCCATTAGCCAAATCTAGAATTTTACTCTTTCTCGGGTTACTGTTAATATGATATTCCAGATTATGCAACAAACTTTAAAAAATCATAATTAATTCTAGAAAAATCAAAACGAAGTGGTTCAAAAAGTTACGTGAAGATAACATCTTTAAATTTAAGGTAAAAATAATTTCCAGACAAAATGACTCATCAATTAATATAGTTTATTCGTCAAATATTACTGTTTATTTGGTAAAAAATTCTGGAAATAGATTCTAGTCCCTTACTTTAGAAAATTAGTTCTCTTTGTACAGATATCCAAATAAGGCGTTCTTGGTGTCAAAATGAAGTTTGACATGTCATCTAAATGTTTGTAAAATTTCATACATTTATTACATCATTTACTATTTTTCTTTATATCATGACCATGACTATTTTTATTGGTCATACAGCAACATTACACATTTACATAACATATATACCATCCAATCCCTAGCTTTTCTTCATGCTTCATCATCCTCTTTCATTATTCACAAACCTGTGGTATTGGGTTTTCATGAAAAGGAATGAGATTTCTGGGGAAATCTCAATAGCAAACATCACTAAACAATACATACATTAATGTAGATACTTGTGCTTGCTTGTGAAAGTGTTAACATTGTGTAATGTGTATGCTTCCATGTAGCATACGAAATACAATTGGCAAAAGTAATCATAGTAATAGTGCTTCATACAAAAGCACATATGTAACACAATTCAACAAAGCCATAGCACATTCAAGCATAACCTTCAATGCATACAAGTTTAGGATGGGTTTACTACCTCATATACTTGATTCCTTTCACTTTATTTTGCTTCTTTCTTCTCACTTCTCTTGGATATATGGCTGGCTCTTTTGGAGCATATCAATAAATCCCTAACATCACATAACCATTCATCCATCATCATCTAATTTCCTTGAGCATTAAACTCACTTTAACTAACATAACTTCCTCTTGAACATTAAGCTCACTTATTTTCCTTAATCTTAACTAATGGACTTGGCCTTTGAATCAATTGATGTCTTGACTTTACCCTACATAATTTCATCTTTTGAATCCATCTATGAGTTTAGAATAATGAAATTTCAAGTCCTTCATGGCCTGTTGTACAGAACTGAACATGTTCATACAATTCTTTCAAAAATTCTCATTTTGACTCTAATACTTCCCATACTTGTGTCTCCACTTTATCCCACACAACTTTTCATTTTCAAACCATTGGAAGCATCAAAAGCATGAAATTCCAATCATTTTTCATATGAGTGAACAGTAATAAGAGAAGAATTTCAAAAACTATAATCTTAGAATTTCAATGCTTCAAATGTTCAAAACCTTTCAAACCCTACACAAAATCATCATATAAATTCAATGGAAGCATTAAATCATTGAAATTCTATTTCCTTCCATCATGAATAGTACATATCAAACAAGTTCACCCATGGCAAAGTCAAGAATATCAACTTGATTCAACAACCAATCACTTAACTAGCTTGTTTAAGCTTCAATCATATGTCTCTAACTTTAATTTCGTCTTTACCCTTTCATCTAAGGTTTTTGTGCAGCACCACCCCTTAAAGAAAACTCAACTTTTCCCCATGAAAACCCTAAGTTCAAGCTCCCAAATCAAAGGAAAATAAGCTAGAAGAGATTGCTTACCTTAAATCTCTAGCTTGCTTGAACTTAGATACCTTGAATCTTCTTTGTCTTGGTTTGAGTTTCCATTTTGCAAGAGTTTCCCCAAGGTTCATGAGGCCACAGTTTTGAACCATATTTTGAGGGGGTATTTATAGAAAATTTCATGAAAAATAAATGGTCAAGATTACTTTGTGCACTATTTGATCTAAAGGCCCACATTTAATCTTAGATTTAACTTCTTCCAAAAAGGAATAATTATGACATCATAAGGGACAGCACAAGGGACACCTCATTGGAGTATATGGCAAAATTCTCATGTAAGGAAGCTTCTGGAAAATTTTTAATCCAATCCGGTACCGATCGAAGCAGTTTCACAACAACCAGATTATTTTCTGTTTCTAATTTTTTATAATATACCAGGATATGTATTATGTCCTGGAAATCAATGTCTAGGCTTCTCATACCATTCAAATGGATATACTAAATATTTATCTGCCATCTATCCCTTGGAAAATGACCAAAATACCCTTGGTGACATTTCTTGCACTACATTAACCCTAAGGACATAATTGTCATTTCCCCCCTTATTGCCCTACCTCAGGGCATATACTAGCTCTAAATAATCATATTTATAGTATATCCCATGTTTTTAGCCTGCTCCAGATAACCAAAATGCCCTCCATCCATCTCTGGTATATTCTAACCACATAGGGGTATTTTCATAATTTCACACTTTTTCTGGACACTGGCCCCTTCAGCTGATAGACTGGTACCCTGGGTTTTGAGCCCTCCTTGGCGACATGATGGCCTATATATCAGGTCATCTGATCTCATTCTATCCAGGCTTACATACCGATAAGTTCCATTATCGGATCACCGGTGTTATCAAACTCCCATCAAAATTCACTAATATGTGAATAACTTTTTATACAGAACTTCTTCCAGGGTTTTGTCAGATCCAAGACATTTGACACTGTAGGGCACACTTTCCTGTAATTTCCCTACTTATATCTGAAGTCTATAAAATCTGATAAAATTTTAGATAACTTTCAGACTATCAGATAAATATATGCTGTCTCGAGACCTAATAAAATTTTTGTGTAATGCTAGATTAACCAGCATATCTTCCTCTATTTACTGATAGAATATGGGAATAAAATACTTCCTGGCAGTTCCAACCCTTTTTGAGCTGACCTTTCTATAATTATAATTTTGCCCTTGAACTTTTTACTTAATTACATTTAAGTCCCTTAACTTTTGAAAATTATCACTTTTGGCCCAAATTTTGTTTCTACTTTAACTTTTGGCCTTTAAACTTTTCTCATTTTTGTTTTGGTCCCTTTCTTCCTTCAAGACTCATTTAACCTCTATTATTTCTTATGATCATCGTCATAATCCTTTCCAAACCTCTTTCCTCTATCAGTATTATACAGATAGGGAAAAATTAGGATATGACAACTTCTACTCAAAGGGACCTAATAACCTATCTACTTTAGGATACTTTTCTAGGCTTCTAGGCCTAAAAATTGGGATATGGCATGGTGGCCTCAATGACGGTGTAGTGAATAAAGTTGTTATGAGCATTAATTATCTTTAAAAAAAATTACTTATAGGTTTGACCCTCTTTTGCATTCCTTATCTTCTTTTGTTTGTGGCTAAGAAAACCAAGAACATAGTGAAGCACAACATCTCTATCTCCCTATGTGTTGGTCATCATTCGTTACGTGTAGTTGATTGCTTTGCTTCTTCAGTTTGTTCATCTATTACAAGTAGTGGTCATCATCCATTCTCCCTTCCCCATGGATCTCTTATACTCTTGATCTACTTTGCTATGGTCACCTTTGTTGTGGTAAAGAGATAAACTTTTTTAACCCATATATGTTCCCTTTTCTACTTCTTCCTATATGCTTCTATGGATCTCCTTGACTCCCTCTCATTCTCTTACTATCGCTCTTCCTTTCTCCCATTCTTGCTCTCTTATACTCTCTTCAAGGATTTATCTTGTCTCTCATCTATGATTTTTAATAATCCCTATTTCAATATGCTTATTCTTGTTTTGGTTAGTTTGAGCTAGCTTACTATAAAGAATAAGGTTGAAAACTATTAGAATCACTTGACTTAGCTTAAAATTTTCATCATGAAAGACTGTGAATGATGAAACTATATGAATAAGCTATCTTGAGCATATAGTTTTGTTCATTTATTGATGTGGGTGGTTTCTTTATGCTTTAATTTGAAAGCGTTAAGCATCCATTACTTCTTACATAACAATATATTAGAAAGTTATGGGATTTACATTACATATTTTTTGTTTGAAAACATTGGTGGGCAAGTTGCTTGTTATTTCAAGCGATCTTGAATATACATAAGGAAAGGTAAATCTAATTGACTAGCCACAAGGTAGTGTTAGACTCCAATTTTTTATGATGGCAATTAATTGAGAAAATATTTCATAAAGAAACTTAATTAATAAAGAGCATTTATCTATAAGTTTATCGATAATGTAGCTATTCGATAAATAAGAAAGAAATTTTGAAGAAAAATATGATTTATAAAAGCATTTATTGAAGACCTATTCGATAAGGTTCCTTATCAATAAAGACTTCAATAAATTATAAATAATTTTGTTTATGAAAAATCAGAGTCATCATTCTAAAACTAAAGTTATTCAAAGACTTATTCGATAAGGGAATTTATAGAATAAGCCTCTGATAAGTTTCTTAAAGACTCGGTTTTTTGAAAATAATTTTTTAAAAAGGCTTTATCGAAGCATTGATCGATCAATAAATTTATCGATAAAGACTTTGATCAATATAACATGTTTTCAAAGAAGTCCTTATGTTTTTTCAAAGACTCATTTATTGAAAGACTATTCAATAAGTGGATTTATCAAATAACTCTTCAATAAATAAGGAAAAGTTTGAGTTTATAAAAGTACCGAACCAAATGATTTTTTTACACTATTTTCTGTTGAGATATATTATCTTGATTGTTTCTTATCAAATTTTTTATCAAAACTTATGATAAGAGGAAGAAATGTTTTATAGTTTAAAATATTATCATTGAAAATGCTTTTAAGTTTATCCATATAACTAAGTTTCTGTTATGATAAAATGATCTTTACAGTGATATAATTAAATTGTTTTTCTTCTCAAAATGATCTTTGGAATCTTAAGTTAGAATTTATAAGATCAAATTGAAGAAAGGAAAAGACAAGATATTTTAAATTCAAATAATAGAAATCTTGATTTTTACTAATGTTTCTGATGATAATTTGATTGTTTGAAATACTTTCATGATTATTCATTTCTTATATTGTTTGACTAATTTATTTGAATCATATATGGTTTGATTAGTTTTGAAATTGTGAAGATTAGATTATTCAAGAATGATTCAAAGTTTGATTCATTATGCTCTTATCAATAAACTATTCAATCAGACCAACTATCAAAGAGATCTTCGATAAGATCCTTCTATAAAACTTAAATTGAACTACACTGAAACATCTTATTGATATGCAAATATCTTTGTTGAGCTTATGAATTACTTTGAGTTTGATTGAATGAATAATCTTCATGAATATATAGGTTGATCATAATTGCTTAATGATCTCTTTAATGACTTGTTATGGCTATAATATGTTAATTCTCTTTAGTCAAGCTTAAGGTCTTGTGATTTGCATTGATATGCTAGAAAATGATCATATGTGTTTTATCTGAAATGATAAATGATATTTTGACTATTCATTTCTAAGTATATTACATGATTTAAGAAAAGATCAGAATGTTTGAAAGTCTATATTTGAAAGAATGTTCTTCAGCATTTATAGATAAGCTATTCAAACAACTTATTCATCAAAAATCACTTCAATAAATGATATATTGTAAAATGTCTCGATAGCCTAAAAGCATATATTTTGAAAAAAAAAATTTCAAAGAACTTTTCTATAAGGACATTTATCAATAACTATTCCATAATCTTGACAATCTATGTTCAATTCATTGAAGAATTATTGAAGTCCTTTTTGATAAGGCTGATTATCGAAGTATTGCTCGATAAGATTTAAATCGTTTCAAATATAATTCTTCAGCAATTTATCAAGCACTTCTATAATTCAAGTTATTTTGTGAAAAGTATTTTAAACCAGAATTTGACATATTTTGATCCTTAATTTTAAATCATTGGGAAACAATTGCTGTATGCTTATATTGATTATATACCTTCTATAAAGCATGTTTAAATATCATTTTTAGAGTAAAGCAATATTAAATGAAGAGATCAATTAAAAAAGCAAAAAGCCAGAATGCATAAATAAGCAACAACGAATATTTTCAACAATGACTCTTAACATCTACTTCAACAAAATTATAAAAAAACCAAGTTTGAAATAAGAGGAAGCCAAAATGAGAAAACTAAAGAAGTTGGGAGACCAGAAAAAAGGAAGAGATGCTTACAATGCACTTTGATTACACCCAATAATTTGTATCTCTGTTTCACTCTGTTTCTATTCATTAGTTCATAGCATACATATTCTTACACAAGAGAAACTTAGAGAGTATTGAGCTTAAGTGTTTATCTTATCTACTCTACTAATAAAGATTCATTTCTTTCAATCATCTTTTTAAATTTCTCAAGAGTATAAGTCTTATGAGGGGTTGTAACCTTACGAGGTTCTAAGGGAAAGAGAGGGATTATCACTAGTGATAACCTTCCAGGTTGTAAGAGGGAGAGAGAGGGGATTCTCACGATTGATGTACTGAGGTGCCAAGAGCCCAATTAATCTTGGAGAGATAGTGAAACTCTCAAAGGCCTTTAGGGACTGGAAGTAGGCCAAGTGGATTGGGTCAAACCAGTATAAATTAACTTGTGCATTATTTTCTCATCAACTTCTTCCATCGGTGATATCATTCTAAAATCTACTCTTTGATTTCATTTACATGTTCCTGAGAGTTATTAGAATTTTTAAAATTACCAAATTCATACCTCTTGGGTGATATAACCGTAATCAACATTTGGTATCAGAGTTGGTCACTTGTTTAAAGTATCTAACGATCTCAAGTGCAAAGATCATGGTTGTATTTGGTTGTGAAATGCTTTCTAAAGGTTTTTATGTTATCATTCCTCCATTTTAGAAAATTATATCTTTTTGTATTGGAAAGTTCGGATGACCATGTTTTTAAAAACTCTTGATTATGATATGAGGAAAAGCCTTTCAAATGATTTTGATTTTAAATCAAGAAATATTTGAATAAAAATGAAAAAAAAATTGTTTCCTCAGAACCTTATAGCAATGGAAATTTTATACAATGCTTTATTTGAAAATTAAATTTTGCTATAATGTCAGATATATTTTTAAAACTCTGGATTTTATCTATTCCTCTGGCAATTACGTTGAAGTTAGTGTTAACAATTTATCAGTAATTGAAAGTTGCAAATCTACTACTGATGAACAAATGGAAGATGATGCTGAAGAAAGACAAGTTACATAACATCTTCCTGAATTGGTCAACACAAGGAAATAAGAGGAAAAGGAGAATCAAGAAAAGCTCAATATACATGAATCTGTAAAATCATTATTCAGAGCTAAAAATGTCTCAATGGTAAAAAGTTTAGATCCCTCTTGCAAATTTTAGAAAAATGATTTTAAAAATTTTCATAGTATGATTTTTAACCAATCATTAGTTTCATTTTGAAAAGCAAAAATATTATATATTATAATGATATTACCAATAGGAAGAGAACATTTTTGCGTAATGATTATATATTGTTTCCACTCAACCAACACAATACCTACAAATATACCCATAAATTATATTATCCTGTAATTTGCAATTATTGTAGAAAACAAGGTCATATTTCTCACTCTTGCTATATAGAAATAAATTATAATGTGAGAAACAGATATGCTTTGGTACCTAGAAGACAATCAATGTCCAATGCTAACTCTCAAGAACCTAAAGTTAAATAGGTACCAAAATATCCTTTTAATACTTCAAATATGCAGGATTACATTAAGCTAAATGGACATGGCACATATAGAAAAGGGCATCCAAGAGTTTCCCATAAATCTGTGAAATACATAACAATTAAGAGAACTCATGGAGAATCAATTGTAGCAACTTTAAATTTAAAATATGAGAAGCAATAGAGAAAATCCCAAGAAGTACATTTTGCCTTAAAAATGGACTATCATACTGTACCATTCAATTACCTTGAAGAAAACTGAAGAAGGATCTGTTCAGTATCAATGTTAGTTGATAAACCATTGTGATCATACAAAAGAAATTCAAAGATGCAATGGGTATATAAAGACAATCCTTCTTCCATATGAGGTAAAGGTGAAATAGTAAACATCCTGCATTATTATGTTTGATATATTTTGAGGTTTATATCAGTACCCTTAGAAAACTTAACTGAAAATATTTTAAAAGAGAAAAATGCAATGTTTAGTAGTTTAACTCTGCATGCATACACTTGAAAAAATTAATATATCTCTATTATTTCATAAAGTAACTATGATTAATTAATTTACTATTTATATTCTCTGAGCATGTGAATTCTGTTCTTCTGATTCCTATAAACTAACTGATGGATTTAAGCAAAGTTGGATACCAAGAAAAGAAAACTAGTTCAATTGTTTATAGGAAAGGTTCATCTATGAATTCAAAGAAAGAAATTCAAATCTTCATAAAAATAAACTAGCGAAGCTTGAATTTTGGTGCTGAAGAAAAAGTTCAATTTCAATTCACCAAAAATCAAGTGACAAGCTACAAGGCTAGAGAAAACATGGTGAAATCTAATCCTTATCTCTTT
Organism: Leucaena leucocephala; assembly: GCA_037074615.1. Lineage (NCBI taxonomy): Eukaryota > Viridiplantae > Streptophyta > Magnoliopsida > Fabales > Fabaceae > Leucaena > Leucaena leucocephala. The sequence continues at coordinate 21,496,334 of CM073520.1, forward strand.
ATTGTGCTTAATTGATTTTTTGATTTGGATAATAAATATTGATTCCTTGCTTAACCCTATTATAAATCAACATTTTAATAATATAAATAAGTTTTTTGATATTGCTAAATGAATTATAAATTGAATTGTGCAAACATGTTTTCTATATACTTATGTTTTTAAAATGATGCTTCATGATTTCAATTTATAAATTGATCTCGATCCATAAACATTCATACCTATGATTTGAAAAATAAAGATGAAACTCAATTTATGTATTAAACATTTTGAGTGCATTTAAATGCATTCACATGAATTGAAAATCTATTTTTGAAACATGAGGATATCAGTATTGAAGATTATATTAATATACCTATATGAAATTTTAAATATACTCCATATCCATTTGATAGAGTAATCATCTTAAGTGTACTATTAAATGTTTGAACTTCTTATCCTCCAACAAGTTAAACATTCTTTTATCATTTACATGAAGTTCAAGCTTATCTGTCTAGGAAGAGAAATATTTCAGTGCATCAAAGATTTATGCTTAACATGTTTATTCACTAGAATATATTGGCTACTCTAGTCATTTGGACTAAAGGGTAAATATGCTTTATTATTCAGTCATCATTTGGAAATTAAATGAACAAAAATCCTTGAACCATTTATCTTGCTAATATCCTATTTGACTTTTGCTCATACAGAATCCTAGATATGTTAACACTTATATTTTCCTCTAATATGATGATCCTCAATGGTTTTATACTATTAAATATTTTTAAAGGTCCATATTTTGAAATATCACATTGAAATTGCATAATTCATAAAGGAGACATTATTCTTCAAAATAGCTTTTAAAGAAGGAAATCTTTGAATTTGTTTTTGGAACTTACTTTGCAAGCTTAATCCTAAACATACTTATCTACATGCACTAAGAATTAATATGTTTTGTTGATGAGTTCCTATATGGTCTAACATATAAATGGAAATTATCTTTCATATGGCCATACTAATCATTCTCCAAGTAAGAAAGGATTTATTTTTAATAAAGAAAATATCTCAACAGATTACATCATAAAGACATCAAGTTTGATAACTGATACAAAGGAGCATTAGAGCTACAAAGTTCAATTGGCAACAAGCAAAAAAGATCATCATCCATGCCAATGCAAAAGATACTCAAACACAACAAAGAGAGGAAGACAAAAGAATTTCACTGATTAATTTATTAGTGCTAAAATTGAACAAGTATTTCTAAACTCTCATTATAATTGAATATATCTTAGCTATTTTAATAGTTATGTTTTGTGCTAGTTGTGTTCATGTGCTAAATATGTTTGTTTTAAATAATAAACTTATCTAAAAAGTTATTGATAAAGGGTCTTAACGATAAAAGTTCAAATACCTATTTGATAACTCTATTTAACGAATAAGTATTCGATAAGAATGAATTGTTATTCGATAAAATCTATGAAAAGGTTTTAAGATTTATCGAACAACTTATTAGAAAGCTATTCGATAAATGAAGTATTTTTTTCAAAATAACTGAAGTTTCTGATAGAATAACCTTTAGATAAGAATCTTTATGCATGAACTTTTCGATAAGGTAGGTATGTTCTGAGTAAAAAAGGTAGTTATTTATCGAACAATTCATCGATAAGGGGGCTTATCGAAAATCTATTTGACAAATGTCAAGTGCTTTTTTTTCAAATAAAAATTTAATATTTTTCAATCATCTTAATTAAGTTTTGAATCATATGATTTGTAACTAACAAGTAGAATACCTACTTCCATTAAGAGCTACAAGTACAATACAACAACATATGCTTATCTAAGATTTTGCTAGGTATGGAATAATTTGAATACAAACTTGTATTTAATAATTTAAAACATAACTTTTAGAAACTCATTGTTAGTGACATGGTTATATTCCACTTAACTTTTGGCACACTATCCTTGAACTTATTTAAGCATTTATGTTAGCTTTTACATCTGAATGTCATTATTGGCATTGATAGCCATTCTATAATTAGCCATGATATGAATATGATCCATGAGAACCTAATTTGAACTTGGAGTCTTGAAATAGATAAAAATGCTTTTGGTCTAAGAAGTAATTGCCATAAACATAGATTTGAAATTCAAGAAACTGAGAAAGGTGGTAATTGTTTTATGTTCTTGTTACTTTGAGTTGAGCATGTTATTTTTGAGATCCAAACATTAAAACATCCTTATTTTTACCTCTCAGAGTATGTATTTAGAAGCAATTAGATGCTCAGAAGCTTTACTTATGCCCAAAAATTAAAACTTTGCAAATTGGTCATCGGGTATTGTTCATTATGCATTTTTCCAAATTCGGCAGTCCAACTTTTAAAAATAATAACTAATTCTACAAAAATCTTATGGAGGTTCTCCAAATTTTTGATTAAATCTATTTCAATGCTTTTGAAGGGAACAATATCAAACTTGACATTTACTTGATCAATTCATACAATTTATTTATTGAACATTACTATTCATTTGGTCAATTTTGAAACCTTTAGACTCTACCTCACATTTGGGAATTCATACCTCATAACCTGGCCAGCTATCCAGATACCCTTTCTTGACTGTCTAACCTTAGTCAAATGATCATAACGCCCTTTGTCTGACTTTGACTCAATGACACAACACAATGGCATACCTTCAGTGGCATTTTCATAATTCTTCATTTTTCTCGGTCTTTATTAGCCCTGACCCACACACTTATCTAAAAATATCATTGGGCCTATAAGGTGTCATTCTGGACCCTCTGTATGATCCCCTATCTTAATGGGCTCAATTCCCGAGAAATTCCACTGAAACCTATTTATCGGGTATTTTAATCCACTGTAAATTCTATAATAAATTCTACAAAACTCCTTTTTGGGCTCTATCAATTTTAGAAATTCTTATATTAATTATAGGATTTTACTGCCACATCTCATCTGATTCTGAGGTCTAGAGCATACCATATTAATTTTCCTTTTATTTGGAAATTAATATAAATATTTCGGGACCTCATATCAAAACTCTGTGTTGCATCAAACTGATCAGCATAATTTTCTCTATTTACTGAGACCTCTGCTTAACAGGGCCTAGTAGCATCCCTCTTTTAGGCTATATACTAGGCTTCTAGGCCTAAAAATTGGGATATGACATCAAGTAACTCATGTGACTTATTATACAAACTCATTCATCTATATTTACCCTTTTTCCATGTGAAGTTATAGCACCTATAAGTTATAACAAGATTATGCATGTGGAAGGAATGAGATTTCATGGAAATGCCAATTGCAAGTTACACAAACCATAATATCATGCATGATTAATTGGTGCTTAACATGTTATCATGAGATGTGAGCTACTTTATAATGTTATATAAGCAAACTCTAACATGCATATTGTCATGACATAACTTGCGAGGAGTTGCAATCATTCATACTTCATCATAGACATGATGACATAATCTCAAGCTCAACCAAACACCATAATCAACAAGCAAGCAAACATGAAATATAGTTAGGTATCCTTGCTACCTCTTAGTTATCTTGGTCAAGATCCTCTTGGAATGATTTCCTTCCTTCACAAATTTCAAACCTAGCCATTACAAAATAATATCAAGTTACAACTCAACTTGAAATCAAATCCAAGACTAGGTTTTCACTAACTTGCATTCTTTCTCCCTTTTATGTTTCATACTTCCATCTTTCTAAAATAAATTCTTGTAGTTCATTTCCACATAATTTTTCATGTAGAATCCAAATATGAAATCAGAATTTCCAAAATCAAATCATGCCACTTGCTACAGTGACAAACTGAATGCATGCACTTGTTTTCCAAAAATTCACATTTTGATTCCAATGCTTCCAATACTTGTTCTCCTACTTTGTCCCCACACAATTTTCCATTTTAAACTCATTGGAAGCATCAAAATCATGAAATTCCATCATATGAACAGTGTCACGTACAGTACCAGCAAGAACACAAAACCCTAAATCCGAACATACTTGAATTCCCAAGCTTATACCACTTGATTCTAGCTTGTTTAAGCTTATCTAAACTATCCATAACATAAAACTAATATTTTAACCACATATGAGAAGCACTTCCAGCAGAAAATATAAGGGAAATATAGCATGAAAACCCCTTAAAACCATGAGCTAGCTTACTATAACAAAGCTCAAGATCAAGGGAGATGATTCCCTTGATTGTTGCTTCACTTTGTGTGCTTCTTTCTTGGTTGAATGGAAATTTTGCAAGAGTTTCCCTATGGTTCATCATGAATATTGAAGCCACCTGAATAGGGGGTATTTATAGAGAAATTTGGGTTGAAATGGATGGCCAAGATTGATTTGTGCCCTATTTGATCTAAGGGCTCACATTTAATCTTAAATTTAACTTTTTTCAAAAAGAATAATTATGACATATTAAGGGACATCTCAAGGGACACCTCACAGGGGTTTATGATGAAATTATCATGTAAGGAAGCTTCTAGAAAAATTCCAGTCTAATCTGGTACCGATCGGAGCAGTTTCACAACAACTGGACTATTTTCTATTCCTAATTTTTATAATATTCTAGGATATTTATTTTGTCCTGGAAATCAATGTCTAGATTCTTCATACCATTAACAATGTTTGACTGAGTATTTATCTACCATCCATCCCTTGGGAAATGACCAAAATACCCTTGGTGTCCTTCCTTGTACTATATTAACCCTAAGGGCATAATTGTTATTTCACCCCTATTTGTACTAGCTCAGGGCATATACTGTCTCTAACTAATCATACTTATACTATATACCACATTTTTAGCCTGTCCTAGATGACCAAAATGCCCTCCATCTATCACTGGTACAAATGGGCATCCAGGGGCATTTTTGTAATTTCACACTTTTCTTGGACACTAGCCCCTTCTACTGATGAACTGGTACTTTGGGTTTTGGGCCCTCCTTGATGTCATCATAGGCCCATATATGAGGCCATATGAGTTCATTCTGTCTAGGCTTATTTACTGCTAAGTTCCATAATCGGATAACGGGTGTTCTCAAACTCCCGTCAAAATTCACTAATATGGGGATAACTTTTCTTGCAAAGCTCCTTTCAAAGTCCTGTTAGATTCATGATATCTGATGTCCTAAGGCACACCTTCTTGTAACTTGTCCCCTTATATCTGTAGTTCATGAAATCTGATAAAATTTTAGATAACTTTCAGACTATCAGATAAATATCTATTATCTGGGACTCTAATAAATTTTCTGTATTATGCTAGATTAACCAGCTTATCTTCCTCTATTTAATAATGAAGTGTGGAAATGAAATACTTTTAGACTAGAATATAGGAAAGTTATAGAGGAGACAAATTGGAAATAGAGATGGAGAAAGTGATGGAGAAGGAGAATGGTAATGCAGATATGTGTAGAGTATAAGCTAGATGAGAAAATCTGATATGGAATGGTGAATGCCTTGCGTGAGTTGAAACATTCTTACTTTTATACGTTTTAGGGACCACTTAGTAGCATTTAGAACCACTTATAAGTCTGTGGAAGTTCATTAGCTAAATCTAAAAATTTTCTCTTTCTCGGGTTACTGTTCATATGGTCCAGACTACACAACGAACTTCAGAAAATTATAATAAATTATAGAAAAATTGAAATGAAGTGGTTAAAAAAGTTACTTGAAGCTAACATCTTGAAATTTAAGGAAAAATAATTTTCAGACCAAATGTTAACCAATTAATACAGTTTATTAGTCAAAGTTTACTACTTATTTGGTTAAAAATTCTGAATATAGATTCTGTTCCCTTTGGAAATTCATTTCTCTTGTTATACTCATCCAAATGAAACATTATACCTATGTACTTAAATCTATTGATGTGTGCTACACGCTCATAAAAGTTTGAGAAATAATTCCTTCATTTGCTAGGTCAAACTGAAGTCATAACCAAACTGCTACAGGACCTACGTTTTTACCATTTTAGTTTCTTTTCTTTCACTTTCAATAATTGTTCCAACATATATAAGCCATCAAATAAACTTCTCAATATTCATATACATCATGTAAATTCGCATAAATACACACCTTACATGGCATTTACATACTTAGATAATTCATAGTATATGCTAAGATCTCAATTACTTCACTTCCTTTCTTCCATTCTTTAGTTCTTCTCCATGCCTACCTTTTCCATCATGCTTGACCTAAATTGGTTAGTTATGGGAGGGTGAGATTCTAGGGAATCTTAGTAGCAAACATTACTACTTAAATATGCAAGATGAATGCTAATGCATGATATATAATTTCATGAAACTTTATTTGATTAGTGACATGCCATCATGCTATATACTTTTACATAAAGTGCATGGCCATGGAAAACATGTTATTCACAATAAATTCAACATCATTTATAATGTCACAACATCATTCAAATATCATATACATGTCAACACATAAGCATACCTCATCAAGCACATAAAGAGGTAAGTTCACTACCTTGCACTTAAGCTTTCCTCTTGATCTTTAGCACTTGCTCCCTAACTTTCCAACCATGAAGCCTTTATGTCAATCACTTCCTAACATCTTCTTGGATGTTTTAAGGTCTTAAACAAATTCATATTCATCACATACTTAATTAGGATTCATGAACTCTAACCATGTTCAAGACTAACCTTATTACACTCTTTATTATCATACTTTCTCTAATCTTTACTAATCAACTTGGCTCTTGAACCAATTCATGTCTTGACTTTAACCTACACAATTTCATCTTTTGAATCCATTTATGATCTTAGAATCATGAAATTCCAGCGCCTTCATGGCCTTCTGTACAGAACCGAACACATGCACACAATTCTTTCAAAAATTCTCATTTTGATTCTAATGCTTCCCATACTTGTGTCTCCACTTTATCCCACACAACTTTTAATTTTAAAACTATTGGAAGCATCAAAAGCATGAAATTCCAATCATTATTCATATGAGTGAACAGTAATAGAGAAGAATTTCAAAAACTATAATCTTAGAATTTCAATGCTTCCAAGGTTCAAAACCTTTCCAACCCTACACAAAATCATCATATAAATTCATTAGAAGCATTAAATCATTGAAATTCCATTTCATTCCATCATTAACAGTACATACTGAACAGGTTCACCCTTGGCAAAGTCAAGAATATCAACTTGATTCAACAACCAATCACTTAACTAGCTTGTTTAAGTTTCAATCATATGTCTCTAACTTTAATTTCTTCTTTTCCCTTTCATCTAAGGCTTTTGGGCAGAACAACACCTTAGAGAAAATTCAACTTTTCTCCCGTGAAAACCCTAAGTTCAAGCTCCTAAATCAAAGAAAAATAAGCTAGGAGAGATTGCTTACCTTTAATCTCCAGCTTGCTTGAACTTTGGTACCTTGAATCTTCTTTGTCTTGGCTTGAGTTTCCATTTTGTAAGAGTTTCCCCAGGGTTCATGAGGCAATGATTTTGAACCAAATTTGAGGGGTATGTATAGAAAATTTCATAGAAAATCAATGGCCAAGATTACTTTATGCACTATTTGATCTAAAGGCTCACATTTAATCTTGAATTTAACTTTTTCAAAAAGGAGATTTATGACATATGCCATGACATCACAAGGGACAACTTATGGGATATGTGGGAAAATTCTCATGCTAGGAAGTCTCTAGAAAAATTCCAATCCAATCTGGTACCGATCAGAGCAGTTTCACCAAAAACAGGACTATTTTCTGTCCCTAATTTTTATAATATACCAGGATATGTATTCTTTCTTGGAAATCAATGTCTAGGCTTCTCATACCATTGGAATTGTTATACTGAGTATTTATCTGCCATCCATCCCTTGGGAAATGACCAAAAATACCCTTGATGTCCTTTCTTCTACTATATTAACCCTAAGGGTATAATTGTCATTTCACCCCTCTTTATACTACCTCACAGAATATACTGGCTCTAACTAATTATACTTATACTATATACCAATTTTTTAGCCTATTCCAGATGACCAAAATGCCCTCCATCTATCACTGGTATAATATGGGCATCCAGGGATATTTTCGTAATTTCACACCTTTTCTGAACACTAGCCCTTTTTACTGATAAACTAGAACCTTGGGTTTTGGTCCCTCCTTGGCATCATCATAGGACTGTATATGAGGTCATCTAATCTCAGTCTATTCAGGCTTAAATACTGATAATTTCTATAATCATATCACGTGTATTCTCAAACTCCTGTCAAAATTCACTTATATGGGAATAACTTTTTATACAGAACTCCTTCTGGGGTTCTGTTAGATCCATGAAATCTGACACTATCTGGCACACTTTCCTATAATTCCCCCACTTATATCTGAATTCCATGAAATCTGATAAAATTTTAGATAACTTTCAAACTATCAGATAAATATCTGTTGTCTGGAGCCCTAAGAAAATGTCTGTATCATACTAGATTAACTAGTGTAACTTCCTTTATTTGCTTATGGAATGTGGGACTGAAATACTTTCGGGCAGTCCTAACCCTTTTTGGGCTGACCTTTCTATAATTACAATTTTGCCCTTGAACTTTTTACTTAATTACATTTAAGTCCCTTAACTTTTGAAAATTATCACTTTTGGCCTAACTTTTATTTATACTTCAACTTTTTGCCTTCAACCTTTTCTAATTTACGTTTTAGTCATTCTCTTTCTTTAAGACTCATCTAACCTTTATCATTTCTTCTAATCTTCGTCATAATGCTTTCTAAATCTCTTTCTACTATCAGTATTATACATATAGGAAAAATTAGGATATGACATGAGTCCCTTTGCTTATGTTTCTGTTTCTTAATTCCAGCACATGCTCAAGTATCCTTGTGTTCAGCTGTCAATTATAATAATTTCTATTTCATTCTCACAGCAGCAAGTTGTCTTGGTAATTAATGAGCATTTTCCAGAAATAGAAATTTAAGATACAAATTATTTGTTTAATAAGATAATATTCCAATAATAGCCCAACATTATATCAATTAATTCCCAACTGTTATGAATTTTATTTTATTTAATAATTACTCAATAGATTAATAAATGGCGATAAAAATCAATAATAAAGCTCTCTTTAAACACACTAAAATCACTACAATTATGAGTTTATCAATGAACATGCCATAATTATTCTATACAACTTCATTACATAATTTGGAACATTACACAACATTTACATAATTGGAGAATCAAGAATTTTATGATAGAACATGCAATTCTCCACTTCCTCTTCAATTCTTTGACCATCTTCATATGTGCTCCTTCCATTATCACATTAACTAATATGATAATATTTGGGGAAATCTTAGCAAAAAATATTTTCACATACATGTACAAGATGGATACTTATGCATGATATGTAGTTTTATTTAAATTTATATTAGCTAGTGTCATGCAACCATGCTTTATGGTTTATACAAAAATGCATGGCCATGTAAACCATATTATAAACAGTATTTTTAGCAATATTATCATATTACAGCATCATTCAATCAATTTATAGAAATCAACACACAAGTATACAACATCAACACATAACAGGGTAAGTCCATTACCTTGTACTAAAAGTTTTCTTCTTGATTTCTACTTGCTCCCTAAGCTTTCTAGCCAAGACAAATTTTAGTCAACCTCATCAAATCATCCTCTTGGATTTCTCAAGGTACTAAACAAAGACACATTGATCATACAACTCATTAGGACAAAGAATTCACACCATAGCCAAGACTTCTCTCTTTACTTAAACTCTTTCTCTTGATTTTAGGATTACTATTCTAGCTTTTTAAAAATTATTTTATAGGCTAATCCTACACAATTTTTTATGAGAATCCAAATATGATCTTGGATTTATCAAACTCATATTCCTTCCCCATGAAACTATCTTGGCCAAGAGGTTACCCTTCTTGGTGTCAAATTTCCACTTTTGATTCCAATGCTTGTAACTTCACTTTCTTATCTTGGTTCCACATAATTTTCTATTTTAAATCCATTGTAAGCCTTTGAATCAACAAAATCATACACTATTCAAAAAAACACAGCACGACCATGGCCCTTCTCAAGATAACAGAGTCATGAAATTCAGTCAATTACAACCTAGAACTACTTGAACTGATACTTTCCTATTCTTTACACATTTTTCTAACATCACACTTGTCTTTCTAAAAAATTACAAATTTAAACCAGCAGAAACAACACAAGAATTAAAGCTTCCAAATCTATTAAAACCCTACCCAAGATCAATAATACAAACTACTACCAAATCAAGAGCTAGAGTTGCCATCTTACCTTGCTCGAAGCTTTATCGTTGCTCTTGCTTCTTCCTCCTCCACGGATCCCTTCTCTCTCTCTTTCCTCCCTAAATTTATCCATGGTTTCCATTATTTTTCTTAATTGGCTAGAACTCTTGAGGGGGAGGGTATTTATACTACTTTACTTATAGAATTGCTTCCAAAGTTGAAAGAAATTACAAGGATGGTTGGCACCATAAAATCTTGCTAAGTGTCCTTGTGATGTCATATTCTCCTCCTCTTATATCATCTTCATGGTATCATCCTTCTCTTACCTTGCATCATCTTGCTATGTGGCAAAATCTTGGAAGAAGAAGAGAGAAGATTAAATATTAGCCCTTGGACCAAACCAAGTTTCTTCCCATTTACTTGTCTCACATTTGTTTGAATTTCTTAACGGCCTTTTGGAGCTCAGAAAATCCTTCTGTTGACTCCATAAACTTCCTTAAATTATAGAAAATTTCACAAATTTTTGTCAGCCATAACTCTTCTATTAGCTATTTCTTTTTGAATTTCTTGTAAAATGTCTCTTACTGGCATCATAAGCTTCTAGTATTCTTGCAACTCACATTGCTAACCTTTTGGGAATGAAACTAATTTTATAAACTTATTTAGTCTATAAAATATTTATTCCCTATGTCATATCCTAATTTTTCCCTATCGTATAATATTGATAGTGGAAAGAGGTTTGAAAATGATTGTGATGATGAATAGAAAGGAAAAATAATGATTAGATAAAGGTATAAAGATAAGGGACTAAAATGAAAACTTTAAAAGTTTTATGGTGTAAAGTGTGAAGTAGACAAAAGCTTTGGGTCATTAAGTGTAATTATGAAAAGTTGAGGGTTTAAAGTGTAATTTTCAAAAGCTAAGGGCAAAATAATAATTATTGAAAGTTGAGCCAAAAAATGCCCAGAATCAGATTAGTCCTAGATGTTCCTAGTAAATAGAAAAAATTATTCTCATCAGTTTGATACAACACAGAATTTTGATTTGAGGTCCCACAAAATTTGTTAATTTCTAAAGAAAATAAAATTAATACAATTTCCTCTAGACCTTAGAATCATATGCAATTTGATATTAAATTCCTATAATTAATATAAGAATTTATGAAACTGATAGACGTCAAAAAGGAGTTATGTAGTAGAATTTATTATAGAATTTTTAGTGGATTAAAACACTCGATAAATACGTTTTGAGGGAATTTCTTGGGAGTCTAACCCATGAAGGTAGTGGATCATGTAGAGAGCCTAAAATAGCATCTTATAGGCCCAGTAATATTTTTTAGATAAGTATGTGGGCTAGGGCTAATAAAGACTTAGAAAAATATAAAATTATGAAAATGCTACTTAGTAGCCACTGTGTTGTGTCATTGAGTTAGAGTTAAATGAAGGGCATTTTGGTCATTTGACTAAGGTTAAACAGTCAAGGAGAGTTCCCATAATAGTTTATCAAGGTTAGAGAATACTCTGATGATGTGTGAAAAGATGATAATGCCCTTGAGGTATTAAAGTAAATAAAGAAGAACCAATGGGCTTTTTGGTAATATGCCAAGGGATTTGTAATTAAGTTTAGACCCAATACAAGAATGTAAATGATAGAAAGAATCCAGATACTGGATTTAAGGTCAGAAAGCATATTATGGAATCTAAAAAAAACTAGATTCAAAAAATCGAACTGAATCGGTATCGGATTGGACTGAAATTTTTCCAGATGCTTTCTCCCTTTGTAATTCATCAACATGGGCTTTGAGGTGTCCTTTGATGATGTCATCTCATTGGCTTATAGGGCAAGCTAATCCAAGATTAAATATGAGCCATTAGATCAAATAGTGCACAAAGTGATCTTAGCTATTCATTTTCCATGGAAGTTTTCTATAAATACCCCTATTTTTCTGCACAAAACCATGGCCCTCAGAACCCTTGGGGAGGTACTGCTCAAATGAAGAGTCAAGCCAAGAAAAAGAAGATTCAAGGTATCAAAGTTCAAGCTAGCTAGATATTAAGGTAAGTGATCTATCCTAGATTGTCTTCCTTTGATTTGGGGGCTTGAACTTAGAGTTTTTATGGAAGAAAGTTTATTTTTTTCTAAGGTGTTTGTGTTATCCAAAACCTTAGATAAATGGAGAAAGAAGAAATTAAAGTTAGAGTTATATGATTGAAGCTTAAACAAGCTAGTTACGTGATTAGTTGTTGAATAAAGTTGATATTCTTGACTTTACCATGGGTGAAACCTTTTAGTTTTCATTGTTGATGAAAGAAGGAGATGGAATTTCAATGATCTAATGCTTCTATTGAATTTGTATGATGATTTTGTGTATGATTGGATAGGTTTTAAACCTTGGAACCATTAGAATTGAAAGTTGTAATTCTTGAAATTCTTCTATGTTACTGTTCACTCTTATGAATAGTTATTGAAATTTTATGATTTTAATAATTTCAATGGTTTTAAAATGAAAAGTTGTGTAAAGTAGAGAAACAATTATGGAAAGCATTGGAATCAAAATGAGAATTTTTAGAAGAATTATGCATGTTTTTCAAATCTATCCATAATAGTGCATAGGAGCTATAATTTCATGATTCTAAGCTCATAAATTGATTCAAAAGATGAAATTGTGTAGGGTAAAGTCAAGACGTCAATTGATTTAAAGGCCAAATCCATTAGTTAAGATTAAGGAAAGTTAATGTAGTTAAATGAGCGCAATGTTGAAGAGAAAGTTAGATTGTAATGGATGGATAATTATGTGATGTTATGATTTGATTGTGGACTCCAAAGAGGCAGCCACACATCAAGAAGAAGTAAGAAAAAAGAGGCAAAGCAAAGTTAAAGTGAAAGAAAGTCAAGTATATAAGGTAGTAAACTTATCCTAAACTTGTATGTATTGAATGTTATGCTTGGTTGTGCTATGCCTATGTTGAATTGTGTTGCATGTGTTTATGATTGAAGCTCTATTTCTATGATTACTTTGGCCAATTGTATTTCATATGTTACATGGAAGCATGCACATTACACAATGTTAACGCTTTCACAAACAAGCATAAGTATTTACATTAATGCATGCATTGTTTAGTACCGTTTGCTACTAAGATTTCCTTAAAAATCTTACCCCTCCATGTAATCCCAATTGTAGTAGGTTTATTAATGATGAAAGAGGATGAAGAAGCATGAAGAGAAGTTAGGGATTGGATAATATAAATGTTATATGATGACTATATAAATTGTTGCAAGTAATGATGTTATATGACATGTTTGAGCCATAATGCTCATGATGTAATGAAAAATAGCAAATGATGAGATAAATGTATAAAATTTTACAGATATTTAGTTAGAATGTCAAGCTTCATTTTGACACCATGAACACCTTATTTCGATGCCTGTACAAAAAGAATGAATTTTCCAAAGGGACCAGAATCTATTTTTAGAATTTTTGACCAAATAAACAGTAATATTTGATGACTAAACTGTATAAATTGTCTAAGTATTTTGTCTGGATACTATTTTTTCATTAAATTTCAAGATGTTATGTTCACGCAGATTTTTGAACCACTTTATTTTGATTTTTCTATTATTAATTATAATTTTTTAGAGTTCACCACCTAATCTTGAAATACCATATAAATAGTAACTCGAGAAGAGTAAAATTTTAGATTTAGCTAATGGACTTCCAAGGTCTTGTAACTGGTTATAAATGCTACTAAATGGTCCCAAAGACATAAGAAAGTAAGGATGTTTCACCCTATTGTTACGTACATTTTTCAAGTATCTTATGGATCAAATACTTATTCCCAGATAAATACATCAACTCTACCATTATATTGAAAATGCCATTAAAGTTACTTTAGGGTATTTTGGTCATTTACATTCATGAAAATGCCTCTATATCTCATTTCCTATTTTCTCATATTTTTTGGATATTTTTGTCTTTTTTATCCATAATTACCCCTTTTGGACTGAAGTTTTTTTAAATTATAGTTTTACCCCTACTCGGGCTCAACCTCATAAATAATCATCTTGAGGTCTTTTCTCATCCTTAGTCCTATAACTAACATTGTTTCTCTTTTTGAGCCCTTGAGACTCTCCTATAGTCCTTAATTTTACTTACATATTTGCCCGATGAACTTTTTCTATTTGCACCGTAGTCCCTGAACTTCCTTTGTTTTTAGTTTAGTCCCTTTAAACCCTTTGTATATTTCTAGGACTTCTGCTCAAAGAGGCCTAATAGCCTACCTATTTTAGGCTATGTTTTGGGCTTCTAGGTCTAAAAATTAGGATGTGGCAGATATGAATAAATTTTATTTACAATAAATTTATAATTTTTTGGCCTTTTATTCATGTATGTGAATACTCTTTGATTTATGCGTCTTTTGTATATGATGCTAGGGTTGTGATATGAAAATGATTGATGAGTTATTGTCATTGGATTTGAGTTTCACTAGTTTTACATTGTGCTAATTGACATTTTCCATATAATTGTGAACAAAGAAAAAGGTAAAGCAATATGGGATATACGCTCTACTGATATTCTTATTAAAGAATGCATTGAGCAAACATACTAGCATCAACATAAAGAAATGTCATTTACAAAGCAAGGGCATGACAACTTTTACTCTGTATTTAATGAAAAAAGTAAATAATATGACAAGAAACAATTCAAAAGTAGGTTAGATAACTTGAGAACATATTGGAAAATGTGGTATTTACTCTCTAAATAGCCTAGTGTAGACTGGGACAAGGCAACAAATATAATGGTGGCATCACCTAGTGGTGGGAGAATAAAAAGCCCAATTTTACATCTCCTAGTGTGATGCCTTATGTGTTCAAAGAGCCACGTAGAAATAGTGAGCAAACGGGTAATTTATGGGAGCATGATTTTTGTGAGGGCGTGGAGTTTTGTGTTATGACATGTTTTTTTAATGGAAAATGATATCTTCATGCAATTATGTTGTAAATTGGTTAAACATGGCTTATAGAATTCAAAGTACATAGGAGTTGAAGAAATGGTTTCCATGTTCTGAAAATTGTAATAGAACGATACAAGATTTCAACATTCAGGAGAAACCGTAAGGAGGCATTTCCACAGAGTATTATAGGCTTGCCTTAATCTCTCTAGATAATATATCAAACCATGCGACCCTATGTTTCTTTCAAGTAAACCAATGCTATTGTGTTTAACACATTGATGAAAACGTTTTTGCCTTAGCCTGTTTCAATAAAAAAATATATAGTTTCTAAGGATTGTAGCTAGTACAACCTCAGGCCATCTTTTAGGAGTTTTTATTATATTCCTAACTAAGAATGGTACCAAAGGCATTTTTGTAAATAAGTTCAATTTTTAAAACTTTTAACGACAATTTTTATAAAAACCACGGATAAAAGTTATCTAATAGGACTTATAACAAACGTTTCAATAAAAACTGAGCTTAAAAGTCTCGTAAAATTTTAAAAACCTTGGAGCCAATTTCATTTTCAGTTTCACTTTTCACAGTCGTCTGTGGTCTCATTTCTCTACCCTATTTTTTGGTATTTTCCCTTAGTTTCGGTGCCCATCTTAGTCGTTAATGTCATTCTCTATTCGTCTCTATTGTCATTCTCCCTTGTGAAAGTTGAAGTCATCGTTTAACTTCTTAAGTTGCTCATTTTTCTTATTTTTTTAGTTGTTTATTGTTTATAAACTATAATACATCATATAACAAAAGCTCATCGTGGTCTTTTATCATATCCTAATTTTTTCCTATCTGTATAATACTCATAATGGAAAGAGGTTTAGAAAGGATTATGACGAAGATCAGAAGAAATGATAAAGGTTAGATGAGTCTTGAAGAAAGAGAAGGACCAAAAAGCAAATTATAAAAGGTTGAAGGCAAAAAGTTGAAGTAGAAATAAAAGTTGGGCCGAAAGTGGTAATTTTCAAAAGTTAAAGGACTTAAATGTAATTAAGTAAAAAAGTTCAAGGGTAAAATTGTAATTGTAGAAAGTTCAACCGAAGAGGCTTAGAACTGCCCGAAAGTATTTCAGTCCCATATTCCATCAATAAATAGAGGAGTTATGCTGGTTAATGTAGCATGATACAAAAATTTTATTAAGGATCTAGACAGTAGATATTTATCTGATAGTCTGAAAGTTATCTAAAATTTTATCAAATTTTGTCATATCTTAAATTTTCCCTATCTGTATAGTACTGATAGTGAAAAGAGGCTTAGAAAGGATTATGATGAAGATCAGACGAGATAATAAAGGTTAGATAAGTCTTAAAGAAAGAGAAGGACCTAAACACAAATTGGAAAAGGTTAAAGGACAAAAGTTAAAGTAGAAATAAATATTGGGCCAAAAGTGGTAATTTCCAAAAGTTTGGGGACCTAAATGTAATTAAACAAAAAGTCAGGGACATAAATGTAATTATGGAAAAGTTCAGCCAGAAAAGGCTTAGAACTGCCTGTAAGTATTTCAGTCCCACATTCTATCAGTAAATAGAGAAAGTCATGCTGGGTAATCTGGCATGATACATAAATTTTATTAGGGATTCAGACAGCAGAAAATTATCAGATAGTCTAAAAGTTATCTGAATTTTTATCAGATTCTATGGACATCAGATATATATGTGGGAATTATAGGAAAGTGTGCCCTACAGTGTCAGATGTTATGAATCTGACAGAACTCCGGAAGAAGTTATGTATAAAAAGTTATTTACATATTAATGAATTTTGACGGGAGTTTGATAACACCCGTGATCCGATAATGGAACTTATCAGTATGTGATCCTAGATAAAATGAGACTAGATGACCTCGCATATAGGCCCATGATGATGCCAAGAAGGGCCTAAAACCCAAGGTACCAGTCCATTAGTAGAAGGGGCTAGTGTCCAAAAAAAGTGTAAAATTACGAAAATGCCCCTGGATGCCCAGATTGCACTAGCGATGGATGAAGGGCATTTTGGTCACCTGGGAGAGGTTAAAAACGTGGCACATGGTATAAATATGATTAGTTGAGCCTAGATACACCCTGAGACAGTAAAAAGAGGGGTAAAATGACGATTATGCCCTTAGGGTCAATATAGCGTAAGAAAGGACACCAAGGGTATTTTGATCATTTTCTAATGAATGGATGGCAGATAAATACTCAGTATAACCATGTCAAGGGTATGAGAAGCCTAGACATTGATTTCCAGGACAGAATACATATCCTGGTATATTACATAAAATTTCAAAACAGAAAACAGTCCGGTTGTTGTGAAACTGCTCTGATCAGTACCGGATTGCACTGGAATTTTTCCAGAAGCTTCCTGGCATGGTGAGCACGACACATAACCCCTTGAGGTGTCCATTGAGCTGTCCCACATGATGTCATAATTATTCTTTTATGAAAAAGTAAAATCCAAGATTAAATGTGAGCCTTTAGATCAAATAGTAACCAAATCAATCTTGGCCATTGATTTTTCTTGCATTTTGGCTATAAATACCCCTCCATTCTGCAGCCAAACCGTAAGCTCATGGACCCTTGGGGAAACTCTTGCAAAATGAAAACTCAAGCCAAGACAAAGAAGATTCAAGGTTCCAAAGTTCAAGCAAGCTAGAGATGAAAGGTAAGAAATCTCTCCTAGCTTATTTTCCTTTGATTTGGGAGCTTGAACTTAGGGTTTTGATGGGAGAAAAGTTGAGTTTTCTCTAAGGGGTGGTGCTTCCCAAAGACCTTAAAGGAAAGGGGAAAGAAGAAATTAAAGTTAGAACCATATGATTGAAGCTTAAACAAGCTAGTTAAGTGGTTGGTTGTTGAATCAAATTGATATTCTTGACTTTGCCATGGTGTGCCCTGTTCAGTCTGCACTGTTCATGATGGAATGAAATTGAATTTCAATGATTTAATGCTTCCATTGAGTTTGTATGATGATTTTGTGTAGGATTGGAAAGGTTTTGAACCTTGGAAACATTAAAATCTCAAGGTTGTAGTCTTTGAGATTCCTTACAGTTACTGTTCACTCGCATGAACAGTGATTGGAATTTCATGATTTTGATGTTTCCAATGGTTTTAAAATGAAAAGTTGTGTGGGGTAAAGTGGAGAAACAAGTATGGGAATCATTAGAATCAAAATGAGAGTTTTTGAAAGAATTGTATGCTTATGTTCAGTTCTGTACAACAGGCCATGAAGGAACTGGAATTTCATGATTCTAAGCTCATAAATGGATTCAAAAGATGAAATTGTGTAGGGTAAATTCAAGACAACAATTGGTTCAAGAGCCAAGTGGATTAGGGTAAATTAGAGAAAGTTATGACAATAAAGAGTGTAACAAAGTTAGTCTTGAACATGGTTGGAGTTCATGAGTCCTAATGAGTTGTGTGATGAATATGAATGTGTTTAGGACCATGAAACATCCAAGAAAATGTTGGGAAGTGATGGACATAAAGGCTTCATGGTTGGAAAGCTAGGGAGCAAGGGCTAAAGGTCAAGAGAAAAGCTTAAGTGCAAGGTAGTGAACTTACCTCTTTATGTGCTTGATGTGGTATGCTTATGTGTTGACATGTATATGTTATTTGAATGATGTTGTGACATGATAAATGATGTTTAATGTATTGTGAATAACATGTTTCCATGGCCATGCACTTTATGTAAAAGTATAAAGCATGATGGCATGTCACTAATCAAAGAAAGTTAATGAAATTACATATCATGCATTAGCATCCATCTTGCATATTTAAGTGGTAATGTTTGCTACTGAGATTCCCTAGAATCTCACTCTCCCATAACCAACCAATTTAGGTCAAGCATGATGGATAATGTATGCATGGAGAAGAGTTAAAGCATGGAAGAAGAAAAGTGAAGTATTTAAGATGTTAGCATATGCTATGCACTTTCCATGTATGTCAAAGCCATGTAAAGTATCTATTTATGTGATGAGATTGTATGAATCAATTATTGTATGACCCCATGATGTATATAAATTCAGAAAAAGCAAAAGAGATGATTTATGTATGCTGAAACAATTATGGGAAGTGAAAGAAAGGAAACTGAAATGGTAAAAAACTAGGTCCTGAAGCAGTTTTGTTATGGCTTCAGTCTGACCTAGCAAATGAAGGAATTATTTCAAGAAATTTTATGAGCATGTAGTACACATCCAGATCTTTAAGTTCATAGGTAGAACGTTTCATTTGGATGTGTATATCAAGAGAAATGAATTTCCAAAATAAGGGACTAGAAACTGTTTTCAGAGTTTTTGACCAAATGAACAGTAAAATTCAACGAATAAACTGTATCAATTAGATAATCATTTAGTCTGGAAATTATTTTTTCCTTAAATTTTAAGATGTTATATTCATGTAGCTTTTTGAACCACCTCATTTCGAGTTTTCTAGAATTAATTATGATTTTTCAAAGTTCATTGCGTAATCTGGAATACTATATGAACAGTAACCCGAGAAAGAGTAAAATTCCAGATTTGGCTAATGGACTTCTAAGGTCTTGTAAGTGGTTCTAAATGCTACTGAATAGTCCCTATGATGTATAAAAGTAAGGATGTCACATTATGGTATCAGAGCATAGGATTCTGGCTTAAGAAATGCTCTGAATAGATTATTTATGGACTAATATGAGATTATTCCCAGACCCTTACTCTAAATAGTAAGTATTTAGTTAAGTTATGGTATATTATGGGATTGTTAACATTGCTTAATTAAGCAAATGTTGCAGGAATATATATGAGATTCCATAAAGTTAAGTCAGAGGCTTCAGTTAATAAGGGAAACCCCCGTCCAGTAGTGATATATGAAGATGATGGTTAACCGGACTTTGATCCTTCAAACAGTGACGAGAGTTTACATGAGACTATGGGGGATCAGTCAGGAAAGTTTACAGTAGAATACCCCATAGATATTTCTATAGACTTAAACCTGCAGTCTGGAGGTGATGTAGAGATTCATTCTGAAGCCGTGAATGCACCATATGATGTTGAGTCTAGTGACTCTATACGGTATAAGTTTGTTGGAATGCCCTCTAACCCTGATATAAGCTTTATCCCTCTTATGAGATGATAGATTATGGCTTAGGAAGCTGAGTAATAGTACTGGATTATGGGTAGACCAGATATTATTCCTCCTCTACCAGAGTTTGAGGATAGATTTAAAATAATTAAGATACAACAGTCCCCTAATTCAGATATCCAGTCAGAGTTTATGATAGATCCTGTCCATTTCCAAAGTCTAGGAATATGTGACTTTATAGAGAAAGATCAGTGGGATGTTCCTAATCCTAGTCAACCCCAGCCTTCTTCATTAAAGACAGATAGTGTTGACCATATTGGTCTGAAGAAAGCTATGGAGAGTGAATTACTCAGTCTAGGTCAAGGGATGGATAGAAGTGGAGATTAAGAATAGTTAGTTATCTGCAGTTCCTCAATGTCGTAGTAGGAATGATAAATAGACATCCAGTAGAGGGCATTAACCTAATATACATTAGAGGATTGGTATGAGATGATAGTAAGTCAAGTGTCATGAGACTAAAGATGCCAACCTCACTGAAGTCTATCAGTTAGAGATTTAGCACAGAGTATAGGCAAGTTAAACAGTATGAAGCACTAAGATATAGAAGATCAGTTTAAGAAGAGGTTCAACAGTAGATCCTCCGTATGATCATCAGGAGTTGATCTACAATACGAAAGACTTTGTGTAGCTAGTCTTTATGGAAAAGAATAATGAGAAGTTAGAATAAGACTTGCCTAAGAATGGTCTAATACATGGCTTGAGGATAAAGATGTGATGGATAATAGATAGAAAGTTAATGTTCCCAACGCAGAGGGATTCCATCACGAAGAGATAGTAACCTAACGCTCTGCCCTAGAGAACATAAATAGTAATGTTAAGTGATGAATGAGATCCAAGTGACCTGAATTGGTCAGGATCTAGGGGCAGACCAGAAAAGAATCACAGTCTAATCCAAAGTAGATTGAGATTGACAGACATAAAGAGGTAAGAGATATAGAGAGATATAGAAGTTACTCCATACGAGATGGAGAATTATCCGCTCACTTGAGAAGTTTTTCTCAAAAAGTTTAAAAGGAGCATTCCTCTCAATTAGATAGAGGTGAGCATGAAGTTAAGGGTTAGAGCAAAGGAAAGAGAACCCTTTTGATGGATACTTAATAAAGTTCAATCATATGAACCTTGAGGCTTAATAAGAGTTACTTTCTCGCCTGTTAGTAATCCAGGAGGATTAGGGAAAACTTAAAAGTTCGAATGGCATAAAGATAGGAGCCAAACCTTTCCTCCGTTAGCTGAAAGAAGACAGCTGACTCAGTTATGGATTACAGATAGATTATAGTGAGGCCAAGGACACATAAATCCTTTAGGTTAGAGACATAAAAGTCTTACAGGTGATGAGAAATGTTATGATAAGATAGCTTGATATGATAAGCTATCTCCGATTCCTAAATAAATAGGATATTGGAGATGTAAGCTAAAGATAAATTGCCTCAGAAATTGTTTGAGGGTTAGTAGAAAAAGATATATGTAAGCTAAGAGAAAGAGGTTTATGAGGTTTAAAGAAAGTAAAGTAGCCACAGATTTAAAGGTAAGGTGACTCCCCTATTCCCTATATAAGAAAGAGTAAAGAAGGGTTGAGTCTATACCCTAATAAGAGGGTAATGTGGCAGCCTAAGTGAAACAAGTAAATGACTCAGGTACCTGAATAGATGATCAAGACCTAGTAGTTAAGGTGATAAAGGGACAAAATGTTTTAAAGTCTACCTAGTTAATTGCTTAATGGCAATGTCAGTAGGAGGGATGGTTGAGCAAACTATGTAATGATACATGGCTTATGTTGCCATAAGTTATAATAAGAAATTGCATCTCATTGCAGTTGTCATGTGATGACACACATACTAGATAATGCTTAATTGATTGCATCTACTTGCATATTATGCATGTTGAGTATGCTATGATAAATGAATACTCCCCTTATGCAGTACCTACTGGGTAGAGTATACCAGATGAGAAAGTTATGTTGCTCCCATGCCCTATGACATGCAATTAAATAATTCAACTTAGTAAGAATGAAGCAATAGCAAAGTGCTAAACTAGAAAGTTAGCTACTTGATTCTCAGAAGATAGAAAGAGAATTTATGATCAGACTATGATAGTCAATGGGATAGAGAATGAGATTAAAGATGAAGATTAGTAGTGAGTGTATAGATAAATGATTATGATACTCAGGACATATCCCTTCAGTAGGGATAAGGTAGATGAAAGGAAATGAGATGCAGTTATGAAAGATGATACGGCTCTAAGAAAGAACAGTTTTTAAGTAATATAAGTTAATGTTTTTGCAATAGAGCTAGATTGCTCTTGCAATAGAGTAAAGTCCCTCTGATGAGATAAATAGATGATGACAGATATGTGCATGGTAGAGCTTGTGTAGCTCTCTACAATGTTAAATGTAATAAAGTTATAAAGATGAGAATGGTATATGAAGTTCCTGAGTGATAGATGAAATGAGTCAAGTCCTAATAGATAATATTGGCTTCTGTGATCATTTTTGGGGAATTATCTGTGGGGTTAACAACTATGTGGAAGTGACTAACCTTGTAACTTTGTCCGTTGGTTTATGTCTTCCAGAGATGAGAATACAGTACAACGGAATCCAGTAGATTCTGGAGGATTGCAGTTAGATCATAGTATGGCTCACAGGGTATAGTTAGATCCTAAAAGGCTTACGGTTGATTGCAGTAGATCCCGAGGGTCGCAGTAGACCAAGCCTAGAGCAAGAAAGTAATGAGCCATACGTACAGTATTTCTTTTGAAGAACAAATACCAAGGAAAAGTTAAGGTATAGAAGCTTCACAAGTTGGTTAACTCATAACAGAGAGAGTACCCATGATGCTAGTTTCAGATAGCCTTATTACTATCAGGGACTGAACTCAGAATCTCCTTACACGTATCAGGAACTAAGTAATCAAAGTTAAAGCTATTAATCTTGAGTTCCAAGGATTTATGAGAATGTTTTATAAGATATGAGAATGGGTCAAATGAGAATAAAGATATCCTTATGATGATATTATAAAGACTAAAAATAAAGGTAAGTAGATCCTCCAGATGAGGACAAAGAGATTAGAAGGCCAGATAGACCCAAGAGAGATAGTATAAGATGGGTCTAAGATAGTAGAGTACCAGGATTTGAGCCTGTTAGCACCAATGCTTTAGATTTTTATCTGCACATTTCAGTTAAGCGTGCTCAGGAAAGGGTAGTCCAATGATGGGTGACCCCCTGGGAAGTGATGAAAAAAATGTGAATGCCACAAGAAATTGGCATATATGCACAAAGCTATGTAAAATGATAGAAAAAGCTATGAAAAGCTAGAAAGGGTTATGAACAGTAAGAGACTAGAACCCTTATGTCAAGTCCAAATGAAATGGATTTGAAAGATGACCTATGATATAGCCATATTTGACCAGAAATGCCATTTTATGTCATGAAAGATACGAAATGAGAAGATATGCCTTGAGAAGCGGATGTATAGCTAGCTTTGTAAATATATAGAGGGGCTTCCGTTCGGGACAAGATAAGTTGTTTGAATGATGAGCTACACGTGAAAGAGCAAATGAGAGCTTTGAGAGCTTCCACTCCTTGCATAGAATGCCAGGCCTTATGTTACATTACATTATGTGATGTTTACAGAATATGCTAAAGCTCTGAATGTTAGAGCAGTGTAAGCTCTAAGTGTTAGAGCTGTGCAAGCTCTGAGTGTTAGAGCTGTGCATATTAAGAGAAGGAATGCTTGAGCTCCGATGTTAGAGCTTTGCGTTCATGGGCAGGTATGCAGTCCTACAATATGTTGGCCAGGCATTATCCATGTTAGAGTATATGCTCCTATGTGCTCCTGTTTAGCAGTAGAGCAATGAAAGAAAGAATAATAATATAAGTCCTCTCTCTGTATTATGATGAGTTTTTAAAGATGATAAGAATGTATGATGATATGAGAATGAGAGTTAAAGTTTGCGGATATTCAGAGAATGCCGCTAGATACTCAAATGAGCAATAAGTGATTGCACTAAGAAATATGATGAATAGTTAGTAGAAACTCTAGAATATAGTAGTATTCGAGGGAGTTTGACATGAAAGAAATGGACACTACTCACAAGTCCAGCATAGTGAGAAGTCCATATGCAGATAGATGCATAGCAAGAAAGTAATAGAATTAACTAGAGTTCAACTCTGATTGAGTTGATTCAGAATAGAAGAATGACTATAGTAAAGATATGAAGAATTGCGGATATAAAAAGTAATCCGCTAAGATGTTTATTTTAAGAGATAGATACCCCAATCATTGACTAAGATGTTGAGTAAATTTTGAGGACCAAATTTATTTTAAGGGGGTAGAAATGTCATATCCAAAATTTTCCCTATCTGTATAGTACTGATAGTGGAAAGAGGCTTTGAAAGGATTATTGCGAAGATCAGATAAGATAATAAAGGTTAGATAAGTGTTAAAGAAAGAGAAGGACCTAAATGTAAATTGGAAAAGGTTAAAGGCCAAAAGTTAAAGTAGAAATAAATGTTGGGCCAAAAGTGGTAATTTTCAAAAGTTAGGGACCTAAATGTAATTAAGCAAAAAGGCAGGGACATAAATGTAATTATGGAAAAGTTCAGCCAGAAAAGGCTTAGAACTACCTGTAAGTATTTTAGTCCCATATTCCATCAGTAAATAGAGGAAGTCATGTTGGGTAATCTGGCATGATACATAAATTTTATTAGGGCTTCAGACAGCAGAAAATTATCTGATAGTCTAAAAGTTATCTAAATTTTTATCAAATTCTATGGACATCAGATATATGTGGGGGAATTACAGGAAAATGTGCCCTACAGTGTCAGATGTTATGAATTTGACAGAACTTCGGAAGAAGTTCTGTATAAAAAGTTAATTACATATTAATGAATTTTGACGGGCGTTTGATAACACCCGTGATCCGATAATGGAACTTATCGGTATGTGACCCTAGTTGAAATGAGACTATATGACCTCGCATATAGGCTCATGATGAAGCTAAGAAGGGCCCAAAACCCAGGGTACCAGTCCATTAGTAGAAGGGGCTAGTGTCCAGAAAAAGTGCGAAATTACGAAAATGCCCCTGGATGCCCAGATTGTACCAGTAGTGGATGAAGGGCATTTTGGTCACCTGGGACAGGATAAAAATGTGTCACATGGTATAAATATGATTAGTTGAGCCTAGATACTCCCTGAGGTAGTATAAAGAGGGGTAAAATAACGATTATGCCCTTAGAGTCAATATAGTGTAAGAAAGGACACCAAGGGTATTTTGGTCATTTCCCAAGGAATGGATGGCAAATAAATACTCAATATAACCGTTTCAAGGGTATGAGAAGCCTAGACATTGATTTCCAGGACAGAATACATATCCTGGTATATTATATAAAATTTTGAAACAGAAAACAGTCCGGTTGTTGTGAAACTGCTCCGATCCGTACTGGATTGGACTAGAATTTTTCCAGAAGCTTCCTGGCATGGTGAGCACTCCACATAACCCCTTGAGGTGTCCCTTGAGCTGTCCCACATGATGTCATAATTATTCTTTTATGAAAAAGTAAAATCCAAGATTAAAGTGAGCCTTTAGATCAAATAGTAACCAAATTAATCTTGGCCATTGATTTTTCTTGCATTTTGGCTATAAATACCCCTCCATTCTGCAGCCAAACCGTAAGCTCTTGGACCCTTGGGGAAACTCTTGCAAAATGAAAACTCAAGCCAAGACAAAGAAGATTCAAGGTTCCATGTATGTCAAAGGAAAATAAGCTAGGAGAGATTGCTTACCTTTCATCTCTAGCTTGCTCGAACTTTGGAACCTTGAATCTTCTTTGTCTTGGCTTGAGTTTTCATTTTGCAAGAGTTTCCCCAAGGGTCCACGAGCTTACGGTTTGGCTGTAGAATGGAGGGGTATTTATAGCCAAAATGCAAGAAAAATCAATGGCCAAGATTGATTTGGTTACTATTTGATTTAAAGGCTCATATTTAATCTTGGATTTTACTTTTTCATAAAAGAATAATTATGACATCATGTGGGACAGCTCAAGGAACACCTCAAGGGGTTATGTGGCTTGCTCACCATGCCAGGAGGCTTCTGGAAAAATTCCAGTCCAATCCAGTACCGATCGGAGCAATTTCACAACAACCGGACTGTTTTCTGTTTCAAATTTTTCTATAATATACCAGGATATGTATTCTATCTTGGAAATCAATGTATAGGATTCTCATACTATTAACATTGATATACTAAATATTTATCTGCCATCCATTCCTTGGGAAATGACCAAAATACCCTTAGTATCATTTATTGCACTGTACTAACCATAAGAGCATAATTGTCATTTCACCCCTCTTTGTACTACCTCTGGGCATATACTGGCTCAACTAATCATACTTATACCATGTACCACATTTTTAGCCTGTCCCAGATGACCAAAATGCCCTTCATCTATCTCTGGTACAATCTAGGCATCCAGGGGCATTTTTGTAATTTTACACTTTTTCTGGACACTAGCCCCTTCTACTGATGGACTGGTACCCTGAGTTTTGGGCCCTTCATGGCATCATCATGGGCCTATATGTGAGGTCATCTAGTCTCATTTCATCTAGGCTCACATACTGATAAGTTTCATTATCAGATCACGGATGTTATCAAACTCCCGTCAAAATTCATTAATATGTAAATAACTTTTTATACAGAACTTCTTCCAGAGTTCTGTCAGATTCATAACATCTGACACTATAGGTCACACTTTTCTATAATTTCCCCACATATATCTGATGTCCATAGAATCTGATAAAAATTTAGATAACTTTTAGACTATCACATAATTTTCTGTTGTCTAGAGCCCTAATAAAATTTCTGTATCATGCCAGATTACCCAGCATGACTTTCTCTATTTACTGATGGAATATGGGACTGAAATACTTACAGGCAGTTCAAAGCCTTTTCGGGCTGAACTTTTCTATAATTATATTTATGTCCTTGACTTTTTGCTTAATTACATTTAGGTCCCTAAACTTTTGAAAATTACCACTTTTGGCCCAACATTTATTTCTACTTTAACTTTTGGCCTTTAACCTTTTCCAATTTGCGTTTAGGTCCTTATCTTTCTTTAACACTTATCTAACCTTTACTATCTCGTATGATCTTCGTCATAATCCTTTCTAAGCCTCTTTCCACTATCAGTACTATAGAGATAGGGAAAATTTAGGATATGATACAGTGACCTTCTTACGATATTTATAATACCTTAATCAACTATTTTGAACTTGAAATTTGGCATGGTTATATTTAAGATATAGAGCTTTAAATGAACACTAAGAACGCCTCAATTGGATAAGTATTCAATTTGTTATGATTTCTCTAAATCAGAGTTAAAATCTGGAGTACAGATACAACAAGAAACCAGAGGCAGTAACATTCCGACGTTAATTCCAGATGGTAAACGAATGAGAGTTTTCATGAAATTTTATGACCTTAAAGAACACATATAAAGCTTTAAATCCATAGGTAACACGGTTTATTTGGACAAGTAATGAAAGAGAAATGAACTTTTGAAGTTCAGGCAGAGAAACTAGAACTTCCACATTTTACCAAGTTAATAGTGTTTTTTAATGAATAAACTGATTTCATTGAGACAATAGAACCTCAGTTTTATATTTTACCCTTAAATTTTAATGAAAGAGTTTTCATTATAAATTGGAACCAACCTATTTCCATTTTTGTACATTTAATTATGAATTTTCAAAGTTAGGTACATGTTCTGAAATTACCAAATGAATAGTACTATGAATAGTACCTGAGAACAATTCTTTTGAAAATGGATGTTTCTAAAGCAAATGATCATGTGATTGGTTCCAATAACTTTCAAATGAGTATAACTGTTATATCCCAATTTTTAGACCTATAAGCCTAGTATATAGCCTAAAAAAGGGATGCTACTAAACCCTGTTGAGTAGAGGTCTCAGTAAATAGAGAAAATTATGCTGATTAGTTGATGCAACACAGAGTTTTAATATAAGGTCCCGAAAGATTTATATTAATTTTTGAAGAGAAGAAAATTAATACAGTATTCTCTAGACCTCAGAATCAGATGAAATGTGGCAGTAAATTTCTATAATTAATATAAGAATTTTTGAAACTGACAAAACTCAAAAAGGAGTTCTGTAGAATTTACTACAGAATTTACAGTGGATTAAAAGACCCGATAAATAGGTTTCTGGGGAATTTCTCGGGAATTGAGCCTATGAAGATAGGGGATCATACATAGGGTCCATAATGGCACCTTATAGGCCCAATGATATTTTCAGATAAATAGGTGGGCCAAGGCTAATAAAGAAAGAGAAAAATGAAGAATTACGAAAATGCCACTGAAGGTATGCCATTGTGTTGTGTCATTGAGTCAGAGTCAGACGAAGGGCATTATGATCATTTAACTAAGGTTAGACAGTTAAGAAAGGGTATTTGGATAGTTGATCAGGGTCAAGAGATACTCTGGTAAGGTATGAAAAGACAATAGTGCCCCTAGAAATACTAAAGAGGTAGTAAGGGCATTTTGGTAATTTACTAAGGATGTTCCTTGGGAACCAAGCCACCAGAGTGCTTAGGCTTAGTTAGAAACCCAAGATGACAATCCAAGGCCCAAAAACGTAGCCCAAGAGTAATGTGGGCCCAAGAGGCATTAAAATATTATTTTAGTGCTTTTTCAATAAAGTAAAGTGACCCGGTCTAAGATAGAACTGGGTAAAGTGATCTGGAATCATGAGGAGACATAAATAGGGCCCACAATGTGCCACATGGCATGATTATAAAAAAAGAAGAAAAGTAAAGGACACATAGCATGATTATAGAAAAAGGAGAAAAAGCAAGAGGACACGTGGCACGATCTCGGCCGTCCATTTAGGGAAAAGACTCTGGAACTCTCTGGAAAGGCTGAGTCAGCTGGTAAGGTGTCCCAAGGGCCCCAAATTTCGCCACATATACCCATGAGGTGTCCCTTGAGGTGTCCTAGATGATGTCATGAGTGGTGAGTCATCAAGGAGGGTGATGCAATCGTGATGATGCAGGCAAAGCTTCTTGAGGAAGCAAGCAATCTGAGCTATTCATTCCACCTCCACTCACCTATAAATAGCCAACTCCCCTTCACTTCATTCCCACGGCCAAAGCAAGCCAAAGGAAGAGAAATAAGAGAGAAGAGAGAAAGAGAGAGAAATGAAGAAAGAGAAAGAAGGAAGGAGTTCTGGTGGAGCCAAGAGCAGTCTGAGGAGTCGAGGGACTGGGCAAAGCTTAGGAATGAGGTAAGAAAGTTATCTAGTCCCTGCTCTAATAAAGTAGAGGATTGCTCTTAGTAGTTAGAATAGAGAAATATCTCTATTAACAAAGGTAGCTAAAGGTAGAAAGGAAGCCAGGGGAATGTCAGAATAAGGATATCACCCCTAGTTAAACATGAGTTAAATAGAGCTATGCTGATAGAATAATAATAAAGATATTATTATGGTATGTATAGGCTCTAACCTATGGAAAGAATGAACCTTAGAGCAAAGGCTAAGAGCTAGAAGAAAAGCTACATGCCAGGTAGTGAACTTATCCTAAACTTGTATGCATTGAATGTTATGCTTAATGTGCTATGGCTTTGTTGAATTGTGTTGAACATGTGCTTATGTATGAAGCTCTGTTCCTATGATTACTTTGGCCAATTGTATTTCATATATAACATGGAAGCATGCACATTAGACAATGTTAACACTTTCACAAGCAAGCACAAGTATTCTCATTAATGCATGCATTGTTTAGTACCTTTTGCTACTGAGATTTCCCCAGAAATCTCACCCCTTCCATATCAATCCAATTACAGCAGGTCTTCTCAAGATGGAGGAGATAAAGATGCATGAAGAGATGTTAATTACTTAGCATGATTGATATGTGATTCATGTATGTATAATTGCTGGAAATTGTCACTGTGAACAGTAACTCGTGATGGAGGAAGTGATATTTAAACTGTAATTATAAATAGTAAATGATTGAATAAATGTATTATATTTTTCTAATAAATATTATACATTCCAAGCTTTGATTTGATATATAGAAAGTCTCATTTGGATGTCTACACATAAAGATATGATTCATCAAAGTTGGGACCAGAATGCTGGAATCAGGGACAAGATGTTGGAGGAACAGTAAACTTTGGATATTGACCAACGTTGACCTGGTCAAGGCATGGTCAATGAGTCATTTTCCCTGAAATAACAATAAGTTAGCTTCAAGTAGCAATTTGAACCACTCCATTTCAATTTTTATAGAATTAGTTATAAATTTTTGAAGTCAAGTCATTCATTTGGAATTCGCACAGTGAACAATACTCGCTAAGAATAAAATTCCAGATTGAGTAATTTAACTTCAATAGCCTTAGAAATGGTTCCAGATGCTACCATTTGGTCCCTAAGATATAACAAAATGAGGATGTTATAATAACTGAGGTTAAAAATAGGGATGTGACATTTATGTATCAGAGCAGAAGTTTCTTGCATGATTTAAGATAGTTCCCAGATCCTTACACTAAATAGTAAGTACTTTGTTCAGTTAGGGTATTTATTAGGATAGTTAGCATTGCTTAATTGAGAAAAGATTGCAGGAATAGATATGATATTTGATAAAGTTAAGTTAGAGGCTTCAGATAAGTAGTGATATATGGACATGGTGTACATCCATACTTTGATCATCCCTCAGACAATAAAGAAAGTTTAGATGAGAGTATAGGGGATCAGTCAGGGTGGTCTACAGTGGGATGTCCCATAGATGTTTCTATAGACTCAAACCTGCAGTCTAGAGGTTATGTAGAGATTTAGCCTGAGGCCGTGTATGCACTAGATGATGTTAAGTCTAGTGACTTTACACAGTATGAGTTTATTGGAGTGCCCTCTAACCCTGATGTAAGCTTTATTCCTCTGATGAGAGGATAGATTATGGCTGAGGAAGCTAGGTACTGGTACTGGATTTTGGGTAGACTATATATTATATCTCCTCTACTAGAGTTTGAGAATAGAGATACTATGAGTAATAGATCACAGTCCCCTAATTCAGACATCTAGTTAGAGTTTATGACAGTTCCTATCCATTCCTAAAGTCTAGGAATATGTAACTTTATAGAAAAAGATCAGCGTGACGTTCCTGGTCCTAGTCAACCCTAATTTAATTTTCTTTATTAAAGATAGATAATGTTGATCATATCAGTCTCAAGAAAGCTATGGAAAGTGAATTACTTAGTCTAGATCAAGGGATGGATAGAAGTAGAAATCAAGAGCAGCCAGTTTATCTGCAGTTCCTCAATGCTACGAACAAATATACAGTAGAGGCTGTTAACCTAAACCAAGTTTATACTCTAGAGGATTGGCATGAGAGCTAAGTAAGTTTTGGCAAATGATCTACCAACTAATATACATGGGTGGTACTTTTGTATGCAGAATTATGTGCAGTGTCATATCCCCAATTTTCATACCTGATGTAACGGTACAGTTTATCTGAAATAGATATGAAATTCTTCGAATAAACTGTATCAGATTGAGAAAGGAAAGAAAGGGATTATAAACTAAGGAAAGTATAGGGACCTAAACGCAAAGTGGAAAAGATTACAGGCTAAAAGTTAAGGTAGACATAAATGTTGGGCCAAAAGTGATAATTTTTAAAAGTTTAGGGACCTAAATATAAATAAGTAAAATGTCAGGGACCTAAATATAATTATAGAAAAGGTCAGCCAAAAAAGGTTTAAGACTATCTGGAAGTAGTTTAGTTCCAGACTTTATCAGTAAATAAAGGAAGATAAGCTAGTTAATCTAGCATAATACAGAAAATTTATTAAAGTTCCAAATAGTGGATATTTATCTGATAGTTATTTGAAATTTTATCAGATCTCATGTACTTCAGATATAAGGGGACAGGTTACAAGAAGGTGTGCCTCATGACATCAGATGTCATGAATCTGACAGGACCCTGAAAGGAGTTCTATAGGAAAAGTTATCCCCATCTTAGTGAATTTTGATTGGAGTTTGAGAACACCCATTATCCGATTATGAAACTTAGCAGTAAATAAGCATGGATAGAATGAACTCAGATGGCCTCATATATGGACCTATGATGACGCCAAGGAGGGTCCAAAACCCAGGGTACCAGTTCATTGGTAGAAGGGCTAGTGTCCAGGAAAAGTGTGAAATTACGAAAATACCCCTAGATGCCCATATTGTACTAGTGATGGAAGGAGGGCATTTTGGTCATCTAGGATAGGCTAAAAATATGGTACATATTATAAATATGATTAGTTAGAGCTAGTATATGCTCTGAGGCAGTACAAAGAGGGGTGAAATGACAATTATGCCTTTAGAGTTAATATAGTGCAAGAAAGGACAATAAGGGTATTTTGGTCATTTCTCAAGGGATGGATGGTAGATAAATACTCATTCTAACATTGTCCATGGTATGATAAATCTAGATACTAGTTTTCAGGACAGAATACATATCCTAGAATATTATAAAAATTAGGAATAAAAAACAGTCCGATTTTTATAAAACTGCTCCGATTGGTACCAAACTGGACTAGAATTTTCCCTATAAGTATATTTCACCTTTTTCAGCCAAACATGACCCTAAATGATGTCATGCATGGTGTCAAGTAAAAGTCTTCTAGGGCAAGCCAAGTGCAAGATTGAATATGGACTATTAGATCAAATAGTAACCAAATCAATCTTGCTATCAATTTCAACTCAAGTTTATCTATAAATACCCCCCAAATCAGAACCCATTCAGCATTCATGGTGAACCATAGGGAAACTCTTGCAAAATTTCCATTCAACCAAGAAAGAAGCACACAACTTGAAGCTGAAAGCAAGGCAATCATCTCCCTTGATCTTGAGCTTTGTTCTAGCAAGTTAGCTCATAGTTTTAAGGGGTTTTTGTGCTGTATTTCCCTTATTGTTGCTGCTGGAAGTTCTGTTAATAGGTGGTTAAAATGTGAGTTTTATGTTATGGATAGTTTAGACAAGCTTAAACAAGCTAGAATCAAGTGGCTTAAGCTTGGAAATTCAAGGATGTTTGGATTTAGGGTTTTGTGTTCTTGCTGGTACTATACTTGACACTATTCATATGATGGAATTTCATGATTTTAATGCTTCCAATGAGTTTAAAATGGAAAATTGTGTGGGGATAAAGTAGGAGAACAAGTATTGGAAGCATTGGAATAAAAATGTGAATTTTTGGAAAAATGAGCATACACTTCAGTTAGGCACAGAACATTTTGATGTGTGTTGATTTTGGAAATTTTGATTTCATATTTGGACTTTACATGAAAAATTATGTGGAAATGAACTATGGGAATTTATTTTGGAAAGATGAAAGTATGAAACATAAAAGGGAGAAGGAAAGCAAGTTAGTGAAAACTTAGTCTTGGATTTGGTTTCAAGTTGAGTTGTAACTTGATATTATTTTGTAATGGCTAGGTTTTGACATTTGTGAAGGAAGGAAATCACCCCAAGAAGATCTTGACCAAGATAGCTAAGAGGTAGCAAGGATACCTAACTATATTTCATGTTTGCTTGCTTATTGATTATGATGTTTGGTTGAGCTTGAGCTTATGTCATCATGTTATGATGAAGTATGGATGATTGCAACTCTTTGCAAGTTATGTCATGATAATATGCATGTTAGAGTTTTCTTATGTACCAATATGAAGTAGCTACCATCTCATGATAACATGTTAAGCATCCAATTATTCATGCATGATATTATAATTTGTGTAACTTGCTATTGGGATTTCCATCAAAACTCATTCCTTCCATATGCATAACCATGTCATAGGTGCTGGAACTTCACAAGGAAAGAGAGTAAACATAGATGGATGATTTTGTATGATAAGTTACATGAGTTACTTGACATTATGGAAGCATATGATAGTTTGTATGGTTGTATGATGTATGATTCTGTAATTCTGTTTTGAGGATGTGATGGTGTAATGATGGTTAGATCGCCTTAACCAATTATAGTTAAGATACAGAGCTTTAAATGGACACCAAGAAGGCCTCAATTGGTTAAGAATTTAAATTGTTATGATTTTTCTAAGTTGAAGTTAAAATCTGGAATTGAGATGAAGTAAGCGTTTAGAGGCAGCGACGTTCACGTGATGCTTTTATGTATCAAATGAACGAAATTTTCTATGAAATTTTATAAGCTTAAAGAGAACATCAAGAACCTCAAATACATAGGTAACACGGTTCATTTGGATAAGTAACCAAAGAGAAATGAATTTTTGAAGTTAAGCCAAAGAAACTGGAACTTCCAGATTTTACCAAATGAACAGTGATAGTCAACGAATAAACTGATTTCTTGTGTACAATAAAACCTCAGTTTCATATTTTTTCCTCAAAGATCTATGAAAGAGATTTCATTATAAATTAGAACCACATTATTTTAACTTTTCTACAATTAATTATGAATTTTCAAAGAAGGGTACATGTTCTAGAATTACCAAATAAACAGTAAAAGTGAACAGTACTGAGAGCAATTCTTTTAGAAATGGATGTTTTCAAAGTAAGTGATCATGTAATTGGTTCCAATCACTTCTAATGGAGTATAATTAAGGTTAAAAGTAAGGATATGGCATGCAGTCTATGGTTCCCTAGAAGATAATGTAAAAAGAGACGAGGGGTAATGTAAATATGTAAAGTGTAAAGTAATTACCCCGATGTATGATAGTAATCATGTACCCCAAATATGTGAATGGTATGTATGTAATGTATGTACAAATTTTATGGTGACATGAAATATGAAGTCTTGCGTGATATAATGAAATGATAGTTGATTGAAGATTTATGTGAATATGTTCCCTATTTAATATGATTATGATGTATAGATATGAATGAGTTCTAATTGACTCAAATTAATCAAATTCAAGACCATTAGATGTGACTATTTAGAGAAAGCTATGAGATCACGATATGAAGTAGTTTAGGTCGTGACTAGAAGTTCCAGACAAGCTAAGTCATGATGAGTTAAGTCACAGGTGGCGACAAACATTTACATAAGACTTTGGTCAGGATGAGTAAGGACTATTAGGTGCGACAGGAAGCACCAGAGCTATCAGGTCGCGATAAGTCCAAGCCATAGGATGCGATTAATGTATAAGCAGAACAGGTCATAGCAAAAGATGACCTATAGTCACAGTTAAAGAACACAGAGCTATCAAGGTATGACGAGCAAGGGGAGATGGCCACAACTAAAGTTTATAGAGAACATGTGTCGCGACTAGCCAGTACTAAGGTTGTGACTAGCTTGCATAAAAACTTGATGACAAGAATGAAGATAATGACCTCACTGAAGTTTATCAGTTAGAGGTTTAGCACATGATACAGGCAAGCGAAATAGTATGAGGTATTAGGATACAAAGGATCGGTTTAAGAAAATGTTTAGAAATAGATCCTCCATATGATCAATAGGAGTATATCTACATTACGAAAGAATTAAAGTCATCTTAAGACTTGTCTAGAATTGAGCCTAGCATATGGCTTAAGGTTAAAGATGTGATAGCTAATAGATAGAAAGTTTATGTTCCCAAAATAGAGGGATCCCATCATGAAGAGATAGTAACCTAGCACACCTAGGGTAGAGCATCCTAAAGAACAAAAGTAATAGTGCTAGATGATGAATGAGATCCAAGTGACTTAAATTTGTCAGGATCAAAAGATAGACCAGAAAGGAACCATAGTCTAGCCTAAAGTAGACGGAGACTGACAGACAAAAAAAGTTAAGGGATAGTAGAGAGATACAGAAGTTACTCCATACGAGAGGGAGATGAGCTAAGGCTAAGGGTTAGTTCAAGGGAAAGAGAAACCCTTTGATGAATACTTAGCTAAGTTCATCCACGTGAACGTTGAGGCTTAATAAGAGACACTTTCTCGCATGTTAGTAATCCAGAAGGATAAGGGGAAAACTTAAAAGTATGGATGGCATAAGGATGTAAGCCAGACCCTTCCTCAGTTAGGTAAAAGAAAATAGCTGACTTAGTTATGGATTACAGTGAGGCCAAGGACACATAAATTCTTCAGGCTGGGACATAGAAGTCTTACAAGCAATGAGAGATATTATGATGAATGAATATAGCCTAGTAATGTAAAATGGCCTGATATGATAAGCTATCCCATATTCCTAAATGAATAAATAGGATATTGGAGATATAGGCTAAAGCTAAAATCACCTCCAAAATTTCTTGAGGATTAGTAGAGAAAGATGTATGCAAGGTAAGAGAAAAGAAGTTCATGATGTCTAAAGGAAGTAAGGTAGCTATAGATTCAAACATAATATGACTCCCCTATTCCCTATGTAAGAAAGCATAAAGAAGGGTTGAGTCTATACCTAGTAAAAGGATAGCATAGCAGCCTAAGTGAAACAAACAAATGATTCAGGTTCTTAAATATATGATCAGAACCTGGCAGTTAAGGTGATAAAAGGACAAAGTGCTTTAAGGTTTACCTAGTTAATTGTTCAATTGCAATGCGAGTATGGGGAATGGTTGAGCAGATTTATACGATGATGAAATGGCTCATGTTGCCATATGTTAGGATGAATAGTTGTATCTCCTCACAGTTGTGAGATGATGACACGCATGTTAGTGTATACTATGATAAATGAATACTCTCCTCATGCAATACATACAAGATAGAGTATACCAGATGAGAAAGGTATGATACTCCCATGCCATACGACATGCAATGACAATATGTCATGAAAATATGCATGTTAGAGTTTGCTTATGTTTCATTATAAAGTATCTCCCATCTTATGATAACATGTTAAGCATACAATTATTCATGCATGATATTATGGTTTGTACAACTAGCTATTGGGATTTTCATGAAATCTCATTCCTTCCATATGCATAACTATGTCATAGGTGCTGAAACTTCTTAAGGAAAGAGTGCAAGCATAGATGGATAAACTTGTATAACAAGTTATATGAGTTACTTGGCACCATTGAAGCATATGCTAGAATGTATATAGTATATTCATGTGTTGGTGTTCTGAGGCAGTGACATTCTTACGATATTTACCATACCTTAATCAACAATTTTGAACTTGAAATTTGGCATGGTTATATTTAAGATATAGAGCTTTAAATGAACACTAAGAATGCCACAATTGGATAAGTATTCATTATGCCAAATCCAATTTGAAGTTCAGGCAGAGAAATTAGAACTCCCATATTTTACCAAATGAACAGTATTTTTCAATGAATAAACTGATTTGATTGAGACAATGAAACCTCATTTTTATATTTTTTCCTCAAATTTTAATGAAAGATATTTCATTAGAAATTGGAACCAACCTATTTTGATTTGTCTACATTTAATTATGAATTTTCAAAGTTGGGTACATGCTCTAGAATTACCAAATGAACAGTAATATAAATAGTACCCGAGAACAATTCTTTTAAAAATAGATGTTTCTAAAGCAAATGATCATGTGATTGGTTCCAATGACTTTCAAATGAGTATAATTAAGGTTGAAAATAAGGATGTGACATCCTTCTTCATTTGTTGTTTATAAATTGTAATACATTAAGAGCTTGAAGAGCTTTAATAGCAAAAGCTTTCTAGATCTTCAACATTTTCTCTAGATCTATAACTTTTTATCCATATCTTCAACTTTTTTGCCAAATCTTCAAAATTTTAGTGAGGTTGACCATGCTGACTAATAGTGGGTGTCAGCAGATGGATCTTGTTGGAAGGAGCTTGAAGAGCTTTAATTGAAGAAGCTTATAGATCTTTAGTTTCTTCACTATATCTTTAACTTCTTCTCTCCTGATCTGGTCTGATCCTTTTGATGACTATAACTGAAGTGGCTGACAGTGGGTGTATGTCAAGAACAGAAAAAATTATTCAAGCAATTAATGGCAGTTTTTTGAAAACTACCATGAAAGGTTACCTTTAATGGCGGTTACAAAACCGCGGTTAAAAGGTACACTTATAACGGCGGGGGAATTCACAGTGCTTTGAAAACCGCTATGACATGCCACTTTTAATCGTGAGTACAAGACTTTTTCTAGTAGTGGTACTAAGCAAGCCATAAGGAATCAAAATGACATATAAATTAATTAAATCAACTAAATCATCATAAGGATCCAATTAAAATGTTCCAAATTCAAGAGAGGTTAAAACAAATCCTCAAGGTAATAAAACATAGAAAGACTACTATAATCCAAGTTTATATCCTATGAATATAGCAAAAATTAAGAACAAAACTACTCCCCTTGTTGTGCATTACACTACTAGAAAAAGCACTTATAATGGCACAACCTCACAACAGTTAAAGGAAAAAACACCGTAAAAAAGGCGATGGTATATTTGTAAATAAGTCACATTTATAAACTTTATAATGGAAGTGATGTATACAACTAACCTTAAATTATCATTTAACGATGGTTCAATTAAGAACAACTATTAAAACTCAATTTTACGGCGATTTAGTGTAAAACCACTATATAAAATTCCACAAATTTTCAAAATTCCTAACATAAAGTATAGTTTTAGTTTCACTGTTTTACAACCTTATGTGTTTTGTTGCCCTATCAAAGGACAATAAACTTGCACAAACATCATTTCCCAACATTTTGCTCCTATTTTTTGGTTCCTATCTCCATCGATAAAGTTGTTCTCCTTCGTTTACATTGTCATTCTACATCGTCAATGTCGTAAGTTACCGTTTAACTTCATTATTTGTTAATTTTTCTTTTTGTTCTAGATGTTTGTTGTTTATAAACTGTAGTATATGTTATGGGCTATCACCCATGTATTTAATACATAATCTTTGTAGTTTTGGTTTATTACATTAGTTTATATTTGTTTGTAGGTACGTGTTTCAAATTTTCTAAATCTGTTTTTGTTTTTGTCAATTGTTCTATTGTTTTATTTGTTGGTAACTAGCTTATAAAAGTATCACTTCCTATTTATTTCTTATTTGATGGATTTGGTTACCATTTAAGATAGTTTACATTTAAGGGAATAATGGATCATAGTTAGATGAAAACTAAGAGAACTACTAAGGAATATAAAGATGTGGTAGAAAGGTTTCTCAAATTTGCTTAGAGGAATGCTTTCAAGAAAAGGCATAGGTTGTTTTTCTTTCCTTGTGTCAATTGTTTCAACTATAATAGATTGTCTATTCTTGATATAAGATACCATATTATATGTGATGGGATAAGTTTAAGATAAACAAATTGGATTTGGCACAGTGAGATTAGGAGTACTCCTTTACGTGAGGAAGTTGTGAACGATAACATTATGGATAGAATTTTGAATATGTTTCATGATATTAGAACTGAACCATTTCTAAAGTACTCTCCTATAGATAAAAGTTTGTTAAATGATGCTAGACATATTATACATGGGGAGTAAAGATAAGTACAAAAGGTTAAAATTTGTGTTGCGATTGATGAATTTGAAATCGAGAAATGGTTGGATCAATTCTAGTTTGATAGAATTGCTCTAGTTGTTGAGTGATGCCCTTCCTATAGGCAATACACTACCAAGATCAATGTACAAGGCAAAGAAAGTATTGTGTCTGATGGGTTTGTCATATAAGAACATACATTTATACCCTAACGATTGTATATTGTGCAAAAATGAGTACGAAGGGTTGAACAATTCCCCAAAATGTGGAACTTCAAGATACAAAGTGAAGAAAGATAGTAATGATTATGATAAGATTACCAAAGGCTCTCCTTCGTAGGTGTTGTGGTATCTTCCAATAATACCACAGTTTAAACGTTTGTTTGCTAACGCCATAGATGCAAAGAACTTGAGATAGAATTCTAATGGAAAATAAATGATGGACAACTTCGTCACCCAGCTGATTCTCCTCAATGGACGATAATAGATCAAAAAAATTTGAGTTTGGTTTTGAGCCCAAAAATCTTCGGTTTGGGCTATGTATAGACGGAATCAATCGTATGATAATCTCAATAGCACGCATAGTGCTTGGCTAGTTCTCCTTGTGGTTAACAACTTGCCTCCCTCCTTGTATGAAATGAAAGTACATCATGTTGTCTTTCATGACCTCAGGGCCAAAATAGCCAGAAAACAATATAGATGTGTACTTTGCACCTTTGATTGATATTTAAAGAAATTGTGGAAGGACGATGTTGATGTATTTGATGTATACAACAAGATACCTTTAAACTCCATGCCATAATCTTTACCACAATAAATTACTTTCCGACTTATGGAAATTTTTTAGGCTATAGTGTTAAGGGGCATAAAGCATGTCCCATATGTGAAGAAGGCACTAAATACATGTAACTCAAGCATGGAATAAAGACATTCTACATTTCCCATAGAAGGTTTCTTAGCTGACACCACCCTAACTACATATTGATTAAGGTATTTAATGGCTCACAAGAATTTGAAATGGCTCAAATTGGAGAAGTGTACAGGGTGTACAGGGTGTTCATGTTGTTAGAATCCATACTAAATGATGTTTTGATAATGTCAAAAGTAACTCAAATTGCTTCAGTAAAAGATCATTTAATTAATCAAGTTATTTATGTGTTTTAAATAATGCCAAAAGTGACAAAAGAAGTTAAATCAAGTTAATCAATTAGTCAAACAATTAATGATACTTAATCGATTAGTTAAATGATTAATGAGTATCATTTAATTAATTAAATATTTGATTAATGACATGATGTTGCTCTTTATTATTAAAAAGAAAGTCAATTAATTGATTAATGCATGTCCATTAATCGATTTACTATTTGATCAATATCATGAAGTTTCTCTTTAGAATTGAAAAGATAAGTCAATTAATCGATTAATTCTAATTAATCAATTGTCTATTCAATTAATTTATTCAGAACTATTTTTCCTTTTAGTAAAAAACAAACTCTATTAACCTATTAGTTAATCGATTAATAT
This sequence comes from Leucaena leucocephala, assembly GCA_037074615.1. NCBI lineage: Eukaryota > Viridiplantae > Streptophyta > Magnoliopsida > Fabales > Fabaceae > Leucaena > Leucaena leucocephala. The sequence continues at coordinate 21,537,626 of CM073520.1, forward strand.
GTTTTTATGCATTAATTGTTCAATTAATTAGTTTAGAATCCTTTTGTGAAAATCAAATATGAATTCATTAATTGATTAGTTAATCAATTAATATACATTAATCCATTAATATTTTGACTAATATATTTCTGTATCAACTTCTCTTAAGACATTAATCAACTAAATATTTGATTCATTTATATTAACTGACTAATTGTTTGATTAATATTATAAATTTGACTGACATTCATCTATTTATATTGAAACTGCTTGCATCCTTCTTTAAACTATATATGTTTGAATTAATCACTAAGTGTGCTTATGTTTCTCATTAATATTCATTGTTGAATCTCTAGAGAAACTTATCTCATCAAATTATATTTAATTTGATTGAATATTCTAATAAATGTGATGCTATGCTTTCTATTCTTCTTATTAATTGAAACACTGATCGAATTAATAATGTTTAATCAATTAATACAATATATTTTTTACAAAGCTATCAGAGCCTTATTAGAACTTGATCTTTATAATATGAGTTGATTATAAATTGTTAATACACTTAATCAATGCTTAAAATCATGACAAACCTTTTGAGATTGAGTGTGTTCATAAAAGGCTAAAGTTTGAAATGAAGGCTACATCAAGGGAAACTTGCTACATCTAGTAAAGCATAAATATTCACCTACCTACAACGCCTTCACTCTAGCAGTTACAAGTTTGAGTCTAACTGCTACTAAATGAAATAAATGATATTTAAGGAAGACTCAAGATTAATAAAAAGAAAGGAGCAACAATGACTATATTTATTACACTTTTTAATTCTTTATTCATTATTCTGTAACTTGATATTCTTATGCTTCAATTTTCATCATCATATATACTCTATGAGAGAGATTTATAAAATTTTCACTCATTCTGTAGACGTAAGAGATTGAATCTCTTAATTTAGGATTATTACCTTACAAGAAGTAAGGGAAAGTGATTGAGAGGATCACTTATTGTACTAAGACACTAAGAACCCTTTCAAATCCTCGGGTAAAGTTGAAAATCACATAAGGCCTTTAGTGACAAGACTTAGGACAAGTGGATTGGTCCAAATTAAGATAATTGTCTTGTGTTAATTCTTCTATACTTCGGTGATATCTTTATAATTTCTATTATCTTTACTCTATTATACTATAGTTGCCTTGAAGATTTTTAGATTTATGATAAAAAATTCAAAATACCCAATTCACCCCCTCTTGGGTGTTTCTGTCGAGACTAACACATGTTACCTAGGTTAAAAGTAACAAGAAGAAGGTACTTGAAATGAATATATGGTAAAAGAAATCAATCTTATTTTATCTTCCATATTGGCAAAGTCTTAAAGTGAGACATAGTCTAGATATCATACATGTGGAGAAGAACATGTGTGAGAGCCTTGTTGGTATGCTCCTACATATTAGTGAAAAGAGTAAGATGGGGTCAATACTTGACAAAACTTAGTTGAAATGGGAATAAAAGCACCTTTATATCCATAACCAAGAGAGGGTAGTAAGAGAGTTTATTTGTACACAACAGTTCATACGTTATCCAAATATAAAAAAAGCCTATGTGAGTGTTTGCATGGTATTTGGTGACACAAGGGTATTAATCAAATTTTAGGAAGCTTGTATTAAGCCTATATGGTGGATGTACCCATATATGAAAACAAGCCTATGTGTTTGAGGTGGATGTACCTGTTTGAGAGATATATGAAAATTTTTAAAGGGTATTATAAAAATCTTTATCGACCCGAGGCATCAATTGTTGAAAGGTATATGGCTAAGGAGGCAGTTGTATTTTGTAACTCATATTTTGCTGGGGTAAAGGTAGTTAAACTTCCTCAATCTCAGCATGACATGGGGAGAAAAGTAGGGGAACTTGCTCTGCCAAAGTGAAGGGCATGTCTCACAAATTGATTATACAAGTACGTCTTTATATTTTGATTTGAGGTTGTTCAGGGAAGTCAACCTCAGGTTTAGACTAAATTCTTGTTTAAGGTTTAGTTATGACCAAACTCCTTACACCTAAAGAGAGAAACTCTTGAAGTAGAGATAAACCTTCCTCCTTCCCCTCTCATTCTCATGTATCCCCTCTCTTCTGTAAGTTTTTATTTTCCAATAAAATATTTTTTTTAGTTTCTATATTTATTTTCTTGCATTCATATTCTTACCTACTCTGATGAGCTAAGGTTGGTTAGTCCTACCTTTTAGTTTATTCTAGAGCATCCCCTTTACATGCATTTTTATTATTAATCATGATTTAACTAGTCCATCCAATTCTCTACTTCACTCCTTCTCCTTTCTCCCTTCTCCTTCAGTCCTCTAGGGTCCCTTGTAAGGAATTGGAAGACACGCAGCGGAAATAAACTTTAAAAATTTTCCATTCCTTGCCAGGATCTGCCGTATGTGTTTAAGTCAAGTGGAAAGAATCATTACCCTTAGTGTTGCTCAGCGAATTTCACAGCTTCTCTACGTGGGTGGTGATCTCTTTCTGATCGCAAGAAATCGACGGAGTGTTCCTTAGCGACCTTCACAGATTCTCTCCGCGGACGGTGGTCTCTTTCCGATCACAAGAAGTCGACGCCTCAGGTCGGCTTCCTCTACTGGTATCCACACGAACAGCGTTCCAACCACGAACGACGTGCTAGCGTCTCCTGTCCCTCCAAGGCTTTCACAAGTCTCCGTCTCTATTTCGGCAGTTTCTTGTCTGCAAACCTTTTGCAGATTCCGTTCGGCCTTTTGTGTTCTGTGTTATTTTCAAACGTAGCTCCTCCAATCAGATATAGAGGATGCTATGCGTTTTTACACTTGACCTAATTGGATTTTGGAGTTAATCTTATATTAATTCCGAATTGATACAATATCATATATTGTATAATTTTATAAGAAACTAATTAAATAAAATAATATTAAATCCGTCCCACAGATTTAATTACTTATTTATTTAACTTTAAATAAAGATGAGACTGAGTTATATTTGATTTATTCCCATAAATCAAATTTGAGATATCCTATCAATTTAAATTTCGAATTTCAAACGTGATAGAGATTTAATTTATCCTTATAAATTAAATCTTATAAATATCTCTTATATGAGATATCCTATCAATTTGAATTTCGAATTTCAAACGTGATAGAGATTTAATTTATCCTTATAAATTAAATCTTATAAATATCTCTTATATGAGATATCCTATCAATTTGAATTTCGAATTTCAAACGTGATAGAGATTTAATTTATCCTTATAAATTAAATCTTATAAATATCTCTTATATGAGATATCCTATCAATTTGAATTTCGAATTCAAACGTGATAGGGATTTAATTTATCCTTATAAATTAAATCTCATATATCTCATATATATAATATATATATATATACGAATTTATATATATACGAATATAAATATAAATATATATATATACATTCACCTGGATCTTTCATTGAATCTGGACATGTCTTAGATTCAATGAATCTGGACATCATAGCTCGTGTTGGGCTATTTTGTGTGCGACCCTGTAGGCCCATATGAAGTTGGCAGTGGGCCATTTGCTATACTAGCCCACAAGTCGCAAGCGGTCTCTAGCAAGACATAACAACTACCCAAATCATATGAGGATCGATAAACGATGTAACCTTTTATACAACCATATCATGTCCCTTCTGTCACGCGATATTTTGGTCATGGATGAGGCATGGATAATGTCATCCTCCTATTCCCGACCGTTACTTTCTCGATCCCTGAGTAGTCTGACTATAGAGATGGAACTACCTTTCCATTACAGTATGGCCATACATTTCTCAGACTCACTCATCGAGGGGCCCAGTAATATCTCTCCACGAATGTGAGGGACAAATTCCATCTTGACCATTCACATTCCTCCGCATGAAAAACCACTAAGCCCGAACATAGTCTTTATGATCACTCGGTCAAAAGTGACTTTTGACTAGGTCAAAGCTGAGCGTTTTGTCATGTAGGAATCCATGATGATCTCAGGTCAAAGGGCATATTGACATGGTTTGTATATGAGAGAAGCTTATGACGTTACCCATGCAGTTCTCTCATAGCGGGTCGGTCCAACACCCTGTACTCTTACATGTGCTTATGACTTTGATTTATATCTCTATACATCTTCAAAGTCATACTGGTCTTATTTCATCTGTGCTCCCACATAGATGATCGACCAGGGACATTTAGGATAATATCATGAATTATCCAAGGATGGTCATCATAGTAAACATGCAAACAATATGATAACTCAATTAATAAATTCATAAATCAATAATGTTCATAAGACAATGATTGGCCCCTAGGGCACGATTTCCAACATCCCTCCCCCAGGTTAGTATCATAGCCAAAAGATGAAGTAAAGATGTGGTAAATAGATCTGGATCTATCTTTATTTCTTCAAGATATTTGTTAACATATTAATATGATTCAAGTTTTGAAATACTGATAGCACATTAAGTACTATTTTAGGTTATTATACATGAGACCATCCGTATGAAAATAGACTATAAAACCCAAAGGACTAAGCCAGGTGGAACATCATACGCAGTAGTGTATGATAAACTAAGAAAAGTACTATATATGGTGGTTATGATGAGGTTTGTTAGAGAAAATCATACTAATATCTTAATAAATTCTCTTGATTCCTAAAGATTGGTAATTTTTTATTTAACATATCACTATGGATCTAGAAGGTGAAGATACTAACGCAAGGGAGATTTAACCATTGATATTTCCGTGTTTTCTTTTTACTTTTCTTTATTCTTATTCCTTGTTACTCTTTACTCTTCATATTATGTACTCTTTATTTCTTGCGTTTTCTTTTTGTTATTCCTTTTAGATATTATGTTCCCTTACTTTTTGTTCTTTACTTTTTAGTTGTCTTTATTCCTCTCCTTTTCTTTCAAATACGGCCGTGGGAGTTCCTCTTCTACTTCTTCATCAAACTTTCTTCAAATTATGAGGAATCAAACTCTGTAACAAACCCTTCAAACTGTTGGAAAATGTGCCCTATGGGCCAATCATTGTCTTATAAACATTATTGATTTATGAGTTTATCAATTGTGTTATCATATTATTTGCATGTTTACTGTGATGACCATCCTTGGATAATTCATGATCTTAGTCAAAGTACATACATAGACAAAATACTGCATAGGTTTAGTATGCACGAATCAAAGAGGGGTTTCATACCCATGTCTCATGGTAGTCACCTCAGCAAAGATCTGTGTCCTAGTACATCTGATCAGCGAGGTCGCATGAGTAAAGTTCCATATGCCTCGGCCATAGGATCTATCATGTATGCCATGTTATGTACTCGACCGGATGTCTCGTTTGCCTTAAGTATGACTAGCAGATATCAACAGGACCCTGGTGAGGCCCATTGGACTGCAATTAAGAATATTCTTAAGTACTTAAGAAGGACTAAGGACTTATTCTTGGTCTATAGTGGATTGGATGACGAACTATGTGTAACTGGTTACACAGACACGAGTTTCCAAACTGACCAGGACGACCAAAAATCGTAGTCTGGATATATATTCCTCCTCAATAATGGAGCAGTAAGTTAGAAGAGCTCTAAGCAGGGCACTGTAGCAGATTCTGCAATGGAAGCTGGGTATATAGTAGTATCTGATGCAGCTAAGGAAGCTATTTGAATCAGGAAGTTCATCACAGAACTAGGGGTGATACCTACCATCTCAGATCCAATAACTTTGCTCTATGACAATAGCGGTGCCATTGCACAGGCCAAAGAGCCTAGGTCACATCAAAGGACCAAGCACATACTCAGGCGATTTCATCTCATTAGAGAAATCAACGATAGAGGTGATATAAAAATATGCAAGGTAGCAGGAGAAGACAATGTTGTTGATCCTCTAACAAAGCCGCTTGTGCAGGCAAAGCATGAGCGTCATGTTAGGTCAATGGGAATTAGTCAAATTAATGATTGTACCTAGTGCAAGTGGGAGGTTGTTGGAAAATGTGCCCTAGGGGCCAATCATTGTCTTATAAACATTATTGATTTATGAGTTTATCAATTGTGTTATCATATTATTTGCATGTTTACTATGATGACCATCCTTGGATAATTCATGATCTTATCCTAAATGTCCCTGGTCGGTCATCTGTGCGGGAGCAGAGATGAAATAAGACCAGTATGACTTTGAAGATGTATAGAGATATAAATCAAAGTCATAGGCACATGTAAGAGTACAAAGTGTTGGACCGACCCGCTAAGAGAGAGTTGCATGGGTTACATCATAAGCTTCTCTCATATACAAACCATGTCACTATGCCCTTTGACCTGAGATCACCATGGATTCCTACATGACAAACGCTCAGCTTTGACCTAGTCAAAAGTCACTTTTGACCGAGTGATCATAAAGACTATGTTCGGGCTTAGTGATTTTTCATGTGGAAGAATGTGAATGGTCAAGATGGAATTTGTCCCTCACATTCGTAGAGAGATATTACTGGGCCCCTCGATGAGTGAGTCTGATAAATGTATGGCCATACTGTAATGGAAAGGTAGTTCCATTTCTATAATCAGACTACTCAGGGATCGAGAAAGTAACAATCAGGAATAGGAGGATGACATTATCCATGCCTCATCCATGACTAAAATATCGCATGACAGAAGGGACATGATATGGTTGTATAAACGGTTACATCGTTTATCGATCCTCATATGATTTGGGTAGTCGTTATGTCTTGCTAGAGACCACTTGCGACTTGTGGGCCAGTATAGCAAATGGCCCACTGCCAACTTCATATGGGCCTACAGAGTCGCACACAAAATAGCCCAACATGAGCTATGATGTCCAGATTCATTGAATCTAAGATATGTCTAGATTCAATGAATGATCCAAGGTTGATGTATATATTTATTTATATTTATATTCGTATATATATAAATTCGTATATATATTATATAAGGGATATATAGGATTTAATTTATAAGGATAAATTAAATCTCTATCACATTTGAATTTGAAATTCAAATTGATAGGATATCTCATATAAGAGATATTTACAAGATTTAATTTATAAGGATAAATTAAATCTCTATCACGTTTGGATTTGAAATTCAAATTGATAGGATATCTCATATAAGAGATATTTACAAGATTTAATTTATAAGGATAAATTAAATCTCTATCATGTTTGAATTTGAAATTCAAATTGATAGAATATCTCAAATATGATTTATGAGAATAAATCAAATATAGTCCAATCTTATCTTTATTTAAATTAAATAAATAGGTGAATTAAATCTGTGGGACGGATTTAATATAAACATTACTTATTTAATTAGTTTGTTATCAAATTATACAATATGTGATATTGTATTAATTTCAGAATTAATATAGATTAATTCCAAGATCCAATTCGGTTGTGGAAAACGCAGAGTATCCTATATATCTGATTTTAGGAGCTACATTTTGTGGCACATAACACACAACACAAAAGGCCGAACGGAATCTGTAAAAGGTTTGCAGATAAGAAACTACTGAAGTAGAGACGGAGAGGACGAATTCTTGAGAGAGCCTTGGAGGGACAAGAGACGCTAGCACGTCATTCGTGATTGGAACGCTGTTCATGTGGATACTAGTAGAGGAAGCTGACCTGAGGCGTCGACTTCTTGTGATCAGAAAGAGAGCACGAGGCGCGGAGAGAAGCTATGGACATCTTCTTGAGATCGGAAAGAGATCACCAGTCGTAGAGATCTGTGGAGGTCGCTGAGGAACACCAAGGGTAATGCTTCTTTCCACTTGACTTAAACACATACGATAGATCCTGGCAAGGAATGGGAAAAAAAATTTTTAATTAATTTTTGCCGCATGTCTTCCAATTCCTTTCACAAACAAAAGAATTTTAAAAAAAGAAATTTCTTTTCAAAATCTAAATCAAAGCATTGATGATTAGACTTTGCCTATAGTTGCAACAAACGTGCTATATGCACAAATTAAGGACAAAAAATGGTTCTCCAAATCTGATTTTATGATCAGAATAGTTAAAGAATCAGTTTCTATCCAACCTTAGAAAGAAGATTTCTTCCTTGTTTCTAAATAAGCAATTGAACAACACTATAAAGAATACAATTTCTTGCTTTTCAGTTGTGTTCAAATTGCAATCAAATTACTCATTTATAGAGGCTTGAATGTATCATGTTTAGTATGTCTTTTAGATACTAGACATATTGTATTATAGGATTATGTTCTTGCAATAGCAGAAGCCAATCTCCTTGATATACCTATTTACTTTAATTGATATCCTGATAATATGGAAGAATTAAAAGATGCACATGTCCTTGAGTGTCTCAAACTAAAAATCAAAATAAACGATTTGAACATGAAGCCAGGATCTATATACCTGCTACCCTGATATACAAGATATAGTATAAGGCCAAGCCTTAAACTCTTCAGCCTCTTTTGTTCAAATTCCTCTTGAAAAGGATCAAACTACAATTTTCTTAACTAACTTTACAAACATAAAATTAACTATTCCTAAAATAATTATGTGGGAAGATGTTGAATTACCAAACAAATGGATTATGGAAAAAACAACACAACCATTACCAAAACATATTTCCCTATTAAGCAAAATACCCAAACATCTGATAGGTCTATTAGGTTATCTGTTGATAGACTTAGGAGATCTTATTCTCAAACCAAATATGAAGCTTTAATATATAAAGATTGTAGATATATTAAAATAGAATCATCATGATTCTCTTGATCTTCAATTCGAAATTATCATATGTCATTTATGGAATGGCAACTAAAACACCCACAATAGTTAGCCAATCATAAACAACTATTAATGTTTCAATTCAATGAATTGATAATTCTTTAAAAATTCCACAAATAGTGTATGAAAGAGATGAAGACTTGAGGTCAATTGAGTCTCCAACTTATTCATCACTAAACATAAGTGTCATTGAAAATAATTTTCAAATTGATAAAAAACTTTATAAAAACAATTTTATTCTGAAGAAAATACTCTCAAGAGAAAATGGTTTTTAAAACCTTCAAATAACCAATTAAAGAACAAATTCAAGAAAAATTCAATAGGTTCCTTGAAAGAATACAAGTGAATATTCTATTTTTTATTGGTTCCATGAATATGCACAATCGGCTAAATTGGATTATCCATGTGTTCAAACTATTGATGTTATCAAACAACATAAAATCTCTATAGGAGAAAAATTTTCTTCTAAATTTCATCCCCCAAAACCATGTAGATCCCTCAAGTAAAGGATGATAAATATCAACATGTGCTTGCTCCACCTTTCAGATTTAAAAATGTTGTTAAACCAATTGATTCAAAAAATATTAAAAAGATTGTTGAACAAAATAAGTATACTAATCTCTTTCCCCAATAATTAGGTGATTATTTTGCTCAACTATTAACTTCTTCAAACATTGTCTTAAAGCAACATAAGCCTAAGATTGAAACTCCAATTTTTTGAACCATTTTAACTTAGTCCACAAATTAATTTTGAAATGTATGACAAGAATAGATCCAAACTGATTAAAAAATCAATCAACGAATTAGCTAACTCTAAACCATGACTGCTCTAGAAACATCAAAAGCTTAGTCAACAACTTCTAGGCAGTTAAATAACTTAGATGAAGTTTACCAAATAGCCTCTTAATCATAACAACCTGATTCTTCTAAATTAACAAGCAACACTGGAAACAACCTTCCAAACTTTATTAATATAGGGCTAGTCCCCTTCCTTCATGTGCTTAACTCTCAAGAAATTCTCCCGAAGAGCACTTATCGAGCACTTCAATCCGGTACCAGCTTAGTCCAATTTTTTTCGAAAACCAAATGGTTTTCCAAATCTAATTTTTTTGAGATTCTATAATATGTTTTTTGATCTTAAATCCAATATCTGGATTCTTCCTACCATTGACATTCTTACACTAGGTATAGACTTAATTACTGATCCCTTGGCAAATTACCAAAATATTCTTTATTTACTTTAATAACTCTAGGGCATTTTCGTCTTTTTACACATCATCAGAGTATTCCTTGACCATGGTCAACTATTTTGGGAACTCTCCTTGACCATCTAACTTATTCAAATCACCAAAATGCTCTTCATCTATCTTTTGCTCAATGGCACAACACAGTAGCATACTTAGTGGCATTTTCATAATTTTATATTTTTCTGAGTCTTTATTAGCATTGACCCATATACTTATCTAAAAATATTATTAGGCATATAAGGCATCATTTTAGGTCTTCTACATAGTCAACTGCCTTCATGGGTTCAATTCCCAATAAATTCCCCTAAAAGTATTTATCGGGTGTTTAAATCCACTGTAAATTCTACACATAACTCTTTTTTGAGTTCTATCAATTTATAAATTTTGTATATTAATTATAAGAATGTACTACCAAATTTTATCTGATTTTGAGGTCCAGAGAATTATGTACTAATTTCTCTTTCTTCAAAAATTCATATCAATTTATCGGGACCTCAAATCAAAATTATGTGTTGTGTTAAACTAATCAAAACAATTTTTTCTATTTACTAGGAAAATTTGGGACAAACGATTCTAGGAAGTTTTGGGCTTTTTTGACAAAATTTTCTCATAATTACCATTTTATCCCTGAACTTTTAAAAATTACACTTTAGGCCTCAACTTTTTACAATTACACTTAATAGCCTAAAGCTTATGCTTACTTTCATTTTTCACCATGGAACTTTTAGACTTTTTTAGTTCAGTCCCTCTCTTTCTTCAAAATGACAATTATGCTCGGGACTTTCACTATTTACAATTTAGTCCCTGTACTTTCATTATTTGTAGTTTAATCCCTAAACATTATCAATATACTTCATAGACTTCTGCTCAATAGGGCCTGGTAGCCTACCTATTTCAAGCTACATACTAGACTTCTAGACCTAAACCTTTGTCTAATCATTATCTTTCTTTCTATTTATAATTACGATCTTTCCCAAATCTCTTTTCTCTATTAGTCTTATACAAATAGGGAAAAATTAGGATGTGACAAACTCTATCTACTTCAGACTCAAAACCAACTGTCCCTTTTAACAATCATAATTAGCAAATGTTTTAAACAAGTTTCAACATTTTGTTAAACTAATAACTCTTCAGGATCTTCACCAAGAGGTATATAACCTTAAGGCTAAAGTATGTCTGATTAAACTTCAACAAGAAATACATGCGTTAGTTATATCTCAAATTCAAGATATACAACTCGCATCCAAAACTGAAAAACAAATCAGAGAAAACTCCAACAATGAAAATGAAAGACAAACTTATTTGAATTTGATTTTGAGAATTTTGTAATATCCTTACTTTTATACGTCTTAGGAACCATTCAGTAGCATTTAGAACCACTTACAAGACCTTGGAAGTCCATTAGCCAAATCTGGAATTTTACTCTTTCTCGGGTTACTGTTCATATGGTATTCCAGATTACGCAATGAACTTCAAAAAATCATAATTAATTCTAGAAAAATCGAAATGAAGTGGTTCAAAAATATACATGAAGATAACATCTTAAAATTTAAGGGAAAAATAATTTCCAGACTAAATGATTCGCAAATTGATACAGTTTATTCGTTGAAGTTTACTGTTCATTTGGTCAAAAACTCTGGAAACAGATTCTGGTCCCTTACTTTGGAAATTCATTTCTCTTGATATACACATCCAAATGAAACGTTCCACCTATGCATTTAAAGATCTGGATGTGTTCTACATGGTCATAAAATTTCGTGAACTAATTCCTTCATTTGCTAGGTCAAACTGAAGCCACAATAAAACTGCTTCAGGACCTACGTTTTTACCATTTCAGTTTCTTTTCTTTCATTTCCAATAATTGTTTCAGCATGCTCAAGCCATCAAATAAGCTTCTTAACATTCATATACATCATGTACATATGCCATAAGTATTACAATAGTTTCATCACATAAATGGATACCTTACATGGCATTTACATACATAGACAATTTATAGTATATGCTAAAATCTCAATACTTCACTTCCTTTCTTCCATTCTTTAGCTCTTCTCCATGCATACCTTTTCTTCATGCTTGACCTAAATTGGTTGGTTATGGGAGAGTGAGATTCTAGGGAATCTCAGTAGCAAACATTACCACTTAAATATGCAAGATGGATGCTAATGCATGATATGTAAATTTCATTAACTTTCTTTGATTAGTGACATGCCATCATGCTATATACTTTTACATAAAGTTCATGGCCATGGAAACATGTTATTCACAATACATTCAACATCATTTATCATGTCACAACATCATTCAAATAACATATACATGTCAACACATAAGCATACCACATCCAGCACATAAAGAGGTAAGTTCACTATCTTGCACTTAAGCTTTCCTCTTGACCTTTAGCCCTTGCTCCCTAGCTTTCCAACCATTAAGCCTTTATGCCAATCACTTCCCAACATGTTCTTGGATGATTCAAGGTCCTAAACACATTCATATTCATCACATAATTCATTAGGACTCGTGAACTCCAACCATGTTCAAGACTAACTTTGTTACACTCTTTATTGTCATAACTTTATCTAATATTCACTAATCCACTTGGCTCTTGAACCAATTGATATCTTGACTTTACCCTACACAATTTCATCTTTTGAATCCATTTATGAGCTTAGAATCATAAAATTCTAGCTCCTTCATGGCATGCTGTACAAAATTGAACATAAGCACACAATTCTTTCAAAAATTCTCATTTTGATTTTAATGCTTCCCATACTTGTTTCTCCACTTTACCCCACACAACTTTTCATTTTAAAACCATTGGAACCATCAAAATCATGAAATTTCAATCACTGTTCATGCGAGTGAACAGTAACCGTAAGGAATCTCAAAGACTACAACCTTGAGATTTTAATGTTTCCAAGGTTCAAAACCTTTCCAATCCTACACAAAATCATCATACAAACTCAATGGAAGCATTAAATCATTGAAATTCAATTTCCTTCCCTCATGAACAGTGCAGACCGAACAGGGCACACCATGACAAAGTCAAGAATATCAATTTGATTCAACAACCAACTACTTAACTAGCCTGTTTAAGCTTTAATCATATGGTTCTAACTTTAATTTCTTCTTTCCCCTTTCATCTAAGGTTTTTGGGCAGCACCTTCCCTTAGAGAAAACTCAACTTTTCTCCCATCAAAACCCTAAGTTCAAGCTCCCAAATCAAAGGAAAATAAGTTAGGAGAGATTGCTTACCTTTAATCTCTAGCTTGCTTGAACTTTGGAACCTTGAATCTTCTTTGTCTTGGCTTGAGTTTCCATTTTGCAAGAGTTTCCCCAAGGGTCCATGAAGCTACGGTTTGCTGCAGAATGAGGGGGTATTTATAGCCAAAATCCAAGAAAAATGAATGGCCAAGATTGATTTGGTTACTATTTGATCTAAAGGCCCACATTTAATCTTGGATTTAACTTTTTCATAAAATAATAATTATGACATCATGTGGGACAACTCAAGGGACACCTCAAGGGGTTAGGTGGCGTGCTCATAGTGTAAGGAACCTTCTGGAGAAATTCCAGTCCAATCTGGTATCGATCAGTGCAGTTTCACAACAACCGGACTGTGTTCTATTCCTAATTTTTTATAATATACCAGGATATGTATTCTATCCTGGAAATTAATGTCTAGGCTTCTCATACCATTGAAAATGTTAGACTGAGTATTTATCTGCCATCCATCCCTTGGGAAATGACCAAACTACCCTTGGTGTCCTTTCTTGCACTATATTGACCCTAAGGGCATAATTGTCATTTCACCCCTCTTTGTACTACCTCAGGGCATATATTAACTCTATATAATCATATTTATACTATGTACCACGTTTTTGGCCTGTCCAGAATGACCAAAATGACCTCCATCCATCACTGGTACAGTATGGGCATCCAGGGGTATTTTCGTAATTTTGTACTTATCATGGACTGCTCTGTACTATGGCCCACTTAACTTTCTAGTCATCACATTGGGCCTACTATGGCGCCATTTGGGCCTTGGTTTGGGCTCATTGCCTTTATGCCCTTTATGGCACAAATCCCAAGACACCTCTCCCGATCCTATTTATCGGGTATTCTATTTTACCATAAAATCCCGTAAGAATTCTACAGGATTCCTTTTCTGACTCTGTCAATTTGATAAATTCATATATTAAATATAAGAATTTACAGTAAAGTTTCATCTGATTCTGAGATATGAAAAATACTGTAATAATTCCTGCTGACTTCAGGAATTTATATCAATTAATCGGGACCTCAAATCAAAATTCTGTGTTGCGTTAAACTGACCGAAATAATTATGTCTATCTACTAGTAAAATTTGAGTCTGATCTGATTCCGAGCATTTTTGGCCTATTTTGGCTCACTTTTTCATAATTACATTTGGGTCCCGGACTTTTTACTTAATTACATTTAGGTCCCTAAACTTTTGGAAATTACCACTTTGGGCCCAAATCTTGTTTCTACTTTAACTTTTGGCCTTTAACATTTTCTACTTTGCGTTTTAGTCCTTCTCCTTCTTCAGGACTCATATAACCTTTATCATTCCTTCTTATCTTCGTCATAATCCTTTCTAAACCTCTTTCCACTATCAATACTATACAGATAGGAAAAAATTAGGATATGACAAATTTCAATTCAAAAATTTTATATACATGCTAAGATTATAATCCATAATTATCTTGTCCTTGAACAATATGCCTTATTTGACACAGGAGTTGATTCTAATTGTTTTAAGGAATGAGTCATTCCTACAAAATATTCTGAAAGAAACAATAGAAAGGTTTAATGCTGTCAATGGCTCATGCCTAGATGTCAAATATAAAGTTTTAAAAGTTGTTGAAAATGAAGAATTGAAACATGAAACTCCCTTTTTATTGGCCCAAATCATTCTTGGAGTACTTTTTTAAGGTTATTATTCATTTATGTGACTGATGAAAATGAAATTTTAAAAGAATATATGGGAAAAATAATTTTGTTTCCTTTTAATCAAAAACCAAAATCAAACAACAACAAATAAACTTTTTAAACAATGAGATTTCTTTTCAACATTTAGAAAGGTAGTTGTGTCAAACGGATGTGCAAAAGAAAGTCCAAAACTATCTTGAATAAATCCACATAACTATTTATTCTGATTTGCTAAATACTTTTTATAATTGTAAACAACATATGGTAGATTTATCATATGAAAAAAGATTTTACTGAAAAGAAAATTCCAACAAAGGTAGGATAATCTAAATGAGTCTAAAACTCCTTGAAACTTGGAAAAAAGAAGTTCAGGATATTTTAAACAAAAAATTAATTCACAAATCCATAAGCCCATGGTTTTGTGCTCTTTTTTAAATGAAGCATTACAATGGATCAGATATCCAATCCCAAATAAATCTAGTTTACTGAAATGTTTGTATTCTATAAAAATCTTTTCTAAATTTGACATGAAGTCTGGATTTTGGCATATTCAAATTTCTAAAAATGATAGGTATAAAATTGATTTAATTGTGCCTTTCAATCAGTTTGAGTGAAATGTTATGCCTTTTGGTTTAAAAAAGCTCCTTCTGAATTCCAGATGATCATGAATGACATCTTCAATAATTATAGTCAATTCATTATTGTTTATATACATTATGTATCGATTTATAGTCATTCGATAGATCAACATTCAAACATGTCAATCATTTTATTAAAATTGCATAAAAAATGGTTTAGTAATTTATAATCCTAAAATTAGTTTATTTTAAACTAAGAGTAGGTTTGTGGGACATTAGATATATTAAGCATCCATTACTCTAATTGAAAGAGCAATTCAGTTTGCTGATAAATTTTCTAATCAAATCATTGATTAAACACAACTTCAAAGATTTTTGGGATGTTTAAACTATGTTATAGATTTTATTCCTCATCTCAGCAACTTCATTAAATTGCTTCATCAGCATCTCAAATCAAGTCTGCCTTTGTGGGCTAATCTTCACTAAAATATTGTTAGGAAGATTAAATTTTAGGTTAAGGAGCTTCCTTGTCTTAGCCTTCCTGATCCAACTTCCTTCAAAATTATTGAAACATATGCCTCTAACATTGGTTATGGTGGTATTCTCAAACAACATCTTAGGGGAAAAGAAAAAATCATTTCTTTTACGTCCAAACACTAGAATAGTACCCAACAGAACTATTCCACAATTAAAATATAAATTTTGACAATTATTTTATGCATTTCCAAATTTCAATCTGATTCACTAAATCAAAGGTTTTTACTTTGTATTGATTGTAAATCAGCAAAAGATATTTTACAAAAAGATGTTAAAAACCTTTCATCAAAATAGGTTTTTGCCATATGGCAAGCCATCTTAAGTGTTATTTATTTTGAAATTGACTTTATCAAAGGCAATTCAAACTCCCTTCTAGATTTCCTTACCCGTGAGTTTTTACAGGGTAGGTAGATATCTTGGAGAACATAATGTGGAGAAAGAAGAAAGATCCTATTGATGAACCAAATGAAAAATAAAAAGCTATTTTTTAAGATGCTCAAAGCCCATAAACAATCTCTAGCAATGAGCTGGAGGCCATCATCCAAGTGGGGATACAACAAGTCAGGAGTCAATCAAGATCCCAGAAAATTCAAATGGAGTCTTCAACTCCATCTTAACCTTCAGTCCAAAAACCTCAAACTAAATCGGAGTCATCCACTCTGTCTGGATCATCAATCTAGCAAATCTAAATAAGAGCTTCTTCTACCAAAAAGACTCTTGCATCTTTTTACTTTGGGAGTATTTTTGGCAGAGGTAATTTATGAAGTAGATTTTTCTTGGCTTGGTAAAGATGTTTTCTCCTATTGTTTGAGGAGTTATAGTATTGAACTCAATTGATTGATAAGGCTACCCTTATCATTTGTTAAGGAGAGGATAGTTTGGACCCTTGACTTCTGATTTAGGAACTTACTTTGTTCTTTCGTGCACTCTTTCTTGTTTGAACTATCTTCATATTATGAACAAAAAAGATGAAGTTTTACCATTCTTGGATGCTCACAAGAATATGCTCAGGAACTTGAACAAAGAAAGAGTGATATGCAACTAGCTAATGAGCACAATAGGTCTTTTCCAGAAAGGTTCAAGCAAGAAGTGTTAAAGGATAACAATCCTTTTAAGACAATTAAAATGCTAGATGCAGGGCTTCATTTTGAGGTTGTGTGTTGGGAAGGATATGACATAAATGGCTACTCTTTTTACACAAAAGCCTAAGTGACAAAAGTACAATATAGAACATATGGATTATGATTTTGGCCGAAGCGATGCATTTTGCTAGTTCAAAAGATAAAAGTCCAACATTGGCGTCTATGCCATATTATGGAGTGATTGAAAAGATATGGAAGCTTAGTTACTCTAGGTTTAAAGTGTCAGTCTTGAAATGTATGTGGGTTAATAATAATGTTGTTCAAGTAGATGAGAAATTTGGATTTATTTTAGTCGGTCTATAGAGAGTGGGATACCTAGATAAGCTATTCATCTTAGCAAGTCTAGCAATTCAAGTGTTTTATGTAATTGATCTAGCAAAAAAAAGCTTTTTCCATTGTGCTCCAAGATAAAAGGCAAGTGATTGTTGATTTTAGTGACTTAATGTTCAACCTTGACAAAACCCAGCCGCCTTTCATAACTGTTCAACCTATAACAACAACAGAGTTTGATTTGGAAGAAATGAATATGCTGTTAGGATACGAACTAGTAGAAAATTAGTTTATTCTATTGTAATAAATGTCTCCATGATTACTTAATTTATTACATGATTAATATTCTTAGTTCTTACATTTACTTATTATTTTGTAAACGTGATGAAGTACATTTTTAGTTAATATTTTGATGCCTAGAATTGTCTTTTTACTTGTTTAAGATTCATCTTTAACTATTTTCTTCTTTTATATATGATGTACAGATATATAGGTTCATTGAAAGTTTACCAATTTAGATGATTGTATAACCATTTAGATTTTGGAATTGTTTACTTCATACTTTGATGCATGGAATTAATTGGTCTATCTTGGTACAGTAGAGCTGGTGGATGAAGCGACAGGCCATGTTTCACAAGTCAATGGTCATATGCTTAAGCACTACCATGAGAATCAGAGACCTCCCTAATTGCACGGTTGTTCCTTTCCACCTTTCTCCTTTATTTTCTCTTTTATAGTTGATAATATATGTTTGCTAAGATAGTTAGGAGTAAGTGTGGGGGAGGGACCATCACAGTAGTTTTAGATTTATTTGCTTTCTGTCTTTTAACAAATTGTTAGAATAGGTTGCATTTTAAAGATTTCTTAGTTTTAGGTTAGTTTTTCTTTGAATAAAACTTCCTTCCCTTCTAGCTCATGACTCTTTAATCATTTTCCCTTCCCCCTTTGATATATTCTTTAGTGATGCGTTGAGGATAACACATGGTTTAAGTGTGGGGGAGGGATTGCTTTTGCTAATTTGTGTTGCCATTGCTTGCATTGCCAAAATATGAAAAATTAAAAAATTTTGAACTTGTTGAGCTTAATTGACTAGATTTTTTGATGCTGTATGAGCGAATTGTTTCTGTGATTCTTACCTTCCACTTGACTTTTGCAATCATTGGGCTTTACTTTCAAATCATTATTTCTTTATGCATATGAACATTGGCATGTCTAGGTGAGAATATAATTTTGACTTATGTAGTTTTTATTCTTAATTAGTTAGCAAAGTGGAGTGTCTTTGATGCAATGTTATTAACCTTGTTTCATAACTTTATCCTAGGGAGGAAACATATTAGAGAAAGCCTTGTTGGAAGGATTATTGAGCCTTAATTTTCTTTCTTAACTTGTGTGATTTCCACCTAATTTTGGTTAACCTCTAGAACTTGTCTAGATTCTTTATCAAAACTGCATTAATACCTAGAATTGTGAGCATGATAGGGGCATTCAATTCTAAACCCTTTTACCCAAACACAAGCCATCTCAATTAACCTTTGCTTACCCCTTTGAGCCCATCACTTTCATTTCATTCCATTGATTTTGAACAAGTGCTTTGCATGAGTTATATTATGTTCGTTATGATTAACTGTGTACTATTGAAAGTTACTATCTTTATTTTTTTATAGTTAGCTTTGCCAAGAAAAAAAGGGGAAGAAATAGAAAAGACAAGAAAAAGAAAAAGAAAAAGTGCAAAAAAGAAAAAAAAGAAAAAAAAAAGAAAAGGAAAAGAAAAATTGGCAATAAGGCATCCTTTAGTAGTTGAAGATTTAAGTTTATTGTTCAATTGATAGTCACATGTTATCTTACTTTGAGCTACTTCTCAATATTCATGCATTAAACTTGTTCTACATTTCATTCCATCTATTCATTAGCCTTTCACCAACA
Source organism: Leucaena leucocephala (assembly GCA_037074615.1). Classification (NCBI taxonomy): domain Eukaryota; kingdom Viridiplantae; phylum Streptophyta; class Magnoliopsida; order Fabales; family Fabaceae; genus Leucaena; species Leucaena leucocephala. The sequence goes on from CM073520.1 coordinate 21,557,044, forward strand.
TTACAACCCAATAAAGTCCTCTTGATCATGAGTCTATGGTATATTAGTAGTGGAGATAGTAGAATCTTTACAAGCCTATGGTAGGTGCTAATCTAGGTGGATTGAGTGAAAATTCCCTATACTTGAGAGTTGAGTGAAACACTTATATCTATGAGAGATCTATTATGTTTCCTTTCCTCTATCTTGCTATGTCTTGTATTACTTTCCTTGCATCAAAGCATTCCATGACTGTTGATTGATTAGGGATAAGAGTTGCTTGCGTTGATTATATATACTTGCCTTGACATCTTTATGTTTACTTGCATTGAGTTTAACTGTTGGAATTCTTTTGACTGATATTTTGCCCAGGAGTGCAAAAGGCTAAGTGTGGGGGAGTTGACAAACCCATATTTTTATATATTAATTCATATCATTTAGTGGGCTTTTGTCAATATTGTGGTCATTAATTTTATTATTTATGCACTAATTGAATTAATATGACTTATATTGAATTAGTGCTTAATAGGGGTATAATTGTCATAATTTTATAATTTCTTCCAAATAATTATTTTTGGAATAAAAGATATTATATTATTGTGATTTTATATTTCAGGAATTTAGGAAAAATCAGAATTTACAGATGACAACAAAGGACCACAAAACTAGAAATTATATAATAAGACCCATGGGCTAAACCTTGCAGTTTAGCCCATTAGGTTTTGTTTATTATTTTCTTCTTGATTCAGCTTTTAAAAAGGCATGCAGAAGACGCACAGAAGGGGGGCGGCCAGAAAGAAAAGTGAATTGAAAAGCAAGCATGCACACGCCGCACAGGAGCCATTGAGATTCATTCAGAGCCGAGACGGAGATTCATCACACTCACACAACAAGCTTTCATTTTCCTCCAGCCACTTACCCAAGCACCGACTGCAGTAATAGACCACAGCAACACCTCAAGCGACGCCATCATCTTGTTGGAAATTGTGCCCAAGGGGCCAATCATTGTCTTATGAATATTATTGATTTATGAATTTATTAATTGAGTTATCATATTATTCGCATGTTTACTGTGATGACCATCCTTGGATAATTCATGATCTTATCCTAAATGTCCCTGGTCGATCATCTGTGCGGGAGCAGAGATGAAATAAGACCAGTATGACTTTGAAGATGTATAGAGATATAAATCAAAGTCATAGGCACATGTAAGAGTACAAGGTGTTGGACTGACCCGCTATGAGAGAGTTGCATGGGTTACGTCATAAGCTTCGCTCATATACAAACCATGTCACTATGCCCTTTGACCTGAGATCATCATGGATTCCTACATGACAAACGCTCAGCTTTGACCTAGTCAAAAGTCACTTTTGATCGAGTGATCATAAAGACTATGTTTGGGCTTAGTGGTTTTTCATGCGGAGGAATGTGAATGGTCAAGATGGAATTTGTCCCTCACATTCGTGGAGAGATATTACTGGGCCCCTCGATGAGTGAGTCTGAGAAATGTATGGCCATACTGTAATAGAAAGGTAGTTCCATTTCTATAGTCAGACTACTCAGGGATCGAGAAAGTAACGGTCGGGAATAGGAGGATGACATTATCCATGACTCATCCATGACCAAAATATCGCGTGACAGAAGGGACATGATATGGTTGTATAAAAGGTTACATCGTTTATCGATCCTCATATGATTTGGGTAGTTGTTATGTCTTGCTAGAGACCGCTTGCGACTTGTGGGCTAGTATAGCAAATGGCCCACTGCCAACTTCATATGGGCCTACAGGGTCGCACACAAAATAGCCCAACACGAGCTATGATGTCCAGATTCATTGAATCTAAGACATGTCCAGATTCAATGAAAGATCCAGGTGAATGTATATATATTTATTTATATTTATATTCGTATATATATAAATTCGTATATATATATTATATATATGAGATATATGAGATTTAATTTATAAGGATAAATTAAATCCCTATCACGTTTGAATTCGAAATTCAAATTGATAGGATATCTCATATAAGAGATATTTATAAGATTTAATTTATAAGGATAAATTAAATCCCTATCACGTTTGAATTCGAAATTCAAATTGATAGGATATCTCATATAAGAGATATTTATACGATTTAATTTATAAGGATAAATTAAATCTCTATCACGTTTGAAATTCGAAATTCAAATTGATAGGATATCTCATATAAGAGATATTTATAAGATTTAATTTATAAGGATAAATTAAATCTCTATCACGTTTGAAATTCGAAATTTTAATTGATAGGATATCTCAAATTTGATTTATGGGAATAAATCAAATATAACTCAGTCTCATCTTTATTTAAAGTTAAATAAATAGGTAATTAAATCTGTGGGATGGATTTAATATTATTTTATTTAATTAGTTTCTTATAAAATTATACAATATATGATATTGTATCAATTCGGAATTAATATAAGATTAACTCCAAAATCCAATTAGGTTAAGTGGAAAAACGCATAGCATCCTCTATATCTGATTGGAGGAGCTACATTTGAAAATAATACAGAACACAAAAGTCGAACGGAATCTGCAAAAGGTTTGCAGACAAGAAACTGCTGAAATAGAGACGGAGACTTGTGAAAGCCTTAGAGGGACAGGAGACGCTAGCACGTCGTTCGTGGTTGGAACGCTGTTTGTGTGGATACCAGTAGAGGAAGCCGACCTGAGACGTCGACTTCTTGTGATCGGAAAGAGACCACCGTCCGCGGAGAGAATATGTGAAGGTCGCTGAGGAACACTCCGTCGATTTCTTGCGATCAGAAAGAGATCACCACCCACGTAGAGAAGCTGTGAAATTCGCTGAGCAACACTAAGGGTAATGATTCTTTCCACTTGACTTAAACACATACGGCAGATCCTGGCAAGGAATGGAAAATTTTTAAAGTTTATTTCCGCTGCGTGTCTTCTAATTCCTTACACATCTTCCTCAAGCCGTGACAGAACAGAGGCAGGAGAGGACTGGACGCTCATGAACGCTGTAACTGCGCAGTGACCGGAATACACCAATCACCTCCATCTTCATCTACTCTAACATCTCACGGCACCTCTTATCTCCTGTGCGCACTGCGGCCTGAATTCGTCATCATCATCAACACCATTCCATCCTCAACGCAACAGGACAGCGATGCTCACGGAGATAATAGCACGAGCAGTAACGGTCACAGCATCAACCCTCTGTTTCCTTTTGCCATTAATCATGTCTTTCAGTAAAAGCTTGAAGTTGGTGGTGATCTCCATGTGTGGCTAAACATTTCAATTCTCTAATTCAATGGCAAAGGCATGAGCTTGGGATCTCAAAGGGGAGTATAAGTTACTCTAATTCTCTACCTAATAATTATATTATGACTCCTAGGTCTTAGGATTAATTTTATAATTATTAGGAAAGTTTAGAATGATTTATTTGTATCTATTGAGGATTATTGTGACTGAATTTTTGCTTGACATTTGACATTAATCTTTAATTAACTTTAATTTCATTTACTTTGATCTGGGTCAGACATTGTATTGAGATTATTGTTGAATATTTTGTGATTTTTTAAGGTGGCTTGAATTATTGGATCGTTGTGTCTCTTGTTAACTTAAATTCTATTTTATGAATTATTGAGTTATAATTGAGCATTGGTTTTTAATATCTTTAGTTCTATTTTATTATTCTGGTGGCAGTTAATAAAGTAGGACTTAGAAAATATTTTGTGACAATTCGAGGTGGCTCGGTTGTTGGATTAAAAGCTTAATTATAATTCTTAATTCATTACTTATAACTCCCATATCTGTTGAAGCCATGATTGCCTGCTTTATTAAATTGGAGGATTGCTTTTATTATTATTAATCACCTTGAGTTTATTCTTTTCACTCATTATCACTCATTATTCTTTTCTTTAAACTAAAAATACCAAAAATATTTTTCTTTAAATCTACTTTAATTCATTGCATTTAGTTGCTAGTCAATCAAAACAAATCCCATTTTCTAATTTAGGTTGCATTGCATTTAGTTACTTAGGAATTTAATTTCTCATTTTGGCTCCTTAGAGAGAATGACCCGAGGTTGCACTATACGTAATCCTTGGTTTAATTTTTTGAAGTAACCCCAAGGCGACATCGGTTCAAGGTTGTTTCAAGTTGTTGGAAATCGTGCCCTAGGAGCCAATCATTGTCTTATGAACATTATTGATTTATGAATTTATTAATTGAGTTATCATATTATTTGCATGTTTACTATGATAACCATCCTTGGATAATTCATGATATTATCCTAAATGTCCCTGGTCGATCATCTATGCGGGAGCACAGATGAAATAAGACCAGTATGACTTTGAAGATGTATAGAGATATAAATCAAAGTCATAAGCACATGTAAGAGTACAAGGTGCTGGACCGACCCGCTATGAGAGAACTGCATGGGTAACGTCATAAGCTTCTCTCATATACAAACCATGTCAATACGCCCTTTGACCTGAGATCATCATGGATTCCTACATGACAAAACGTTCAGCTTTGACCTAGTCAAAAGTCACTTTTGACCGAGTGATCAAAAAGACTATGTTCGGCCTTAGTGGTTTTTCATGCGGAGGAATGTGAATGGTCAAGATGGAATTTGTCCCTCACATTCGTGGAGAGATATTACTGGGCGCCTCGATGAGTGAGTCTGAGAAATGTATGGCCATACTGTAATGGAAAGGTAGTTCCATTTCTATAGTCAGACTATTCAGGGATCGAGAAAGTAACGGTCGGGAATAAGAGGATGACATTATCCATGCCTCATCCATGACCAAAATATCGCGTGACAGAAGGGACATGATATGGTTGTATAAAAGGTTACATCGTTTATCGATCCTCATATGATTTGGGTAGTCGTTATGTCTTGCTAGAGACCGCTTGCGACTTGTGGGCTAGTATAGCAAATGGCCCACTGCCAACTTCATATGGGCCTACAGGGTCACACACAAAATAGCCCAACACGAGCTATGATGTCCAGATTCATTGAATCTAAGATATGTCCAGATTCAATGAATGATCCAGGTGAATGTATATATATTTATTTATATTTATATTCGTATATATAAATTCGTATATATATATATATATTATATATGAGATTTAATTTATAAGGATAAATTAAATCCCTATCACGTTTGAATTCGAAATTCAAATTGATAGGATATCTCATATAAGAGATATTTATAAGATTTAATTTATAAGGATAAATTAAATCTCTATCACGTTTGAATTCGAAATTCAAATTGATAGGATATCTCATATAAGAGATATTTATAAGATTTAATTTATAAGGATAAATTAAATCTCTATCACGTTTGAATTTGAAATTCAAATTGATAGGATATCTCATATAAGAGATATTTATAAGATTTAACTTTAAGGATAAATTAAATCCCTATCATGTTTGAATTTGAAATTCAAATTGATAGGATATCTGAAATTTGTTTTATGAGAATAAATCAAATAGTTCAGTCTCATCTTTATTTAAAGTTAAATAAATAGGTAATTAAATCTGTGGGACGGATTTAATATTATTTATTTAATTAGTTTCTTATAAAATTATACAATATATGATATTGTATTATTTTCGGAATTAATATAAGATTAACTCCTAAAATCCTTTTCGATTAGGGAAAACGCAGAGCATCCTATATATCTAATATTAGGAGCTACGTTTTAGAATAGAGACACACACATAGAACACAAAAAGGCCGAAGGGGACTCTACAAAAGGTTTGCAGATAAGAAACTGCCGAAATAGAGACGGAGAGGACGAACTCTTGAGAAAGCCCTGGAGGGACAAGAGACGCTAGCACGTCGTTCGTGGTTGAAAAGCTGTTCGTATGGATACCAGTAGAGGAAGCCGATCATATAATAAGCGTTGTATGTGTGACATATATGGAATCCGTGTTGTGTATGACATAAAAGGAATCTAAAAGGAAATTGAAATCGGTGGTGATGCTTTTTGATTTGATCAATTCGCATAGATGGGGTCTAAGAAAACCGAATTCAAATTTGTGATTATTTGTGAAACATAACTGTAACATATGTTACTTTGTGAATTCGATAGCGGGACCGCCGTAGCTACCTGTTTGTAGCGCAACATAACTGTAACATATGTTACTTTGTGAATGTTTTAGATTTGAAACATTAATTGCCCTTTGATTAGATCTGAATATTGATTCTTGAATGTTTGGGTATGGTGAACAATATGGCTCTAGATTGCAAGTGTTGTAATTTTTAAATACGACCTGCGTGTCGTGCCTTCCTCTATATACTCTCAATGTACCTTCTCCTCTCATCTCACTCCCCTCGAATGTTAAAAGAGGTTTCTATATGTAATTTCTCTTTTCTTACTAGAGAGCTCCTCTCATTGGCTTGAGGGGACTTAGGATAGGTGAGCCATATTGTATCACGTTTAGATTATGCATATTATGATTATATCAGCGCATGCATATTACTTGTATGAGATACGAACTGAGAAACATGTGTTTTATAAACCAGATAGTTAAATTAGGCCCTCTAAAAGAAATCTTAATTCATAATGCTGTCAATTTATGAACACTTGTCAAAACCTTGATCGCTCAATTGTGGACTACACCAAAGTGGGTGCTTTTAAGTTATCTTGGGGAGATAAGCAAGAGTAATGGTGCTACTCTCACATGTTTATTATTGTTTGACTTAATTGAGATTAACAAAACGGTTTTGGGTCTCAAGGCATTAGATGGGATTAAAAACATGACAGATCATATGATGATAGAATCCCATAAACATCTAAGAGTTACATTTGATGTAATTGGTAAAGGTGTTACCTACCTAAATAACTTAATTTAAGTGTCCTGCCAAAGCGGACTTAAGTTTGAGCCAAATATGGATCTTAGCCCACTAACTATTGCATTGAGGGTTGTTTATTTAGTGGGAGATTGCTAATTGAATTGCATATTTTAATTGTAGAATCATGACGACTAGTAATACTGCTACATTATCGCTGTGATCTGTCCTTGAGAAGGACAAACTCAATGGGACAAACTTTCTTGACTGGTTTAGGAACTTGAGAATTGTTCTCAAGCAGGAAAGAAAGGCGCATGTCCTAGATCAACCCATTCCTGAGGAGCCAACTGCCAATGCTCCTAGAGCTCAGAGAGATGCTTACACGAAGCATAAGGAAGACTCTGTCGATGTGGGATGCTTAATGCTAGCTACCATGGTTCCAGAGCTCCAAAGAGATCTCGAACACATGGAGGCTTATGAGATGATTGTGCATCTCAAGGAAATGTTCCAGCAACAGGCAAGGCAAGAGAGGTATGAGACTACTAAGGCCTTACATTCCTGCAAGATGGCTGAAGGTGCATCAGTTAGTACTCATGTCTTAAAGATGAAAGGGTACATTGATCACCTTGAAAGGCTTGGATTTCCCATGAGCCAGGAGTTAGCTACGGATTTGATCTTGAACTCACTCCCGGAAAGTTATGACCAGTTTGTCATGAACTACAACATGAACAACATGGAGAAATCTATTTCTGAACTGCATGGGATGCTTAAAACTGCTGAGCCGAGTCTTAAGAAGAAACCCAGTAGTGTTTTGGTGGTTCAGAAAGGAAAGGGTACGAAAAAGAAAGGCAAAGGCAAGGGGAAGGGTCATGGCTCATCAGGTAAGACCAAAGAGTCAGGCAAGCCCGAAACCAAGCCTGCACCAAAGAAGGCAAAGCCTCCGAAGGAAGGAGTCTGCTTTTTCTGCAATGAACCGGGTCATTGGAAGAGGAATTGCAAACTCTACCTCGAAGATCTGAAAAAGAACAAGAAGGATAGCGGGGCTATCGCTTCAAGTATTTATGTTATAGACATTCATCTTTCTACTTCCACCTCATGGGTATTAGATACTGCATGTGGTTCTCACATTTGTACAAATGTGCAGGGACTAAAGGACAGTAGGAAGCTGAAAAAGGGCGAGGTTGACCTACGAGTTGGAAACAGAGCAAGGGTTGCTGCGTTAGCTGTAGGCACTTATGAATTAGTTCTGCCCACTGGGCTTTTGTTAGTTTTGAACAATTGCTATTATGTTCCTGCTTTAAGTAGTAACATTATTTCACTTTCTTATTTGGATAAGGAAGGTTTCACTTCCATTGCTGGGAATAGTAGATGTTCTATTTATCGTAATGATGTTTTCTATGCTCATGGTGATTTGCATGTTGATAATTACATATTAAATTTGGAACAACCCAATCATGGAAATATCTATAACATAACTGCCAAAAGGGTCAAACCAAACGATTTGAATCCCACATACCTCTGGCACTGTCATCTGGGCCACATAAATGAGAAACGCATTTTCAAACTCCATCAAGATGGATTTCTAAACTCATTTGATTTTGAATCATATGACATTTGCGAGTCTTGCTTGTTAGGAAAGATGACAAAGTCACCTTTCACTGGGCACAGTGAGAGGGCCACTGATTTATTGGGCCTCATACATACAGATGTGTGTGGACCGATGAACACAAATGCCAGAGGAGGTTATTCGTACTTCATAACATTTATAGATGATTTTAGCAGATATGGGTACATCTATCTGATGAAACATAAATCTGAATCTTTTGAAAAGTTCAAAATATTTCAAAATGAAGTACAAAACCAGCTTGAAAAACAATTAAAGCCCTTCGATCTGATCGGGGTGGTGAATATTTGAGCCAAGAGTTTGTAGATCATCTTAGGAGTTGTGGGATACTCTCACAATTGACTCCTCCAGGGACACCACAATGGAATGGCGTTTCTGAACGGAGGAATCAAACACTATTAGATATGGTTCGATCCATGATGAGTCTAACAGATCTTCCGCCCTCCTTTTGGGGCCATGCCCTAGAGACAGCTGCGTTCACACTCAATCGTGTTCCATCTAAGGCAATCGAAAAGACTCCGTATGAGATATGGACTGGGAGGACGCCTAGTTTGTCTTTCCTCAAGATTTGGGGATGCGAGGTCTATGTTAAGCAACAAGCCTTAGACAAATTAGCGCCTAAATCCTCAAAATGCCTTTTTGTGGGATATCCGAAGGAAACCAAGGGATATTACGTCTACAACCCTGCTGATAACAAAGTGTTTGTTGTCAGAAATGGTATCTTTCTTGAACGAGAATTTATCTCTAAAAGAACCAGTGGGAGTAAGGTACAACTCGAAGAAGTTCGAGAGCTACAAGACACCACAGAACTGCAGATGGAAAATAGAGAAGACTCACAACAAGTTGTTGAGACTCCTCAAGTCACGCAAGGTCCACGTAAATCTAATAGGATACGACTTCAGCCTCAGAGATATGGATTTCTGATTTCTGATAGTCGTGATGTGTTGCTCATTGAGCATAATGAGCCAACTACCTATCGAGAAGCTATAGTGGGACCAAACTCCGAAAAATGGCTTAGTGCCATGAAGTCTGAGATGCAATCCATGTACGACAATCAGGTTTGGACCTTAGTCGACCCGCCTGAAGGTGTAAAAACCGTCGGGTGCAAGTGGGTTTTCAAAGAGAAAACTGACATGGATGGCAATGTAAATGTCTTCAAGGCACGACTGGTTGCAAAAGGTTTTACTCAAACTCATGGTGTGGACTATGATGAGACCTTTTCCCCAGTAGCAATGGCCAAATCAATCAGAATCCTCTTTGCTATTGCAGCATATTATGACTATGAAATATGGCAGATGGACGTCAAGACAGCCTTCCTTAATGGAAAGCTCCTTGAGGATGTGTACATGACACAAACTGAAGGGTTTGTGCGTTCCGAGGACTCTGGTAAAGTGTGCAAGCTTCAAAAGTCCATTTATGGACTAAAGCAAGCCTCTCAGAGTTGGAATCATCGTTTTGATGAAGTAATCAAAGAGTTTGGATTTCTTCAAAACATTGATGAACCTTGTGTGTACAAGAAGGTTAGTGGGAGCACAGTTGTGTTTTTGGTACTCTATGTCGATGACATCCTACTTATTGGGAATGGCATTCCTACCTTGCAGATTGTCAAGTCTTGGTTAGGAAAGTATTTCTCGATGAAAGACTTGGGTGAAGCCACCTACATCCTAGGAATCAGGATCTATAGAGATAGATCTAAAAGACTTCTAGGACTCAGTCAGAGTACATACATAGACAAAATACTGCATAGGTTCAGTATGCATGAATCAAAGAGGGGTTTCATACCCATGTCTCATGGTACTCACCTCAGCAAAGATCTGTGTCCTAGTACATCTGATCAGCGAGGTCACATGAGTAAGGTTCCATATGCCTCGGCCATAGGATCTATCATGTATGCCATGTTATGTACTCGACCAGATGTCTCGTTTGCCTTAAGTATGACTAGCAGATACCAACAGGACCCTGGTGAGGGCCATTGGACTGCTGTCAAGAATATCCTTAAGTACTTAAGAAGGACTAAGGACTTATTCTTGGTCTATGGTGGATTGGATGATGAGTTCTGTGTAACTGGTTACACAGATGCGAGTTTCCAAACTGACCAGGATGACCAAAAATCGCAGTCTGGATACATATTCCTCCTCAATAATGGAGCAGTAAGCTGGAAGAGCTCTAAGCAGGGCACTGTAGCAGATTCTGCAACGGAAGCTGAGTATATAGCAGCATCTGATGCAGCTAAGGAAGCCGTTTGGATCAGGAAGTTCATCACAGAACTAGGGGTGATACCTAACATCTCAGATCCAATAACTTTGCTCTGTGACAATAGCGGTGCTATTGCACAGGCCAAAGAGCCTAGGTCACATCAAAGGACCAAGCATATACTCAGGCGATTTCATCTCATCAGAGAAATCAACGATAGAGGTGATATAAAAATATGTAAAGTAGCAGGAGAAGATAATGTTGCTGATCCTCTAACAAAGCCGCTTGTGCAGGCAAAGCATGAGCGTCATGTTAGGTCAATGGGAATTAGTCAAATTAATGATTGTACCTAGTGCAAGTGGGAGGTTGTTGGAAATCGTGCCCTAGGGGTCAATCATTATCTTATGAACATTATTGATTTATGAATTTATTAATTGAGTTATCATATTATTTGCATGTTTACTATGATAACCATCCTTGGATAATTCATGATATTATCCTAAATGTCCCTGGTCGATCATCTATGCGGGAGCACAGATGAAATAAGACCAGTATGACTTTGAAGATGTATAGAGATATAAATCAAAGTCATAAGCACATGTAAGAGTACAAGGTGCTGGACCGACCCACTATGAGAGAACTGCATGGGTAACGTCATAAGCTTCTCTCATATACAAACCATGTCAATACGCCCTTTGACCTAAGATCATCATGGATTCTTACATGACAAAACGTTCAGCTTTGACCTAGTCAAAAGTCACTTTTGACCGAGTGATCATAAAGACTATGTTCGGCCTTAATGGTTTTTCATGCGGAGGAATGTGAATGGTCAAGATGGAATTTGTCCCTCACATTCATGGAGAGATATTACTGGGCCCCTCGATGAGTGAGTCTGAGAAATGTATGGCCATACTGTAATGGAAAGGTAGTTCCATTTCTATAGTCAGACTACTCAGGGATCGAGAAAGTAACGGTCGGGAATAGGAGGATGACATTATCCATGCCTCATCCATGACAAAAATATCGCGTGACAGAAGGGACATGATATGGTTGTATAAAAGGTTACATCGTTTATCGATCCTCATATGATTTGGGTAGTCGTTATGTCTTGCTAGAGACCGCTTGCGACTTGTGGGCTAGTATAGCAAATGGCCCACTGCCAACTTCATATGGGCCTACAGGGTCGCACACAAAATAGCCCAACACGAGCTATGATATCCAGATTCATTGAATCTAAGATATGTCCAGATTCAATGAATGATCCAGGTGAATGTATATATATTTATTTATATTTATATTCGTATATATAAATTCGTATATATATATATTATATATGAGATATATGAGATTTAATTTATAAGGATAAATTAAATCCCTATCACGTTTGAATTCGAAATTCAAATTGATAGGATATCTCATATAAGAGATACTTATAAGATTTAATTTATAAGGATAAATTAAATCTCTATCACGTTTGAATTCAAAATTTAAATAGATAGGATATCTCATATAAGAGATATTTATAAGATTTAATTTATAAGGATAAATTAAATCTCTATCACGTTTGAATTCGAAATTCAAATTGATAGGATATCTCATATAAGAGATATTTATAAGATTTAATTTATAAGGATAAATTAAATCTCTATCACGTTTGAATTCAAAATTCAAATTGATAGGATATCTCATATAAGAGATATTCATAAGATTTAATTTTTAAGGATAAATTAAATCCCTATCATGTTTGAATTTAAAATTCAAATTGATAGGATATCTCAAATTTGTTTTATGAGAATAAATCAAATATAGTTCAGTCTCATCTTTATTTAAAGTTAAATAAATAGGTAATTAAATCTGTGGGATGGATTTAATATTATTTATTTAATTAGTTTCTTATAAAATTATACAATATATGATATTGTATTATTTTCGGAATTAATATAAGATTAACTCCTAAAATCTTTTTCGGTTAGGGAAAACGCAGAGCATCCTATATATCTAATATTAGGAGCTACGTTTTAGAATAGAGACACACACATAGAACACAAAGAGGCCGAAGGGGACTCTGCAAAAGGTTTGCAGTTAAGAAACTACCAAAATAGAGACGGAGAGGACGAACTCTTGAGAAAGCCCTGGAGGGACAAGAGACGCTAGCACGTCGTTCGTGGTTAAAAAGCTGTTCGTGTGGATACCAGTAGAGGAAGCCGACCTGAGTCGTCGACTTCTTGTGATCAGAAAGGGAGCACGAGCCGCAGAGAGAAGCTGTGAACGTCGTGACCGAAAGCTGTGGAAGTCGCTGAGACACACTGAGGGTAATGCTTCTTCCCACTTGACTTAAACACATACGGTAGATCCTGGCAAGGAATGAAAATTTTTTTTAAGATAATTTCCTCTGCGTGTCTTTCAATTCCTTACAACTTTGATGCATGGAATTAATTGGTCTATCTTGACTATACTAAACGCGGGGTGGCATAAAATAATAAATAAAAGAAATGATTATAAAAGCTTTCCAATGTTGTTTTAAGGAAAACTGTTGTGTAAAGCTTACAAATAAAAAAATGATTACTAATGGCTGTGGGAAAATTATAAATTAACAGTGTTTAATAATATAACCACTATTAACCATCAATGTATTACACTATAATGACAGTTTTAATATCAAAACTGCCATTGTAAGTCTACTAACCATCGTTAAATGTTAGACTTACAACAGCATTACAATTCACGCCGCTCGTAAAACAGTCATGAAATGTCACTTTTAATCGTTGTTAAAACCCTTTTTGTTAGTAGTGTTAGCTTAAACCTTGCTTCGCTTCACCAAAGCTCTAAGGATCTAGCCTCTCATGGTACAAAGCTTGTCATAATCCAATTCAAGTGGTGCCCATGGAGCTTGATTAACAAGTGATAAGAAAAGTGAAGAATAAAGGTGAAATGGTGTGGAACTGGAGGAAGACAAAAAGAGAAAAGATGGAAATGAATGAATTGTGTAGAATGAAGAATCAATGATGAATGGATGAATTTGTGGTTGATTCTTGAGGGTTTAGACATAAAATTAGGTTAAGAATAAGACCCAAGTATAAAAATTAGGGTTAGAGTTAGATCCAAGATGAAATATTAGCACAAAACGTGATTCTACATATTATATTACCGTTTGTCACAACTAAAATTCCATTCATTGCGACTAAAAAGTACAACTTTAATTCGTTCCTTTTTTGACATTAATGTGGGTCTTTCCTTGGTACTTCTTTGGTCCTTTGGTAGCTTTCCTTTAGGTCTTTCTCTAGCATTCTTTAAATTCACTCCAACTTCAATTAATGTCTACCATTGAGATCAAACATTTGTAATACCAAATATTTTGAAAAGTAATCATAATTGTAAAATACAAATAAATTATCACATCCTATATTTTTAGAGTTAGAATAGTAGTATTAACATTGTTGACGGAATATATGAGGTTAAACCAAAGCTAGGACAAAAGTATAATTTTTAGAAAGTTTCGAGCCAATAGAGGTAATTTTGGAAAAATATGTGAAAATTCCAGAAAAATCTCAAAAAATGGGAAATGAGATACTAAGGCTTATTTGAGATGATAAATGACAAAAATACCCCTAGAATAAGTTTTAAGGAATTTTATATATTTAGCTAAATATAAATTTTAGTCAGATTTAATTATTTAAGCTATAAGGAGACCTCAAAAAATTAAGAAAATATAGAGATAATATACTTTGGGAATTATATGATATTTTACAAATTATATTCCTAAAATGCCCCTAGTTAAATTTTAGAGGAATTTAAATGCAAGTTGAGCCAATCAGGTCACTCTACTGGAATTTATACAGTGAACAGTACTTGATAGGAGTAAAATTCTAGATTATATGATTTGACTTCAATGGCCATAGAAGTGGTTTCAAATTCTACTGAATGGTCCCTAAAATGTATGAAAATGAGGATGTTTCATATGACATAAATTATCAAAATGCTCTTTTTAGCACAAAATCACAAATATGGACGTAGGACTCAATTTAAGCATTTAATATCAAATATAACCTTAAAAAATTTATAGAATGACCCTAAAATTATATGAAAAGCATATGTAATATTGGGCTATCTCAATCCCATCCTTGAATTTTCCCCATCCACCTTAAAGAGTATTTTCATTAGCTTCAATTCAATTACTTTATAATTTCATGATTTATTAGGGAAACATTATTTGGTCAATTTTGGCTATTTAACACCATAAGGATATCTTGGGCTGTACATATATCAGCGCTATCCCCTTGCAGACTTCAGGTGACAACCGTGGGATTTGGAAATGCTAACAAAGTCTTCAATTATTGGCATTCAAGTTTGAGGTGCACTATAGAAAGGAGAAAGGACTTTTGGGGTTTGGAAGAATAAGTTTGTAATCTTAGACAAGATGCGCAAGTGCAAGTATAAATATCAATTTCGAATATTTATAGCAACAATGGCTATACATACTTTTATCAAGAGAAATTCTGAAACTGATAGAGATTTCATACAAGGTGAATATGAAAGTATAGTTCAGGAAGACAATGATTATCAGGTTGGTGAGATGTCCTTGTCAAATTTACCTAGATCAAAACAAATGAATCGTGTTCGTGACACAATCAGAGACCAATTTGTATAGAACACGAGATCCAATTATTTATGTAGTATTATTTAGTTTAAAAATAAATTTGTATGAATTCTAATTTATATACATTTGTATCCATTAAATATATGAATTAAGCATTTTAGCAATTTTTAATTTTATTTGCAATAATAAATTAGTTTTATAATTTTATTTTCAATATTTCTTTAATCAACACACTATATATATATAATATAAAAATATATTATTTAATAAAATTTATGTCATTTTCAGTCATTTTACATTTAAACTTGCTTGTTTTTATTAACTATCCAAACAAGTTTCACTTTATCCAACTAATTTTTTTACACAAGTTAATCCAAACATAAATCACATTTCACAATCTGACTTTTATAAAATTTATATTGGAAAACAGTTGCTTTTACCACCGCTAATCCAAACATACCCTTAATATTCATAACACGATCATATTTCTGTTTTGCGTTAACTACATAAATATAAAATACTCCCATCATCCTTTTGTTTTTCCTTAATTACATAAAGTTCCTCTCTATTTTTCATAACATCAAAAGTAAATGCGGTGAGCGTGGATCAAACACGCGACCCTTCAGATCTTCAATCTAATGCTCTCCTAACTGATCTATCCCCTTAAGCTTTGAATTTTTCTCTATTTTTAAAATATACATTTTATGTGAGTTAGTATTGAGGTTTAATCAGTTTAATTTGTCAATTAAGCTTGAATTCCATATATAGGTATTTTGAAGTTGGAACCCTAAATTGTAAATTGGGGAATTTGTAAAGATGCAAAATGCAAATGAGTCGTTTGGGTTGAAGTAAGAATGGGATTTATTTTATGATAGATAATTGAGTACTTGGTGAGGAATTAAGGGTTTTAGAGTGAGGATTTGTACAATTTATGCTAAGTAGCAAACTTAATTGTTTGTCTAATTTATGTATTGATTTGCATCTACAATAATTATGTAGATTGGCTTGTAACCCGGGGTATGGATAGTGGATTCTCATCTATAGCTTGCAAGGCTAGCTTGGAGTGGAGGTAACCATGGTGAATTTATTAAACAAGCTTGCTTTGGAATGTGATATGATTTATTCTACAATATCTCGTGTTGATATGTGTGTGGGTGTGTGCGTGGAAAAGAGTGAACTGTCTTGTTTATTTTGCTATGAAAAGTTTATAGAAGCGGGAAGTATATTGGAATTGTCTGATTGATTTTTCTAACATGTAATAGCGTGTGGACTGTTATATATGAAATTGTATAGGATTGGACTGTATTGGAGTTGTTGTGGAATAACTTCTATTGTGAAGGAGAATTGCTTGTCAGTCCATGGCAGCCACCACCAGGGCAGTAACAGTTATATTTTCAAGCCCTTGACATTATTCCTTATCCATTGGCCAGGATTTGGAATAAGCTCTTGGGATGACACCTCTCAATCCTAATGGGTATAACAGAGGGGACTTCTTGACCTAATGCGAGTTTTGTGGCTTTTGGTCGGGCTACATCTTGCTGGAGGTTTGAGTCCTATCAAGTACTGATATGAGGGAGCAAGGTTAGTGAGACTTGTCTTCTGCATCTAGCACTGGTGCAAATGTGTGTGTGTGTGTGTGTTGTATTATGCACTAATTCACTAACTTGTCCATTTTATAAATTAACTTTTGGTTACTAGGACATTATATTTTACCCTGTGGTTATTTAATTTTTTACAAGTGAGATTCTTGTAAAAGTGGTCTCAAAGGGAGGGAAAATGAGGTGTAGGCATCCACTCGCATTTGTATGCCTCAATTTTCTGTTGAACTCGTGTTAAGATGTATATTATTGTTTTAGGACCATTGCGTACTACTCGATTAACTCGTTTGAATTACACTATTACTGGAACAATGCTTTAGTTGGCCAAAGACTATAGGTGAAGGTTTTCGGGTGTACCTGGAATCGTTTGCTTGACACACTAGATACCCATACATAACCGGAGCACCCTGTATGGACTCTGGTTCATTTTCACAACAAATGCACCGGAAGAAAATGCAGAAACAGAGCGTCAAAAACAGAGAAGTATATGTTCTACCACACCCTTCATTTCTGTCTGTGTATGTACATATATATAGCCTGTGGGAGGGGAGTTAAATAACCGTATCTAACTCCCTCATTTCAAATTCAAATATTCCCTCAGTTCTCATGTAAACGGCTCTCTGTTTCCCATCGGTCGGGTCTGATCCACCATGGGTGGATCGTCCGTTTCCTTACATCTCCCACTCACACATGGTGGATTAGATATTATGGCTCAAATCTCATTTTCTTCCTTCTTTCATACTAGGTGCTTTGCCGTGACCGCGTAGGCATGACGTCTCCTTTCGGGCGTTTGTACTAGAAATCCCCTTTACAGAGACCAGCACGAAGCAACCCTTTAGTCCAACTCGATCAAATAAATTATAGTGCCTTGAATGTCCTAGATTTGCCCATATACACTTTTCTCATTGCTAATCTAATCCCTCTTGAGTCAGTATATAACTCAGATAGCCTCCACTTATGCATAGTATCTACACTTATGAAATTAACAAATAATATCATAAGGGACCAGTCACAGACACTAGCATGGATATGTATATTCTGGCAATCTTTCTTTCGCCCATATATCATTTTGATATGAATCATCCGCTTTCCTAGCATAATACCTTCGGTTCATATATAATTTGACCATAGGACTGTAAGGAATAGGAAGACACGCAGCGGAAATTAACTTAAAAATTTTTCCATTCCTTGCCAGGATCTACCGTATATGTTTAAGTCAAGTGGGAAGAAGCATTACCCTCAATATTCCTCTGCAACTTTCACAGCTTCTCTCCGCGGCTCGTGCTCTCTTTTTGATCTCAAGAAGTCGACGCCTCAGGTCGGCTCCCTCTACTGGTATCCACACGAACAGCGTTCCAACCATGAACGACGTGCTAGCGTCTCCTGTCCCTCCAAGGCTTTCTCAACAATTCGTCCTCTTCGTCTCTACTTCAGCAGTTTCTTATCGGCAAACCTTTTGTAGATTCCCTTCAGCCTTTTGTGTTATGTGTTGTACCAAAATGTAGCTCCTAAAATCAGATATATAGGATGCTCTGCATTTTTCTCAACCAAATTGGATCTTGAAATTAATCTATATTAATTCTGAAATTAATACAATATCACATATTGTATAATTTGATAAGAAACTAATTAAATAAATAATGTTTATATTAAATCCATCCCACAGATTTAATTCACCTATTTATTTAATTTAAATAAAGATAAGATTGGACTATATTTGATTTATTCTCATAAATTAAATTTGAGATATCCTATTAATTTGAATTTCAAATTCAAACGTGATAGAGATTTAATTTATCCTTATAAATTAAATATTGTAAATATCTCTTATATGAGATATCTTATCAATTTGAATTTCAAATTCAAACGTGATAGAGATTTAATTTATCCTTATAAATTAAATCCTATATATCCCTTATATATATATAATATATATATATATATACGAATTTATATATATACGAATATAAATATAAATAAATATATACATCAACCCTGGATCATTCATTGAATCTAGACACGTCTTAGATTCAATGAATCTGGACATCATAGCTCGTGTTGGGCTATTTTGTGTGCGACCCTGTAGGCCCATTTGAAGTTGGCAATGGGCCATTTGCTATACTGGCCCCACAAGTCACAAGTAGTCTCTAGCAAGACATAACGACTACTCAAATCATATGAGGATCGATAAACGATGTAACCTTTTATACAACCATATCATATCCCTTCTGTCACGCGATATTTTGGTCATGGATGAGGCATGGATAATGTCATCCTCCTATTCCTGACTGTTACTTTTCTCGATCCCTGAGTAGTCTGACTATAGAAATGGAACTACCTTTCCATTACAGTATGGCCATACATTTCTCAGACTCACTCATCGAGGGGCCCAGTAATATCTCTCTACGAATGTGAGGGACAAATTCCATCTTGACCATTCACATTCCTCCGTATGAAAAACCACTAAGCCCGAACATAGCCTTTATGATCACTCGGTCAAAAGTGACTTTTGACTAGGTCAAAGCTGAGCGTTTGTCATGTAGGAATCCATGATGATCTCAGGTCAAAGGGCATAGTGACATGGTTTATATATGAGAGAAGCTTATGATGTAACCCATGCAACTCTCTCATAGCGGGTCGATCCAACACCTTGTACTCTTACATGTGCCTATGACTTTGATTTATATCTCTATACATCTTCAAAGTCATACTGGTCTTATTTCATCTCTGCTCCCCCATAGATGATCGACTAGGGACATTTAGGATAAGATCATGAATTATCCAAGGATGGTCATCACAGTAAACATGCAAATAATATGATAACACAATTGATAAACTCATAAATCAATAATGTTTATAAGACAATGATTGGCCCCTAGGGCACATTTTCCAACAAGGACATATACCAAAGTAGCCATTGCTGAAAAATACCTCCATAATATTGTCAAAGTCAAAGGACATTTATGAAAGGATTATACCTTTCTGGAACTCACACAACAATGAAGCAGGGATTGATTCTCTTGCTTTCCATTTGCGGTTCTTTAGCACATGTGGTATGAATCACATGTTACAGTGCTCCTCTTATCCTTAAAGAGTGTACATCATTTTGATTCTATCAATCACACCGTACAGACTTAAGTCTAGATACTCTTAGTATCTAAACCCAAACTCTTCAATTATATTCACATAATATGACGTCAATTTTGAAGAATTTGTCATCTGGCAACAGGTTTTATGGATGTGAGAATCCATTGTTTGATCCATACCCTTACTCATGGATCTCATCTTGACTCACTACACTTTTAAGACAAGGCGACACTTATTGTATTTCTTCTCTACCATATCAGCACTCTTGCTGTTTTACTGGTGAACACATGTCTCATCTTTGAACACTTCTATAGCATCAAATGCGGTTGCTCGTGTGAGAGAGATACCTCTTTCAACCTGTACGACATGCTAGATATTGTATACTTTTACCTGGACATATAAGTAATAATAAATGACATGATATCATTAATAAAAACAAAAGTATTACATACAGTCTGTAACTTTACATTTTTAACATGCCAATGGCTTTTACATCTTTCTCGAATGTTTCTTTGCCTATTGGCTTGGTTAGGGGATATGCAACCATAGATTTTGTTGAAATGTATTGTACAGTTACAATTTTCTGTGCTATATAATCCCTCACAAAGTTATACTTTATATCAATGTGTTTGGTCTTACTGTGATACTTAGGGTCTTTTGTGTAGGCTATAGTTGCAGTATTGTCACAGTGTATCAACACTGGATTGGTACTCTTATTCCCAAATCCTAGGTGCTCGATAAATCTCTTTAACCAAATAGCCTTTTGCGCTGCTGTAGTGCATGCCATAAACTTAGCTTCCATAGAGTGTAAAGCAATGCACGTTTGCTTCTTGCTACTCCAACATATGGCGCCGTTGTTAAGCAAGAAGGAGTATCCTGAAGTCAATCTTCGTTCTTCTTCATCACCACCTACATCAGCATCGGAATATCCGATTAGGCGTAGATCGTTTCCTTGATAACACAATGCATAGTCAGCTGTGCCCTTTAAGTATCTCAAGATCCTTTTCACTGCTTTCCAGTGTTTCTCACCAAGGTTGGACTGGAATATGCTAACCAGCCCCACGGTATAGCAAATATCTGGTCTTGCACACATCATTGCATACATCAGGCTACCAATGGCACTTGCATATGGAACTCTTTCTATTTGCTTTTTATCTGATTCAGTTTTGGGACACATGTCAGAACTCAAGGCCACTCCAGTGGCCACAGGGATATCCATGGGTTTGCATTCACTCATATCCATGGGTTTGCATTCACTCATATTGAATCGCTCAAGTATCTTATTGATATAATTCTCTTGTGAAAGAGTGAGGATTCTCTTGGAACGATTCCTTTGAATCTTGACTCCAAGTATGTATTCTGCTTTACCCATGTCTTTCATCTTAAAATTTGATGAAAGCCATTCTTTAATAGCTATCACAGAGTCAAGATTATTTCCAGCTAATAGTATATCGTCTACGTATAAGGATAATATCACAAAGTTACCCTTAAACCGCTGAACGTAGACATAGTGGTCTTCCTCTATCATCTGGAAGTTATATGAGGTAATCGCCTTATGAAACCTCAAGTACCACTGTTTGGATGATTGTTTTAATCCATAAATGGATCTTTTGAGTTTATACTTCTTGTGTGCAAACATGTTTTCAATGAAACCTATTGGTTGTTCCATATAGATTTCTTCATCCAGATTGCCATTCAGGAATGCGGTTTTTACATCCATCTGATGTAACTCTAAGTTTAAACTGTTTACTATTGCCAGAATAAGTCTTATTAAATTAAAGCGAACAACAGGTGAAAAAGTATCCTCATAATCTATACCTTCCTGTTATGTATATCCCTTTGCAACTAATCGAGCTTTGAATTTGTCAATTGATCCGTCTACCTTTCTTTTGATTTTGAGAACCCACTTGTTCCCAATGGCTTTATGCCCTTTTGGCAGATCAACCAATTCCCAAACTTGGTTTTTCATCATTGAGTCCATTTCCTCTTTCATTGCTTTCTTCCATTCCTCCTTTACAGGACTTGCTAAGGTCTCATGAACAGTGCGGGGTTTATCATCCCCTTCTGGAGTAACTAAGAGTGTGCGGGGTTCATCATCCCCTTCTGGAGTAACTAAGAGTGCTTCTCCTTCTATTTGGAAGTGTCTCTTTGGAACACTTTCCCTGTTACTCTTTATGGTAGGAGCAATTTGCTTATCTTTTCTCATTTGTTTCGGTCTTTGTGTTGACCGTTCTTGGCTCCCACTCAGATTGACATGCCTAGACGATTCTAGTCTGTCAATTTGTTCGGCACTGTCCTGTTCCTGAGTCTCATAAAGAGATACAATACGGTCAATATCTCCCCTACTGGGAAACTCTATCTCAATAAATACAGCATCTCTTGATTCTGTTTCAGTCACTGTTCCATCTTCAATTTCACTTATGAATACATATCTTTTTGAGGGTTCAGAGTACCTTATAAAAAATACATTTCTTCCCTCTAGAGGACCTAGTTTCCCATGTCTATGAGAATTGTCATGGATATATGCCGCCAAACCCCAAGGTCTAAGTATGCTTAGATATGGTTGACGTTTAGTCCATAACTCGTAAGGTGTGGAAGTGACTGATTTTGAGGGCACACTGTTAAGTATGAAGGTTGCTGTCAATAAAGTATCACCCCAATGTGAAATTGGAAGGTTTGCCTGAGCCATCATAGATCTAACCATGTCTAGAAGAGTTATGTTTCTTCTTTCGGCAACCCCACTCTGTTGAGGTGTGCCAGGGATAGTTAGTTGCCTAATAATCCCTTTTTCTTCACAGACCTGTTTGAATTGATATGAAAGATATTCACGACCTCGATCAGTACGTAATGCCTTGATTCTTTTGTCCATTTGATTCTCTACTTCATTCACGTATCGTCTAAAATACTCTAGTGCCTCATACTTATGTGAAATCAAATAGACATGACCATATCGTGAAAAATCATCAATAAAGGTAATGAAATACCAAGCTCCGTGTCTTGCCCTCATACTCATTAGACCGCAAATATCAGAATGGATTAATTGCAATGGGTTTTTTAGCTCGTATTCCCTTACCGAATGGTTTCCTGGTAGCCTTACCAGCTAGACAGCTTTCGCATAATGACATATCCATGTTAGGGATCACCCCCCACATGCCTTCTTTAGCCAGTTTAATTATTCTATTTTGATTAATATGTCCTAGTCTAGCATGCCAAATATTCATATCAGGATTATTTGAAGTAATAGCAAAGTAATCATGAACATTAAAATATTAGCAAGATCTAAAATAAAGAAGCTTTGAAAACGAAAAGCTGAACCATAAAATATTGAGTTGTTACAAATATCTGCAACTTTACCATGAAAGTTTACATTAAACCCAAAGTCTAGTAAGCAAATTATAGAAATTAAATTCCGTCGAATGTCAGGAGCATGAAGCACATCATGCATTATCAAGGTCTTTCCACTACGCAAAACAAGTTTGCAAGTGCCAATGCCTCGAACCTCGATCCTTGCATTATTGCCAACGAAAAGCCACTTGCTTTGATATGGCAACCGACGGTATTCCACGAAAGATCCTTGATCTCGACTTACGTGTTCTGTGGAGCCTGAGTCAATAATCCAAGAAAAAGAAATAGGTTCTGTCAGAAAAACAGTGCTATAAATAAATGAGACATGTGAATTCACATAATTCACTGTTACCTTTTCGCTCTCGGCCTGTTTAGAACAGTCACATGCGAAATGTCCCATTTTCTGGCAGGCAAAGCATTTGACCTTCTTTAGGTCTAGCTTTTTCTTGCCTCCTTTCTTTCCCTTCTTCTTGAACTGTTGCTTACCCTTCTTGGGTGGAGGACCGCCTTTCTTCCCATTTTTATGAGATTTCTTGCCCTTTTTGGATTCAGGCTTTGATTGGGAAGGACCAGCACGTTCGGTCAAATAGGCTTGTCCAGTGGCTTTATAAGCCTCCAGACGTTCATCCTCTAGCTCCAAATGCTTAGCTACATCACTGAAAGTAATGATATTTTCATTATGGGTCAGATTAACTTTCATGTGCTCCCAACTGGTAAGGAGCGATCTGATGACAGCCTGCACTTGTTGTTTGTCAGATAGATTATGTCCGGCTTCCTTCAGTTCACGGATCATTGTGGACATCTCTCTTAGATGTTTCCTCATAGGATTATTTGATTTTAGCTTATAGGTATCGAATTTAATCGTCAACCTTCTAAGCTTAGTCGTGGACACTCCTCCAAACTTATCCTTTAAGGCAATCCACATTGCCTGTGCCGTTCTGTGTGTCTCAAACTCACACATTAAGTCATCAGCCATTGCGCTCAATAGAGTGATTCTTGCAATGCTATTATTCTTTTTCCAGGATTGGTAAGCTTCCTGGTCTCTCCTGTGCTGGGCTGTATTGCCAGCCTCAGGTTCTACCATGGCCATTGTTAATGGCTCAATAGCATCCTGTTCTTCTACAATATATTGGACCTTTCGGTGCCAAATATCTCAGTTGTCCCCGTTGAGTTTTTCCCCTTGTTTAATTCAGCAATAATGTTCTTTGATGCCATTGTTCAATATCGGTTCTCTGACAAACCTTTCCCACATTAATTTATTGAACCATAGAACATTTAAGTGAATTTACACATATATATAGCACATGTAAAGTATACAATGCCATGTACTTTTATTAATTTTTGATCGAAAAATAATAATATCACTAGACCCATGATCAGGAGAATACATTTGTACCTCCCATCACATAAGTACTAGCAACGCCATCATTCTTTATCAAAATTAATATAAATGCTTTTCTTATGAAATATTGCTTTTCAGAATACTCATCATCTAAAAAAAACTCCCACTTATAAAAAATATACATGAATCATAACATATAAAGAATTAAAATGAAACATGTTTCTCTTGCATACAAGGCATGTAATAATAATAAGTCTTTTCAAAGAAAGAGAATAAAAGTATGTCTTTAACAAAGTAAAACAATGGAAATCAAAGTAAAAACATATATCATTTGATATGAGTTTTACAATATTCTAACATTGTTTTTCTTAGCTTCTTTAGCTCACGAGGTGGCTTTTTAAGGTTAGATACAAATTCTATTCTTGTAAGCCAATTTTTCTTTCTGATGCGTCCTGGATTGGGCTTTCCTCTAACTCTTGTAGCTTTTATAAATTCCATTATGACTTTCAAGTAGAATTCAGTATGCTTCTTATCTGTCATGCCTTCAATGTATTTACTAATGAATCTATTAATGCCTTTCATGTTTGTTAACATAATTGCATCTCTTTCAGCTATGTTCATGGAGAAAATAGGGGTAAGAGATTGATTCACTTCTTCTCAATCCTCAACTTGAGGTTCACCGTTAAGAGTATGCACCCTCTTGGAGTTTAAATCTGAAGACATCATTAAAGGCTGTAGAGGAAGTGGTTAGATGGGGAATAATATTTCCGAGCACGGTCTAGAATAATCTCTTTCTTCTGGTTCCTCTTGTGGAACTTCCTCCATCAACTCCTCTGGGTCTTCTTCAGAAAGATTATCAAGATCTTGCTCTAGATCCTCTTCAGGTTCCACCTCGGGATCCTCTTGAAGGTTTTCCTCTAGGTTATTGACCTCATCTAAAAATGAGATGTCATTATTTATAGTATATCCCAGAGATTCAGTGTTAGATGAACTCATTTTCGCCTAAATAATAACACATATTAATTATCATAATTTTCTGGAATTTTTAAACACTAAAAAATACCAGAAAATACACTGAATATTAATAAATAGATCCAGAATTGCCTCCCAAATTAGGCAACTTATATGTCAAAATAAAGATGATTTTAGGGATTTTTAGGAACAAACCGCACCTCAATCGGAAGTCCCACGCTCTCTCACGCGCCCCAAGAAGGAAAAATTTAGAAAAAATAAAAAAAACTGAACGAAACCCACTCTCGGCTGCTGGCGCATGTACTGCACGCGCCAGTCTGGTGCTGCCACATGTCACTGCCACATGTCGCCACCAGAATTTCCCCAAATATTTTTTTAAATAAAAAATAATTTTTTTTATTTAATTAATTTTTTTTGTGTGATTGGGCTAGAAGCAGCCCAGTCCGCCGTGAACAGTGCCCCATAATAATTTTTTTTGTGAAAAAAGGCAAAACGGCGTCGTTTTGGGGGATGAACAGTGTCATCCCCTACCTCCAGCCGGGTCTGCACAGACCCGACTGGAAAACAGGTCGGGTCCGACGACTCGACTCATTTTTCAGTCATAACTTCTCCGTCTGACGTCCGATTTTGACGTTCTTGGTGTTATTTTCTTCGTTTTTTCATGCTCTACGTAATGGGATCATTTTCAAGGCCTAAAAACTCTATTTTCTAATGACCCAATTTGAAAAAATGAAAACTTTCAATTCGGTTTATGTTGAAAATGCTTCTATTTATCGTTTAAATGCATGTTCTATTCATATTATCACTAAACAAACACTTTAAGACATATATATGCAACAGAACAATGCATAACCAGAAAAAAACAAAAATACAGAGAAGCATGTGGAAGCGAATAACCATGCTCTGATGCCACTGAAGGTTTTCAGGCGTACCTGGAATTGTTTGCTTGACACACTAGATACCCACACGTAACTGAAGCACCCTGTATGGACTCTGGTTCGTTTTCACAACAAATGCACTGGAAGAAAATGCAGAAACAGAGCGTCGAAAACAGAGAAGTATATGTTCTGCCACACCCTTCATTTTTGTCCGTGTATGTACATATATATAGCCTGTGGGAGGGGAGTTAGATAACCGTATCTAACTCCCTCATTTCAAATTCAAATATTCCCTCAGTTCTCATGTAAACGGCTCTCTGTTTTCCATCGGTCGGGTCTAATCCACCATGGGTGGATCGCCCGTTTCTTTACAATAGGAATTATTGCATGTGACTTTGTAGTGGATCCATATTATTGACTATTTAAAATATATTGTGAAGTTGCTCAAAACAAACTATTTGTGTCACGGGTTTGTATGATGTTTATAGAATTTGTATTGGCTTGTGTGGTTAATATTATACCCTTGGGTTTCAATTGTTCCCTAAGCCCCATTGTGTTTGATTCTTATTTTGGAATTGTTTGGACATGGCCATATTGTTGTGATGGAAGTTTCTATAACCATGGTAAATTGTTAGTTACATATTTTTCCCTTTTTCATAACGGTTCAGTTTGTAAATGTGTTGAAGGAATAATTCTGAAAACTGTACATGGGTTCAATCCTTTTTCTAACCATGATAGTCTTTATTGTTGTATCTTAATCTTTTTTTATCATTGTTAACCTTTGTATAGTGGTTGTTTTCTTTCTAACCATGATAGTGATTTCTAAAGGTTAAACTTGTGTTTTTCATATCATGGTTTTAAATGATGTAGTTTTTTTTAACTATGGTAGTATTTTCAATGTCTAGGTAAACTCTTTTTTTTTTTACCATGATTAACTTTTCTAAATTGTAGTTTGTTTCTTTTATAACTTTTTCTAAATTGTAGTTTGTTTATTTTAACCATGTAATATCTTCAATGTTTAGTTAAACTCACTTTTCTATCACAGTTGTCCTTTTCAATTATAGTTGGTCTCTTTTATACTATGGTAAACTTTTTAAATGAGTTTCTTTATTTTCTACCATAGTAGTGTTATAAATGATTTAAAATAAGTATGGGGTGTATCATGGTAATTTCAGCGTACCAAAGGGACCATTGGTGAACAGTATTGCAAACATGGTGTAACTGCCATTGCCTATATGAGGGCAAAAGTAGAAGACTATTGTGATGCTTATTATGGCAAAACAATTACATGACCACATATTTTGGTACAATTAGCCTGGTGCTAGATTTAAGTATGGTGGAGGGAATAGATATTTCACTATCAAATGCAAGAGGAAGACTATTAACTATCAAGTGCACTAATTGTGGATGGTTAGGACACTAAGAGTTGTCAAAGAACTCCCATCAAAATCAAGAGAAGTAGACAATTAATATATTACCTCAATTTCTTTACATATTTTCTACTTTTATTTACTCATTTCTCTTTACAGGAAGGTTAAACGAGTGCATCACAAACTTCAGATAAAGAAGTAACTCAGGAGCATTCTTCAGTGCTAGCAAGAGCAAAGTCAAAAATCGAAGCTAGATGAAAAGAAGGTATGTGCATCAAATTTGCCTTTGATGTCTTTGTGAAATA
This sequence comes from Leucaena leucocephala, assembly GCA_037074615.1. Lineage (NCBI taxonomy): Eukaryota > Viridiplantae > Streptophyta > Magnoliopsida > Fabales > Fabaceae > Leucaena > Leucaena leucocephala. The sequence goes on from CM073520.1 coordinate 21,585,147, forward strand.
TGTCGGATTACTTTATGGAAATTGGCTTTTCTATGATTTTTAAGACTATCATATCAGGCAGAGTTCACAATCCTCATTCAACTACTTCTCCAATTCCTTCAGTTGCTCCTTCAGAATACGATTTAAATTATGCTACATTTAAATTCCATTTTTGACTAAAATTGTTGTGAAGAATTTTAAGAGTTTTACTTTTCTCTTTCTTAATTTTTGTGCAGATAGTTATTTGTTTAATATTTATAGTATAATTTAAGTAAGACTAAAGTATACATTTTGTACTTTAACTTTATTTTAAATTTTATTTTAATTCCTTAAATTTATAAAATATATTTTTAATCTTATAATTTTAACACAATTGGTTTTTCGGGGAAAAAAATATCTTCTTATAATAAAAGATTAAAATCCATCGTTCTTTTCCCTTTCGTCCCGCTACCACCTTCTTCACTTCCCCTTCGAACCTTGCTCCTCCACTTATATCTCTGTAATCTGTATGTACATTTGCACATAATTTCAACCACAAAAATCAATCAATTGGTTCCTTTTCCCACAAAAACTCTTCATGACAGAAGCAAATCCACAAACTTACCGACATGCACGGTGCCTCCATTACTATGAAGAAATCAGGAGAAAGGTAAAACCTTTAGCTCCTAAAATTATCTTAAAGCAGTTACTCACAAAACCCAAAAACCCAAGGCCATGAAGAAATCAATTAAACAAAGTCTAAGGTTTATAGGGTCCAGGATCTGGGAATAGGCCTGAGAAGAAAATGAGACGGAAGGAAGGGAAAAGGAGACAAATCCGACGATTCCGCGACGACTTTCCACAGGGGAGTGAAGTAGAAAGGGGTAGCGGGAGGGGAGAGAGAAGAATGAGGAATTTAATATCTTTTTTTCTCTATTTTATTTTATTACAATATTTTGATATAAAGAATTAAAAAAACATACTTATAAAACTATAAAATTATCATGTCATCTAAATTTAACCCAATTAAAATATAATAATTCAATATATTTTAATTTTAATTAATTATTTATTCATATAAAAGAATTTATATATTATTTTATTTTTAAAAAATAAACCTCTTAATTTAATTTAGATAATATTTTATTTTTTTAAAATTAAAATATTTATTTTTAGAAAAATTTAAATATATTATAAATTTATTTAAATAAATCGTCAGTTAAATTATTATATTTTAATTAGATAAAATTTAAATAATTTAATACTTATAGAGTATATAAAAATTATTAAGCAAAATATAAGCATGCTTTATGAACATTTGATAGTACAGTTGTCATTTGAATTTGTTAAGTCAAGTGAAACTCACAGTTTTAAGATTGTAGGATTGAAAATATACTTTATAAACTTAAAAGATAAAAGTCTTAATACAAAGTTAAATGAGCAAGTGTATACTTTAACCTTTGAGTAATTCAATTGATGTAGATAAAAAATTTCATTGAAAATTCAATAAACTCTTTTAATAAATATAAACTTGACTAAATTTAGAAAAAATATATATTTAAAATTTTTTAATTATAAATTTAAATGATATATATATATATATATATATATAATTTGTACAATATCTCAAATGTATATATACTGAATAAAAATGTGTTTGAAATATATTTTTAGCATTTAAGAACCAAAATAAATAACCTTCAATTAAAAAATAAAATTATTAAAATCTTATAATATGCTCAAAATTAATAAATTATTTACCGTTAGAAATTTAAAAAATATATGTATTAGAATTATTTTTTGTTGGTATATATTTTTTAACAAATATAAATGTTCAAATTTTTTTAATTAAAAGACAATCATCATTAAAGAACAGTTTTAACTATAAAAATTTAAATAACTCTTATTAAAGAGGTTTTTCATTGAAAACAAAGTTTAATAGTAAACTTAATGGGTAATTAACGTTTCGAGTGAATGGTTAAGTAACTAACTGGTCAAATATACAAGAGAAATTTATGTTAGGTACATTTTAATTTTAAGGTTTATAAGAGATTTAAAAATAAAAAGGTGGTTACAATAATTTGGTTAAAAGTGAGGATGCTTGGGCACAAGTATAGAGTCCTAAAAATAATAGTTTGTGTTTATTGTCAAGATCAAAATTGCTTAAACTTTTAAGGAACTGAAAAATGAAAAATGGACATAGTTTATATAAAAATTTCTTTTGTAAAAAAATTAAATTGGTTGTAAACAAGTGAAAATAAAGTAAAAATCATACATGTTTTATCCCTCTTACACCTTAGTTTCAGAAGATCCAAATGACTTAACCATGAGAGGCAAACAAAGGAAAAAAGGAAACGTGAGAAAATTGGAATCTCACTCGGCATAGCAAATTCCAGAACAGTTGAACCACTTACTTTTCCAAAAGAATCAAACAGGCCAAAAGAGACAATAGACCACAATACTGAGAGAACAACAGGAACAAGCCTCCATGATCTGCGGGCTACAAAACTATATAAAAAGTACTAACAGATATTGATACAAGAGAGATAAGAAAAGCATCAATTCTTCAGGAAGCAAATGTATATTCCAACAGAATAACCAAGTTCATGAATGCCATATCTCACTAATGCCCCTTCATGACACCAGTTGAACTACTAGTCTAGATATTTCCAAAAGTTACTGTCAAGTTTTGGGAGCTTGAAATGGCCATTTCAAAAGGGAAGCAGAGTAAAAACCCATTTCATTCAGTGCTCTTAGCTCACAAGCAATGATTAGAAATGGCATTATCATGTTTAACACAAACTTCCCTGGGAAACTGGTGTGCACGATTAGACTAATTCTTACCCCATGCATACTATGGTTACACTAGAACTGTAAGAAGATTCAGTGATGACATAGCTGAACAGATTCCAATTTTTCTGTTTCAGCCAACACCAACATCAGTGATGAATATGCTTCCTGAATCACACCATCCACCCAAAACATCCATGTTGGAGCACTGCAACAAAATATTAGATTAGAGCAATTTGCCAAAGCTAAGTAGTATGACAAAAGGAAAATAAATAGCTACTTTTTGATCCACAGAAAGAGCATAACTTTTCAATGTCTCTTCGTTTTCTATTAAAGATCCCTCCAATTGAAAAACAGTAGCAATCAATTGATTGATCGTCCACTCAATTTGCTAATTATTATACAAAGACCTTAGGAATACATATGTGATGGAGAGATTCTAAAATATGTCATACATGAAATCTTATGGTGATGATATTGGCGATACCTTTCATATAACACTCAGCAAAATGAGCAGACAATAAATTAGTTGAAAGCTATTATTTGTCATGAGGATCTTTATAAGAATGGATCATTTCTTCTCTTGTGAATTTCCTATCGTAAAGTCTAATAACAAATAAAATGTGAATTCTCAAAAGGGCAAAAAGCCCCTAAACTCAAAATTAATTATAAGAAAAATGACAACTGTGATGAAAAGTTCTAACTGAAAAAGCAGAAGGGGGAGAAAGGAACTTTAAAGGCTAATTCCAATAATTTAAGAAACTGGGCCAAAGATACCTTATTGTTGCAAATTTAAGAACAATCTGGAAATGGAAGGTGCAAATTTTGATTTTACCTCATTAGGTATAGTTTGCTTTGATTTTAATGTTCATATTTCCTTTGTCTTTCCCTGTCTTTTTTAACATCTGACACTGGACATGTTTTTGAATAAATAATTGCTCATATATCCTCTTCTAAGAGGAACTTAACTTTGACTTTTGTGTTATACCGACCTGGTTACTTCTCTCTTGCAGAAAAATGGAAAAATAGTTGTTCATCTTGAATCAGTTAACGTTGGTTACACTGTTTTATCTAATAGCTTGTATATATTGAATGTTGAATTCTGTCTGCTTCTAAATAATCAAACAGTCCTAGCACTAAAGTTGTTGATGGTAATAAGTGTTGTAGGCTAGATGCAAAATCTTCCTTGCCATGGCAGACGGTGCGGTCACATTTCTAGAGATAGGTTAGTGACGGGCCGTGAATCCATCAACAAAGCTCAGTAGTGTAGTGGTTTGCTTGAGGTTGTCTGAGTTTGTGTGAGCATGGACATCCATATTCTTTATGATTCTTCTTCGTATTATTATTATTATTATTATTATTATTTTAAGAGGGCTGCAATTCACTAAAGTCAGTATAAACAAGTTTCATGTGAGTGGTGGCGTAAATGAATTTTGGTGATACTGGAAGTTTGTAAAACATAATCAGTCTGCAATAACAGAAAAAGTAACAATGACAAAAGACGAGCTAACAATGATAAGTTCAAGTGCAGGAATTGACAAGTTTATGCTACTTGAAATTTTTTTATAATTAAATCCTTTCATTAGGACCTCATAGTAATTCCTCCAAAAAACAAGATTGATATCAAATGGAAAGGATAATAAAAGTTGACCTTAGAAGAGACCAAATGCATCCAAGAATCTGATCTCCTTGGTTTACATACATATCTTTCTCCTCAGATTCTTCTCTTTCTTTCTGGACTTTGTTTCATCATTTAATGCAACCCAGTGTTATAGTAAGATTTGGTAATGGGAAAGAAGAAGGGAGGTAGCTCATGGTTGAGTGTCGTGAAAAGGGCCTTCAGATATCCAACCAGAGACTAATCCACTTCAATAGCAGATTTGACCCATTGAAAACCAAGTTCCCCATCGGCGATGGGCAAAGTGACAACGCAATAGGCACAAAGAAACCCAAAAATTGAAAGCAGCCACAAATTGAAGAAATCGAAGGCAAGATTATAACCTAGATCTTGCGCTTGCCTTTTATTTGGCAGTAGTGGCGGCGCGAATTTCAACATCCCTGTCGACAGCATTCCACTCTTATGTTTTGTGTGTCTGAAGACCCATCTTTCCAGATCCGATTTCCAAGTTCGACGTCCCCATCAAAGTGCAGGGTGAGGAAGGTGGCGGTGGTGAGATTGAAGAGGGGATTGGTCTGAGGACGAAAGAGAAGAATAGGAGGGTGTTGAAGCGAGAAGTTTATGGAAGATAGAACTGAAAATGGTGGGTATCAGGAAGGACGGAGGAGAAAGCCAGCTCTTATGAAGAAGAGAAGACAATGGGAGGAAGAGAAAGGGGAGAGTGACCAACGGGGGTTGGTCTGAGTGGGCAGCTCAGTAATGTTTGAGCAAGGTCTCGAGTTCGAGCTTTGGCATATACAGAAAATCGGGAGACTCACCTACCATAGCCAGGTGCGCAACGCGGGTTAGATCTGGATGTAGTTAGGGTAAAACTCCGGTGAACCGGGTGGGCAACAAAAAAAAAGAAAAAGCAGAGAAAGGGGAGAGTGATCTGGATGATGACATTGCAATGGAGGATGAAGTGGCTGTGCTGACTATGCAATAAAAGTCAAATTAATAGTCAAAATTAACCGTTGCCAACAGCATGGAAACATTGCACCACTTTTGACACTTCCAGGGCAACATTGATCCTAATAAAACTTCTAGAGCGGTATTGATCCTCACAGTATACTTCCGAGGAAAATTTGCTAACTAACCTTTTTTTTAATAACAATTGTATGATTTTAAGATCAGCTAACATATTCTGTTTCAATTAGGATGGGATATAATCGCCTTATTTTCATTGGGATGAAGTTATATTATTTTAGGATAATTTTGTTTTATTTTCAGTCTAATAAGATTGTTTTAAATAGTATTTTTATATAGGCTTTATCACTCAATTACTCAAGAGTTTGGATCTCTCATCATTGATAAATATAATGTAACTTCCATGTAATCATATATAAGTTTCAAGGATAATTAACCCTGAATTTCTAGTACCTTGCTAAAGCCTAGCCAGTTTGAATCTCCTCTAAAGGAAAATAATTTGTTGCTTTCTTTCCACTGTCCACAAAAGACCTGCATGCAGATTCAGAAATTCAGACCGTCATGAGCATCAACAGCAATATGTAGGTATGCATCTAGTGCAAACCAAAAGGTATTCAAAGTGCTAGATTATAGACGTCAGTATAAAATGAGGTGCTACATTAAACACTAATTTTGCATCATAGAGAAATATCCAAGAAGCCTTGGGTAGTTGGGCAACACAACAATAACAAAAGTAAGCCTTATCTAATTAAGTGGAGTTAACTACATGGTTCGTTTTACACCATTGTATTTTACTAATGATCTCAATAGTTGGACATAAAAAATTTAAAAAAAGATTATGCCACCAGAATTAACAATAAGAGATTCCGATTAAGTGGGGTTAATTATATAAATTATACAGATTGCACGACGTCATTATGCTCTACCAATATGTGTATAATATTAACCAAAAGGTCCCATTCAATAACTTTATTGAGTATTCTCTTCGTCTTCCTTTACCCCTCCTCTTCTAAGGACTCCAAACTAACTAATCTACCATCATCTTTCATTTATTTTTGTGAGTTGTCATACTGATTATAGACAAAACGTACGCTGAAAGTGAATTGCTCTTTCTCTTGTATTTTCCTGCTGTACATGGATACATATATATACACAAAATTGAATCCCATTCATGGAGGGATTGTAGGAGTAAAATCAGAAATGTAATTAAGATAAAATCAAGATATGATCCCCGTAATCTCTCCTAATTAATTCCCTACAATCTTGCTCAATCAATTCTAATAATCTCTCCTCTTAGTGAATCCCATTGATTTCTCTTCTACACTCTCCCTCAAGTTGGAGCATAGATATTTATCATGTCCAACTTGCCAATTAGATATTTGAATTTGTCTCTTGTTAATCCCTTTGTAAGTACATCAGCCGTTTTTGTTCTTTGGTGGGAATATACTTGAGGTCAATCGTTCCTTCATCAATCTTTTCTCTTATGAAATGTCGATCTATCTCTACATGCTTTGTCCTGTCATGTTGGACGGGATTGTGAGACATATTGATAGCTGTCATGTTGTCTGACAGTAGACTGATAGGCAATTTGATTGATACTTTGAGTTCTTCCAGTACTCGTTTTACCCATAGACTATCGCAAATTCCAAGGGCTATAGCTCTGAACTCAGCTTCAGCACTACTTCGAGCGACCACATTTTGTTTTTTACTTCGCCAAGTTACCAAATTTCCCCAAACATAAGTGACATATCCTGAAGTTGATTTTCTGTCATCTTGATCTCCTGCCCAGTCAGCATCAGTAAACATTTCCACTTTCCTGTTTCCTGATTTTTTAAAACAGAGACTTAGCCCAGGAGAGCCCTTTAAGTATCTTAAAATCCGATAGACTTCATTTAGATGCTTTTGTTTTGGATTATGGGCATGTTGGCTTACCATACTGACAGCATAAGCAATATCTGGTCGAGTGTGAGACAAGTAAATCAACTTTCCCACCATTCGCTGATATCTTCTCATATCTACAGCTTTTCCTAGATCTTCATTTTCAGTAATTTTGTCAGCTCGTATAGGAGTATCACTTGGTCTGCAGCCGAGCATACCTGTTTCTGTTAGAAGGTCTAGTATATATTTCTTCTGCGAGATATTGATTCCTCTAGCAGATCTGGCTACTTCCATGCCCAGAAAATATTTCATTTCTCCTAGGTCCTTGACCTGGAATTCTCTATTCAATGCCTGTTTAACTCTGTCAATTTCTGCTGGAATATCTCCTGTGAGGATGATATCATCAACATAAACGACCAACACCACTATTCCCCCATTCAAGTGTCGGAAGAATAGGGTGTGGTCACTTTGCCCTGTGTATAACCTTCACCTTTCAGAACTTTGACAAATCTTTCAAACCATGCTCGAGGAGACTGTTTTAAACCATACAATGATTTCTTCAATCGGCATACATGGTTTTCTTTCCTTCCGGGGAATCCCGGAGGCATCTTCATGTAGACTTCCTCCTTTAGTTCTCCATTTAAGAATGCGTTTTTGACATCCATCTGATGTAGTGGCCAGTCTAAGTTTGCAGCAAGAGACAACAAAATTCTGATGGTATTTAACTTTGCCACGGGTGCGAATGTCTCGGTGTAGTCCATACCATAGATCTGAGTGAAGCCCTTTGCTACTAACCTAGCTTTGTATTTCTCAAGACTTCCATCTGCACAATATTTTGGAGTAAATACCCATTTACACCCTACTGCCTTCTTGCCCTTGGGTAGGTCAACCACTGCCCATGTATTGTTTTGTTCTAGGGCCTTCATCTCTTCCATTACTGCCTTTCTCCATTCAGGACTATCAAGAGCTTCATGTATATTTGCTGGTATCTTAACCTGAGTGAGGTGAGATATAAAAGCAAAATGTTTGGGTGATAAGGCTTTATAAGAGGCAAACCTCTCGATAGGATGTTTAGTGCAGGCTCTGGGTTGCTTTCTTATTGCAATTGGAAGATCATCATCTTGTATCTCATGGTCAGGACCTGTCTCCGTTTCAGATTCTTGGATTGTGTCAGTTGCTTGGGGCATATTACCTGTCATGCTTACTTTTTCGGGTATAGACTTGTCCCCACCTGTTAGTGTCTTCCTTTGAGCTAGAATTCTCTTCATATTCCCTAGGCACCTCATATGATGTTTCCTCAAGATTGTAGACTTGATTAGGTTCATGTATGATTTCTGACTCAATGGTCTGAGGTTCACTCCAAGACTCCCCCTGAACCGAGGATGATTTATAAAAAGGAATAGTTTCTTGGAACGTGACATCGCGGGTGACATAAAGTCGTTTAGAGATGGGATCAAAACATTTGTAACCCTTTTAGGTTCCTGCAGGTCCTAGGTAAACACATTTTGCAGCTTTTGGCTCAAGTTTATGTGTATGGTGGAGATGAACAAAGGTGGTGCAACCAAATATCCGGAGTGGTAAGGTGTTCTCGAGATAAGGTAGGTTAAAATGTTGGTGAAGGACTTGTAGAGGGGTTTGAAAGGACAAGGACTTACAAGGCATCCGATTAATTAAGAAAGTGGCAGTTAGAATGGCATCATCCCAATGGTAGGTAGGTACATTACTGCTAAAGAGAAGAGCCCGAGCAGTTTCAAGAAGGTGCCTATTCTTCCGTTCAGCAATTCCATTCTGTTGTGGACTATGAGGACAAGAGCTTTTATGAGCAATGCCATTTTCTTGAAGGAAGTTAGATAACTGATGATTAATGTATTCGGTGCCATTGTCAGTATGAAGGATTTTTATTTTGGAATCAAACTGTGTATGAATCATATGGTAGAAATCAATGAAAGTTTGATGTACAGCAGTTTTGTCTTTTAAGAGGAAAACCCAACAGACACGGGTATGATCGTCAATGAGAGTCATGAACCATTTTGAGTTTGTACGATTTGTAATGCGCGATGGCCCCCATAGGTCACTGTGTATAAGGGAAAACGGTCTAGAGGGTTGATAAGGAACACGAGGGAAACTAGTTCGATGGTGTTTGGCTAGCTCACATGAATCACAGTGAAAGTCTAAACTTTTATTTGAGCAAAGAGAAGGAAACATCTTACATATATATTGAAAGTTGGGATGTCCTAATCTTTTGTGCCATAACTCCATTTCACTAGTCTCAAGAGAAGACACTTTATTACAAAGGGAAGCTACTGAATTCTGACAGTCATTCAGGTAATAGAGTCTACCAAGTTCCTTAGCAACACCAATCGTCGTCCCCATGAACAGATCCTGAAAAACACAATGAGTGGCAAAAAAGTCAGCATGGCAATGTTCTCTCTGATTTAATTGACTTACAGACAATAAGTTGCATTGTAGTCTTGGAACATGAAGAACATTATGCAACACAAGTGTATTGGAAATTCTAATGGTACCACTCCCGGCTACTAGAGAGTCTGAGGCATCGGCAATTTTAACCGTAAGTTGTGACGTGGCAGGGATATAGTTGGAAAACAAGGAAATGTCATTAGTCATATGATCCGAGGCACCTGAATCAACTATCCAACAGGGTCCTGTGGACTTACCTTTAATAGTGGTAAGTGCTGAAAAAAAATTACCTTTGTTCACCACAGTAGCAACAGGTTTACGGGAATGACTTTCCAGTGCATTTAAGCGTTCGAGGATCATTGTCAATGAATTAGCTGTAGGATTTGGGCCACCCTGGATGCGCAGTCTGTCCAAGGGAATCCAGCTCTTCAAGGCTCATCGCAGAGTTGGCAAGGTGGCTTCTGGGTCGACGGTGCTTGCCCTTCCAATCTGGTGGCTTGCCGTGAAGATCCCAGCAGCGTTCCTTGGTGTGGCCCGTTTTCTGACAGTGCTCGCATGTCGGTCGCTCTTTTCTGGAGCCGGAGTCTGACGCGCGGACGGCGAGGGCTGAAGCTTCAGTTGCCGACGAGGGAAGCATCACTTGCCGACGGGATTCTTCGTCGCGCAGATAGGAGAAGGCTTCAGAAACGGATGGAAGAGGGACGCGACTGAGGAGACGGCCACGGGCATCGTCATACGCCAAGTTGAGTCCCACCAGGAACTCAAAAAGGCGTTCTTCATCCAAAGTCCTCTGATATTCAGCAGCGTCTTCTCCATTTTTCCATACTCGGCGTTGGAGCAGATCAATCTCCTGCCACAACGTCTTCTCCACGAGGTAATAAGTGTTTAGAGGTCAGGTGCCCTGTTTCACGGTCCAAAGGCGAGCTCGGAGATCAAACAACAGAGAAGCATTGGGACGCTTACCATATGCTTCCTTTACTGTGCACCAGATTGATTTCGCAGAAGGTAAGAACATGAAACTCCTTCGGACATCTGGAAGCATGGAATTCAGGAGCCACGAAGAGACGATAGCGTTCTCTGATTTCCATCGCCTACGGGAGTTGTCATCATCGAAGAGTGGCTGGTCATTGTAGATGAAAGCAAGTCGGTCTCGACCATCAAGCGCAAGGAGCATTGATTGGCTCCAATCAAGGTAATTTTCACCTGTGAGGCGCTCTGGTACAATGACAATAGCGGAGCTTTTAAAACCAGCGACTTTGGCAGAGGCGGAACGTGAGCCTCCACTGGACATACTCTGCTCTGATACCATGTGAGTTGTCATACTGATTATAGACAAAACGTACGCTGAAAGTGAATTGCTCTTTCTCTTGTATTTTCCTGCTGTACATGGATACATATATATACACAAAATTGAATCCCATTCATGGAGGGATTGTAGGAGTAAAATCAGAAATGTAATTAAGATAAAATCAAGATATGATCCCCGTAATCTCTCCTAATTAATTCCCTACAATCTTGCTCAATCAATTCTAATAATCTCTCCTCTTAGTGAATCCCATTGATTTCTCTTCTACAATTTTCATATGAAAATGGTATGGGAATTTATACAGCTAAAAAGTATTTAAAATAAATGGTTACATTAAAAGTAAATATTCCCTAATACATGCAATAAAATCTGATGTTAGTCTGACTTCCCACAGAAAATTTATATTTATGCTTCAAGTCACAAAATAAGGCAGTTTAAGACAATTACCAAATATATATCAAAACAAAATTATTAAGACCTAGAGTTCTTTGAATTTTCCTCCTGGTCAAACTGAGTTTGAGCCACATTTGAAAAACCATTGCAATAGATAAGCACTATAAGATGATATTAATTGATGAAAATAAAATATGCCAAAAAACCTAATATAAATCATTATGAATCTATTTAATTATATTTATGAATTACAATGTTTAAAGAATATAAATTCCCCCCAATAATTTTCTCAATATGCAGCACTAATTGTAATGTCAATGATTACCACAGACATGATTATATGAAACAAAATCTAATAAGCAGCAGTACTAATTTTTCTTTGAAATTAAATGATCATGAGTATTGATGTTCGAAATTTAAAGCATCCCAATCCATGTAGATAGGCCAACCTTCACCCATATTAAGCGAAACAGCACCCACCATAAGACCAAGAATTTATCATCAGAAACAACAGAAAGAATTACCTCATAATCAACCCCTTGTACGTAGATATAGCTAGGGTCAACTTTTGAGAAAGCAAGTCCCGTTATCTGCGCGGCACAACAATGGAATCAGTAATGGAAGACCCAAAAAACCTTGTTTCTAGTTTAATTGTACAGGAAATAAATAGCTGCAGGAAAGTTGAAGCAGCTGACGAAAAGCTAGCTAGATTTTTTCACATTTAAAAGGTCCACTCATATCAGCTAAAGCATTTCATCATGATTAGTATCTCCATTTCCAACGCACAATCTTACCCCCTCCCCCTCTTTCATTTCCCCCCTATTTTCAATCAATATTACAGTTTCATAAGAATTCATCCATGTTCTACAGGTTGAATTTAAGCCATCTCTTTTGAAGAGCATGAGGCACAATAATCACCCTGAGCTACTAGTTAATGGGCTAATTTAGCATAAATAAATGACGAGCAGCTTGAATATACATTAATGATGAAAGTATAGGAAATAGAAATTAACTTACCATTTACTTTTTGCATTGTGTATGAGTGTTTCTCAAGCATAAATGCTGCTACACGAGGAATATATATGATAACAGAAATACTCATTGGATAAAATCAACTAACGGAGTGCTCGTAGCGAAACAAACAATGAAAATAAGTTATTCTTTCAGAATAATTATGAATACATTTATATATATATATAAAAAAAACTTTAATAGATGTCATTGAATGAACTTGTACACGGGACAAAGAAATAAACACCACTTAAGATGTAATCAAATCCTTGTAGAGAAAAGGAACGCTAGAATTTGTTTTCGATGGTGCATCATTCCCCACACTTATCCATATCTTACTCTTCATAAATTAATGCATATAACGGAAGAACAGAGGGCAACAAATTCAAACAGTCTCATCATTTCCAATATTATTCCATCAAGAAAATATTAAAAACAGAATCAAAATATAAAGGACTCGAGCAGCAACCATCATTAGAACTTACCTCATATTTTGAACAGTGCACCCATCTAGATAAAGCTGACCATCTGCGTAAAAGATATAATTTACAAGGTTAGGATCAATCTGCTTCAGGTGACAATAAATGATTATTTCTCCCCCGCCCCCAAAACAAATTCTTTTATGCACCTTCTTCTTAACAAAAATGAGCACTAAGTAAGCGCAAGAGTATTCAAGATTGCTGCATGCTACTCACGTCAGCCATATATGCTATTGGCACAGATTTATGAATAACGCTTTGCTTGGCTCAATGGAGGGGAGAAGAAGGGAGGGGTTTTAAAGGAGGGGGAGATAGAGGGGAGGGGGTGAAGGGATTTTAATGATCCCTTGTTTGGATTCATTGGAGGGGATTTTAATACAACTTTGTTAGGTTGTTAAGTTCAGGGGGGCAGTAGAAGGAAGAGGAGCTAATTATAAATTAACTATTTTACCCTTAAAAAATTTATATGGATTTTTCTTTCTTTTTTATTGTTGGAACAAGCTATGAAAATACTTGACGAAGAATAGAGAACTGAGGTAAATTCTGTCTTGTATTCATCTATGTTGACACACACATATATATACACTCGGAAGCACAATCAAGAGAGCATATTACACGGAGAGCTATGCACAAATTATGGGATACAGTTTAATGATATAATCTGATCCAATCCCCCCAAATTCTCCTATAATCATGTATAATTAATTCCTATAATTACTCCTCTTTAATTCTGAATATTCCCTTCTACACTCCCCCTCAAGTTGGAGCATAGATATTAATCATGTCTAACTTGCCAATTAAATATTCAAATTTATCCCGAGGTAATCCCTTTGTGAGCACGTCAGCTGTCTGTTTTTTGGAGGGGATTTATTTTAATTCAATTGTTCTAGCATCGATCTTCTCTCTTATAAAATGTCTGTCTATCTCCACGTGCTTTATTCGATCATATTGAACTGGATTGTTTGACATGTTCATAGCTGCCATGTTATCTGAGTGTAACTTGATAGGGGCTCCTGGTAATATTCTCAGTTTTTCTAGTATTCGTTTTACCCATACTTTCACATATTCCTAGAGCTATAGCTCTAAACTCAGCTTCAGCACTACTTCTGGCAACTACGCTTTGTTTTTTACTGCGCCATGTGACAACATTCCCCCATACATAAGTAACATACCCTGAGGTTGATCTTCTATCATCGTGATCACCTGCTCAATCAGTATCTGTGAGTATCTCAACATTTCTCTTGTCAGATTTTTTGAACAGGAGAACCCAAACCAGGTGAGCCTTTTAAATATCTAAGGATATTCTGTAAACTTCATTCAGATGTTTCTATTTGGGATTATGAGAGTGTTGACTTACAACGCTAACAGCATAGGCAATATCTGGCCTTGTGTGTTATAGGTAAATGAGTTTTCCTACCATGCGTTGATACCTTCCTATATCAACCTCTTTTCCCAAGTCTTCATCATCTCTAATTTTGTCAACCTGAATAGGAGTATCATTAGGTCTGCAACCTAGCATCCCTGTTTCCTTTAGGAGATCCAGTATATATTTGTTCTGGGAGATACTGATTCCCTTCACAGACTTGACCACTTCCATACCTAGAAAATATTTTATTTTTCCCAAGTCTTTTACTTGGAATTCCTGATTCAAGGCCTTCTTTATCCTATCCATCTCCATTGTGTTGTCTCCTGTGAGAATGATGTCATCTACATATACTACTAATATAGCAAGTTTCCCATTTTCATGTCTGAAGAACAGAGTATGATCGCTTTGTCCTTGTAGATAACCTTGTTCTTTCATCACTTTGGTGAATCTGTCAAACCATGCTCGAGGGGATTGTTTCAATTCATATAGTGATTTCCTCAACTTACATACATGGCCTGTCTTCTTCCCTAGAAATCTTGGAGGCATCTTCATATATACTTCTTCTTTCAATTCCCCATTTCGGAATGCATTCTTGACATCCATCTGATGTAGTGGCCAGTCTAAGTTAGCAGCAAGTGACAGCAGGATTCTGATGGTGTTCAGTTTTGCCACTGATGCAAATATTTCCGTGTAATCCATCCCGTAAACTTGAGTAAAGCCCTTGGCTACTAGTCGTGCTTTATACTTGTCGAGACTCCCATCAGCCAAGTATTTTGGGGTAAACACCCATTTTCACCCTACGGCTTTATTTCCTTTAGGTAACTCAACCACCTCCCATGTTTCATTTTTCTCTAATGCCCTCATTTCCTCCATTACTGCTTGTCTCCATTCAGGGCTGGTAAGAGCTTCATTTATATCTTCTGGTATTCTAATATGATCAAGATGGGAAACAAAAGCATGGTGTTCAGATGATAAAGCTTGATAAGAGACAAACCTCTCTATAGGGTGTCTAGTACATGACCTGTGTTGTTTTCTCACTGCTATCGGAAGATCAAGGTCATCATTTCCCTTTTGTGGCTGTTCAGGACCTACACCTGGTTCAGACTCTTAGTGCGCACAGTCTCTTTGAGGGGCATTACCTGTCATGTTTCTTCAGGTATATACTTGTCCCCATTTATTAGTGTCTTCCCCTAAACTAGTGTGTCCCTCCAAAGGCTTAGGTTCCTCATGTGTTGGTAAGTCACGGGTGTATATGATGTCAGGTTCTTGGTGGAGATACACTGATTGGGTTTCAAAGTAAGATTGCTGGGGTTCACTCTGAGGTTCATTCCAAATCTCCCCCTTGAACCGAAGAGGAGGTATAGAAAGGAAGATTTTCATGGAAGGTAACATCACAGGTGACATAAAGGCGCTTAGCTATGGGGTCAAAACATTTGTATCCTTTCTGGGTAGTGGCTAGCCCTAAGAAGATGCATTTGACAGCTCGGGGATCAAGTTTGGAGGTATGATGGAGATGAACAAAGGATGTACATCCGAAGACCTTAAGGGGAAGGGTGTTTGCTAGGTAGGGTAGATGGAAGTATTCCTGGAGAACCTGAAAAGGAGTTCAAAAAGACAAAGCTTTACATGGCATTTGGTTAATGAGAAAAGTGGCTAGGAGGATAGCATCGGCCCAATAGAAACTCGGGACATGACTGCTAAATTGAAGAGCCCGAGCAGTTTCCAAAAGATGTACGTTTTTCCGTTCAGCAATGCCATTCTGTTGGGGGCTATATGGACAAGAACTTATATGAACAATACCATGTTTGAGAAAATGGGTTAGAGACTGGTTAAAGTATTCAGTGCCATTGTCAGTGTGAAGAGTCTGAATTTTTGTATCGAACTGAGTAAGGACTTGGTTGTAAAAGTCAACAAAAATTTGGTACACCTCAGTTTTATCCTTTAAGAGGAAAATCCAACTGACACGGGTGTGATCATCGATTAGAGTCATAAACCATTTTGACTCGGTGCGATTGGGAACCCTGGATGGTCCCCATAAATCACTGTGAATGACGGAGAAGGGCTTAGATGAGCGATAAGGTGTTCTTGAAAAATGAGTGCGGTGATGTTTTGCTAGTTCACATGAATCACAAGAAAAATCGAAAGTCTTATTTGAACAGATTGAGGGAAATATCTTACACATATATGGAAAGTTCGGATGCCCTAATCGTTTGTGCCATAACTCCAGTTCACTAGCACTAGGGGAAGACACTTTATTACATAAGTGAGATACGGACTGATGACAGTCATTCAGGTAATAGAGCCCGTCAAACTTCTTAGCAACACCAATCGTTGTCCCCATGAGCAGATCCTGAAAAATGCAGTGAGATGCAAAAAATTTAACATGGCATCTTTCATCCCGGGTGAGTTGGCTCACAGATAATGGATTACATTTTAAGTTCGGGACATGTAGAACATTATAAAGTGTTAAAGTGGGTGAGATACTAATGGTACCACTACCAGCAATGATAGAGTTTGAGGCATCAGCAATTTTAACCGTAAGATGTGATTTTGCGGAAGTATAATGAGAGAATAGTGAGGCCTCATTCGTCATGTGATCTGAGGCACCAGAATCCACTATCCAACAAGATCCTGAAGATGTCATTTTACTAATAGCAAGAGCTTGAAATAAATTACCTCGCTAAACCACACTAGCAACTGATTTCTTACGGGATTGATTTTCTAGAGCAATTAACTGCTCTAAAATAATGGCCAATGGATCTTGGGTTGTCAAATTATTGGTGATTGGGCCTGTGGGGAACGTGGCCCATTTAAATTGAGGAGCTGCCAAAGGAAACTAGGCCTGTAGGAACGTGGCCCACTTGGACTGATCCTGCTGGGCTGGAGACGCTATGGTGGATTGAGTCTATTAGGTGACTGTCCGTCGGGCCCGTAGCTGAATCATTCACCAAGCCCATCTCACCATTCACCTCTGCAACATATCCTTTGGGGCAACGCTATTGGGGCTTCCAATTTGGGGGCTTCCCATGGAGGTCCCAGCAGGTATCCCTCGTGTGACCAATTTTCCGGCAGTGGTCACAGGTGGGACGCTCCCTTTTGGCTTCACTCGTGCGAGCTGCAAGGGCTGAAGAATTGTCCATCGCGATAGTTGGGCGAGAAGTGGAGTCTGGCAACATAACTTTGCGACGGGATTCCTCATCTCTCAGTAGGGCAAATGCCTCAAACACAGACAGGAGCGACACGCGTCCAAGGAGACGACCACGCAGATTGTCATACACATTGTTTAGGCCGGCAAGGAACTCAAACAAGCGTTCTTCCAGATCCTGACGGAAGTTTGCAGCATCCTCGGCACTTTTCCATATGTGCTGCTTCAATTGATCAAGTTCCTACCACAGCGTTCTCTTCTCCAAATAACATGTATTGAGGGGTCTATCGCCTTATCGCACGGTCCACAGTCGCGAGCGGAGGTCGAATACCAGTGAAGCCGTCGGCCTCTTGCCGTAAGCTTCTCTTACTCCTTGCTAGATTTCTCTAGCAGTTGGGATAAACATAAAACTCCGACGAATGGTGGAGACCATCGCATTGAGAAGCCATGACGCCACCAGCGACTTCTCTGTCTTCCACCGACGGTGAATGATCGCATCATCAATGGGCGGAGGTTCCTGCTGAATCAATTATAGTCGATCCCGGCCATCAAGAGCAAGAATCATAGATTGTGTCCATTCTCCATAATTATCTCCAGTGAGCCGTTCGGGTACGATGACAACTGTAGAGCCTTCAACACCGGTGACTTTGGTGGGTAGACGCATCCCGCCATCAAACGGGGCTATGTCGACTTCGACGGAGGACAAGGACAGTGGTCCCGTGGCCTGCTCTGATACCATGTTGGAATGAGCTCTGAAAATACTTGACGAAGAACAGAGAACTGAGGTAAACTCTGTCTTGTATTCATCTATGTTGACACACATATATATACACTCGGAAGCACAATCAAGAGAGCATATTACACGGAGAGCTATGCACAAATTATGGGATACAGTTTAATGATATAATTTGATCCAATCCCCCCAAATTCTCCTATAATCATGTCTAATTAATTCCTATAATCACTCCTCTTTAATTCTGAATATTCCCTTCTACATTTATTTTATTAGGAAAAAACATGTATAATACAATTTATCAACTTTGACCAAATATAGTCAAAATCATTTTTAATCTATTATTTGGAAAAAATTGCACAAAAATTAAAATCCAAATCTGCACTAATTTTTAAAGTGACATTATAATTTTCTTTTTATCTCTCACAAGTATTTCTCAAACACAACTACAATACATACCTAGCTAATATGGTGTGTGTCTATATATATAATTGTAAAAAGCAGTTCCTGTACGAAAACTATTTGGCATAATTGTTTAAATTATTTGTCAATTGTTAAAACCTATGGCATTATGTATGTGTAAACAAAGTCATATTTAAAAATGACATATTGAATTGGGGTAATGGCTATATTATTGCCCATGTTCACACATACATAATGTCATAGGTCTAGGCAATTGACAAATAATTTAAGCAATTTTGCCAAATAGTTTATGTGCATGAATTTTTGTACAAATATATATTTGTGTGTCTGCGCGCACCATATTAGCTAGGTATGTATTGTTGTAGTTGTATTTGAGAAATACCTGTGAGAGATAAAAAATATTATTGTTTTGCAAAAAATTGGTATAGAATTTGTTGCTTCAACTTTTATAAAATATTTAGATAATAGATTAAAAATAATATTTACATGTTAAGTCAAATTGATAAATTGTGTAATACATATTTATTCATGATAAAATAAAATGGAAGAAAAATTCATTTAAATTATATAAGGGTAAAATAGTTATTTTACAATCATCTCCCTTTCACTTCCTGATAACCAAAGCGTCGTTAAGTCCCTTCCCCCCCCTCCCTTCCCCTCCCTTGACCTTCCCTCCATTGAGCCAAACATAGCATAATCGTCCAGACTCATGATCCCTAGACCAATTCCAATATTTTTTCCAATAAGGCCATAATAGTGACTAACCTCCGAGGATCATAAATGGTCAGTGTTCGATCAGCTCCACCGACAGCAACATTACCAGTTGAAGAACTAGAAACAGAATAGTATATATCACCGGGGGAACCACATATTCGATGTATACAACCACCATTCTCATTCATTCTCAAGTCCCATAAAGATAGCTGCAATTTATTACCAGAAGATGCAGAAAAACATATGCAAACAACAAAAAGTGAGGGAACTCAAGACAATACCAAGGAAACAAAAAAGCCATAAAAGTCGATAGATTTACCTGGCAACCTTCAGTAACAGCTAAGATCGAACCTTCATCTCCACTAACAACATTTTGCATAAAGTTCAATGAAGTAGGGTGCCATAGCCTGTTAGAACCAAATGAACTTAATGTAATCCTTACAAATTGATGGAACTTGCACTGAAAATGCCATTAAACGGTATTATTTTGGTGGAGTGTAGGTCTAACCAGAAAACTATGACAAAAATGACAGAAAACACCCACTGGGTCCCTGGCATTCGAGAGGCTAGAGTCTCTCAAAATACTCACCCCTCTAAACCCCTTTAATAAAACATCTCCTTTGCAATACTCTCTCCCCCCTAGCTCATCCCTGTACATCTTGTGCAAAAATTCATTGTAGCACCCAATTGGCAATTCCCACTATCTTCCTCTAGCCATCACACTAAAAGATAGCACAAGCAATGTGCCTTCTATAATCTCTTCAGTCTTTATTTTCTTGCCATAAACCATCAACATCTTGGACCCACCAGTCGCGGGTCCATCACAAATAAATGTTAACAAATGCAAAATTTAGTGCTAGTTATGCCATTAACATTTGGCCTTTTGGGGTAATAGCACATAAATAGGGGCAAAAAAAAATTAGACCCAACCATCCTTTGAAGCCAAGAAAAATGGTAGCAATAATTTAGTTCTCTCAAAAAAGCCATGCAAAACTTGACTAAGCTGGTAACGAATTTTGATTAATAAGCATATCCTTCATGGCCAACCAAACTAGTATTAATGAGATAACAAGTAAGGGCCTTATATAGAAAATGTGAATTTGAACAACTACCGTGTCAAATGGAGCATTCTGCAGGTTAAACATTTCGAATATTGACAGTGATCACAAGACAAAATATCTCAAACTAGAAGGTAAGTTGGAAGTTAAATAGACAATCGACATAGGAATACACTCAGGAGCTTCTCTTTTCCATTTCCTTTTTAATTACATTGTATAAATGCCACCCACGAAATCACTAATCAAACTATATTCAAGCAATTATTGTAATTTTCATCCATAATATATAATGTAAATTATGGCATTCTCAAAGGTAAGGGAGACAAAAAGGTAATGCTTAAAATGAATGACTTGAAATGTTCAACTACTCTAATGTTTAAAATACAAAATTTGGTATCAGTAGAAGTCAATGACTCCAAGGCCTGGTCATTACCATCACCATGTATTTTGAGATATTGTGTACAAGAAGGGATAAGGTAATGAATTTTATTAAATCTTTCATTGGATGATGTCAGAATATCATAAAAACTGTAGAACAATTGGGAAGATGATGAAACAAGGAAGAATGTAGGAATAAATGGAACTAGATAACTTTAATTCCACAATATTAAAATTGAAAAGAAAACCATTGAGAAGAAGATTTAACCATCGTATAGCATCCTTACATTCGTAGCATACGAATGTGCATATCTTGATCATAAATGTCAATGGTTTTACAAAAATTGCGAGCAACAGCAGCCTGGATGAAGGAACCAATCAACACATCAGGAACCCCAATAAAAAAGGAAAGGAAACGATCAAATGTCAAAACTAGAAGGTTAAAAGGGTGAGCATCTTCCTTGCCCGTTCTTGAATTTTTCATTTGACTAGACATAAGGGAATGACATTTCATTTAAAATTTTCATAATTTTTTCATGGACACCAAATAATATAATATTTTATTTTCTTCTTGAACATAAGTTATGACTACTGCTACAGCTGCTGCACAATTTGATTTATTTAATTATAGGACTAAGAACTTACAAATAGAATATACATTACAGACCTTTTTCATCATTATCAGCAGGTAATTATCAATATAGATTCAAAGCAATATTTAATCTTAAAAAAAACCCATCATCTATTATCTATTATTGTGAACTATAGATCAACTATCTTTTCTATAATCGTACTTTTGGGCATAAACAACAAATACCATCACAGCACAAGAAAAATAACGTGAAATTCTTAAATTTGTCCATAAGAGCTCACCATAAAATATTGACTTGGGCTAAAGCAGAGTCCCGACCAACTCCTTCTCCAATTCCATAGTCATTAGGCAATACTGAGTATGTGAGCCTGTCAACATCTGCATATTTACAGATAAATCTGTCACTTAAAAGTGTGCAAAAGCCAACAAGAGAAAAAGTTTATTAATAACTTTGGTTGCTGATATTAACATTTAACGTGAAATGAAAAGGAGTATAGATAAGGTTCATACAATCCAATTATACTTATTTGCCCCTCTTAACATGTCAGAAATAAAAAAGTATCAATAAGGTGAATCTAGTCGTAAGCCAATGAACTACATGCGTCATAAACTAGAACACAACCAATGCATTCTCGAAGATAAACTGTACTAAAGACCTTTTTTTAATAAGTATATGATAGATAAAGATAAATTATACCTCATTTAACTTTTACCTTTTCGAAAAATATCACTTGAAACTTTAAACCTTGCCAAAATTAATCACTTAAACTTGAGAAACCTGAAACTTCTAACTCTAGCAACTCTCTGAAGAGGCACACGTCCACCAAATTCCACTCTCAATTAAAAAAACAAGGAATTTATATATGGTAAAGAAATTTGGAAAAAACAATCACTAGTTTTTCTTCCTCAACTTATATGATTCTTAACGACAGTATTGAAAAGAAGAAGAAATCAAGAAAAATGCACCTTTACCCAAAGTATCTAACTTTGATACAATAAGATGACCATAAGAATCCACACTTCCTAAAGTTAAGTAGCCATGGCCTGAAAATTATAGTAAGTTAACACATAGCAAAGTGAATATACATATTGACCTAAATTATGTTGGCATATTAACATGCTAAAATACTAGGAAAAAAATTTAATCATTTGAGCCAATACTGGAAGTTTCTTTCCACATAACTTTCATTTCAAAGTATCAACAAGCATATTATTCAATGTAGTTATGTTTAATTCTTACCATGCTGAGTATAATTCTATTAATTATTTGTTCAATTTCTTTGCTTCACAACTATCTAATTGGTTAAAAAACTACAAATTCAAAAGTGGATATTGCAGAAAGTGACATTCCCAGTTGGAAAATATTTACCCAAAGCTTAAGAGGGATTTAATAGTTAATAACTGATATGAAGAGCTGAAGACACATCAAACAAGTTAATATACTGTTTCTACATATTACAGTGCATTTACTGTCTTTCTGGAATCACCAATTAAAACTTATACTGACAAATATACAGGAAATACGAAAAATCAATAAGTATATTAGGTAAAATTATTCTTATATCAGTTACAAAATGGTACATGGATAGTAAAAGCTTTATGATAGAATAACAAAATTGAAAGAGAGACTTGAGAACCATTTGTTTAATAAGACATCCCGCCCAAAAAAGTACGATATTTCATATAAAATAAATCATAGCAGTTTTATAAAACAATCAAAATGTTACTGAAGCAAGAAACATTTTAACATTCAATCTCACTTGATCTAATGTTGTTCCAGGGTCAAAATCCATGTTCATATACACCTGTTTCCAGTAAATATGCTAACCCTAATTAGCTACTTGGAATCAGGCAAAAAGACAAAGGACAATTAGATCATGCATACCATATACAAACTTTTTATGCTAACTGATGCATTGTAAGAAACAAGAAGACTGAAGAAATTACTAAAAGTCATAATTGTAATGCGTAAGTCACATACTTCCAGCTTCAGCAAGAACAATACTCTGAATTTCTGAACGATGAGGGCAGCGGTTGACTGATGAAGAATTAATAACCTAGAAGAAACGAAGACAAAATTCACCAATCCTCATATTAAAAAATAAGAGGAAAACTAAGAAAATAAACACATGAAACTTCGCATAAAAGGATTTGAAGCATGATGCAAGTACTTTTACCCTGTAGTACCAGACTCCGTACCTCAGTTTGTTCAGGGATCAAAAGACCTTCTTTTCCTTTACAAACTGAAGATTCTTCCAGTGTAATCTAGAAAGTAAATAAATTTACGAAGAAAAGAAATAATTAGTTTTAGAACTACAGGGCTCAAATAAAACAGAATAGGATTAAGTCTATAAACACAAGATTAATGCCTGTGACAGCTAACATGAAATGTTCCACAACAAAGCAATATTCAGCCCAAGCCTCTGTTATTCCACGTATACATCACACCAAATAACTGAGCTCATCTCAAAATCACCATGCATTAGGATGCATTAACCAGAAAAAATAAAGAAAGCTAAAAAATTATGCTAAGCTTTACTAGTCTAATCAGTTGCCAAGTACCATAAACCGACAAATGCATTCATTCTCTCTCAATATACCTGCGATGCATCATCAAAATAGATACCTGGAGCTTAAAAATGTCACAGCCAGAAGCTATGTATACAAAACAAGATCTTGGGTCTTCGCTAACCTGAATATGCACAAAGAATGTAAGAGCCGACACGGAGGCAGAAAGTAAATCATCCGTGACAGAGTTTGAGCGGAACGATTTTTTACATGGAGAGCAAGGCGAGTAGACTGAAGGCTTCCAGGAGATGGGTCTTGAATAAGAGTAGATGGAACCACTGCTTTCTTCAGACTCTTGGCTTCTAACATCTTCACATTCTCTCCCTCCAAGCGCAAGCGTTGCTTTTGAAGAGTAGATGGAAGCAGTAGAGTATGAACTAAGTCAACCAGTTTACAATTCAATGCTGTTGTTAGCAGTTCTTCAGTGTAAAATTGGAAGCTTTATAAAATTTTTGCAACCTGGAAATTTCTCACTTCGTTCGGTTTGTTGAGGATTTATCGGACTTATGCGCGTGGCGGCAGAGAAGAAGATGAAGAGACCTGAGGATGAATTCCCTTATTTTTCCTTGCATTTTCTTACTCTCGTCCAAGCACAAAAAGTCTTTTAAACAGAGGTGTTGATCATAAAACAAGTAGACATGATATTTTTTTGGGAGAAAGATAGAAAAAATTCACCTGAATTTCAAAAAAACAGATTACACATATGAAGCATGCATAAAATCCTCATTCTAATGCCATCAAATCCTCGTTCCAGTGCCATCAAATCCTCGTTCCGACGCCATCAAAAGCTCATTCCAACAGCATAAAAGATTGCCAGACGCCTTTACTGAGGATTGTCATTGTCGAAGGTGACTTTGCATTTGAGTCAGAGGAAGATTAGGATTTAGTTCACCATTGAGCTTTATCTAAAATCCCTTTCTGTTCGGTTTATCCTTCTGAAATTTGATATATTTTTTGCTGGCTGATTTAATATATACCTATTGATCTAAAATTTGAGTTAGGTTTAGTCCCAATAAGGGGAAGTTCTTCCATTGCGTTTTTTCCCATCCGCAAAACTCGAATTCAAGATTTTACTTAAATGTGCTATGTCTCTTACCATTCAACCAACCGCTGTATATAAATTAGAATACTATCATTAACATTATGTTCATTTGGTTGTGTGAATGAAATGTGATCGATTTGGAAGAAACTTGCGTATGATATCCTTCAAACATGTTTTCCAAGTAGTTGGGAATTTATAATTTTGATGCATGTCGATTCAAGGGCTGAACCTAATTTATGATTAAATATCGTTGATATTACTAAATTGTCCTAACTTTGTAATATTACTAGTAAGCTGACGATTGAAAACCCAATGTATTCATGTTATGCTTATTGTAGTTAGTTAGTATATGTGTGTCTACTCTGTTTCCATATTGTTTAAATGCCTACAATTTTGGAGCCAATGAGTCAAATGTAGCAACACAAATGGCTATGATTTAAGGCACGGTGGTTTGTAGCATAAACTGTTGGAAAACGTGCCCTAGGGGCCAATCATTGTTTTATGAACATTATTGATTTATGAATTTATTAATTGTGTTATCATATTATTTGCATGTTTACTGTGATGAACATCCTTGGATAATTCATGATCTTATCCTAAATGTCCCTGGTCGGTCATCTGTGCGGGAACAGAGATGAAATAAAACCAGTATGACTTTGAAGATGTATAGAGATATAAATCAAAGTCATATGCACATGTAAGAGTACAAGGTGTTGAACCGACCCGCTATGAGAGAGTTGCATGGGTTACGTCATAATCTTCTCTCATATACAAACCATGTCACTATGCCCTTTGACCTGAGATCATCATGGATTCCTACATGACAAACGCTCAGCTTTGGCCTAGTCAAAAATCACTTTTGACCGAGTGATCATAAAGACTATGTTCGGGTTTAGTGGTTTTTCATGCGGAGGAATGTGAATGGTTAAGATGGAATTTGTCCCTCACATTCGTAAAGAGATATTACTGGGCCCCTCGATGAGTGAGTCTGAGAAATGTATGGCCATACTGTAATGGAAAGGTAGTTCCATTTCTATAGTCAAACTACTCAGGGATTGAGAAAGTAACGGTCAGGAAAAGGAGGATGACATTATCCATACCTCATCCATGACCAAAATATCGCGTGACAGAAGGGACATGATATGGTTGTATAAAAGGTTACATCGTTTATCGATTCTCATATGATTTGGGTAGTCGTTATGTCTTGCTAGAGACCGCTTGCGACTTGTGGGCCAGCATAGCAAATGGCCTACTGCCAACTTCATATGGGCCTACAGGGTCGCACACAAAATAGCCCAACATGAGTTATGATGTCCAGATTCATTGAATCTAAGACGTGTTTAGATTCAATGAATGATCCAGGGTTAATGTATATATTTATTTATATTTATATTCGTATATATATATTATATATAAGGGATATATAGGTCCAACATGGGAGGCTGCATCTACTTATTGTTGGTATATATTTCTTGTCTATGCTTGTACCTATTTCCTTTTATTGAAAATGTTACAGCTTATGTTATTGGCTACCGTTATATTTCGGTCAGCATTTTGCATTGCTGAAAGCTGGACAACATGAGTCCAGCAACCCTATACATTTTTGGACTGATGAGAGGTTGAAGGAAATAGTCAAGGTTGAGATGGATAGCTACATGCGTATTTTGCACAACGAAGGTTGTACTCAAGAGAGGGAGGTGAAGGGCGGCATGACAATCCATTTAGACCCAGTATGTGTTGTAATACTGCGTTATGCCTCTAATGTTGCAATACTGACTTTAATGTGTAACATTTGATAGTTTAATGTTGCAGAACTGAGTTATGCATTTCACCATGTTCTGATTGTGTTATGCAGGAGTTGAAGGAGTTGTATTCACGATTGGTGGGTGCAATTGAAGAGAGCAGTCGTCAGCTTATCAATGTAGTTGAGCAAGAGCTGTTGAAGGTACAGCTCCAGAGACATAGGAAGCGTCATAGAGAAGATGAAATGAACATTGAACAAGGAAGTGAAGGACAAGAGGATTATGGCCGACATGAGGATGAAATGAGAGAAGTATGTCGTGAAGGGGTGAACAAGGGGAAAAAGGAGACGAAAAAGGAGAAGGAGACAGAGGTGGTGAGGGACAAGTACAAGAAGAGGCTGGTGAGCAAGGACAAGTGAGTAATGATGATGATGATGCACCAATCCCTATCTCTATAAATTCTGAAGGCGCGTAATAGATGAGGCAGAAATGTTGAAGGAAGTACATCTTAGGAGATCAAAATGCCAAAAGAGACCTGCAGCTTCAGTACTGTCTCTGTGGGTGCTGACGAAGGCTACTGAGAAGAAAAATAGGTCGACAGATGCAAAAGATGTGTTGTTCACAATGATAAGCCGCATATGTTCGCGTGAGGAAGGCCAACGGTAAGTTTGGGCGTGTTAAGTCCAAGTTCTTGGCTTTTGTGATTTTCTATCCACGTGTTGCTAACGACAAAAGTACAGGGTTTTGGTCAACATACTAGATGAAGATATCAGCCGTGATAAGCTCTACACACTTGGTGGCATTCAAAGAATAAGTAACAGGGTAAGTGTAAAATCACTGATCTTAATTTGTATTCAAGTGAGGAATTTGCATTGTTGCTTTATATAAGATGCGCTTCTTCCTGATTTGTACAGGTTATGCAAGTGGTGTGTAAGACACTAATGGCTGATATGAAGAAGGAAGGACAAGTACGGCGACACCTTTTCGACGCTGACTTCATTGTGAGGATGTTATGACATCAGTTTTGGCTCTAAACATGCTGAATTAGTAACCTTCAATTCTTTTGTAGGCAATTATGGCATCTAATCCGCTCTCTTGGAATGTGAATGCAAAGAAGAAGCAACTTATGACTAAATATCTTGGTTATAACTTGGCCAATTGTGATTTGATTCTTGGGCCTGCACTTGTCGGAGCTCACTGGTTCTGTCTTGCATTAGAGGCAAGGACAATGAACTTCCATGTCTTAGATTCGTTGGCCAAACCCGCTGACAGTCAGAAGAGAAAGAACAAAAGAGCAACAGGGAATGAGATGGCGTTTGTTGTCAAAGCATGCGTGAGTGCCTGATTCACCCCTTACATCTATATATTGGTAATGACTATAATGGCTGACCCATGCATTTGCCTTCTGAGTAGAGAGATAGGTTTTATGACATAGTTGAGTTAGTT
Source organism: Leucaena leucocephala (assembly GCA_037074615.1). NCBI lineage: Eukaryota > Viridiplantae > Streptophyta > Magnoliopsida > Fabales > Fabaceae > Leucaena > Leucaena leucocephala. Next base: position 21,613,171 of record CM073520.1, read on the forward strand.
AAACCTAACTTCCTCGGAAGGAGAAGAAGAGAAAGGGTGAGATTATTTGGGCCCATGCTCCTGTGCAAAATAATTTGCAAGTCATTTAATTAGTTGCTGTTAAGATGTGTACGCTATAATTTGGTACAAGTTGGTCATATTGTTGATATTTTTTTCTATGCAGGCGAGACTATGGGGTGCATGTGCTAATTTGGTTGACTAAGTGGGAGCCCAATGTTGCACTTCAATACAATGATGATCAAGTTACAGAGTTTAGACGGAACTTATTGTGATGGCTAGTTAATCACGAGCTAAACTCAAATCGAGAATTTACATTAAGCTTACTGCCACAAAGCAAGAGTGCAACGGCTACCTAATGATGTTAAAATGGTTGTAATGTTAATTTTGGTAATGCTTCATTTGTGCGAAGTTAACCCAGTTACGAACTAGTGACATTAGGCAAACACATTTCCCCGTATGACGGTTGGACTTTTAACCTTGTAATGAAAATGTCAAAATTTTGTTATCACTATGTACATACTTTGTCTCACATATCACCTTCTGTTAACATATGCCAATGATGTTTGCAAGTTACTGCAGAAAGGGATTTGCAACTTCCTCATTGTGTTTGCACGTGCCCCAATGGGATTTGCAACTTCCTCAATGGGATTTGTAACTTCGTCATTGGGCAAGTTGCAACTTGTATAGTGATTAGCAACTTGCCCAATGGGATTTGCAACTTCGTCAATGGGAGTTACAACTTCCTCAATGCAAGTTGTAACTTACAGAGTGGGATTTGCAGCTTACACAGTGGAATTTGCAACTTGCCCAATGGGATTTGCAACTTCCTCAATGGGATTTGCAACTTCATCATTGGGCAAGTTGCAACTTGTATAGCGATTAGCACCTTGCCCAATAGGATTTGCAACTTCGTCAATGGTATTTACCACTTCGTCAATAGGAGTTACAACTTCCTCAATGCAAGTTGCAACTTACAGTGGGATTTTGCAACTTCGTCAATGGGATTTGCAACTTCGTCATTAGGCAAGTTGCAAATTGTACAGTGATTAGCAACTTGCCCAATGGGATTTGCAACTTCATCATTGGGCAAGTTCCAAATTGTACAGTGATTTTTGCAACTTCGTTAATGGTATTTGCAACTTCGTCAATAGGAGTTACAACTTTCTCAATGCAAGTTGCATCTTACAGTGAGATTTGCAACTTACACAGTGGAATTTGCAACTTGCCCAATGGGTTTTGCAACTTCCTCAATGGGATTTGCAACTTCTTAAGTGCAAGTTGCATGATGTACAGTAATTACCAACTTCATCAATGGGAATTTGAAACTTTGCTAATGGGATTTGAAACTTTCTTAATGGGATTTACAACTTCCTAAATGCGATTTGCAACTTTGTACAGTAATTACCAACTTTATCAATGGGAATTTGCAACTTCAACAATGGGATTTGTAACTTCCTCAATGCAATTTGCAACTTCCTCAATGGGATTTGCAACTTCCTAAATGCAAGTTGCATGATGTACAATAATAACCAACTTCATCAATGGGATTTGCAACTTTCTCAATGCAAGTTGCAATTTCCTAAATGCAAGTTGTAACTTGTACAGTAATTACCAACTTTATCAATGGGAATTTGCAACTTCGCCAATGGGATTTACAACTTCCTCAATGCAAGTTGCAACTTTGTACAGTACTTAGCAACTTCATCCATGGGAATTTGCAACTTCGTCAATAGTATTTACAACTTCGTCAATGGAATTTGCAACTTCTTCAATGGGATATGCATCTTCGACAATGCAAGTTACACCTTGTACAGTTATCAGCAACTTCAGTACTATTACATATGAACAAAATAACAGCAGTAATTACTATTACACTTTACATTACTGTTATCAACAACTAACACTATACATTAGCTTCCATGCACTATACACTTTCTTTTTATACCCTAATAATCATAGACAAAAAAGTTATGTTAAATACCAAAAAATCATCATGGACTGACAGCCAACTTCACATTGGATTTGGATTTTTGCATGTTCTTCTAGTGTGGCCAGCTTGGTGGCAGGTGCTGTAGTGATATATCTTCTTGTTTTGGATTTGAGATTCTCTCCTTTTAGTTTTAGGCCTTCCTGGTGGTCTATTTGTAAGAGGTGGTGTAAGACATATTTGGTCATCTTTATTTTGCAGTCGATACTCATTGGGTTGTGGCATGTCAAGTGTGACCATTGGAATCATGGTCATTCTATAAATCTTTTGCTGGGATGTAATCTTGTGGCACTCATTAACATAATCGTACACATTGAGATGCGAAGCCTTGATGGCCATACAAGCGTGTGCACATGGGATGCCTGACATTTGCTACTCCGCACAGCTATATTGATGTGAACCAAGATTCACATGTACGGCTCCTTCAAATGTATGTACACAGACCTGCCCTCTTCCATAAGGTACAGGAGTCATATGCCTAGCAGTAGTAACATTCTTCATAACTTTTGTATTTATGTTTGGGCCAATGCCATTTTTCCATTTACTCATGGCCATTGTTGATGCATACATCTTCTTAGCCACTTTCTCACGATGCTCATGGATCAGTTGGGCAACATTATGGCGTCTCTCTCTCACAATCCATGCATTGAATGACTCAGCAATATTTGTCGTTATATTATCCCACCTTTTAAATGGGAACTTGCTAAGTGCCCACTTTTCTACATCACCATGATTGACAAGCCAGTCATATAACTGCTCATTGAAAGCTCTCATGTTTTCCATTGCTTTATGGAAATCAGTGTCAAGCCTTGCAAAAGTAATATCATTAAGCAACTTCAGTCCATCTTCCCTTGCTTGTCCACTCATCTTTCTCTTACCTCTGTTTAGTTTAATCATCTGCTAAAATTCTCCTTCACATCCTTATAACAATATGCATGGATGTCACCTCCGAATATTAATTGGACAGCACCGGCTATTGCCTTGTGACGGTCAGACACAATTGTCAATTGCATAGAACCAACTATTCGTTTAATCATGTCAAGAAACCATGTCCAGTCCTCTAATGTCTCTCCCTTCATAATTGCGAATGTAAATGGAAACAATTCATTGTCTGCATCATACGCAGTAGCTGCCAACAACATCCTCTTGTAGGGTCTACTTAAATGAGTTCCGTCAATGTACATGACACGTCTACAACTATCAATGAACCCTTCTATACAACATCCATAGGATATGACTACACGCTCAAATATGTTCCCACTAGCCACCTATTCAGCCACAATTTTGTCATCACTTTCCTTCAACTGTTAATATATCCATGGTATTAACATATAAAACTGATCAGGTCTGCCATGTATGTTCTCCAATGCTTTTTCTTTTGCCATATATGCTTGCTTATATGTCAACTTAACACCATAATCTCTCTCCAAACACCATAATCTCTCTTCACAATTTTGTCATCACTTTCCTTCAACTGTTGATATATCCATGGTATTAACATATAAGACTGATCAGGTCTGCCATGTATGTTCTCCAATGCTTTTTTCTTTTGCCTTATATGCTTGCTTATATGTCAACTTAACACCATAATCTCTCTCCAAACTTGTTCTTATTTCATTTGGAAGCTTGTCTACATGATCCCTCACCTCATCAATTATAATTGATAATGTCAAGGTAGCACTTCCACCATGTGTCACTTTAAGATTGTCTTGGGCACTATGAACATGGTCGTTTCTGAATTTTGTTACGCGTAGGAAAGGTGTACTCTTGCCAAGTACTCTGGCAGTAATACGCCAAGGACAACCTTCAACCTTACATTTCACATACATATTATCCTTATAATTTTTTATATATTTGTACTCGAACCGATGCGCAATACTGAACTTGTGTAACAACTTCTTAAATGTGTCCATATTTGCAAAAATCTGCATCCCTCCAACCAACTCTTCCTTCCATTTCATATAGTTCATCGCATCCATCGATATTTGTGACCTTTGTACTCCATATGGTATGCTTAAATTAAGTCTTCTACCACCCCTATTAGTTATACCTCCAACAGTAGTTTGCTCAACTAAAATCTCAAAATTGTTATCCTTACTCCACAAAGAGGGGCACATTTCTTCGAATACTTCAAAGAAATCCTTAATACTATCAACAAGAAAACATACTTTGTAAAAACATTAACACAATGAAATAATTAACAACTTACATAAATAAACACAAGAAACTTCACTTACATATCTGGATCATCCCTTTGTTCTGGTATATTATCAGTTACTTCAACTGCTAAATAAACATGTGCACTGCTGTCATTAAACTTAAACAGATTATAAACTTCACTGTCATCATTGAGATTTAATAATATTCTCTCATCAAACGTTACTGTATATTTCATGACATAAGCACTACCATTTATACCAAACCACCCACCTATCATTACCCTCAATTCTTCAACTGTCATCCCCTCCTTTATCCATTTTACCTTCACATCCCCTCCATTATATTTAACTCCACCTTCAATATTATATACAAAGTTCCCACCTACATGGAAAAACAACAAATTTCCTTGGAAGATGTTGAGACAATATTACATGTCATCTTGCCAACTAACCTGCAACAAACAAAGCATTTATCACAATCTTACTGTAATGGCTAACCTATGCATTTGTCTTCTGTGTAGAGAGATAGGTTTTATGACATAGTTAAGTTAGTTAAACCTAACTTCCTCAGGAAGGGGAAGAAGAGAAAGGGTGAGATTTTTTGGGCCCACGTTCCTGCGTAAAATAATTTGTAAGTCATTTAATTAGTTGCTGTTAAGATGTGTACGCTGTAATTTGGTACAAGTTGGTCATATTGTTGATACTTTTTCTATGCAGGTGAGACTGTGGGGTGCATGTGTTAATTTGGTTGACTAAGTGGGAGCCCAATGTTGCACTTCAATACGATGATGATCAGGTTACAGAGTTTAGACGAAACTTATTGTGGTGGCTATTTAATCACGAGCTAAACTCAAATCAGGAATTTACATTAAGCTTACTGCCACAAAGCAAAAGTGCAATGGCTACCTAATGATGTTTAAATGGTTGTAATGTTAATTTTGGTAATGCTTCACTTGTGCGAAGTTAACCTAGTCACAAACTGGTGACATTAGGCAAACACATTTCCCTGTATGACGGTTGGACCGTTAACTATGTAATGACAATGACAAAATTTTATAATCACTGTGTACATACTTTGTCTCACATATCATATTCTATTAACATATGCCAATGATGTTTGCAAGTTACTGTATAAGGGGATTTGCAACTTCCACATGGTGTTTGCAAGTGCCCCAATGGGATTTGCAACTTCCTCAATGGGATTTGCAACTTCTCAACTGCGATCTGCAACTTCTCAAATGGGATTTGCAACTTGCCTAATGGGATTTACAACTTCCTCAATGGGATTTGCAACTTCGTCAATGCAAGTTGCATCTTCCTAAATACAAGTTGCAATTTATACAGTGATTAGCAACTTGCCCAATGGGATTTGCAACTTCCTCAATGGGATTTGCAACTTCGTCAATGCAAGTTACAACTTGTACAGTGATTAGCAACTTGCCCAATGGGATTTGCAACTTCATCAATGCAAGTTGCAACTTGTACAGTGATTAGCAACTTGCCTAATGGGATTTGCAACTTCCTCAATACAATTTGCAACTTTGTCAATGCAAGTTACAACTTACATAGTGGGATTGCATCTTACACAGTGGGATTTGCAACTTTCTTAATGGGATTTACAACTTCCTCAATGGGATTTGCAACTTCCTCAATGCAAGTTGCAACTTATACAATGATTAGCAACTTGCCCAATGGGATTTGCAACTTCCTCAATGCAATTTGCAACTTCGTCAATGCAAGTTACAACTTACACAGTGGGATTTGCAACTTATACAGTATTTGCAACTTCCTCAATGGGATTTGCAACTTCGTCAATGCAAGTTGCAACTTACAATGGGATTTGCAGCTTATACAGTGGGATTTGCAACTTCCTTAATGGGATTTGCAACTTCGTCAATGGGATTTGCAACTTCGTCAATGCAAGTGTAACTTACACTAGGATTTGCAGCTACACAGTGGGATTTGCAACTTTCTTAAGGGGATTTGCAACTTCCTCAATAGGATTTGCAACTCCGTCAACGCAAGTTACAACTTACACAATGGGATTTATAGCTTACACAGTGGGATTTGCAACTTACTCAGGGGAGGCTCCAGACAACAATTATATTACATATGAACAAAATAACAGCAATCATTACTATTACACTTTACATTACTGTTATCAACGGCTAACACTATTCATCATCTTCCATGCACTATACACTTTCTTGTTATACCCTAATCATCATGGACAAAAAAGTTAAGTTAAATACCAAAAAAGTCATTGTTGCTACATACATCTTCTTAGCCACTTTTCATGATGCTTATGGATCAGTTGGGCAATGTTATGGCGTCTCTTCCTCACAATCCATACATTGAAGGACTCAGCAACATTGGTCGATATATTATCCCACCATTTAAATGGGAACTTGATGAGTGCCCACTTTTCTACATCACCAAGAGTGACAAGCCAGTCATATAACTGCTCATTGAAAGCTCTCATGTTTTCCATTGCTTTGTGGAAATCAGTGTTAAGCCTTGCAAATGCAATATTATTAAGCAACTTCAGTCCATCGTCCCTTGCTTGTCCACTCATCTTTCTCTTACCTCTATTTAGTTTAATCATCTGTATGCTGAAGTTCTCCTTCACATGCCTATAACAGTATGCATGGATGTCACCTCCGAATATTACTTGGATAGCACCGGCTATGGCCTTGTGACGGTCATACACAATTGTCAGTTACATAGAACTAACTATTCGTTTAATCATGTAAATAAACCATATCCACTCCTCTAATGTCTCTCCCTTCACAATTGTGAATGCAAATGGAAACAATTAATTGTCTGCATCGTACGCAGTAGCTGCCAATAACGTCCCCTTGTAAGGTCCACTTAAATGAGTTTTGTCAATATATAGGACACGTCTACAACCATCAACGAACTCTTCTATACAACATCCATAGGCTATGAATACACGCTCAAATGTGTTCCCACTAGCCACCCATTCAGCCACGTTTTGTCATCACTTTCCTTCAACTGTTGACATATCCATGGTATTAACATATAAGACTGATCAGGTCTGCCGTGTATGTCCTCCAATGCTTTTTCTTTCGCCCTATATGCTTGCTTATATGTCAACTTCATGCCATAATCTCTCTCCATAGCCATCGATGTTTGTGACCTTTGTACTTCATATGGTATGCTTAAATTAAGTCTTCTACCACCCCTATTAGTTATACCTCAACCAATAGTTTGCTCAACTAAAGTCTCCAAATTGTTACCCTCACTCCACAAAGAGGGGCACATTTCTTCGGACACTTTGAACAAATCAGTAATACTGTCAACAAGAAAACATGTTTTGTAAAAATATTAACACAATGAAATAATTAACAACTTTCATAAATAAACACAAGAAATTTCACTTACATATCTGGATCATTCCTTTGTTCTGGTATATTATCAGTTACTTTAACTGTTAAATAAACATGTGCAATGCTGTCATTAAACTTAAACAGATTATAAACTTCACTGTCATCATTGAGATTTAATAATATTCTCTCATCAAACTTCACTGTATATTTCATGACACAAACACTACCATCTATACCAAACCATCCACCTATCATTGCCCTCAATTCTTCAATTGTCATCCCCTCCTTTATCCATTTTACCTTCACATCCCCTCCATTATATTTAACTCTACCTTCAATATTACATACAAAGTTCCCATCTACATGGAAAAAACAACAAATTTCCTTTGAAGATGTTGAGACAATATTACATGTCATCTTGCCCACTAACCTGCAACAAACAAAACATTTATCACAATCTTACGTCCCTAACAATCATCATCAACACTTCACAAGATAGCCACAACACATAATTCATTGCTGCAATAGAGGTTATCAGTTTTTCTACAGTTAAGTAAATGTCTTAGTTCAAGTTGTCCAAACAATTACTAAACTTGTAAATTCTATTACAGGAGTTGCAAACCTCAAAACAATATCAATTACTTGTTACAGAGTTTTAAATTTCTTAACTCAAGTTTTCAAAATCATTACTAGATTATTAAATGACCCAATTTATTGCACTTATTAGAGGAATAATAATTAACCCAACTAACTGCACCTAACTTTTTGTCCAGAGTATAAAACTGTTTTTGCAAATGATTGTACTTAATCAAATGATTGTTCTTTCCCAAATGACTTATATTTCCCAAATGATTGTTGTCAAAACTTTTTTCGCAAATGATTGTATAGAAGCAAATGATTGTTCTTTCCCAAATGACTTATATCTGTGTGCTAAAGTTATCCTTCACAATTTCTCCATCTTCTTTCTTGAACTACTTGACGCTACCGTTTTGTCAAACTCTTTCTCCTAAGGGAACCATCAAATTAAATAAAACATACCTGATTACCAGTGGAGTAAAACAAGAAGATTTGTGCCAACTATTTTCTTACACTTCCTTCTTTTTACCTTCAGCTAAGACAAAGACGTCTCTCATAAGCTGCTTCTGTCATTCGCGCCCTGCCTTGCTGTTACTATACTATCCTCTTATAATGAGGTCTATTTTAGTCTTTTTACATGAATTACCAAAAAACAGATTGGGCCTCCTACCCAATCTGTCTTTTTCAATATTCATATGTGCAATCTGTCTTTTTGAAATTCAGGTGGACTTTTTCTGTCTTTTTCCCTATTATAAATGTAGGAGGGGAAGTGAAAAGTGGTGATATATAATAAAAGTATATTTAAAAAATAAATTTATTATTTATATATATATTATTTAACTAGGATAAATTAAAAAAATTATGAAGCTAATATATATTTAATGACTTAATTAACACTTATTAATTCATATGATTCAGTTAGCACCTTCTTATATATTAAACAGAAATGAGCATCAATATAATATTAATAATAAAAATAAAGAATTACATAATAATATTAATAATAATAGAAACAAAGAATTACGTAGTTCCTATCAAATGTGTACATAAATAATTATATACAAGGTGATGAAAAGAAAAAAAATACTTTTTGGAAGAAATATTAATTTTAGGATAAATATAAATTTTGATCCCTTAAATTTGTCCTCATTTTAATTTTAAGCCCTCAAGTTTCAAACCATAAGGCCCTATTTTGGTTTTGATCTCTTAAGTTTCAAACATGTTTAAAACTTAAGAGACCAAAACCGAAATGAGACAAACTTGAGGGATCAAAGTTTATATTAACCCTGAATTATATATAGGGTTAAGATGCAAAAATGCCTGCGCCAATTTACCAAAATTATACCCAACACCATAGGATCTTTGGAGGCATAAAAATACCCATGAACATTTTACACAAATATAAAAAGTTATTATTCAAGAATTCATGGTTGTTAATACCTTATGTGTTTTAAGCAATATAGTGATTGAATTATAAGTTTCATCACTTTCATTTTGCCCAAATATAAACTCTAAAGTTATTCTAGAAGTGTTGTTACTACCTTATGAAGTGTAAGCAATAAAGATTCATTATTAAGTTTTAATAAAAAACAATTGCAATGAAATTGTATACAACATCTCTTCAAGTTGTTACTCAATAAATATTTCAACATCAACAAAATATAGTATATATAACTTAAATGGCCAGCCTAGTTTCTAATGAGATGAATGTCCTCTTTTGCTTGTTCTCAGCTTGTTTTAGTCTGACAATAAGCTCAAAGTAGTAGTATTAAACCAGGTATTGTTAGGATGATTGACCAACCAACACATCAAGTCATTCTAAACTCAGCTTCCAACATACTTACTTGCATTAATCTCACCAGCTGCAATCATAAATGAATTTAAGCTACTTTTTAGATTATTTACAATAGTTCTTTAACTATATTTACTACAACATCCTTTGGAATTCGAAAGATACAAGGAAACTTGACACAGCGCCTTCCTTAATCATAGGTCCTTATTCTTTACATATTCTAAAATTTGCAATTGAAATGTTTAACATACATTCAATTAGATAAAGCTTTGTTTCTCATAAACAAAGAAATTTGAGACAACACCTTCTTTAAATCATAGGTCCATCTCTTATAGGAATGTGAGTTAGCTATAATTGAAAGTAAAAATAATCACTGCTTCGCATAAAATTTTTTGACAATGAAATGAACTTATTCTTTCTATTAGATATATGCAACACAAGAGCGAATGCCATATGGTGATAGACACTAAAAATATTGGCTGAATATGGAAATTACTGCAATCAATATCATAAAAAAACACATATATCAAGTACCATAAGATACCTGACTTTGGTTCTTATTCTGTCCAGAAAAAAGTTCTCAGACGTGATTATTATTGGCATATATCAAAGAATTGCGTATCGAACATGTGGCTTGATGGTGATTTTATGCATAGTATAATAAATGTAATTATGCTCTTCAAGCATGTAAACTGATTCTTCCATATTGATTGCAGTAAAAACGTAACTAACTGGAGCTAAAATTGTGGCCTCTACTCTTCAAGCTTTTAAACTAAAGTTATTGGCAAAAGCAATTTACCCACTTGTGCAAAAATTCATTCTATTCATATTGGGGTAAATCATTTATCCACTTACCAAAACACATTATCTTCTATCTGATTCCTATCTGCCAGACACAACTAATAACACTTTTCCTAAACTAAAGACCAATAATTGAAAAATAAGAAGCATGGAACTTACTGAAGCAACTAAACTTGTAAAGGCAACACTGAAAATTGAAGCAATCCCACACCAAAAACCAAAATAAAAATGGCCACCCAAGATCTACCCAAAACAAAATTAGGATAAGATGTGACTGTTAAAGGAGATAAGGTTGTTAATTGTTGGGAAATAGGCAAGCCCACTAATGGTGAATTAGGCAAATATCCATATATGAGATAATGAAGGGAGTAGTTTAATTTTGAAAGGAGAAAAATGAGAGATATGGGCGTTATGAGGATCCTACTCCCCCAACCATGCAAAGAAGGCGGATGTGAAAACAGAACCAAAGTATACATGTGAAAATAGTTTTCTCTCCTATGCTTCTCTCCCTCTATGCCTGAGATTCTCTATTTTCTTCCTCTCCGGTGTTATTTGATGTGAGACGTAACCAGAGTCTGTAACATTGCTCTGGTTTTGTGTGGGTACTCGATGAACCAAACTTAGACTCCAGGTATGCCCAAAAACTAATATTGGTATCATGAGCTAGGCTATTCTGTTTCATTTTTCCTATTGGTGCTTCTCTATGATGTTTTCATTTTTGGTTCCATGCTGTATCACTTGTATTTATTTCTATTTCAAGTATTTGTTTTATGTTAAGATACAGTATGAAATCGTACATGCTTCAAGAGGACCCCAAGGGGAAACCTGAAGAGGATCCAGAACTAGAACTTGATGAATTTTCTGAAGGAGACCCAAAGGAGTTGGTGGAGGAAGTACCACAAGAGGAACCTAAAGTAATATGTGCTTCTAGATCGAGTTCAAAAACTTTATTCCTCTTTGAACCCCTTCATGAGCAACCTTTTATTGTTTCTTTAGATTCAGAACCCAAGTCAGTACCCACTCTTTATGATGATTCTCCAGTTGAGGATGGAGAGGAAGTGAACCAACCATGTACCCCTACTTTGGCTTTGAGCATAGCTTAAAGAGATGTAGTCGAACTAACAAATATAAAAGGAATTAATGGCGTTATCGCCAAATACATTGGATTTATGACAGATAAGGGGAATATTGAATTTTACGTAAAAGTCATCATGGAATATATAAGAGTAACTAGGGTTAAAGGTAGGCCCAAAGAAAGCCCTATAAGTAAGATGTATTGGCTTGAAACTACAGAGTTTGTATCTAACTATCAGAAACTTGCAAGGTTAAGAAGGTAAGAAAAGTGATGTTAGCATATTGTCATACTCATATCAAATGATGTATATTTGTGTTTTTTTTCTTTCTTTGTTTTTGTTAAGGACATATTTATTACTATTTCTTTGTAAAGACTTACAATTTATTATATGTTAAAGGAACATGTTTCATTTTCTTTGTTATGATTCATGTATACTTCTTGTAAGTAGGAGCCTTTTAGATAATGAGTCTTCTAAAAACAAAATTTGATGAAAATAGTACTTCTATTAATTTTGATAAAAAGTGATGGCCATTGCTAGTGCCTATATTATGGGAGGTATAAACGTATTATTCTGATCATGGGTCTAGTGATGTTATTATTTTCTGATAAACAATGACAAAAGTACATGACATTGCATACTTTATAAGTGTTATATACGTAAATTCACTTAAATATTCCATAGTTTAATAAATTAATGTGGGATAGGTTTGTCACAAAACTGATATTGATAAATGGAAACCAAAAATATCATTGTTGAATTAAATTAGGGGAGAAACTCAAAGGGCATAATGGGGATATTTGACACTGAAAGGTCCAATATATCCTAGAAGAACATGATGCAATTAAGCCATTAATAATGGTACTAGTGGAACCTAATGCTAGAAATAAGGTCTAACACAAGAGAGACCAGGAGGCATACCTATGCTAGAAAAGGAAGAATAGCATTACAAGAATCATACTATTGAACGCCATGGTTGATGACTTGATGTGAGTTTGAGACACACTGAGCTACACAAGCCATGCTGATTGCCTTAAAGGATAAGTTTGGTGGAGTTTCCATAACTAAGGTTAGAAGGTTGACGATTAAATTCGATACCTATAAGCTAAAGCCAAATAACCCAATGAGGTAACATTTAAGAGAGATATCCAACATGATTCATGAACTGAAGGAGGCTAGATATAATCTATCTAATAAGCAACAAGTGTAGGTTATCATTAGGTTGCTCCTTGCTAGTTGGGACCACATAAAAGTTAATTTGACCCGCAATAAAAATATTATCACTTTCAATTATGTAACTAAGCATTTGGAGCTAGAGGATGAACGTCTGGAGGCTTATAAGGCCACTGGATAAGCCTATTTGATCGAAGGCATTAGTCCTTCCCAATCAAAGCCTAAATTTAAAAAGGGCAAGAAATTCTAAAAAATTAGGAAAAAAGGTGGTCCTCCACCCAAGAAAGGCAAGCAACAATACAAGAAGAAGGAAAAATAGCGGTAAGAAAAATCTAGACCTAAAGAAGGTCAAATGCTTTGCTTGCCACAACATGGTGTGTTTTGCTTGCGATTGTTCTAAACAGGCCAAGAGCAGAAAGGTAACAATGAATTATGTGAATTCACATGTCTCATTTATTTCTAGTACTATTTTTCTGACAGAATCTATTTCCTTTTCTTGGATTATTGACTCAGGCTCCACAAACCACGTAATTAGAGATTAAGGATCTTTTGTGGAATACCGTTGGTTGTCATTTCAAAGAAAGTGGCTTTACTTTACAATATGCAAGGATCGAGGTTCAAGGCATTGGCACCTGCAAACTAGTTTTGTGTGGTGAGAAGACCTTGATGTCGCATGATGTGTTTCATGCTCCCAACATTTGATGGAATTTAATTTCATTAATTTGCTTATTAGACTTTGGGTTTAAAGTAAACTTTCATAGTAAAGTTGCAAATATTTATAGCAACTCAATATTTTATGGTTTAGCGTTCCAATTTCAAAAAAATTTTATTTTGGATTTTGCTAGTATTTTAATGCTCACGATTATTTTGCTATTACTTTGAACAATCCGAATATGAATATCTGGCATGTTAGACTAGGACATATTAATCAAAATAGAATGATTAAACTAGTAAAAGAAAGCATGTTGGGGGTAATCTTTAACATGGATATGTCATTATGCGACAGTTGTCTAGCTGGTAAGGCTACTAGATAATTATTTGGTAAGGGAACATGAGCTAAAAATCTGTTGTAATTAATCCATTCTGATATTTATAATTCAATGAGTATGAGGGTGAGACACGGAGTTTGATATTTCATTACTTTTATTGATAATTTTTCATAATATGGTCATGTCTCTTTGATCACATAACTTTGAGGCACTAGAGTGCTTTAGACGATACATAAATGAAGTAGAGAATCAAGTGTATAATAAAATCAAAGTATTATGCACTGATCGAGGTCGTGAATACCTGTCGAATCAATTCAAACAACTTTGTGAAGAAAAAGGGATTATTAGGCAACTAACTATTCCTAGAACATTTCAACAAAATGGGTTGCTGAAAGAAGAAATAGAACTTTTCTAAACACGGTTAGGTGTATGATGACATAGACAAAACTTCCAATTTTACATTGCGGTGATGCTTAGTTGACGGTAACCTTCATACTTAATCATGTGCCCTCAAAGTCAGTTGCTTCGATGCCCTAAAAGTTATTGACTAAACGCATCCAGATTTAAGTATCCTTAGACCTTGGGGCTCGATGACATATATCCATGTGACAGTTCTCACATATATGGGAAACTTGGTCTTAGAGGAAAGAAAATATATTTTCATAAGGTACTCTAAACTCTTAAAATGATATGTATTCATAAGTGAAATTGAACATGGGATAGTGACTAAAACATAATCAAGAGATGTTATATTCATTGAGACAAAATTTTCAAGTAGGGGAGATATTGACTGCACTGTATCTCTTTATGAGACTCAAGAATAGGATAGTACCGAACAAATTGATAGACCAAAATTTTCTAGGTAATGAGAAAAGATAAACAAGTAGCTCTGGTCAGAAGGAGTAAAAAGGAAAGTGTGCTAAATAGACGCTTTCAAATAGAAGGCGAAGTACTTTTAGTTACTCCAAAAGGAGATGATGAACCCCGCTTTAATCATTAAGCCTTGGCAGGTCCTGTAAAGGAGGAATGGAAGAAAGCAATGAAAGAGGAGATGGCCTCAATGATGAAAGACTAAGTTTGCCAATTGGTCAATTTACCAAATGGGCGTAAAGCGATTAGGAACAAATATGTTCACAAAATCAAAAGAAAGGTGGATGGATCAATGGATAAATTCAAAGCCCGATTAGTTGTAAAGGAATATACACAACAAGAAGGTATAGATGAAGAAATCTATATGGAACAACCAATAGGTTACATTAAAAAGGGTTTGAACACAAGAAGTATAAACTCAAAACATCTATTTATTGATTAAAACAATCATCTAAACAGTGATACTTGAGATTTCACAAGGCGATAACCTTATATTACTTTCAGATGATAGAGGAAAACCATTGTATCTACATTAAGTGGTTTGCGGGTAACTTTGTAATATTAACCTTATACGTAGTGACATACTCTTAGCTAGAAATAGTCTTAACTCAGTAATAGTTATTAAAAAATGACTCTTGTCAAATTTCGATATGAAAGAAATTAAAAATTGACTATTATACATATTTATAAATAGACATAAAATTAAGAAAATAATATAATATGAATAGAAATTAAAAATTGACTGTTATACATATTTATTAATATTTATTTAAATTTAATGGATTAATATTATTATGGAAATTTAGAAAGAAGATCTTAAAAAATGGAATACAAAAAGAAAATAAATAAAAGAGAGAAAAAAGTTAGATTATATTTTTAATGAAATTGAGAGAATAGAAGAATAGAAGAAAATAAGAAAACAAAAGAATAAAAGAAAATGAAAAAAAGAAGCAGAGAATATAATGGTATAATGTTATAATAGTGGCCCCACACCCCTTTTAATACACACACACACCAACTCGCATTTTTCTGCTTCTTCCACAGCGTCTTTCCAATTTTTCATCCAAGAGAGCTTCAATCCTCCATTTCAGATACTTTGAAGCTTCATTTAATACTCATAAAATCTGCAAATTATAACATTTATTTCCCAAATAATCTTTTACACCATGAGAGCTTCATAGTAGTATAAATTTTATTGTGAGCAAAGCAAGTTTAAATATTAGAGCTTAACGCAAATATAGATTTTCAATATATGAAAAGTATAGAGTTATAAAGGTAAGTAAATACTTTTATTTAATTAGTTTAAAATTTTTCTATTATATTATTTAAGATATTTAGGGTTATGGTCTAAATGTTAAAGAGGATTAATGAATCCCTATTTTATCATATTATTTTATATCTATTTTAGGGAATTTATTATGTTTAATATGTATTATTTTAGTAGTTGTGGCTATTTTTTACTTTAATTGATTATATGAATTAAATAATTAAAATGTCCTTTTATTGTATTTTTATTGATTTTATTATTTCTCTTGATTAAATTAATTTACATGAAGGTATTTTGTTCTTATGTATTTCATAAAATTAGAAAAAATAAATAAATGATGATTGGGACCTACATTAACTACTACATAATTATATTATATAAGAAGATTAATTGAGGAATTGCCAAATTGAAGGAGGAAATTATAATATCTAATTAGAGAAAATCAAATGCCTCCAATAATATTATATTATATTAATTCATTCTTTTTATATTATATTATATTATATATCATTTGAATTGATTCAAAAGTAATTTCTCAATATCTAACATTTGAATATAATCAAAGGATAATAATAAATATGTTATATTTTCCTATTTTCTTATTAATTATTTTATCTCTTTTATCCTATTACTTTTTATTTAAATTATTTGTAGGATATTTGAGTTTAAAAATATTATCTTTAGAGATATTGAAAAAGATGACAGCTTGAAAGGATACTGAAGATAAATAAAAATATCATTATATTTTGAAGAGCCAATCAATAAAGAGACCCACATAAATAGGATTATCTCCCAAAGGCTATATAAATAACCTCAAGGCTCCTCCATTCAACACACCAATCACTACCACTACAATCATCTTCTTCATCCCTTCCACAATTCCATCATTTTCCTTTATGTTCTTGATGAGAGATGTAGTGGCTTAAGTTCATGTACTTTAGAGTTAGGAGTTGAACAATTTTATGTTTTGATCTTTTCCTTTATGCAAATTTATGATTTCCTAAATTTAGATTTTGATATTTGTATATGTTGGATTTAAGGTTTCGATTGAGATACCTTTGTGATTAAACCCTTGTGATTTATTATTTCAATTTATGATTTGATGTTCTTTATTTAATATCTTTAGTTTTCTCTTATAATTATTCATGTTGGATTTACATGTTTAGTTATAGGATTTTTGATTAAATATCCATGTTAGAGGAACAAATCATTTATTGTTTGATTTATCACATGCTAAGTGGATCTTCACTAATCATTCTTGATACAATTGTATGCTAGATCTAGGTATAATTGTGGATCTTATAATTATGACCATGGCGATTGTCTGGGATTTTGCATGTTAGAAACTTAGTATATATAATTGTTATAACTCTAATATATTATTGAATGATGATAGCCACGCATCAATCCTTAGGAGCACTCTTTTTATTGGTGATATTCTCCATACTATTACTCTTATTTTATTTTTATTATTAACTCATTTTATTTTCTAAAAGTTATTAATTAATTTCTCTTCTACTGTTATTCCTTCTCGTACTTAGTCTAATATAGAGTTAAACCACGTATTGACTCCACATAAAGAATACAACCTAGGTTGACCTCTATACTAGATAGAGATTAATTTAGTAAATAATTTGAGTGCTAACGACAAGCGACATCATGGATATGATTGAATATGATAATTTTACTAACCAAATTTGAGTTTAATGATTTGATTATGTTTATTAAGGCATAATTGATGTTTTTAATCAGTTTAGATTGTTACTAGAGTTTGTAAATTAAAAATGAATATTTTTATTGGAACCCTAAATTGAAGAAATTGGAGATTTTGACCAAATTGAATAATTATAGGTTAATTGATAGTTCAAATGAGTTATTAAAATTGAAAAATGATGGGATTTAATATTGGAGCGAAGATTTAGATATTACTAGTGAGATTTGGAAGTTAGAGGTAGAATTTGGAACTATAAGTCTATGAATTAAATTAATTATTTATTTAGCAATTTGATATTGATGATTGTTGGGATTGATTTTGAGGTTTATAATGAAATATGAATATTAAAGATTTTAGTGCTACTTTAAGAGTTAAAAATTGGGGTTTTTAGATTGTTTGAGGAGTTTAATATCATATATAAATTTAAATTGGTAGAATAAATTTAAATTGGTAGAATATAGTTGCGAAAATATAGAATTATTATGGGGAATGATGATTTGAGGGTTAGTTGATTTATGAGAATTATTCCTAATGTTTAAAGTGAAAAATTTTGGGAATTTTATGACGATTGGAAGGAAGTATAATTCTTAATAATTTCAATGAGTACAATAGAGTTATTGGAGGATATGAAAACAATGATTGGGACAAAGAAATTAAATTA
Source organism: Leucaena leucocephala (assembly GCA_037074615.1). Taxonomy (NCBI): domain Eukaryota; kingdom Viridiplantae; phylum Streptophyta; class Magnoliopsida; order Fabales; family Fabaceae; genus Leucaena; species Leucaena leucocephala. The sequence continues at coordinate 21,631,583 of CM073520.1, forward strand.
GGGTAGTGAAAGTCCCTTTTCTATCATTGGTATCTATTTAAGGTGAATTAAAACAAATTTAACCATAATAGCGCTTCTAAAGGGTAGTAAAGTCTTTTTCATTATGGTTATTTATTGTTTAAGAAGGTCATTTTATAACGAGGTAGCTTTCCAGGGATTAACAAAAGTATTTTCTACTATAGTTAGTTTGTAATCAATTTTAATAAATATAATTTAAGGTAATTAATTATTGTTATTAATATGTGGATATTACATTAGGCATGGCAGATGCGAGTGGGACACCCGTTTAGGTTCGGAGTGTGATTCAAAACACGATTACGGAGGTGCGAACAAGGAAGGGAATGACGATGACATATAGTGGAGTGCTTCAGATGTGGTTGACTGCAATTCGATGATGGAAGAGTGAGGGAGAAGATGCAACAAGAGAAGTGCATAATTTTTTTAAGCAAAGGGCATTTTTGACTTTTCAAAATCCTGTTTTAGGATGTCACATGTCAGGGATTTTGCAAATTTAGAACATCATCTCTTTTCCATTTAGTATTTTCCAAGTTCCTTGTGTATCATTTTCCCATTGTTATATCTATCTATCAATCTATTATCTATCTTGAAATCTTGTAATGATGGAATTAGTTTTTTTTCTTTCACTGTTCGTTGATCTTGAAAGCTTGCAATGATGGAATTGGTTTTTTTAATACCATTTGTTGAAGACTTACTCTTTCTAAACATATTGTTATGTAGTATTGTGTTCAAACAAAACAAAACTTTTTAAAAAATTGTTTTCAAAAAGCCAAAAAGCGAGCTTACTTGAATGTTAATTATAAATCGTTTAGAAAATGGAAAGCCACTTGAATATTAATTGTGGAAAAAAGTCACTTGAATGCTAATTAGGAACGTTTAAAAAATGATAAGCCACTTTATTTTTTATAATTAACAAGTCAAATTACAAATTAAATACGAAAAGTAGGATTACAACAAACCTTATTACTAAAGCACTTATATAGTTCAACATCAACAGTAGAAACCATAGAACAAAAATAAGTAGATAGTTCAACAAACCTTATTACCTTCCCTTTGCTGATTCCACCTTATTTATGGCACCATTTTCATTCCTTTTTCTCCCTCCCTTCCTCCCACTATTCTTGTTAATGTCAAATCACTCTCTTAAATTCTCTCTCTCCCCTTTATCTTCCTATCTTTCTTTAGCTCTTTCTAGTCCTATGAAGAAAGAAGACACCTTTCAAGATGCTTCATCAGCCAAAGATGTCAAAAGATGATTGACCAGTTGATGAATCAATTCCCACTAGTCAAATAGTGGGAACAAAAACTGAGAGACCAATTCTCGCATTTGGATCTCTATTGCATAATTGAACCCACTGATTTTTGTTCTATCCGTGATGAGCTAGCTCAAATAAATAAACTTCTGTACCAACATGATGCTAAAAGGGAACGGATTGTAGACTATGCAGACGAGTATCCACGCGTGAAATGTCTTCAAGTGAGTTATGATTTTTTCCACAGCAACTTAAGCTTGACCGGATAATTTTCTTTTTTTATGTCAATTTTCCCTGAAAATGTTATGAGAAAAAAATTTCTTATTTATTGGTGGATTAGGGAAGGGTTGGTCTGGACGAGAATGAAGACAAAAGAGTATTTGAAGAGCTTTTGGATCTTGAATTACTTCTATCCTGTCTACTGGCCCGTGCCCAAAAGTTAGTAAATGTGTAATTTTCCCTTGGACTCGTTACATGTTGATCTTAGTGGCCAAGAAAGAGAAGCTTTTGAACTTTCAGGGCGGGATACCACAAATTGAGTTGAAGAAAGACTAAAAAAGAGAAGGGAGAATAAGGGCAGTAGAGAGAGTGATTTAACATTGACAGGAATAGTGGGAGGGTTTAGGGCTTCAGTTCGACAAAGGGAAGGGCAAAACACTTAAGATTAAAATAATGCAATAATACAATGTATCATGGTTTTATTGGACAGTCCACAAGTTACATAGAACACCAGGTTTATGCATGAATTTCTTCTGATAGGAATCATTTTTAATCACCTCAAAATGTTCTGTGATATCTCTATAATTAGTAGTCTATCAGTTTAAATCTTTCTTATATGCAGGAACAATTTGTGATCAACTGCAAGCTTGAGACTAAGAAGAATAGGCACTCAACAACATATGTAGCTATTAGAAAGTGGGTTGATCCACTTTTGGTGGGTTAGACCCAAACTCCATATGAAAAGAAGTGGGATTTACCCACCGGTTTTGTAGGAGGGGAATGTGGGGGAGTGAGGAGAGTTTTCAGTAACCCACTTCCCCTCACTCATGCATATACAGACGAGGCATAGAAGCAAAATAAGGGAGCATGTGTGCTCTGTATTTTCATTTTGCAAGTGTTCTCTCTCTCAGGTGCGGTGTCTGATGCTCTGCCTCTACTTTCTTTGGTGCATGTGCTATGCAAACGTGACTATGAGCCTTCTAAAGTGCTTCGGTTTCATGTGGGTATTCAGTGAGTCAAACAAAGGATTTCAGGTACGCCCAAATCCTTCAGTGGCATCAGAGCCTGGTTATATGCTTCCGCACACTTCTCTGTGATTTTTTAGTTTTCTGGTTATGCACTGTTCTGTTGCTTATTTCTATTTTAAAGTGTTTATTTAGTGATAATATGCATAGAGCATGCATTTAAACCATAAACATAAGCATTTTCAACATAAACTGTAACTGAGCACTTTCATTTTGAAATTGGATCATTAGAAAATAGAGGATTCAGGCCTTGAAATTGATCCCATTGTGTAGAGCACAAAAAAACAAAGAAAATGACACCAAGAACATCGAAATCGGACGTCAGACGGAGAAGTTACTGCCAAAAAAAGGGTTAGGTCCGACGGATCTGACTTGTTTTCCAGTTGGGCCTATGCGACCCGGCTGGAGGTCAGGGATGATCAAAACAAACTGTTTTGATCATCCTAAAATAGCATAGTTTTGACGCTTGAAGAGAAAAAAACAGTGCAAAACTGTTCCTGCGGACTGGGCTGCGTTAAGCCCAGTCCAATAACAAAAAAAAAAAAATTGGCTTGACATAAGCCCATTCCAAAAAAATATTTATTTTTTGTTTTCTGGAAGAAGGGTAATGTTTTTTTGAATTAAAAAATTTTGTTTTGTGAATTTAAAAAAAATAAAGGGAGGAAAATCTGGTGACTGACACGTGGTAGTGGCCACGTGGCAGCACCAGACTGGCGCGTGTATTGGTTGAGAGTTGGCTTCGTTTAGTTTTTTATTTTTTTTTTAATTTTTTTCTTCTTAGGGCGTAAGGGTGTGGGACCTCCGATTGAGGTGCGGTTGTTCCTAAAAATCCCTAAAATTAAGATCTTTATTTTAATATATAATTTACCTAATTTTGGCGACAATTTTGGACCTATTTATGAATATCCAGTATATTTTCTGGTATTTTTTAGTGTTTAAAAATTCTAAAAAATTATGATAATTAATATTTTTTATTATTTAGGTGAAAATGACTTTATCTAGCACTGAACCTTTGGGATATACTTTAAATGATGACATCTCATTCATGGATGATGTCAATGACCTATAGGGGAACCTTCAAACGGACCCTGAGGGTGAACCTGAGGAGGATCCAGAACAAGATCTTGATAAACTTTCTGAAGAAGACCCAGAGTAGTTGATGGAGGAAGTTCCGCAAGAGAAACCAGAAGTAATATATGATTATGACCGTGCTCATAAACTTTATTCCCCATCAAATCACTTCCTCTACAGCCTTTCATGGTGTCTTCATATTTAAATTCCAAGATGGTCCCTACTCTTAACAGTGAATCTCTAGAGAATAGAGAGGAAGTGAACCAATCTCTAACCCTACTTTGGATATGAACATAGCTGAAAAAGATGCAGCCAAATAAACAAACAAACATAAAAGGCGTTAATGGAGTGATTGGTGATTGCATTGAATGCATGATGTAACATCCTAATTTTGTTATGTCTTAGGGACCAAATGGTAGCATCTGGAACCACTTTTAAGGTTATTGAAGTCAAATTACACAATTTGGAATTTTACTCTATCGAGTACTATTCACTGTGTAAATTCTAGAGAAGTAACCTGACTCCAAAAAATCATAATTAAATCTAGAAAAATTGAAATGAAGTGGTTCAAATTGCTACACAAATCTAACTTAGTGCTCTTTCAGGAAAAAATAACTCGTTGACCACGCCTTGACTCAGTCAACATCAGTCAATGTTCTAATTTTACTGTTCATCCAGCGTCTTTCCTTGATTCCAGCATTTTTGGTCCCAATTTTGAAAAATCATATCTCTATGTGTAGACATCCAAATGAGACGTTCTATATATTAAATCGAATCTTGGTTTGTCTACTATTTACTAGAAAAATATCATACATTTATTCAATTGTTTACTATTTCTAATTATAGCTCAATTGGCACTAACAAGTTACTGTTCACAGTGGCAATTTCTAGCAACTAATTTATACATACATCAATCACATATCAATCATGCTAAATAATCATTAAATTCTCTTCATGCATCTTTATCTCCTCCATCTTGAGAAGACCTGTTGTAATTGAATTGATATGGGAGGGGTCAGATTTCTAGGGAAATCTCAGTAGTAAATGCTACTAAACAATATATGCATTAATGCTTGGTATTAGTGCTTGCTTGTGATTATGTCAACATAATATAATGTGCATGCTTCCATGTAGCATATGAAATACAATTGGCTAGAGTAATCATAGCACAGAGCTTCAACATTTACATATGAATAATATCAATCAAGCCATAACACTGAAAACCATACATTTAATATATACAAGTTTAGGTAGGTTTACTACCTAGCGTGTAGCCTTTCCTTAGTCCTTAACCTTTGCTCTGAGGTTCCTTCTTTACATAGGTTAGAGCCTATACATAGCATAATAATATCTTCATTATTACTTTATCCAGTATAGCTCTACTTATCTCAAGTTTAACTTGAGGTAATACCTTTAATATGAGAATCCCCTAATTTTCTTTCTATCCATGACTAACCTTATCAAGAGAGATATTTCTCTACTCTAACTATTAAATTCATAAGACCAATCCTATAATTTATTAGAGCAGGGATTAGAATAAATTACTTACCTTATTCCTAAGCTTCCCAAGTCCCTAAGCTCCTTGGATTGCTCCAAGCTTCGCCAGAACTTTTGATTACTCGGCAAGTCTCGTTCTAACTTTTGATTCTTTTGTTCAAGAAACACTAGGTGAACAAATACTTTCATAATGTAGATCTACTCACATAGAGGATCTACTTCTGAACATTGCCTTAAACTAATATTTCATATCTCAGTACTTTGTACTATTTAGCTTGATCACACTTTATAACGAGGTTGGTGCCTTTATTATCATTGTCACTGTAACATCTGGCCGCATAATGATACCTCGAGCTATTATTGAAACTTCCCTTGACTGTAGACTGGTCAGCTTCTATCTCTATCAATAGAGGAAAGTGCTCCCTAGACATTATCCTGCTTAATCTAGCCATATCGTGCTAAGAAACACGAGACCTCGGCGGTAACGGCTGACTAAGACTAGTCCATTGTAGTCATTTCCTTGAAGACTACCTTGTAAAGCTTTAAGGTATGGGGTATCACTCTATTTATCTGGGTGTCATTGTCTCTTGTTTGAAATATTCTCTAAATAGTGAACACCATCCCCATATCTCATACTAGGAAGGGAACTTCTTTAGCTCAAATATCTAACTTGTTTTAAAGGGGTTAGTCTAACTAAACCAGAGCATCACTAAGCTAGAACCTTCTATTATGTACCAGAATCTTATGCTCTGAGCCAAAACCCTTTGCTCTGATACCAAAATATAACATCCTAATTTTCTTATGTCTTAAGGACCAAATGGTAGCATTTGGAACCACTTTTAAGGTTATTGAAGTCAAATTACACAATCTAAAATTTTACTTTATCGAGTATTGTTCACTGTGTAAATTTCAGAGAAGTGACCTGACTCCAAAAAATCATAATTAAATCTAGAAAAATTGAAATGAAGTGGTTCAAATTGCTACACAAATCTAACTTAGTGCTCTTTCAGGAAAAAACAACTCGTTGACCACGCCTTGACTCAGTCAACATCAGTCAATGTTCTAATTTTACTGTTCATCCAGCTTCTTTTCTTGATTCCAGCATTTTTGGTCCCAATTTTGAAAAATCATATCTCTATGTGTAGATATCCAAATGAGATGTTCTATATATTAAATCGAATCTTGGTTTGTCTACTATTTACTAGAAAAATATCATACATTTATTCAATTGTTTACTATTTCTAATTATAGCTCAATTGGCACTAACAAGTTACTGTTCACAGTGGCAATTTCTAGCAACTAATTTATACATACATCAATCACATATCAATCATGCTAAATAATCATTAAATTCTCGTCATGCATCTTTATCTCCTCCATCTTGAGAAGACCTGCTGTAATTGAATTGATATGGGAGGGGTCAGATTTCTAGGGAAATCTCAGTAGTAAATGCTACTAAATAATATATGCATTAATGCTTGGTATTAGTGCTTGCTTGTGATTGTGTCAACATAATATAATGTGCATGCTTCCATGTAGCATATGAAATACAATTGGCTAGAGTAATCATAGCACAGAGCTTCAACATTTACATATGAATAATATCAATCAAGCCTTAACACTGAAAACCAGACATTTAATACATACAAGTTTAGGTAGGTTTACTACCTAGCGTGTAGCCTTTCCTTAGTCCTTAATCTGCTCTGAGGTTCATTCTTTACATAGTTTAGAGCCTATACATAGCATAATAATATCTTCATTATTACTTTATCCAGTATAGCTCTACTTATCTCAAGGTTAACTTGAGGTAATACCTTTAATATGAGAATCCCCTAATTTTCTTTCTATCCACGGCTAACCTTTTCAAGAGAGATATTTCTCTACTCTAACTATTAAATTCATAAGACCAATCCTATAATTTATTAGAGCAGGGATTATAATAAATTACTTACCTTATTCCTAAGCTTCCCAAGTCCCTAAGCTCCTTGGATTGCTCCTAACTTCGCCAGAACTCCTCCTTTTTCCTTCCTTTATTTATGTTCTTTTCTTTATTTCTCTTTTTCTCTCTCCTTTTTCATTTCTTGCCGTGGATGCCTTGAATGGACGGGGAAAGGGTCAATTTATAGGTGGAGGGAGGTGGAATGGATGGTCCATATTGAAACGCGATGAATAGCTCTCATCGCTTAGCTTCCTTATGAAGCTTTGCTTGCATCATCATGATGATATCATCATCATAGATGACTCACCAAAATGACATCATCCATGGGAAACCTCACATGCTTAGTGTCATATCCTAATTTTATCCTATCCATACAGTACTGATAGTGGAAAGATGTTTGGAAAGGATTATGATGAAGATCAGAAGAAAAGATAAAGGTTAGATGAGTCTTAAAGAAAGAGAAGGACTAAAATGAAAATTAGAAAAGGTTAAAGGCCAAAAGTTAAAGTAGAAACAAGATTTGGGCCAAAAGTGGAAATTTCTAAAAGTTAAGGGACTTAAATGTAATTAAGTAAAAAGTTCAAGGGCAAAATTGTAATTATAGAAAGATTAGCCCGGAAAGGGTTAGAACTGCCCAGAAGTATTTCAGTCCCATATTCCACCAGTAAATAGAGTAAGATATGATGGTTAATCTAACATGATACATAAATTTTATTAAGGCTCCAGACAACAGATATTTATCTGGTACCCTAAAAGTTATCTGAAATTTTATCAGATTTCATGGACTTCAGATATAAGTGGGCAAATTACAGAAAAGTGTTCCCTACTGTGTAAGATGTCCTAGATCTAAAAGAACCCCGGAAGAAATTCTGTATAAAAAGTTATTCACATATTAGTGAATTTTGATGGGAGTTTGATAACACCCGTGATCCGATAATGGAATTTATTGGTATGTAAGCCTACATAGAATGAAATCAGATGACCTCATATATAGGCCCATGATGACACCAAAAAGGGCCCAAAACCCAGGGTACCAGTCTATCAGTAGAAGGGGCCAGTGTCCAGAAAAAGTATGAAATTATGAAAATACCCCTGGATGACCAGATTGTACTAGAGATGGATGAAGGGCATTTTGGTAATCTATGATAGGCTAAAAACGTGGCACATAGTATAAATATGATTAGTTGAGGCAGTATATTTCGTGAGGCTGTACAAAGAGGGGTGAAATGACAATTATGCCCTAGTAGTAGAGTGCAAGAAATGATAACAAGGGTATTTTGGTTATTTTCCAAGGGATGGATGGCAGATGAATATTTAGTATATCATTGTCAATGGTATGAGGAGCCTAGACATTGATTTTTAGGACAAAATACATATCCTGGTATATTATAAAAAAATTAGGAACAAAAAATAGTCCAGTTACTATGAAACTGCTCCGATCGGTACCGGATTGGACTAAAATTTTTCCAAAAGCTTCCTACCATGATAATTTCGCCATATAAGCCCATGAAGTGTCCCTTGAGGTGTCCCTTATGATGTCATGATGATGTCATAATTACCTTTTTGGAAAAAGTTAAATCCAAGATTAAATGTGGGCCTTTAGATCAAATAGTAACCAAATCAATCTTGGCCATTAATTTTTCATGAATTTTGGCTATAAATACCCCCTCATTTCTGCATCAAAACTGTGGCTTGTCAACCCTTGGGGAAACTCTTGCAAAATGAAAACTCAAGCCAAGACAAAGAAAATTCAAGGTTCCAAAGTTCAAGCAAGCTAGAGATTAAAGGTAAGCAATCTCTCCTAGTTTATTTTCCTTTGATTTGGGAGCTTGAACATAGGATTTTCATGGGAGAAAATTTGAGTTTTCTCTAAGGGGAGGTGCTGCCCAAAAACCATAGACGAAAGGGGAAAGAAGAAATTAAAATTAGAAACTTATGATTGAAGCTTAAACAAGCTAGTTAAGTGATTGGTTGTTGAATCAAGTTGATATTCTTGACTTTGCCATGGTGTGCCCTGTTTATTCTGTAAGGAATTGGAAGACACGCAGCGGAAATTAATTTAAAAATTTTTCCATTCCTTGCCAGGATCTACCGTATGTGTTTAAGTCAAGTGGGAAGAAGCATTACCCTCAGTGTTTCTCAGCGACTTCCACAGCTTCTCTCCGCGGCTGGTGATCTCTTTCCGATCGTAAGGAGACGTCCACAGCTTCTCTCCGTGGCTCGTGCTCTCTTTTTGATCGCAAGAAGTCAACTCCTCAGATCGTCTTCCTCTACTGGTATCCACACGAATAGCGTTCCAACCACGAACGACGTGCTAACGTCTCCTGTCCCTCTAAGGCTTTCTCAAGAGTTCGTCCTCTTCGTCTCTACTTCAGCAGTTTCTTATCTGCAAACCTTTTGCAGATTTCGTTCGGTCCCTTTTGTGTTATATGTTGTCTTCAAAACGTAGCTCCTAAAATCGGTTATATAGGATGCTCTGCGTTTTTCTCAACCGAATTGGATTTTGGAATTAATCTATATTAATTCCGAATACAATATCACATATTGTATAATTTGATAAGAAACTAATTAAATAAATAATATTTATATTAAATCCGTCCCACAGATTTAATTCACCTATTTATTTAATTTAAATAAAGATAAGATTGGACTGTATTTGATTTATTCTCATAAATCAAATTTGAGATATCCTATCAATTTGAATTTCAAATTCAAACGTGATAGAGATTTAATTTATCCTTATAAATTAAATCTTGTAAATATCTCTTATATGAGATATCCTATCAATTTGAATTTCAAATTCAAACATGATAGAGATTTAATTTATCCTTATAAATTAAATCTTGTAAATATCTCTTATATGAGATATCCTATCAATTTGAATTTCAAATTCAAACGTGATAGAGATTTAATTTATCCTTATAAATTAAATCCTATATATCCCTCATATATAATATATATATACGAATTTATATATATACGAATATAAATATAAATAAATATATACATTAACCCTGGATTATTCATTGAATCTAGACACGTCTTAGATTCAATGAATCTGGACATCATAGCTCGTGTTGGGCTATTTTGTGTGCGACCCTGTAGGCCCATATGAAGTTGGCAGTGGGCCATTTGCTATACTAGCCCACAAGTCACAAGCGGTCTCTAGCAAGACATAACGACTACCCAAATCATATGAGAATTGATAAACGATGTAACCTTTTATACAACCATATCATGTCCCTTCTGTCACGCGATATTTTGGTCATGGATGAGGCATGGATAATGTCATCCTCCTATTCTTGACCGTTACTTTCTCGATCCCTGAGTAGTCTGACTATAGAAATGGAACTACCTTTCCATTACAGTATGGCCATACATTTCTCAGACTCACTCATCGAGGGGCCCAGTAATATCTCTCTATGAATGTGAGGGACAAATTCCATCTTGACCATTCACATTCCTCCGCATGAAAAACCATTAAGCTCGAACATAGTCTTTATGATCACTCGGTCAAAAGTGACTTTTGACTAGGCCAAAGCTGAGCGTTTGTCATGTAGGAATCCATGATGATCTCAGGTCAAAGGGCATAGTGACATGGTTTGTATATGAGAGAAGATTATGACGTAACCCATGCAACTCTCTCATAACGGGTCGGTCCAACACCTTGTACTCTTACATGTGCATATGACTTTGATTTATATCTCTATACATCTTCAAAGTCATACTGGTCTTATTTAATCTCTGCTCCCGCACAGATGACCGACCAAGGACATTTAGGATAAGATTATGAATTATCCAAGGATGGTCATCACAGTAAACATGCAAATAATATGATAACACAATTAATAAATTTATAAATCAATAATATTCATAAGATAATGATTGGCCCCTAGGGCACATTTTCCAACATATTCTTCACTATTCATGAGGAGAGGAAATGGAATTTCAATGATTTAATGCTTCCATTGAGTTTATATGATGATTTTGTGTAGGATTGGAAAGGTTTGAACCTTGGAAACATTAAAATCTCAAGGTTGTAGTCTTTGAGATTCCTTATGATTACTGTTTACTCACATGAGCAGTGATTGGAATTTTATGATTTTGATGGTTCCAATGGTTTTAAAATGAAAAGTTGTGTGGGGTATAGTGGAGAAACAAGTATAGGAAGCATTAGAATTAAAATGAGAATTTTTGGAATTTCATGATTCTAAGCTCATAAATGGATTCAAAAGATGAAATTGTGTAGGGTAAATCAAGACATCAATTGGTTTAAGAGCCAAATGGATTAGTGAAGATTAGAGAAAGTTATGATAATAAAGAGTGTAACAAAATTAGTCTTGAACATGGTTGGAGTTCATCAGTCCTAATGAGTTATCTGATGAATATGAATGTGTTTATGACAATGAAACATCCAAGAAGATGTTGGGAAGTGATTGACATAAAGGCTTCATGGTTGGAAAGCTAGGGAGCAAGTGCTAAAGATCAAGAGGAAAGCTTAAGTGCAAGGTAGTGAACTTACCTCTTTATGTGCTTTATGTGGTATGCTTATGTGTTGACATGTATATGATATTTGAATGATGTGGTGACATAATTAATGATGTTCAATGTATTATGAATAACATGTTTTCCATGGCCATGCACTTTATGTAAGAGTTTATAGCATGATAGCATGTCACTAATCAAAGAAAGTTTAATGAAATTACATTTCATGCATTAGCATCCATCTTGCATATTTAAGTGGTAATATTTGCTACTGAGATTCCCTAGAATCTCACTGTCCCATAACAAACCAATTTAGGTCATGCATGAAGAAAAGATATGCATGGAAGAAAGGAAGTGAAGTATTGAGATTTTAGCATATACTATAAATTGTCCATGTATGTAAATGCCATGTAAGGTGTCCATTTATGTGATGAAACTATTGTAATACTTATGGAATATGTACATGATGTATATGAATATTGAGAAGCTTATTTGATGGCTTGTGCAAGCTGAAATAATTATTGGAAATGAAAGAAAAGAAACTGAAATGGTAAAAACGTAGGTCCTGGAGCAGTTTTGTTGTGGCTTCAGTTTGACCTAGCAAATGAAGGAATTGGTTCACGAAATTTTATGATGTAAGGAATTGGAAGACACGCAGCGGAAATTAATTTAAAAAATTTTCCATTCCTTGCCAGGATCTACCGTATGTGTTTAAGTCAAGTGGGAAGAAGTATTACCCTTAGTGTGCCTCAGCGACTTCCACAGCTTTCGGTCACGACGTTCACAGCTTCTCTCTGTGGCTCGTGCTCCCTTTCTGATCACAAGAAGTCGACGACTCAGGTCAGCTTCCTCTATTGGTATCCACACGAACAGCGTTCCAACCACGAACGACGTGCTAGCGTCTCTTGTCCCTCCAGGGCTTTCTCAAGAGTTCGTCCTCTCCGTCTCTATTTCGGCAGTTTCTTATCTGTAAACCTTTTGCAGAGTCCCCTTTGGCCTTTCTATGTTCTATATGTTTCTCTGTGCAAAACGCAACTCCTAAAATCAGATATATAGGATGCTATGCGTTTTTCTCTGTCAACCGAATTGGATTTTGGAGTTAATCTTATATTAATTCTAAAATTAATACAATATCATATATTGTATAATTTTATAAGAAACTAATTAAATAAATAATATCAAATCCGTCCCACAGATTTAATTACCCATTTATTTAATTTTAAATAAAGATGAGATTGAACTATATTTGATTTATTCTCATAAATCAAATTTGAGATATCCTATCAATTTGAATTTCGAATTTCAAACGTGATAGAGATTTAATTTATCCTTATAAATTAAATCTTATAAATATCTCTTATATGAGATATCCTATCAATTTGAATTTCGAATTTCAAACGTGATAGAGATTTAATTTATCCTTATAAATTAAATCTTATAAATATCTCTTATATGAGATATCCTATCAATTTGAATTTCGAATTTCAAACATGATAGAGATTTAATTTATCCTTATAAATTAAATCTTATAAATATCTCTTATATGAGATATCCTATCAATTTGAATTTCGAATTTCAAACGTGATAGAGATTTAATTTATCCTTATAAATTAAATCTCATATATATATAATGTATATATACGAATTTATATATATATATATATACGAATATAAATATAAATAAATATATATACATCTATCCTGGATCATTCATTGAATCTGGACATGTCTTAGATTTAATGAATCTGGACATCATAGCTCGTGTTGGGCTATTTTGTGTGCGACCCTGTAGGCCCATATGAAGTTGACAGTGGGCCATTTGCTATACTAGCCCACAAGTCGCAAGCGGTCTCTAGCAAGACATAACGACTACCCAAATCATATGAGGATCGAGAAACGATGTAACCTTTTATACAACCATATCATGTCCCTTCTGTCACGCGATATTTTGGTCATGGATGAGGCATGGATAATGTCATCCTCCTATTCCTGACCGTTACTTTCTCGATCCCTGAGTAGTCTGACTATAGAAATGGAACTACCTTTCCATTACAGTATGGCCATACATTTCTCAGACTCACTTATCGAGGGGCCCAGTAATATCTCTCTACGAATGTGAGGGACAAATTCCATCTTAACCATTCACATTCCTCCGCATGAAAAACCACTAAGGCCAAACATAGTCTTTATGATCACTCGGTCAAAAGTGACTTTTGACTAGGTCAAAGCTGAGCGTTTTGTCATGTAGGAATCCATGATGATCTCAGGTCAAAGGGCGTATTGACATGGTTTGTATATGAGAGAAACTTATGACGTTACCCATGCAGTTCTCTCATAGCGGGTCGGTCCAGCACCTTGTACTCTTACATGTGCTTATGACTTTGATTTATATCTCTATACATCTTCAAAGTCATACTGGTCTTATTTCATCTGTGCTCCCGCATAGATGATCGACCAGGGACATTTAGGATAATATCATGAATTATCCAAGGATGGTCATTATAGTAAACATGCAAATAATATGATAACTCAATTAATAAATTCATAAATCAATAATGTTCATAAGATAATGATTGGCCCCTAGGGCACGATTTCCAACATATGAGCATGTAGGACACATCCAAACATTTAAATTCATAGGTAGAACGTGTCATTTGGATGAGTATAATAGGAGAAATGAATTTTCAAAGGGACCAGAATCTGTTTCTAGAGTTTTTGACCAAATGAATAGTAAACTTTAACGAATAAAATGTATTAATTGGCTAATCATTTGGTCTGGGAATTATTTTCCGCTTAAATTTTAAGATGTTATCTTCATGTATCTTTTTGAACCACTTCATTTAGATTTTTCTAGAATTAATTATGATTTTTCAAAGTTTGTTGCATAATCTGGAATACCATATGAACAGTAACCTAAGAAAGAGTAAAATTCCAGATTTGGCTAATGGACTTCCAAGGTCTTGTAAGTGGTTCTAAATGCTATTGGTTGGTCCCTAAAATGTATAAAAGTAAGGATGTTACATTTTGGTATCAGAGCATAGGATTCTGGCTTAAGAAATGCTCTGAATAGATTATTTATGGATTGATATGAGATTATTCCCAGACCTTAACCCTAAACAGTAAGTATTTTGTTAAGTTAGGGTATATTGTGGGATGGTTAACATTGCTTAATTAAGCAAATATTGCAAGAATAGATATGAGATTCCATAAGGTTAAGTTAGAGGCTTCAGTTAATAAGGGAAACCCTAGGCTAGTAGTGATATATGGATATGGTGTACATCTAGACTTTGATCATCCCTCAGACAATGAAGAGAGTTCAGATAAAAGTATAGGGATCGATCAGGAAAGTCTATAGTAGATTATCCCATAGATGTTTCTGTAGACTCAAACCTGCAGTCTGGAGGTGATGTAAAGATTCCTCCTGAAGCCGTGAATGCATCAGATGATGTTGAGTCTAGTGACTTTACACAGTATGAGTTTGTCAGAGTGCCCTTTAATCATGATATAAGCCCTATTCCCCCGATGAGAGGACAGATTATGGCTGAGGAAGTAGAGTACTAGTACTGGATTATGGTAGACTAGATAGCATTCCTCCTCTACCAGAGTTTGAGGATAGAATTGTTATGAGTAATAGATCATGGTCCCCTAATTTAGATATCCAGTCAGAGTTTATGATAGTTCTTGTCCATTCCCAAAGTCCAGGAATATGTGACTTTATAGAGAAAGATTAGTGGGATGTTTCTGGTCCTAGTCAACCCCAGCCTTCTTTGTTAAAGACAGTTAGTGTTGACCGTATTGGTCTAAAGAAAGCTACGGAGAGTGACTTACTCAGTCCAAGTCAAGGGATAGACAGAAATAGAGATTAAGAACAAACAATTTACAAGCAGTTCCTAAATGCCATAGCAGAGATGATAAGCAGATGTATGATAGAGGGCTTTAACCTAAATCAAGTTTATACTCTAGCAGACTGACATGGGATTGTAGTAAGTTAGATATTGCCACATACCCATGTATGGTATATAGAGACAAAAGAGTTTTGGCAAATGATTTGCCAGCTGATATGGGGGGGTAATACTTCTGTTTGTAGAAGTATGTGCAGTTTATGATTCCCTAAGAAACAATGTAAACAGAGATGAGGGGTAATATAAATATGTTTAGTGTAAGATGAATATATAAGATGTATGATAGTTACAATGTACCCCGAATATGTAATTAACATGTATGTAATGTGTGTACAAATGTTATGGAGACATAAAAGGTGATGGTTAGAAGTACCAGACAAGTTAAGTCATTATGAGTTAAGCCACAGGTCATGACAGATATTTATAGGAACTCTTGGTCGTGACAAGTAAAGACCGTTGATCGCAACAGGAATTTTTTGAGCTGTAGGTCATGATAGAAGATGAACTATGGTTGCAATGGAAGAATACAGAGAATATGAGACGCGGCTAGCAAGTACTCAAGTGGCGACTAAAATGCACAAAGACCTGACGGTAGGAAATAAAGGTGCTGACCTCATTGAAGGTTATCAGTTAAAGGTTTAGCACAGAGTGTAGGCAAACTAAATGATACGAGAAACTATGATACAGAAGACCAATTTAAGAAAATATTCAATAGTAGATCTTCTGTATGATCAACAGGACTTGATCTATGTTACAAAAGACTTTCCTAGAAAGGAGCCTAACACATGGCTTAAGGTTAAAGATGTGATGGCTAATAGATAGAAAGTTAATATTCCCAAATAAAGGGATCCCATCACGAAGAGACAGTAACTTAGCACCCCTAGGATAGAGCACCTAGAGAACATAAATAGTAATGCTAGTGATGAATGAGATCCAAGTGACTTAAATTAGTCAGGATCTAAAGACAGACCAGAAAGGAATCACAGTCTAGTCCAAAGTAGACTGAGACAGACAGACAGAAAGAGTTAAGAGACATTTTCTCGCCTGTTAGTAGTCCAGGAGGATAAGGGAAAACTTAAGAGTTTGAATGGCATAAAGATATAAGCCAAACCCTTCCTCAGTTGGCTGAAAGGAAATAGCTGACTTAGTTATGGATTACCGCTAAATTACAATGAGGCCAAGGACACATAAATCCTTCAGGCTAGAGACATAGAAGTCTTACAGGCGATAAGAGATAATATGATAGAATAAATATGACCTAGTAAGGTAGCCACAGATTCAAAGATGAAGTGACTCCCCTATTCCTTATGTAAGAAAGAGTAAAGAAGGGTTGAGTCTATACCCTAGTAGGAGGGTAACGTGGCAGCCTAAGTGAAACAAGTAAATGACTCAGATTTCTGAATAGATGATTAGGACCTGGCAGTTAAGGTGATAAAGGGACAGAACGCTTTAAAATTTACCTAGTTAATTTTTTAGTTGCAGTGTGCATATAAGGGGTAGTGGAGCAAATTATGTAATAATGATATTGCTTATGTTGCTATAAGTTATGATGAGAAGTTACATTTCCTTGTAGTTATCATAAGATGACACGCATGTTAGACAATGCTTAAATGATTACATCTCTTTGCATATTATGCATGTTGAGTATGCTATGATGGATAAATACTCCCCTTTACATTACATGCAGGGTAGAGTAGATATGATGAGAAAGTTATGTTGCTCCCATGCCCTAGGACATGCAATTAAATAATTCAACTTGGTAAGGATAAAGCAACAGCAAAGGGCTAAACGCGATAGTTAGCTAGTTAAGTCCCAAAGAGTAGAAAGAGAAATTATGATCAGACAGTGGTAGTCAATGAGATAGAGAATGAGATTGAAGATGAGGATTAATAGTGAATCTGTAGATAAATGATTATGATACTCAGGATATATCCCTTCAGTAGGGGTAAGATGTATGAATGATGTGGCCCTAAGAAGGAGCAAATTCTAAGTGATATAAGTTAATGTTGTTGCAATAGAGCTAGATTGCTCTTGCGATAGAGTAAGATTGCTTTTGAAATGAAACCAAGAGATGGACAACATAGCTCATGTAGAGTAATATTCTTCAGATGAGATGAATAGATGATGATAGACATATGCATGATAGAGCCTGTGTAGCTCTCTGCAGGAATGGATATAGTAAGTTATAAAGTATGAGAATGATATGAGAAGTTCCTAAGTGATAGAGGAAATGAGTAAAGTCCTAATAGATAATATTGGCTTCTGTAATCATTTTTGGGGAATTATTTGTGGAGTTAACAACTATGTGGAAGTGACTAACCTTGTAACTTTGTCCGTTAGTTTAGGTCTTCCAGAGATGAGAATACAGTACAATGGAATCGCAGTAGATTCTGGAGGATTACAGTTATATCCTAGTATGGCTCACAGGGTCACAGTTAGATCCTGAGGAGGCTTATGGTTGATCACAGTAGATCCCGAGGGTCGCAATAGACCAAGCCTAGAGCAAGAAAGTAATGAGCCACAAGTAGAATATTTCTTTGGAAGGACTAATACCAAGGAAAAGTTAAGGTATAGAAGCTTTACAAGTTGGTTAACTCATAACAGAGAGAGTACCCATAATGCTAGTTTTAGATAGCCTTATTACTATTAGGGACTGAACTCAGAATCTTCTTACACATAATAGGAACTCAGTGATCAAAGTTAAAGTTGTTAATCTTAAGTCCCAAGGATTTATAGGAATATTACGTAAGATATGAGAAGAGATCCTTAAGATGAGATTACAGAAAATAAGAGACAAGTAGATCCTCCAAATGAGGATAAAGAAATCAGAATACCAGATAAACCCAAGAGAGATAGTATAAGATGGGTCTAAGATAATGAAGTACCAAAGTTGGAGCTTGTAAGCACCAGTGCTTCAGATTTTTATCTGCACCTTTCAGTTAAGCGTGCTCAGGAAAGAGAAATCCAATTATGGGTGACCCCTAGGAAGTGATAGGAAAGGTGTAAATGCCATAGAAATTTGGCATATATGCACAGAGCTATGTAAGATGATGGACTATGATGTAGCCAGATTTGACCAGATATGCCATGTTATGGCATGAAAAATATGAAATGAGATATGTAGTAAAAATTATGTAATGAGATATGTTTTGAGAGATATGTATTGAGAAGTATGATATGAAGTGGCTTTATAGCTAGCCTTATAAACATATTGAGAGGCTTTATTTTTGAAAGGGATAAGATATTCAAATGTTATATTACAGATGAAAGAGAAAATGAGAGCTTTCACTCCTTGCATGAAATGCCATGCATTATGTTATGCTATGTTATGTTATGTTATGTTATGTGATGTTTACAGAATATGCTAAAGCTCCGAATGTTAGAGCAGTGCAATCTCTAAGTGTTAGAGCTGTGCAAGCTCCGAGTGTTAGAGCTGTGCATATTAAGAGAAGGAATGCTTGACCTCCGATGTTAGAGCTTTGCATTCATGAGCAGGTATGTAATTCTACAGCATGCTGGCCAGGCATTATGCATGTTAGAGTATGTGCTCCTATGTGGTCTTATTTAGCAGTAGAGCAATGAAAGAAAGAATAATGATATAAGTCCTCTCTCTGTATTATGATGAGTTATTAAAGATGATAAGAATGTATGATGATATAAGAATGAGAGTTAAAGTGTGTGGATATTCAGAGAATTTCGCTAGATACTCATATGAGAAAGAAGTGATTGCACTTGATGAGTTGTTGATAGAAAAGATAAGCAAGTTGCTTTTACTAGAAAGAGTAATAGGGAAAGTGTTCCAAAGAGATGCTTCCAAATAGAAGGCGAAACACTCTTAGTTACTTTAGAAGTAGATGATGAACCCAGCACTGTTCATGAGGCCTTAGCAGGTCCTACGAAGGAGGAATGCAAGAAAGTAATGAAAGAGGAAATGGACTCAATGATAAAAATCAAGTTTGGGAATTGATTGATCTGCCAAAAGGGCGTAAAGCCATTGGGAACAAGTGAGTTCTCAAAATCAAGAGAAAGGTAGATGGATCAATTCACAAATTCAAAGATCGATTAGTTGCAAAGGGGTATACACAACAAGAAGGTATAGATTATGAGGATACTTTTTCACCTGTTGTATGCTTCAATTCAATAAGACTTATTCTGGCAATAGTAAATAGTTTAAACTTAGAATTACATCAGATGGATGTAAAAACTGTATTCCTGAATAGTGATCTGGATGAAGAAATCTATAACAACTAATAGGTTTCATTAAAAAAGGGTTTGAACATAAGAAGTATAAACTCAAAAGATCTATTTATGGATTAAAGCAGTCATCCAGACATCAGATAACTTTAAGACTATCAGATAAATACCGGCTATCTAGAACTTTGATAAAATTTCTGTATCATGCTAGATTAACCAACATAATTTTCTCCATCTACTGATGAATTTTGGGACTAAAGTACTTCCGAGCAGTTCTAAGCCTTTTATGGTTGAAATTTCTATAATTACAATTTTGCCCTTGGAAACTTTTGAAAATTACACTTTAGTCCCTCAACTTTTCATAATTACACATAATGGCCCAAACTTTATATCTACTTCCTTTGGGCACCAATAAACCTTTTAGACTTTTTACTTTAGTCCCTTTCTTTTTCCAAAATAACCATTATGCCCCCAGGGATTTTCACTATTTATAATTTAGTCCCTGATCTTTCACTTACTTGCAGTTTAGTCCCTGAACATCATATTTATACTTTTAGAACTTCTGCTCAATAGGGCCTGGTAGCCTACCTCTTTCAGGCAACATATTGGGCTTCTAGGCCTAAAAATAAGGATATGACAATCATAATCCAATTGAAGAATGAAGATTATGAATAATCATATTATGTGTGCATTGTGGACTATGTGGTTACAAATTTGTTGTTATTATTATGATGTTTTCTTTTGTGATTTTAGGATGAACAATCATATGATGTGTGCATTATTATTGTTTTATTCTCATTGTTATTAGAACTTCAAATTGGCTTAGACAGTAAATTTTTTTTATCTTTAACAAACGGGTTGCCCATGCCCATTTTAGCCCAAATGGGTTTAGACTAACTATTTTATTATGGGCTTATACGGGTTGGTACATGGGCATAGGCTAGCCTGTGCCCATTTAATATTACACGGACAGGGCATGTTATATCCTAATTTTTCCCTATCTGTATAGTATTGATAGT
Organism: Leucaena leucocephala; assembly: GCA_037074615.1. Taxonomy (NCBI): domain Eukaryota; kingdom Viridiplantae; phylum Streptophyta; class Magnoliopsida; order Fabales; family Fabaceae; genus Leucaena; species Leucaena leucocephala. The sequence continues at coordinate 21,652,205 of CM073520.1, forward strand.
GGAAAGAGGTTTAGAAAGGATTATGACGAAGATAAGAAGGAATGATAAAGGTTATATGAGTCATGAAGAAGGAGAAGGACTAAAACGCAAAGTAGAAAATGTTAAAGGCCAAAAGTTAAAGTAGAAACAAGATTTGGGCCCAAAGTGGTAATTTCCAAAAGTTTAGGGACCTAAATATAATTAAGTAACCAAAATGTAACATCCTTACTTTTATACGTCTTAGGGACCATTCAGTAGCATTTAAAACCACTTACAAGACCTTGGAAGTCCGTTAGCCAAATATGGAATTTTACTCTTTCTCGGGTTACTGTTCAAATGGTATTCCAGATTACGCAATGAACTTCAAAAAATCATAATCAATTCTAGAAAAATCAAAATGAAGTGGTTCAAAAATATTCATGAATATAACGTCTTAAAATTTAAGGGAAAAATAATTTCTAGACTAAATGATTCGCCAATTGATACAGTTTATTTGTTGAAGTTTACTGTTCATTTGATCAAAAACTCTGAAAACAGATTCTGGTCCCTTACTTTGGAAATTCATTTCTCTTGATATACACATCCAAATGAAACGTTCCACCTATGAATTTAAATATATGGATGTGTGCTACATGCTCATAAAATTTCGTGAACTAATTCCTTTATTTTCTAGGTCAAACTGAAGTCACAATAAAACTGCTTCAGGACCTACGTTTTTACCATTTCAGTTTCTTTTCTTTCATTTCCAATAATTGTTTCAGCATGCTCAAGCCATCAAATAAGCTTCTTAACATTCATATACATCATGTACATATGCCATAAGTATTACAATAGTTTCATCACATAAATGGACACCTTACATGGCATTTACATTCATGGACAATTTATAGTATATGCTAAAATCTCAATACTTCACTTCCTTTCTTCCATTCTTTAGCTCTTCTCCATGCATACCTTTTCTTCATGCTTGACCTAAATTGGTTGGTTATGGGAGAGTGAGATTCTAGGGAATCTCAGTAGCAAACATTACCACTTAAATATGCAAGATGGATGCTAATGCATGATATGTAAATTTCATTAACTTTCTTTGATTAGTGACATGCCATCATGCTATATACTTTTACATAAAGTGCATGGCCATGGAAACATGTTATTCACAATACATTCAACATCATTTATCATGTCACAACATCATTCAAATAACATATACATGTCAACACATAAGCATACCACATCCAGCACATAAAGAGGTAAGTTCACTACCTTGCACTTAAGCTTTCCTCTTGACCTTTAGCCCTTGCTCCCTAGCTTTCCAGCCATTAAGCCTTTATGCCAATCACTTCCCAACATGTTCTTGGATGATTCAAGGTCCTAAACACATTCATATTCATCACATAATTCATTAGGACTCGTGAACTCCAACCATGTTCAAGACTAACTTTGTTACACTCTTTATTGTCATAACTTTATCTAATATTCACTAATCCACTTGGCTCTTGAACCAATTGATGTCTTGACTTTACCCTACACAATTTCATCTTTTGAATCCATTTATGAGCTTAGAATCATAAAATTCCAGCGCCTTCATGGCATGCTGTATAGAATTGAACATAAGCACACAATTCTTTCAAAAATTCTCATTTTGATTTTAATGCTTCCTATACTTGTTTCTCCACTTTACCCCACACAACTTTTCATTTTAAAACCATTGGAACCATCAAAATCATGAAATTCCAATCACTGTTCATGCGAGTGAACAGTAACCGTAAGGAATCTCAAAGACTACAACCTTAAGATTTTAATGTTTCCAAGGTTCAAAACCTTTCCAATCCTACACAAAATCATCATACAAACTCAATGGAAGCATTAAATCATTGAAATTCAATTTCCTTCCCTCATGAACAGTGCAGACCGAACAGGGCACACCATGACAAAGTCAAGAATATCAATTTGATTCAACAACCAACTACTTAACTAGCTTGTTTAAGCTTTAATCATATGGTTCTAACTTTAATTTCTTCTTTCCCCTTTCATCTAAGGTTTTTGGGAAGCACCTTACCTTAGAGAAAATCAACTTTTCTCCCATCAAAACCCTAAGTTCAAGCTCCCAAATCAAAGGAAAATAAGCTAGGAGAGATTGCTTACCTTTAATCTCTAGCTTGCTTGAACTTTGGAACCTTGAATCTTCTTTGTCTTGGCTTGAGTTTCTATTTTGCAAGAGTTTCCCCAAGGGTCCATGAAGCTACGGTTTGCTGCAGAATGAGGGGGTATTTATAGCCAAAATCCAAGAAAAATGAATGGCCAAGATTGATTTGGTTACTATTTGATCTAAAGGCCCACACTTAATCTTGGATTTAACTTTTTCATAAAATAATAATTATGACATCATGTGGGACAGCTCAAGGGACACCTCAAGGGGTTAGGTGGCGTGCTCATAATGTAAGGAACCTTCTGGAGAAATTCCAGTCCAATCCGATACCGATCAGTGCAGTTTCACAACAACCGGACTGTATTCTATTCCTAATTTTTTATAATATACCAGGATATGTATTCTATCCTGGAAATTAATGCTAGGTTTCTCATACCATTGAAAATGTTAGACTGAGTATTTATCTGCCATCCATCCCTTAGGAAATGACCAAACTACCCTTGGTGTCCTTTCTTGCACTATATTGACCCTAAGGGCATAATTGTCATTTCACCCCTCTTTGTACTACCTCAGGGCATATATTAACTCTATATAATCATATTTATACTATGTCCCATGTTTTTGGCCTGTCCAGAATGACCAAAATGACCTCCATCCATCACTGGTACAGTATGGGCATCCAGGGGTATTTTCATAATTTCGCACTTATCCTGGACTGCTCTGTACTCTGGCCCACTTAACTATCTAGTCATCACATTGGGCCTACTATGGCGCCATTTGGGCCTTGGTTTGGGCTCATTGCCTTTATGCCCTTTATGGCACAAATCTCAAGACACCTCTCCCGATCCTATTTATCGGATATTCTATTTTACCATAAAATTCCGTTAGAATTCTACAGGATTCCTTTTCTGACTCTGTCAGTTTGATAAATTCATATATTAAATATAAGAATTTACAGTAAAGTTTCATCTGATTCTGAGATATGAAAAATACTGTAATAATTCCTGCTGACTTCAGGAATTTATATCAATTAATCGGGACCTCAAATCAAAATTCTGTGTTGCGTTAAACTAACCGGAATAATTATGTCTATCTACTGGTAAAATTTGAGTCTGATCTGATTCCGGGCATTTTTGGCCTATTTTGGCTCACTTTTTCATAATTACATTTGGGTCCCGAAATGTAACATCCTTACTTTTATACGTCTTAGGGACCATTCAGTAGCATTTAGAACCACTTACAAGACCTTGGAAGTCCATTAGCCAAATCTGGAATTTTACTCTTTCTCGGGTTACTGTTCATATGGTATTCCAGATTACGCAATGAACTTTCAAGGTTTTGTAAGTGGTTCTAAATGCTACTGAATGGTCCCTAAGACGTATAAAAGTAAGGATGTTACATTTTGGTATCAGAGCAAAGGATTCTGGCTTAAGAAATGCTCTGAATAGATTATTTGTGGATTGATATGAGATTTTACCCAGACCCTAACCCTAAACAGTAAGTATTTTGTTAAGTTAGGGTATGTTGGGATGGTTAACATTGCTTAATTAAGCAAATGTTGTAGGAATATATATGAGATTCCATAAGATTAAGTCAGAGGCTTCAGTTAATAAGGCAGACTCCAGACCAATAGTGATATATGAAGATGATATATATCCACATCCCTTAGACAATGAAGAGAGTCCAGATGAGAGTTTAGGGGATCAGCCAGGAAAATCTATAGTGGAATGTCCCATAGACATTTCTGTAGACTTAAACCTGCAGTCTGGAGGTGATGTAGAGATTCAGCCTAAAGCCTAATATGCACCAGTTGATGTTGAGTCTAGTGACTCTATACAGTATAAGTTTGTTGGAATGCCATCTAACCCTGATATAAGCTTTATCCCTCTTATGAGATGATAGATTACGGCTGAGGAAGCTGAGTACTAGTACTGGTACTGGATTATGGGTAGACCATATATTATTCCTCCTCTACCAGAGTTTGAGGATAGATTGAAGATAATTAAGATACAACAGTCCCCTAATTCAGATATCCAGTCAGAGCCTATGATAGTTCTTGTCCATTCCCAAAGTCTAGGAATATGTGACTTTATAAAGAAAGATCAGTGTGATGTTCCTGTTTCTAGTCAACTCCAGCCTTCTTTGTTAACAACAGTTAGTGTTGACCATATTGGTTTGAAGAAAGCTGCGGAGAATGACTTACTCAGTCCAGGTCAAGGGATAGACAGAAGTAGAGATTAAGAACAGTTAGTTATTTACAGTTCCTCAATGCCGTAGCAGGAATGATAAACAGACATCCAGTAGAGGGCATTAACCTAATATCCTTTAGAGGACTGGTATGAGATAATAGTAAGTCAAGAGTCATGAGACTAAAGATGCCAACCTCACAAAAGTCTATCAATTTGAGATTTAGCACAGAGTATAGGCAAGTTAAACAGTATGAAGCACTAAGATACAGAAGATCAGTTTAAGAAGAAGTTCAACAGTAGATCCTCCGTATGATCATCAGGAGTTGATCTACAGTACAAAAAACTTTGTGCAGCTAGTCTTTACGGAAAAGAATAATGAGAAGTTAGAATGAGACTTGCCTAAGAATGATTTAATACACAGCCTAAGGTTAAAGACGTGATGGTTAATAGATAGAAAGTTAATGTTCCCAAAGCAAAGGGATTCTATCACAAAGAGATAGTAACCTAACGCTTTGACTTAGAGAACATAAATAGTAATATTAAGTGATGAATGAGATCCAAGTGACCTGAATTGGTCAGGATCTAGAGGTAGACTAGAAAAGAATCACAATCTAGTCCAGAGTAGACTGAGATTGATAGACAAAAAGAGTTAAGAGATACAGAGAGGCACAGAAGTTACTCCATATGAGATGGAGAATTATCCGCTCACTTGAGAAGTTTTTCTCAAAAAGTTTAAAAGAAGCATTTCTCTCAATTAGAGAAAGGTGAGCATGAAGTTAAGGGTTAGAGTTAAGGGAAGAGAACTCTTTTGATGGATACTTAATCGAGTTCATTCATATGAACCTTGAGGCTTAATAAGAGATACTTTCTCGCCTGTTAGTAATCCAGGAGGATAAGAGAAATATAAAAGTACAAATGGCATAAAGATAGGAGCCAAACCTTCCTCAGTTAGCTGAAAGAGAATAGCTGACTCAGTTATGGATTGTTGTGAGGCCAAGGACACATAAATCCTTCAGGCTAGAGACATAGAAATCTTACAGACAATAAGGGATGATATGATAGAATAAATATGGCCTAGTAAGGTAGCCATAGATTCAAAGATGAAGTGACTCCCCTATTCCTTATGTAAGAAAGAGTAAAGAAGGGTTGAGCCTATACCCTAGTAAGAGGGTGATGTGGCAGCCTAAGTGAAACAAGTAAATGACTCAGGTACTTGAATAAATGATTAGGACCTAGTGATTAAGGTGATAAGGGATGGTTGAGCATATGTACGTAATAATGATATTGCATATGTTGTTATAAGCTATGATGAGAAGTTGTATCTCCTTGCAGTCGTCATATGAGGACACACATGTTAGAGATTGATTAAAGGATTGTATCTCCTTGCATAATATGCTTGTTGAGTATGCTATGATAAATGATTATGATGCTCATGATATATCCCTTCAATATGGGTAACATGTATGAATGATATGGCTCAAAGAAGGAGTAAATTCTAAGTAATATAAGTTAATGTTTTTGCAATAGAGCTAGATTGCTCTTGCAATAGAGTAAGATTGCTTTTGAAATAAAGGCAAGATATGGGATAGTATAACTCAGATAGAGTAAGGTCCCTCTGATGAGATGAATAAATAGCTTATGATAGATATGTTCATGGTAGAGCCTATGTAGCTCTCTGTAGTGATGGATCTAGTAAGTTATAAAGTATGAGAATGATATGAGATGTTCCTGAGTGATAGAAGAAATGAGTGAAGTCTTGATGGATAATATTGGCTTCTGTGACCATTTTTGGGGAATTATCTGTGGAGTTAATAACTATGTGGAAGTGATTAACCTTGTAACTTTGTCCGTTGGTTTAGGTCTTCCAGAGATGAGAATACAGTACAACAGAATCCAGTAAATTCCAGAGGATTGCAGTTAGATCCTAGTATGGCTCATAGGGTCGCAGTTAGATCCTAAAAGGCTTACAGTTGATCGCAGTAGATCCCGAGGGTCGCAGTAGACCAAGCCTAGAGCAAGAAAGTAATGAGCCATAAGTACAATATTTCTTTGGAAAGACAAATACCAAGGAAAAGTTAGGGTATAGAAGCTTCACAAGTTGATTAACTAATAACAGAGAGAGTACCCATGATGCTAGTTTCAGATAGCCTTATTACTATCAGGGATTGAACTCAGAATTTCCTTACACGTATCAGGAACTAAGTGATCAAAGTTAAAGCTGTTAATGCTGAGTCCCAAGGATTTATGGGAATATTACGTAAGATATAAGAAGAGATCCTTATGATAAGATTACAGAAAATAAGAGACAAGTAAATCCTCCAGATGAGGATAAAGAGATTAGAAGGCCAGATAGACCCAAAAGAGATAGTATAAGATGGGTCTAAGATAATAAAGTACTAGGGTTGAAACCTGTAAGCACCAGTGCTTCAGATTTTTATCTGCACATTTTAGTTAAGCGTGCTCAGGTAAGGGTAATTCAATGATGGGTGACCCCCAGGGAAGTGATGGAAAAGTGTGTAAATGCCATTGAAATTGGCATATGTGCACAGAGCTATGTAAGATGATAGAAAGAGCTATGAAAAGCTAAAAAGGGTTATGAATAAGAAGAGACTAGAACCCTTATGTTAAATCCAAATGAAATAGATTTGAAAGATAGACTATGATATAGCCAGATGTGGCTAGATATGTCATGTTATGATATAAAAGATACAAAATGAGATATGTTGTGAGAAAGGTGTATTGAGAAATGCAATACGAAGTGGCATAATAGCTAGCCTTGTAAACAGATAGAGAGGCTCCCTGCTAAAAGGGGTAAGACATTTGAATGATACGTTACGTATGAAAGAGCAAATGAGAGCTTTCACTCCTTGCATAAAGTGCCAGGCATTATGTTATGTTATGTTATGTTTGTAAAATATGCTAAAGCTCCGAATGTTAGAGCAGTGCAAGCTTTATATGATAAAGCTATGCAAGCTCCGAGTGTTAGAGCTGTGCATATTAAGAGAAGGAATGCTTGAACTCCGATGTTAGAGCTTTGCATTCATGAGCAGGTATGTAGTCCTGCAGCATGTTGTCCAGGCATTATGCATGTTAGAGTATGTGCTCCTATATGCTCCTATATGCTCCTACGTGCTCCTATTTAGCAGTAGAGTAATGAAAGAAAGAATAATGATATAAGTCCTCTCTCTGTATTATGATGAGTTTTTAAAGATGATAAGAATGTATGATGATATGAGAATGAGAGTTAAAGTTTGCGGATACTCAGAGAATTCCGCTAGATACTCAGATGAGAAAGAAGTAGTTGCACTAAAAAGTATGCTGAGTTATTAATAGAAACTCCCGAATATAGCAGTATTCGAGAGTTTAATATGAAAGAAATGGATGCTACTCACAAGTCCAGTATAGTGAGGAGTCCATATGTAGATAAATTCATAGCAAGAAGGTAAGTAATAGAATGAACTGGAGTTCAACTCTGAGTGAGTTGATTCATGACAAAAGGATGATCATAGTATGATATGAAGAATTGCGGATATAAAAAGAACTCCGTTAATATGTCACGATAAATGATAAGAGATAGATACCCCAATCATTGACTGAGATGTTGAGTAAATTTCGAGGACGAAATTTATTTTAAGGGGGTAGAAATGTCATATCCTAATTTTTCCCTATCTGTACAGTATTGATAGTGGAAAGAGGTTTAGAAAGGATTATGACGAAGATAAGAAGGAATGATAAAGGTTATATGAGTCCTGAAGAAGGAGAAGGACTAAAACGCAAAGTAGAAAATGTTAAAGGCCAAAAGTTAAAGTAGAAACAAGATTTGGGCCCAAAGTGGTAATTTCTAAAAGTTTAGGGACCTAAATGTAATTAAGTAAAAAGTCCGGGACCCAAATGTAATTATGAAAAAGTGAGCCAAAACAGGCCAAAAATACCCGGAATCAGATCAGACTCAAATTTTACCAATAGATAGACATAATTATTCCGGTCAGTTTAACGCAACACAGAATTTTGATTTGAGGTCCCGATTAATTGATATAAATTCCTGAAATCAGCAGGAATTATTACAGTATTTTTCATATCTCAGAATCAGATGAAACTTTACTGTAAATTCTTATATTTAATATATGAATTTATCAAACTGACAGAGTCAGAAAAGGAATCCTGTAGAATTCTTACGGGATTTTATGGTAAAATAGAATACCCGATAAATAGGATCGGGAGAGGTGTCTTGGGATTTGTGCCATAAAGGGCATAAAGGCAATGAGCCTAAACCAAGGCCCAAATGGCGCCATAGTAGGCCCAATGTGATGACTAGACAGTTAAGTGGGCCATAGTACAGAGCAGTCCAGGATAAGTGCAAAATTACGAAAATACCCCTGGATGCCCATACTGTACCAGTGATGGATGGAGGTCATTTTGGTCATTATAGACAGGCCAAAAACGTGGGACATAGTATAAATATGATTATATAGAGTTAATATATGCCCTGAGGTAGTACAAAGAGGGGTGAAATGACAATTATGTCCTTAGGGTCAATATAGTGCAAGAAAGGACACCAAGGGTAGTTTGGTCATTTTCCAAGGGATGGATGGCAGATAAATACTCAGTCTAACATTTTCAATGGTATGAGAAGCCTAGACATTAATTTCCAGGATAGAATACATATCCTGGTATATTATAAAAAATTAGGAATAGAACACAGTCCGATTATTGTGAAACTGCACTGATCGGTACCGGATTGGATTGGAATTTCTCCAGAAGGTTCCTTACACTATGAGCACGCCACCTAACCCCTTGAGGTGTCCCTTGAGCTGTCCCACATGATGTCATAATTATTATTTTATGAAAAAGTTAAATCTAAGATTAAATGTGGGCCTTTAGATCAAATAGTAACCAAATCAATCTTGGCCATTCATTTTTCTTGGATTTTGGCTATAAATACCCCCTCATTCTGCAGCAAACCGTAGCTTCATGGACCCTTGGGGAAACTCTTGCAAAATGGAAACTCAAGCCAAGACAAAGAAGATTCAAGGTTCCAAAGTTCAAGCAAGCTAGAGATTAAAGGTAAGCAATATCTCCTAGCTTATTTTCCTTTGATTTGGGAGCTTGAACTTAGGGTTTTGATGGGAGAAAAGTTGATTTTTCTCTAAGGGAAGGTGCTGCCCAAAAACCTTAGATGAAAGGGGAAAGAAGAAATTAAAGTTAGAACCATATGATTAAAGCTTAAACAAGCTAGTTAAGTAGTTGGTTGTTGAATCAAATTGATATTCTTGACTTTGTCATGGTGTGCCCTGTTCGGTCTGCACTGTTCATGAGGGAAGGAAATTGAATTTCAATGATTTAATACTTCCATTGAGTTTGTATGATGATTTTGTGTAGGATTGGAAAGGTTTTGAACATTGGAAACATTAAAATCTCAAGGTTGTAGTCTTTGAGATTCCTTACGGTTACTGTTCACTCGCATGAACAGTGATTGGAATTTCATGATTTTGATGGTTCCAATGGTTTTAAAATGAAAAGTTGTGTGGGGTAAAGTGGAGAAACAAGTATGGGAAGCATTAAAATCAAAATGAGAATTTTTGAAAGAATTGTGTGCTTATGTTCAATTCTGTACAGCATGCCATGAAGGAGCTGGAATTTTATGATTCTAAGCTCATAAATGGATTCAAAAGATGAAATTGTGTAGGGTAAAGTCAAGACATCAATTGGTTCAAGAGCCAAGTGGATTAGTGAATATTAGATAAAGTTATGACAATAAAGAGTGTAACAAAGTTAGTCTTGAACATGGTTGGAGTTCACGAGTCCTAATGAATTATGTGATGAATATGAATGTGTTTAGGACCTTGAATCATCCAAGAACATGTTGGGAAGTGATTGGCATAAAGGCTTAATGGTTGGAAAGCTAGGGAGCAAGGGCTAAAGGTCAAGAGGAAAGCTTAAGTGCAAGGTAGTGAACTTACCTCTTTATGTGCTGGATGTGGTATGCTTATGTGTTGACATGTATATGTTATTTGAATGATGTTGTGACATGATAAATGATGTTGAATGTATTGTGAATAACATGTTTCCATGGCCATGCACTTTATGTAAAAGTATATAGCATGATGGCATGTCACTAATCAAAGAAAGTTAATGAAATTTACATATCATGCATTAGCATCTATCTTGCATATTTAAGTGGTAATGTTTACTACTGAGATTCCCTAGAATCTCACTCTCCCATAACCAACCAATTTAGGTCAAGCATGAAGAAAAGGTATGCATGGAGAAGAGCTAAAGAATGGAAGAAAGGAAGTGAAGTATTGAGATTTTAGCATATACTATAAATTATCTATGTATGTAAATGCCATGTAAGGTGTCCATTTATGTGATGAAACTATTGTAATACTTATGGCATATGTACATGATGTATATGAATGTTAAGAAGCTTATTTGATGGCTTGAGCATGCTGAAACAATTATTGGAAATGAAAGAAAAGAAACTGAAATGGTAAAAACGTAGGTCCTGAAGCAGTTTTATTGTGACTTCAGTTTGACCTAGAAAATAAAGGAATTAGTTCACGAAATTTTATGAGCATGTAGCACACATCCATATATTTAAATTCATAGGTGGAACGTTTCATTTGGATGTGTATATCAAGAGAAATGAATTTCCAAAGTAAGGGACCAGAATCTGTTTTCAGAGTTTTTGATCAAATGAACAGTAAACTTCAACAAATAAACTGTATCAATTGGCGAATCATTTAGTCTGGAAATTATTTTTCCCTTAAATTTTAAGACGTTATATTCATGAATATTTTTGAACCACTTCATTTTGATTTTTCTAGAATTAATTATGATTTTTTGAAGTTCATTGCGTAATCTGGAATACCATTTGAACAGTAACCCGAGAAAGAGTAAAATTCCAGATTTGGCTAACGGACTTCCAAGGTCTTGTAAGTGGTTCTAAATGCTACTGAATGGTCCCTAAGATGTATAAAAGTAAGGATGTTACAGGGCACAGGCTAACCATCTGGCCAGCCCACCCCTCCTGTTGCTCAATCCTAGTATATTCTTGTAATTATATTTTCAATTAGATTGATGAATCAAATATTTGAGAAAACAATGTTGTAAGAGTGAATTAGTGTAAAAATTAAAGAGCTACTTAACTAGAACTAAATTAGAATCACTTCAATATATAAGAGGCTTCTAGGGTCATCTATCCCTTTTTTTAATCCATGAACCTTAACAAAATTACCTTCCAATCACAAGCAATGATAATATGTGTTTGTAAGAGGGTTCAAAATGTCATATCCTAATTTTTCCTTATCTGTATAATACTGATAGAAGAAAGTGGTTTGGAAAGGATTGTTATGATAATCAAAGGAATAATAAAGGTTATATAAGTCTTGAAGGAAGAGAAGGACTAAATTGAAAAGTTTAAAAGTTCTATGGTGGAAAATGAAAGTATAAATAAACTTTAGGCCATTAAGTATAATTATGAAAAGTTGAGGGCCTAAAGTGTAATTTTCAAAAGTTCAAAGGAAAAATGGTAATTATGAGAAAGTTGAACCAAAAATGCCTAGAATAAGATTAATCCCAAATTTTCCCAGTAAATATAGAAGATTATTCTGATCAGTTTGACACAATACTGAATTTTAATTTGAGGTCCCAAAAAATTGATATAAATTTATAAAAAAAGAAAAATTAATATAGTATACGCTGGACCTCAGAATGAGATGAAATTTGGTAGTAAATTCCTATAATTAATATAAGAATTTATAAAACTGACAAAGCTCAAAAAGGAGTTCTGTAGAATTTATTATGAAATTTACAGTAGATTAAAATACCCGACAAATATATTTCAGAGGAATTTCTCGAGAGTTTAGCCCATGAAGGTAATGGATCATGTAGATGGCCCAAAATGGCATCTTATAGGCCCAATAATATTTTTAGATAAGTATGTGGGCCAGGGCTAATAAAGACCAAAAAATGTAAAATTATGAAAATGCCACTCAGTATGCCATTATGTTGTGTCATTAAGTCAGAGTCAAACGAAGGGTATTTTGGTCATTTGACTAAGGTTAGACAGTTAATGAGAATTCCTAGAATAGTTGACCAAGGTCAGTGAATACTCTGATGAGGTGTGAAAAGACGATAATACCCTTAAGATGTTAAAGTAAATAAAGAAGTACCAAGGGGCATTTTGGTAATTTGCCAAGGGATCTATAATTAAGTTTAGGCTAAGTACAAGAATATCAATGGTAGGAAGAATCCAGATACTGGATTTAATGTCATAAAGTATATAACGGAATCTAAAAAAAATAGATTCAGGAAACAGTCTGGTTTTGGGGAATCAGACTGAGCCAGTACCGGATTGGTCTAAAATTTTTCCAGAAGCTTCTTCCCTTGAAATTTTTTCCACATGTCATAATTAGCTTGTTTAGTAAAGTTAAATCTAAGATTAAATATGAGACCTTAGATTAAATAGTGCACAAAGTGATCTTAGCCATTCATTTTCCATGAGATTTTCTATAAATACCCCCACAATTTCTGATGCAAAACTGTGAAGGAGAACCCTTAGGTAACCTCTTGCAAAATGAAAACTCAAGCCAAAATAAAGAAAAATCTAAGGTCCAAAGTTCAAGCAAGCTAGACATTAAAGGTAAGCAATCTATCCTAACTTATTTTCCTTTGATTTGGGAGTTTGAACTTAGGGTTTTCATGGGGGAAAGTTCAGTTTTCTCTAAGGTGTATGTGCTGTCAAAAACCATAGATGAAAGGGGAAAAAAGAAATTAAAGTTAGAGTTATGTGATTGAAGCTTAAACAAGCTAGTTAGGTGATTGGTTGTTGAATCAAGTTGATATTCTTGACTTTGTCATTGTTGAAACATGTCAGTCTGCACTGTTCATGATGGAAGGAGATGTAATTTTAATGGTCTAATGCTTCCAATGAATTCATATGATAATTTTGTGTAAGATTGGATAGGTTTGAAACCCTAAAAGCATTGGAATTCTAAATTGTAGTTTTTGAAGTTCTTTTCTGTTACTACTCACTCATATGAAAGTGATTCGAATTTCATGATTTTGATATTTTCAATAGTTTTAAAATAAAAATTTGTGTGGGATAAAGTACGAAAACAAGTATGGGAAGAATTGGAATCAAAATGAGAATTTTTTAAAGAATTATGTACATTCTTTTGGTTCTGTCTAGTATACCATGAAGGAGCTGGAATTTCATGATTATAAGGTCATAAATGGATTCAAAAGATGAAATTATGTAGGGTAAAGTCAAGACATCAATTGGTTCAAAGGTCAAGTCAATTAGTAAATACTCAAGAAAGTTATGTTAGTAAAGAGTTAAGAGTTTATCAAGGATAGTCTTGAACATTGTTGGAGTTCATGGTCCTAATGAATTATGTGATAAATATGAATGTGTTTAGGACCTTGAAACATCCAAGAAGATGTTTAGGACCAAAAGACTTCATGGTTGGAAAACTTAGGGAGCAAGTGCAAAAGAACAAGAGAAAAGCTTAAGTTCAAGGTAGTGGACTTAGCTCTTTATGTGCTTTATATGGTATGCTTATGTGTTGACATGTAATATGATGTTTGAATGATGTTGTGACATGATAAAGGATGTTGAATGTGTTATGAATAACATGGTTTCCATGGCCATGCATTTTATGCAAAGTATATAGCATGATGGCATGTCACTAATTAAAGAAAGTTTAATAAAATTACATATCATGCATTAGCATCCATCTTGCATATTTAAGTGGTAATGTTTGCTACTGAGATTTCCTAGAATCTCACATTCCCACAACTAATCAATTTAGGTCAAGCATGAAGGGAAATGTATACATGGAGAATGTTGGAAAATGTGCCCTAGGGGCCAATTATTGTCTTATGAACATTATTGATTTATGAATTTATTAATTGTGTTATCATATTATTTGCATGTTTAATGTGATGGACATCCTTGGATAATTCATGATCTTATCCTAAATGTCCCTGGTCGGTCATCTATGCGGGAGCAGAGATGAAATAAGACCAGTATGACTTTGAAGATGTATAGAGATATAAATCAAAGTCATATGCACATGTAAGAGTACAAGGTGTTGGACCGACCCGCTATGAGAGAGTTGCATGGGTTACGTCATAATCTTCTCTCATATACAAACCATGTCACTATGCCCTTTGACCTGAGATCATCATGGATTCCTACATGACAAACGCTCAGCTTTGGCCTAGTCAAAAGTCACTTTTGACCGAGTGATAATAAAGACTATGTTCAGGCTTAGTGGTTTTTCATGCAGAGGAATGTGAATGGTCAAGATGGAATTTATCCCTCACATTCGTAGAGAGATATTACTGGGCCCCTCGATGAGTGAGTCTGAGAAATATATGGCCATACTATAATGGAAAGGTAGTTCCATTTCTATAGTCAAACTACTCAAGGATCGAGAAAGTAACGGTCAGGAATAGGAGGATGACATTATCCATGCCTCATCCATGACCAAAATATCACGTGACAGAAGGGACATGATATGGTTGTATAAAAGGTTACATCGTTTATCGATTCTCATATGATTTGGGTAGTCGTTATGTCTTGCTAGAGACCGCTTACGACTTGTGGGCCAGTATAGCAAATGGCCCACTGCCAACTTCATATGGGCCTACAGGGTCGCACACAAAATAGCCTAACACGAGCTATGATGTCCAGATTCATTGAATCCAAGACGTGTCTAGATTCAATGAATGATCCAGGGTTGATGTATATATTTATTTATATTTATATTCATATATATATAAATTCGTATATATATATATATTATATATAAGGGATATATAAGATTTAATTTATAAGGATAAATTAAATCCCTATCACGTTTGAATTTGAAATTCAAATTGATAGGATATCTCATATAAGAGATATTTACAAGATTTAATTTATAAGGATAAATTAAATCTCTATCACGTTTGAATTTGAAATTCAAATTGATAGGATATCTCATATAAGAGATATTTACAAGATTTAATTTATAAGGATAAATTAAATCTCTATCACATTTGAATTTGAAATTCAAATTGATAGGATATCTCATATAAGTGATATTTACAAGATTTAATTTATAAGGATAAATTAAATCTCTATCACGTTTGAATTTGAAATTCAAATTGATAGGATATCTCAAATTTGATTTATGAGAATAAATCAAATACAGTCCAATCTTATCTTTATTTAAATTAAATAAATATGTGAATTAAATCTGTGGGACGGATTTAATATAAACATTATTTATTTATTTAGTTTCTTATCAAATTATACAATATGTGATATTCTATTCAGAATTAATATAGATTAATTCCAAAATCTAATTCGGTTGAGAAAAACGCAGAGCATCCTATATATTCGATTTTAGGAGCTACTTTTTGAACACAACACATAACACAAAAGGGGCCGAACGGAATCTGCAAAAGGTTTGCAGATAAGAAACTGCTGAAGTAGAGACGGAGAGGATGAACTCTTGAGAAAGCCTTGGAGGGATAGGAGACGCTAGCACGTCGTTCGTGGTTGGAAAGCTGTTCGTGTGGATACCAGTAGAGGAAGACGACCTGAGGAGTCGACTTCTTGTGAACAAAAAGAGAGCACGAGCCGCGGAGAGAAGCTGTGGAAGTCGCTGAGAAACACTGAGGGTAATGCTTCTTCCCACTTGACTTAAACACATACGGTAGATCCTGGCAAGGAATGAAAAATTTTTTAAATTAATTTCCACTGCGTGTCTTCCAATTTCTTACAGAGAAGAGCTAAAGAATGGAATAAAGAAATGAAGTAATTGAGATCTTAGCATATGCTATGAATTTTCCATGTATGTAAATGCCATGTAAGGTGTCCATTTACGTGATAAAAATGTATGAAATAATTATGGCATATGTACATGATGTATATGAATATATGAGAAGCTTATTTGATGGTTTAGGAATATGTTAGATTAGTTTATGAACATTTAAGCAAGAAGATGAAATGGTAAAAACGTAGGTCCTGAAGCAGTTTTATTGGGACATCAGTTTGACCTAGCAAATTAAATGATTATTTCACAAAATTTTATAAGCATGTAGTGCACATCCCGATATTTAAATTCATACATAACATGCCTCATTTAGATGTGTATATCAAGACAAATGAATTTCCAAAGTTAAGAGACAGAATCTGGAATTTCAAGCCATATGAACAGTAAAAAGTAACAGTTTAACTATATCAATTGGAAACGTAAATGTCCAAATTTATATATTTAATTAAAAGAGATATGAAATAGCTTCAATTAGAAATTTGGATTACCTCCATACGATTTTTTTACAATTAGTTATGAATTTTTAAAGGTGGGCTATCAATCTAGAAATCACCAAATGAATAGTACCCGAGAAGTAAGTTTTAAAATTTAAATTTTTGGGCTAATGTAATGCTTCCACTCTCTTCTGAATACGTACTATGAGGTGGTCAAAGTAGGATATTTCACAAAAAACTTACTTAAGCTTTCTCAAGGCAGAA
Organism: Leucaena leucocephala; assembly: GCA_037074615.1. Taxonomy (NCBI): domain Eukaryota; kingdom Viridiplantae; phylum Streptophyta; class Magnoliopsida; order Fabales; family Fabaceae; genus Leucaena; species Leucaena leucocephala. The sequence goes on from CM073520.1 coordinate 21,669,051, forward strand.
ATAAATGCTAATTTGCATTAAAATGCCCAATCTCTTAATCCAATTAATTAAAATTAACTTAAAGAATAAACCCTTTTCTTAACATTATAAGTTTGGAACAATATCTCTATTTGAACCAAATAAAACCATCAATTATCAAAGGAACTTCAGGTCAAACATGATTTTAAACAAGTTCAACACTTAATCTAGACTTCTCAAATCTAACTCAAGTTAACAAGACAACTAAATGGTGATCAAGTATCAATAGGCTTTAAGAATAGATTAATATCAACATATATATGAATTAGTACTCATAAAAGGAGGTAAATACAAGGTTCTATCCATAAATACATTCAACATAACCATAGAAATAAAAGGTTTAGTTACTCATAGTGCTAAAATAAACCAAACTAAATAACATAATCATATTCATTACAGAACTAAGTAAGAAATTGAAAGGAGAAGCAGAAAAACCAAAGTTTATATGTCCAAATATCTTCCTTGATCCAATCCTAAGCCTCCAAACCTTCAAAACTTCATTTCCAAGCTCAAACTCTCTCTTTCAACCTCTGAAAGTGTAGAATGTCGGCTCCCATCGTGTTTCTTCAATAAAAAATGCACCAGCTGCTCAAACGTAGAGTTTCAGTTTTTGCACATTCGCCACAAAACTGCACCTGTGCCTCAATGAAAGGTACAAAGAGGAGTCTCCTTTTTACATGCTTCTCACTGTGATGAAACTTATGTTCACACCAGCAAATGGTACAAAGAGTACCATTATCAGTTCTTCATGGTTGGTCATGGTTAATGTGATTTCGGCAGCGATAAAGGGTGAAGTGAAGCCTTCTCTTCATATCTTAAGCCCTAACATGCTTCCTTTATTTCAAACTTCAATGATTTGTATTTCTCTTACTTCAAGGTGTCTTGTGGCTCTTTACTTGAGGTATTATTTGTTAGAATAGTTGTTTTACCTAAGGGGTGAATTGGGTGATATTGAAAATTTTAAACTTAAATAGAAATAAAAAGATTAAATCAAGAAAGATATCATTGATGAAGGAAGATTAAGAAAGCATATAAGTGAGATATTGCACATAGATGATTTATACTTATTTAACCTAACCACTTGACATATGTCTAGTCCTCAAAGCTCCTCTGAGTATTCCACTATCCTCTAAGATTCATGGGCTCTTGGTGCATCAATACAAGAGATTGCCTCTCTCACTCCCCTTACTTTTCATAAGGTTACATTCCTACTCAAGAGTCTCACTCTTGAGTATCTCATATAGAGAATAAAGATTTATAGCTCTCTCTCAAATTGAGTGATAAAAGATTAATATGCTTTGTTCAAAGAATGAGAAACAGAGTGAAATAAAGTAGCAATTAACATAATAATGAATGCTTCAATAACATTGTTTGTTCATCTTTGTTGCACTTCTTCATGCATCTCTACTTCAGTATTTTCCTCAGCTTCTTTTATAGTTGAGTTGTTTGAATATCCATTAGATAGCCATGTTTCATCCAATGTTTTAATGATGACAAATAATTGAGAGAATGACTTCAAAAGATTTTAGAAAGTATTTCCTCTTAAACTGATAAAGAATATTTATCGATAAGCTTATGATGAGATAGTTATTTGATAAATCAGAAAAAACTTTTGAAGGAAAATATGTTTTATGAAAGGCATTTATCGATGACTTATTTGATAGTGTTTCTTATCAATAAAGATTCAATAAATAAATCATATTTAGTTGAGAAAATTTTGAGTCACGATATTTTTAAAATTGAAATTCTTTTAAACTCTAATTGATAAGTGGATTTATCGAATAAGCCTTCAATAAGTTTTGAAAATACTCAATTTGTCTATGAAATGATTTTTATCAAAGAGTTGATTAGACAATAGATTTATTGATAAGATATTTGATCAATAAACTCTGATTTTCAAAGAAGATATTTGGTTGTCAAATACTCATTTATCGAAGCGCTATTCGACAAGTGGATTTATGGAATGACTCTTTGATAAACAAAGGAAAAGTTCACGAGTTTTTCAAAAGCATTGAAAAATATTTTTCATATATTCTACCATTTGCTTTTGATATTATGTTTTGTAAAATCTTAATATCAGAGATTTGAAAAGATTTATAGGTTTAAAATCTAATCAATGAAATTTTTTGAAATTATTCTAGATCATTGAGTTTGAGTTTTCTGATCTTTACAAGTGATCTAATTGATTTCTTCTCTAAATGATATTTGAAACCTTGGGTCACAAACTTATAAGATCAAATAAAAAAAGTAACACTTCGATAAATGATATATTATAAAATATATTAATAAATCTGAAAGCAAAAGAATATTTTTTAGAGTTATTCGATAAGGACATTTATCCAATACTTATTCAATAAATCATGAACTATCTCTTTACATTTTATAAAAGATTTATCAAAGTCCTATTCGATAAGGTTAATTATTGAAGAATTGCTCGATAATATTTTAACTGTTTCAAATATAATTCTTCAGCAATTTATCGAAAACCTTTTCGATAAGGATGTTCTTCGATAAGCTCTTTGATAAGTCAAGCCATTTTGTGAAAAGAATTTAAAACCATACTATATTAGATTTTGATCTTTAATCCTAAATCATTTGAAAATATTTGCTTTATACTTACATTAATTATATATCTTTATGAAAGCATGTTTTAAGATCATTTGTAGAATCAATTGAAGAAAATAATCACAGAACAAAAAGCACCTGATGCACACGTAAGCAACAACAACAATATTTGACAATGGTTATCTCAACGGCTACTTCAACGCTTCAATGGATTTATGAAGAACGAAGTATAAAAGAAGAAGAAGCCAAAATGAGAAAGATGAAGAAGTTGGGAGACTTAACAAGAGAATATTACAATGCATTTTGATCATATTCATAGGTTTATGTTGTACTCTATTTCTCTTTTTTTGGTTTAGGGCATACATGTACATTAGAAGAGACAAAGTTGGATTGAGCTTAAGTGATTATCCTATCCACTGTATTGACAAAGAGAATTTCTTTGTATCAATTATTTTTAAGATTGCTCAAAAGTGTGATCTCTTGAGTGGATTATAACCTTACAGACTGTAAGGGGGAGTGAGAAGAATTCTCACTGATTGAGTCCTTACAGTTGTAAGGGGAGTGTGAGGGATTCACACATTGATTATATTAAGGTACCAAGAGCCCACTAAATCTTGAAGTATAGTGGAATACTTAGAGGAGCTCTCTAGGGACTGGACGTACTCTAAGTGAATTAGGCTGAACCAGTATAAATCGTATTGTGAAATCTTTCTTCATCAAATTCTTCATTCGGTGATATCATTCTAAACTATACTCTTTAATTTTTTAAACATATTGAGATTTTTTAAAAGTTTTAAAATTACCCAATTCACCCCTTTTGGGTGATACATCTAGATTCAACATTGGTATCAGAGTAGGTCACTTGCATAAAGGATATGATGAAATCAAGAACGAAGATCATGGCTGTATTTGATTATGAAATATTTTTTGAATGATTTGATATTACTATTCCTCTTGTTTTAGATACTTATGAGATTTTGTATTGAAAAGTCAGATGACCATATTTTTGAAAACTCTTGATTTTGATACGAGGAAAATACTTTCAAATGATTTTGACTTTAAACCAAGAAAGGATTAAAATAAAAATGAAAAATTCTTTGAACCTTAAAGCAATGAAAATTTTATATAATGCTTTATCAGAAAGTGATTATTTGAAAATCAAATATTACTATAACATTAGAGATATTTTTAATATTCTTGATTCCTTCTATTCCTTTAACAACTGCGTAAAAAATTAGAGTGTTGATATTTCATTGGTACCTAAATATTACAAATCTACTCTTGATGAACAAAGGAAGAAGGTGCCGAAAAAGGAGAAGTTACAAAACATCTTCATATCAACACAAAGAAATTGTTCAAGAAGAGCTCAATGGATATTAATAGGATGAATCATCATTTAGAACTCAAAATCTTTTAACGGTAAAACGTTTCAATTCTTCTATGAATTTGAGAACAATGATTTCAAAAGTTTTCATGACCTGATTTTTCAACCAATAATTGATGCTATTTTGAAAAGTAAAAGACGCTTTGCATCTTGAGGATATCATTGAAAATTCTAATAGGAAGAAAATTTTTTTGCACAATGATTATATGTTGTTTCCACTCGACCAACACAATACTTGTAAGGATATTAATGGTAACCATTATCCTATTATTTGCAATTATTGTGGTAAATAAGGTCACATTTCTCACACTTGCTATATTAGAAGAAATTCTAATATGAGAAATTTAGTTTGTGTTCCTTGTCATATCCCAATTTTTAGGCATAGAAACCCAGTATATAGCCTAAAAAAGGATGCTACTAGACCCTGTTGAGCACAGGTCTCAGTAAATAGAAAAAATTATGCTGATCAATTTGATGCAAGATAGAGTTTTTATATGAGGTCCCAAAAGATTTATATTAATTTATGAAGAAAGAAAAATTAATGCAGTATTCTCTGGACCTTAGAATCAGATGAAATGTGGTAGTAAAATCTTATAATTCATATAAGAATTTCTTAAATTGACAGAGCCCTAAAAGGAGTTATGTAGAATTTACTACAGAATTTACAGTGGATTAAAAGACCCGATAAATAGGTTTCGAGGGAATTTCTTAGGAATTGAGCCCATAAAGATAGGGGATCATACAGAGGGTCCAGAATTGCACCTTATAGGCCCAATGATATTTTCATATAAGTATGTGGGCCAGGGCTAATAAAGATCGAGAAAAATAAAGAATTATGAAAATGCCACTGAAGGTATGCCACTGTGTTGTGTCATTGAGTTAGAGTCAGATGAAGGGCGTTATGATCATTTGACTAAGGTTAGACAGTCAAGAAAGGATATCTGGATAGTTGACCAGGGTCAAGAGATACTCTGGTAAGGTATGGAAAGATAACAGTGCTCTATCTTATAAGTACTAAAAAGGAACTAAGGGCATTATGGTAATTTACTAAGGATGTTTCTTGGGAACCAAGCCACTAGAGTACTTGGGCTAGATTAGAAACCCAAGATGACAATCCAAGGCCCAAAAACGTAGCCCAAGAGTAATGTGGGCCCAAGAGGCATTAAAATATTATTTTAGTGCTTTTTTAATAAAGTAAAGTGACCCGGTCCAAGATAGAACTGGGTAAAGTGATCTGGAATCATGAATGGGGTCCACAAGGCACCACATAGCATGATTAAATTAAAAGAAAAAAAGCAAAGGACACATGGCATGATTACAAGAAAAGGAGAAAAAGCAAGAGGATATGTGGCACAATCTCGGCCGTCCATTCAGGGAAAAGACTCTAGAATTCTGTAGAAAGGCTGACTCAGCTGGTGAGGTGTCCCAAGGGCCCCACCATTATGCAACATGCCCCTGAGGTGTCCTTGGATGATATCATTAGTGGTGAGTCATCAAGGAGGGTGATGTCATCGTGATAATGCAGGCAAAGCTTCTTGAGGAAGCAAGCAATCTGAGCCATTTATCATGAATCAATCTGGACCATTCATTCCACCTCCTCTCACCTATAAATAGCCAACTCCCCTTCACTTAATTCCCATGGCCAAAGCAAGCCAAAAGAAGAGAAAGAAGAGAGAAGAGAGAAAGAGAGAAAGAAAAGAAGGAAGAGAAAGAAGGAAGGAGTTCTGGTGGAGCCAGGAGCAGTCTAAGGAGCCGAGGGACTGGGCAAAGCTTAGGAATGAAGTAAGTAAGTTATCTAGTCCCTGATCTAATAAATTAGAGGATTGCTCTTAGTGGTTAGAATATAGAAATATCTCTATTAATAAAGTTAGCTATAGATAGAAAGAAAGTTAGAGGAATGTCGGAGTAAGGATATTACCCCTAGCTATGCATGAGTTAAATAGAGCTATATTGAGAGAGTAATAATGAAGATATTATTATACTATGTATAGGCTCTGACCTATGTAAAGAATGAACTTTAGAGCAAAGGCTAAAAGCTAGAAGGAAAGCTACATGTCAGGTAGTAAACTTATCCTAAACTTGTATGCATTGAATATTATGCTTGATGTGCTATGACTTTGTTGAATTGTGTTGAATATGTGCTTATGTATGAAGCTCTATTCCTATGATTACTTTGGCCGATTGTATTTCATATGTAACATGGAAGCATGCACATTATGCAATGATAACACTTTCACAAGCAAGCACAAGTATTCACATTAATGCATGCATTGTTTAGTACTGTTTGCTACTGAGATTTCTCCAGAAATCTCACCCCTTCCATATCAATCCAATTATAGCAGGTCTTCTCAAGATGGAGGAGATAAAGATGCATGAAGATATGTTAATTACTTAGCATGATTGATATGTGATTCATGTATGTATAATTGCTGGAAATTGTCCCTGTGAACAGTAACTTATGGTGAGGCAGTGACATTTGAGCTATAATTATAAATAGTAAATGATTGAATAAATGTATGATATTTTTCCAGTAAATATTAGACATACCAAGATTTGATTTGATATATAGAACATCTTATTTGGATGTCTACACATAAAGATATGATTTATCAAAGTTGGGACCAGAATTCTGGAATTAGGGACAGGATGCTGGAGGAACAGTGATTTCGGAATGTTGACCAAAGTTGACCTGGTCAAGGCGTGGTCAATTAGTCATTTTTCTCTGAAATATATTTATGTTAGCTTCGTTTATCAATTTGAACCACTTCATATCAATTTTTCTATAATTAGTTATGATTTTTTGAAATCAAGTCACTCCTATGGAATTTTCACAGTAAACAGTACTCGATAAGAGTAAAATTCCAGATTTAGTAATTGGACTTTAACAGCCTTAGAAGTGGTTCCAGATGCTACTGTTTGGTCCCTAAGACATAAGAAAATGAGGATCTTACATTTTGGTATCAGAGCATAAGATTATGGCAGGGAACTGAAGGTTCTAGCTTAGTGATGCTCTGGAATAGATAGGCTAACCCCTTAAAATAAGCTAGAGAGGTGAAATAAAGAGCTTTCTTCCCTAGTATGAGATATGTGGATGGTGTTCACTACTTAGAATGAGTCAGATAAGAGATAGTGACACCCAGACAGATAAAATAATACCCCATACCTTACAGCTTTATGAGGTAGTCTTCAAGAAAGTAACTACGATAGACTAGTCTTAAGTCAGCCATTACCACTGAGGGCTTGTTCTTCTTAGCACGATGTGGCTAGACTAAGTAGGATGATGTCTAGGCAGCAGTTTTCTCTACTAATAGAGATAGAAGTTGACCAGTCTAAGGTCAAGGGAAGCTGCAATAGTAGCTTGAGGTATCATTATGTAGCCAGACGTTACAGTGGCGATAATGACGAAGATACCAACCTCGCTGATGTTCATCAGTTAGAGGGTTAGTATTGATATATAAGAGATTAAGACAGTGTTCAGAAATAGATCCTCAATAATAGTTGACCTATATTACGAAACACTTTGTGCAGCTAGTCTCTATTGAACAGAATGATAAGAAGTTAGAATGAGACTTGCCTAACAATAATCTGATACATGGCCTAAGGGTAAAGATGTGATGGATAATAGATAGAAAGTTAACAAAGGGATGCCATCACGAAGGGATAGTAATCCAACGCTTTACCCTAGAGAGTAGAAGTAATAATACTAGATGATGAATAAAAGTGACCTGAATTTGTCAGGATCTAGAGGCAGATTAGAAAAGAAGTACTCCATAGAAATGGAGATTAATCCGCTCACCTAAGGAGTAAGTTCATAGATTGAACTCCATTAAAGAAAGGTAGCTACAGTTACAAAGATAAAGAGACTCCCCAATTTAAGAAAGAGTATTAAGCTAGAGTCAGATAAAGTAAATGAAGGGTTGAGTCTATACCCTAGTAAAAGGGTAATGTGGCAACCTAAGTCAAATAACTAGTTATTTCATATTCTTAAATGAATGTTTAGGATCTGTCAAATGATGTGATAGAGAATGAGAATAAGATGAGAATTAATAGTGAATCTACAAGTAAATGATTACGCTCAGGATATATCCCTTTAGTAGGGGTAAGGTATATGAGTGATGTGCTATGAAATGAAATGAGAAGTAGCTCTAAGGAAGAGCAATATCTATATGATATAAGCTAATGTTATTGCAATAGAGCTAGATTACTCTTACAATCGAGTAAGATTGCTTTTAGAATAAAGCCAAGAGATGGGACAGTATAACTCAGATAGAGTAAGGTCTATCTGATGAGATGAATATATGATGATAGATATGTGCATAGTAGAGCCTGTGTAGCTCTCTGTAGTAAATGGTATAGTAAAGTTTTGAAAGATTAGAATGGTATGAAAATTCTTGAGTAATCGATGAAATGAGTAAAGTCCTGATAGATAATATTGGCTTATGTGATCATTTTAGGGGAATTATCTGTCGAGTTAACAACTATGTGGAAGTGACTAGCCTTGTAACTTTGTCCGCTGGTTTAGATCTTCCAGAGATGAGAATACAGTACAATAGAGTCACAGTAGATTCTGGAGGATTACAGTTAGATCCTAGTATGGCTCCCAGAAAACAGAATTCCAGGGTCACAGTTAGATCCTGAAGAGGCTTATGGTTGATCGTAGTAGATCCTGAGGGTCACAGTAGACTAAGCCTAGAGCAAGAAAGTAATAAGCCATAAGTGCAGTATATCTTTGGAAGGACGAATACCAAGAAAAAGTTAGGGTACAAAAGCTTCACAAGTTGGTTAGCTCATAACAGAGAGAGTACCCATAATGTTAGTTCAGATAGCCTTATTACTATCAGGGACTAAACTCAGAATCTCCTTACACATAGCAGGAACTAAGTGATCAAAGTTAAAGCTGTTAATCCTGAGTTCCAAGGATTTATGAGAATATTTCATAAGATATGAGAAAGGGTTAAATGAGAATAAAGAGATCCTTACGATAAGATTACAAGGAATAAGAATGAAAGGTAAATAGATCCTCCAGATGAGGATAAAGAGATTAGAAGACTAGATAGACCCAAGAGAGATAGCATAAGATGGGTCTAAGATAGTAGAGTACCAAGATTTGAGCCTGATAGCACCAGTACTTCAGATTTATATCTGCACATTTCAGTTAAGCATGCTCAGGCAAGAGTAGCCCAAGGATGGGTGACCCCTGGGAAGTGATAAAAGAAGTATGAATGCCACAAGAGGTTGGCATATATGTACACAGAGTTATGTAAGATAATAGAAAGAGCTATGAAAAGTTAGAAAGGGTTATGAACGGAAAGAGAATAGAACCCTTATGTCAAGTCTAAATGAAATGGATTTGAAAGGAAATATTTAGAAGAATTCTCTTAAAGGCTAGCAATATTTTAAGTAAAAAGAGAATGTTTTATGACAAGGCCAGATAGACTATGATGTAGCCAGATTTGGCCAGATATGCCATGTTATGGCATGAAAGATATGAAATGAGATATGTTATGAAAAGTATGTAATAAGATACGAAATAAGAAATATGTATTGAGAAGTATGATATGAAGTGGCTTTATAGCTAGCCTTGTAAACAGATTGAGAGGCTCTATTTTTGAAAAGGATAAGATGTTCAAATGTTATGTTACAAGTGAGAGAGCAGATGAGAGCTTTCAATCCTTGCATGAAATGCCAGGCATTATGTTATGTGATGTTTACAGAATATGCTAAAGCTCCAAATGTTAGAGCAGTACAAGCTCTGAGTGTAGAGCTGTGCATATTAAGAGAAGGAATGCTTAAGCTAAGATGTTAGAGCCTTGCATTCATAAGCAGGGATGTAGTCCTGCAGCATGCTGGCCAGGCATTATGCATGTTAGAGTATGTGCTCCTATATGCTCCTATGTACTCCTATATGCTCTTGTTTAGCAGTAGAGCAATATAAGAAAGAATAATGATATAAGTCCTCTCTCTGTATTATGATGAGTTAGTAAAGATGATAAAAACATATGATGGTATGAGACTGAGAGATAAAATTTTGCGGATGTTTAGAGAATTCCGCTGGATACTTAGATGAGTAATAAGTGACTACACTAAGAAGTATGATGAGTAGTCAACAAAAAACTCCAGAATATAGGAGTATATGAGAAAGTTTAATATGACAGAACGGGACATTCTCCTCAGAGAAATTCTTCATCGAAGGATGAATAGAGATTTAACCCTGAAATTTCGAGGACAAAATTTATTTTAAGGGGAGAAATGTCATATCCCAATCTTTAGGCCTAGAAGCCCAGTATATAGCCTGAAAAAAGTGATGATACTAGACCCTGTTGAGCAGAGGTCTCAGTAAATAGAGAAAATTATGCTGATCAGTTTGATGCAAGATAGAGTTTTGATATGAGGTCCCAAAAGATTTATATTAATTTCTGAAGAAAGGAAAATTAATACAATATTCTCTAGACCTCAAAATTAGATGAAATATGGCAGTAAAATCCTATAATTAATATAAGAATTTCTAAAACTGACAGAGCCCAAAAAGGAGTTCTGTAGAATTTACTACAAAATTTACAATGGATTAAAAGACCCGATAAATAGGTTTCAGGGGAATTTCCTGGGAATTGAGCCCATAAAGATAGGGGATCATACAGAGGGTCCAGAATGGCACCTTATAGGCCCAATGATATTTTCATATAAGTATGTGGGCCAAGGCTAATAAAGATTGAGAAAAATGAAGAATTACGAAAATGCCACTGAAGGTATGCCACTATGTTGTGTCTTTGAGTTAGAGTCAGATGAAGGGTGTTATGATCATTTGACTAAGGTTAGATAGTCAAGAAAGGATATCTGGATAGTTGACCAGGGTCAAGAGATACTCTGGTAAGGTATGGAAAGATAACAGTGCTCTATCTTATAAGTACTAAAAAGGAACTAAGGGCATTATGGTAATTTACTAAGGATATTTCTTGGGAACCGAGCCACCAGAGTACTTGGGCTAGGTTAGAAACCCAAGATGACAATTCAAGGCCCAAAAACGTAGCCCAAGAGTAATGTGGGCCCAAGAGGCATTAAAATATTATTTTAGTACTTTTTCAATAAAGTAAAGTGACCCGGTCAAAGATAGAACTGGGTAAAGTGATCTGGAATCATGAATGGGGTCCACAAGGCACCACATAGCATGATTAAATTAAAAGAAAAAAAGCAAAGGACACATGGCATGATTACAAGAAAAGGAGAAAAAGCAAGAGGACACGTGGCACAATCTCGGCCGTCCATTTAGGGAAAAGACTCTAGAATTCTGTAGAAAGGCTGACTCAGCTGGTGAGGTGTCCCAAGGGCCCCACCATTACGCAACATGCCCCTGAGGTGTCCTTGGATGATCTCATTAGTGGTGAGTCATCAAGGAGGGTGATGTCATTGTGATGATGCAGGCAAAGCTTCTTGAGGAAGCAAACAATCTGAGCCATTTATCATGAATCAATCTGGACCATTCATTCCACCTCCTCTCACCTATAAATAGCCAACTCCCCTTCACTTAATTCCCATGGCCAAAGCAAGCCAAAACAAGAGAAAGAAGAGAGAAGAGAGAAAGAGAGAAAGAAAAGAAGGAAGAGAAAGAAGGAAGGAGTTCTGGTGGAGCCAGGAGCAGTCTAAGGAGCCGAGGGACTGGGCAAAGCTTAGAAATGAGGTAAGTAAGTTATCTAGTCCCTGCTCTAATAAAGTAGAGGATTGCTCTTAGTGGTTAGAATAGAGAAATATCTCTATTAATAAAGTTAGCTATAGATTAAAAGAAAGTTAGAGGAATGTTGGAGTAAGGATATTACTGTTGGAAATTGTGCCCTAGGGGCCAATCATTGTATCATGTTATCATATTATTTGCATGTTTACTATGATGACAATCCTTGGATAACTCATGATATTATCCTAAATGTCCCTGGTCAGTCATCTATGTGGGAACAGAGATGAAATAAGACCAGTATGACTTTGAAGATATATAGAGATATAAATCAAAGTCATAAGCACATGTAAGAGTACAGGGTGTTGGACCGACCCGCAATGAGAGAGCTGCATGGGTCAAGTCATAAGCTTCTCTCATATACAAGCCATGTCACTATGCCCTTTGACCTGAGATCATCATGGATTCCTACATGACAAACGCTCAGCTTTGACCTAGTCAAAAGTCACTTTTGATCGAGTGATCATAAAGGCTATGCTCGGGCTTAGTGGTTTTTCATGCGGAGGAATGTGAATGGTCAAGATGGAATTTGTCCCTCACATTCGTAGAGAGATATTACTGGGCCCCTCGATGAGTGAGTCTGAGAAATGTATGGCCATACTGGAATGGAAGGGTAGTTCCATTTCTATATTCAGACTACTCAGGGATCGAGAAAGTAACGGTCAGGAACAGGAGGATGACGTTCACCATGCCTCTTCCTTGACCGAAATATCGTGTGACAAAAGGGACGTGATATGGTTGTATGAAAGGTTACATCGTTTATCGATCCTCATATGTTTTGGGTAGTCGTAATGCCTTGCTAGAGACCGCTTACGACTTGTGGGTCAGTATAGTAACTGGGCCACTGCCAACTTCATATGGGCCTACAGGGTCGCACACAAAACAGCCCAATGCGAGCTATGATGTCCAGATTCATTGAATCTAAGAGATGTCTACATTCAATGAATAATCTAGGGTGGATATATATTTTATATATATATATAAATTAGTTTATATATATATTATATATATAATATAAGAGATATTTGTAAGATTTAATTTATAAGGATAAATTAAATCTCTATCATTTTTGAATTTGAATTTAAATGGATATGATCTATTTGAATTTGAAATTCAAATTGATAAGATATCTCAAATTTGATTTATGAGAATAAATCAAATATAATTCTGTCTTATCTTTATTTTAAATTAAATAAATAGGTGAATTAAATCTGTGGGACGGATTTAATATAAACCATATTTATTTAATTAGTTTCTTATTAAATTATGCAATATATGATATTGTATTAATTCATAATTAATATAAGATTAATTCTGAAGCCCGCCCCTATTAGAAGCCCGATAGCTTCCTATATATTTGACATTAGGAGCTAGGGTTCTAGATATAAGATACATCTCTACACACACATTCAGACGTGAGAAGAAGGGGCAGGGAGAGTGCAAAAGGTTTGCACATAAGAAACTGCCGAGATAGAGATGGTGAGGACGGAATCTCTAGAAAAGCCCTAGAGGGACAAGAGGCGCTAGCACGTCGTTCGCGATTGGAACGCTGTTCATGTGGATACCGGTAGAGGAAGCCGATCTGAGCTGTCGACTTCTACGATACGACCAGACACGAAGCAAGGTCGCGACCAGAACACGCTGAGGTCGCGACCAAACGGGCATCTGAACTCAGAAATCCGAAAAGAGGAGATAGGTCGCGACGTGAAGTTGAAGAGGTCGCGACTAAACGCTCCAGAGGCGACAGGTCGCGACTAGAAGAATAAGAGGTCGCGACTAACAACTCTAGAGGCGACAAATCGCGACTAGAAGCAGAGGAGGTCGCGACTAAAAGCTGAGGAGGTCGCGACTGAAAGTTCCAGAGGCGAGGAGTCGCGACTAGTGGACACTGAGGTCGCGACCAAAGCTCCAAACCGAAGGTAACACTTCTTTCTCCTTGACTTAAACACATTCGGTAGATCCTGGCTGGGAATGGAAAAAATTTTTAAAGTTAATTTCCGCTGCGTGTCTTCCAATTCCCTTCAGTGGTATCAGAGCCATGCCGTTTTGTGTTTAAGTTAGGTTTGATTGTTGATACATGTTATGTATGTTAGACTTCTTAGCGGATTATATGATAACATGCGAGATATGTATGACATATACGGAATCTAAAAGGAAACTGAAATCGGTGGTGTATATTAATTGATTTGATCAATTAATATTAATGGGGTCTAAGGAAAAAGAATTAAGATTCTTGATTATTTATCAAAAAAAAATTTCTATTGGGGCGCTGCCCCACACCCCGCCCGCTAACCGGCTAGCGGGACCGCCGTGGCTATTTAATCGTAGCGCAACATAATCGTAATATGTATTGACTTTCCTGATATATGAATGTTTTGAAACATTTATTGCCCTTCAAATAATATGAATTTTGATTCTTGAATGTTTGGGTATGGTGAACAATATGGCTCTAGATTACAAGTGTTATAATTTTTCTAAATACGGCCTGCGTGTCGTGCCTTCCTCTAATGACTCTCGTTGTACATTCTCTTCTCATCTCACTCCCCTCGAATGTTAAAACGAGGTTTCCTTATGTACTTTTCCTATTCTAATTAGAGAGCTCCTCTCATTGGCTTGAGGGGACTTAGGATAGGTGAGCCATATTGTATCACGTTTAAGATTATGCATCTTTTGATTAGATCACTGCATGTATGTTTTATATGCATAATACTTGTATGAGATACAACCGCGATACATGCATCTTATAAACCAGATAATTAATTAAACCCTCTAAAAGAAATCTTAAGTCATATGCCGTCAATTAATGAACACTTGTCAAAACCTCGATCGCTCATTTGTAGGTCCACCAAAGTGGGTGCATTTGAGTTATCTTGGGGAGATAAGCAAGAGTAATGGTGCTACTCTTATGTTTGTTATTGTTTGACTTAATTGAGATTATCAAAACGGTTTTGGGTCTCAAGGCATTAGATGGGATTAAAACATGCCGGATCATATGATGATGGAATCCCATAAATATCTAAGAGTTACATGTGATGTAATTGGTAAAGTTGTTACCTACCTAAATAACTTAAAGTTGAGCGTCCTGCCAAAGCGGACTCAAGTTTAAGCCAAATATGGATCTTAGCCCACTAATTATTATATTGAGGGTTGTTTTATTCAGTGGGAGATTGCTAATTAAATTGCATATTTTAATTGTAGAATCATGACGACTAGTAATACTGCTACATTATCGTTGCGATCTGTCCTTGAGAAGGACAAACTCAATGGGACAAACTTTCTTGACTGGTTCAGGAACTTGAGAATTGTTCTCAAGCAGGAAAGAAAGGTATATGTCCTAGATCAACCCATTCCTGAGGAGCCAGCAGCCAATGCTCCTAGAGCTCAGAGAGATTCTTATGCGAAGCATAAGGAAGACTCTGTTGATGTGGGATGCTTGATGCTTGCCACTATGGTTCCGGAGCTTCAAAGAGATCTGGAACACATGGAGGCTTATGAGATGATTGTGCATCTTAAGGAAATGTTCCAGCAACAGGCAAGGCAAGAGAGGTATGAGACCACTAAGGCCTTACATTCCTGCAGGATGGCTGAAGGTGCATCAGTCAATACTCATGTCCTAAAGATGAAAGGGTACATTGATCACCTTGAGAGGCTTGGATTTCCCATGAGTCAGGAGTTAGCTACAGATTTGATCTTGAACTCACTCCCGGAAAGTTATGACCAGTTTGTCATGAACTACAACATGAACAACATGGAGAAATCTATTTCTGAACTGCATGGGATGCTTAAAACTGCTGAGCCGACTGTTAAGAAGAAGCCCAGTACTGTTTTGATGGTTCAGAAAGGAAAGGGTATGAAAAAGAAAGGCAAGGGTAAGGGGAAGGGTCACTGCTCATCTGGTAAGACCAAAGAGTCAGGCAAGCCCGAAACCAAGCCTGCACCAAAGAAGGCAAAGCCTCCAAAGGAAGGAGTTTGCTTCTTCTGCAATGAACCGGGTCATTGGAAGAGGAATTGCAAACTCTACCTTGAAGATCTGAGAAAGAACAAGAAGGATAGCGGGGCTATCGCTTCAGGTATTTATGTTATAGACATTCATCTCTCTACTTCCACTACATGGGTATTAGATACTGCATGTGGTTCTCACATTTGTACAAATGTGCAGGGCCTAAAGGACAGTAGAAAGCTGAAGAAGGGCGAAGTTGACCTACGAGTTGGAAAAAGAGCAAAGGTTGCTGCTCTAGCTGTAGGCACTTATGAATTAGTTCTGCCCACTCGGCTTTTGTTAGTTTTGAACAATTGCTATTATGTTCCTGCTTTGAGTAGTAACATTGTTTCTCTTTCTTATTTGGATAAGGAAGGTTACACTTCCATTTCTGGGAATGGTAAATGTTCCATTTATCGTAATGATGTTTTCTATGCTCATGGTGATTTGCATGTTGATCATTACATATTAAACTTGGAACAACCCAATCATGGAAATATCTATAACATAACCGCCAAAAGGATCAAACCAAATGATTTGAATCCGACGTACCTCTGGCACTGTCGTCTAGGCCACATAAATGAGAAACGCATTTCTAAACTCCATCAAGATGGATTTCTCAACTCATTTGATTTTGAATCATATGATACTTGCGAATCTTGTTTGTTAGGAAAGATTACAAAGTCGCCTTTCACTGGACACAGTGAGAGGGCCACCGATTTGTTGGGCCTCATACATACAGATGTGTGTGGACCGATGAATACAAATGCCAGAAGAGGTTATTCGTACTTCATTACATTCATAGATGATTTCAGTAGATATGGCTACGTCTATCTAATGAAACATAAATCCGAATCTTTTGAAATGTTCAAGATATTTCAAAATGAAGTACAAAACCAGCTTGGCAAAACAATTAAAGCCCTTCGATCTGATCGAGGTGGTGAATATTTGAGCCAAGAGTTTATCGATCATCTTAGGAATTGTGGAATAGTCTCACAATTGACTCCTCCAGGAACACCACAATGGAATGGGGTTTCTGAACGGAGGAATCGAACACTATTGGATATGGTTCGATCCATGATGAGTCGAACAGATCTTCCACCATCCTTTTGGGGCCACGCCCTAGAGACAGCTGCGTTCACACTGAATCGTGTTCCATCTAAGGCAGTTGAAAAGACTCCGTATGAGATATGGACTGGGAGGAAACCTAGTTTGTCTTTTCTCAAGATTTGGGGATGTGAGGTCTATGTTAAGCAACAAGCCTCAGATAAGTTAGCGCCCAAATCTTCAAAGTGCCTTTTTGTGGGATATCCTAAGGAAACCAAGGGATATTATGTCTACAACCCCACTGATAACAAAGTGTTTGTTGTCAGAAATGGTATCTTTCTAGAACGAGAATTTATCTCTAAAAGAACCACTGGGAGCAAGGTACACCTCGAAGAAGTTCGAGAGCCACAAGATGCCACAGAACTAGAGATGGAAAGTAGAGAAGACTCACAAGAAGTTGTTGAGACTCCTCAAGTCACGCAAGGCCCAAGGCGATCTAATAGGGCACGACTTCAGCCTCAGAGATATGGATTTCTGATTTCTGATAGTCGTGATGTGTTGCTCATTGAGCATAATGATCCCACTACCTATCAAGAAGCTATAGTGGGACCAAACTCTGAAAAATGGCTTAATGCCATGAAGTCTGAGATGCAATCCATGTACGACAATAAGGTATGGACCTTAGTCGACCCGCCTGAAGGTGTAAAAACCGTCGGGTGCAAGTGGGTTTTTAAAGAGAAAACCGACATGGATGGCAATGTAAATGTCTTCAAGGCACGACTGGTTGCAAAAGGATTTACTCAAACTCATGGTGTGGACTATGATGAGACCTTTTCCCCAGTTGCAATGGCCAAATCAATCAGAATCCTCCTTGCCATTGCAGCATATTATGACTATGAAATATGGCAGATGGACGTCAAGACAGCCTTCCTTAATGGAAAGCTCCTTGAGGATGTGTACATGACACAACCTGAAGGTTTTGTGCGTTCTGAGGACTCTGGTAAGGTGTGCAAGCTTCAAAGGTCCATTTATGAACTGAAGCAAGCATCTCGGAGTTGGAATCATCATTTTGATGAAGTAGTCAAAGAGTTTGGATTTCTTCAAAACATTGATGAACCTTGTGTGTACAAAAAGGTTAGTGGGAGCACAGTTGTATTTTTGGTACTCTATGTCGATGACATCCTACTCATTGGGAATGACATTCCTACCTTGCAGATTGTCAAGTCTTGGTTAGGAAACTCTTTCTCGATGAAAGACTTGGGTGAAGCCACCTACATCCTAGGAATTAGGATCTATAGAGATAGATCTAAAAGGCTTCTAGGACTGAGTCAGAGCACATATATAGACAAGATACTGCATAGGTTCAGTATGCAGGAATCAAAAAGGGGTTTCATACCCATGTCTCATGGTATTCACCTCAGCAAGGATTTGTGTCCTAGTACACCAGATCAGCGAGGTCGCATGAGTAAGATTCCATATGCCTCGGCCATAGGATCTATCATGTACGCCATGTTATGTACTCGACCGGATGTCTCGTTTGCCTTAAGTATGACTAGCAGATATCAACAGGACCCTGGTGAGGGCCATTGGACTGCTGTCAAGAATATCCTTAAGTACTTAAGAAGGACTAAGGACTTATTCTTGGTCTATGGTGGATTGGTAGACGAGCTCTATGTAACTGGTTACACAGATGCAAGTTTCCAAACTGACCAGGATGACCAGAAATCGCAATCTGGATACATATTCCTCCTGAATAATGGAGCAGTAAGCTGGAAGAGCTCTAAGCAGAGCACTGTAGCAGATTCTGCAACGGAAGCTGAGTACATAGCAGCATCTGATGCAGCTAAGGAGGCCGTTTGGATCAGGAAGTTCATTATTGAACTAGGGGTGGTACCGACCATCTCAGATCCAATAACTTTGTTCTGTGGCAATAGTGGTGACATTGCACAGGCCAAAGAGCCTTGGTCACATCAAAGGACCAAGCATATACTCAGGCGATTTCATCTCATCAGAGAAATCAATGATAGAGGTGATATAAAAATATGCAAGGTAGCAAGAGAAGACAATGGTGCTGATCCTCTAAACCGCTTGTCCAGGCAAAACATGAGCGTCATGTTAGGTCAATAGGATTGAGACAAATTAATGATTGTTCCTAGTTCAAGTGGGAGGATGTTGGAAATTGTGCCCTAGGGGCCAATCATTGTATCATGTTATCATATTATTTGCATGTTTACTATGATGACAATCCTTGGATAACTCATGATATTATCCTAAATGTCCCTGGTCAGTCATCTATGTGGGAACAGAGATGAAATAAGACCAGTATGACTTTGAAGATATATAGAGATATAAATCAAAGTCATAAGCACATGTAAGAGTACAGGGTGTTGGACCGACCCGCAATGAGAGAGCTGCATGGGTCAAGTCATAAGCTTCTCTCATATACAAGCCATGTCACTATGCCCTTTGACCTGAGATCATCATGGATTCCTACATGACAAACGCTCAGCTTTGACCTAGTCAAAAGTCACTTTTGATCGAGTGATCATAAAGGCTATGCTCGGGCTTAGTGGTTTTTCATGCGGAGGAATGTGAATGGTCAAGATGGAATTTGTCCCTCACATTCGTAGAGAGATATTACTGGGCCCCTCGATGAGTGAGTCTGAGAAATGTATGGCCATACTGGAATGGAAGGGTAGTTCCATTTCTATATTCAGACTACTCAGGGATCGAGAAAGTAACGGTCAGGAACAGGAGGATGACGTTCACCATGCCTCTTCCTTGACCGAAATATCGTGTGACAAAAGGGACGTGATATGGTTGTATGAAAGGTTACATCGTTTATCGATCCTCATATGTTTTGGGTAGTCGTAATGCCTTGCTAGAGACCGCTTACGACTTGTGGGTCAGTATAGTAACTGGGCCACTGCCAACTTCATATGGGCCTACAGGGTCGCACACAAAATAGCCCAATGCGAGCTATGATGTCCAGATTCATTGAATCTAAGAGATGTCTACATTCAATGAATAATCTAGGGTGGATATATATTTTATATATATATATAAATTAGTTTATATATATATTATATATATAATATAAGAGATATTTGTAAGATTTAATTTATAAGGATAAATTAAATCTCTATCATTTTTGAATTTGAATTTAAATGGATATGATCTATTTGAATTTGAAATTCAAATTGATAAGATATCTCAAATTTGATTTATGAGAATAAATCAAATATAATTCTGTCTTATCTTTATTTTAAATTAAATAAATAGGTGAATTAAATCTGTGGGACGGATTTAATATAAACCATATTTATTTAATTAGTTTCTTATTAAATTATGCAATATATGATATTGTATTAATTCATAATTAATATAAGATTAATTCTGAAGCCCGCCCCTATTAGAAGCCCGATAGCTTCCTATATATTTGACATTAGGAGCTAGGGTTCTAGATATAAGATACATCTCTACACACACATTCAGACGTGAGAAGAAGGGGCAGGGAGAGTGCAAAAGGTTTGCACATAAGAAACTGCCGAGATAGAGATGGTGAGGACGGAATCTCTAGAAAAGCCCTAGAGGGACAAGAGGCGCTAGCACGTCGTTCGCGATTGGAACGCTGTTCATGTGGATACCGGTAGAGGAAGCCGATCTGAGCTGTCGACTTCTACGATACGACCAGACACGAAGCAAGGTCGCGACCAGAACACGCTGAGGTCGCGACCAAACGGGCATCTGAACTCAGAAATCCGAAAAGAGGAGATAGGTCGCGACGTGAAGTTGAAGAGGTCGCGACTAAACGCTCCAGAGGCGACAGGTCGCGACTAGAAGAATAAGAGGTCGCGACTAACAACTCTAGAGGCGACAAATCGCGACTAGAAGCAGAGGAGGTCGCGACTAAAAGCTGAGGAGGTCGCGACTGAAAGTTCCAGAGGCGAGGAGTCGCGACTAGTGGACACTGAGGTCGCGACCAAAGCTCCAAACCGAAGGTAACACTTCTTTCTCCTTGACTTAAACACATTCGGTAGATCCTGGCTGGGAATGGAAAAAATTTTTAAAGTTAATTTCCGCTGCGTGTCTTCCAATTCCCTTCAATTACCCCTACCTATGGATGAGTTAAATAGAGCTATATTGATAGAGTAATAATGAAGATATTATTATGCTATGTATAGGCTCTGACCTATGGAAAGAATGAACTTTAGAGCAAAGGCTAAGAGCTAGAAGGAAAGCTACATGTCAGGTAGTAAACTTATCCTAAACTTGTATGCATTGAATATTATGCTTGATGTGCTATGACTTTGTTGAATTGTGTTGAATATGTGCTTATGTATGAAGCTCTATTCCTATGATTACTTTGGACGATTGTATTTCATATGTAAAATGGAAGCATGCGCATTATGAAATGATAACACTTTCACAAGCAAGCACAAGTATTCACATTAATGCATGCATTGTTTAGTACTGTTTGCTACTGAGATTTCCCCAGAAATCTCACCCCTTCCATATCAATCCAATTACAGTAGGTCTTCTCAAGATGAAAGAGATAAAGATGCATGAAGAGATGTTAATTACTTAGCATGATTGATATGTGATTCATGTATGTATAATTGCTGGAAATTGTCATTGTGAACAGTAACTCGTCGTAAGGCAGTGATATTTGAGTTGTAATTATAAATAGTAAATAATTGAATAAATGTATGATATTTTTTCAGTAAATAGTAGACATGCCAAGCTTCTATTTGATATATAGAACGTCTTATTTGGATGTCTACACATAAAGATATGATTTATCAAAGTTGGGACTAGAATGCTGGAATTAGGGACAGGACGCTGGAGGAATAGTGATTTCAGAATGTTGAGCAAAGTTGACCTGGTCAAGGCGTGGTCAACGAGTCATTTGTACCTGAAAGAGCTTTATGTTAGCTTAGTGTAGCAATTTGAACCACTTCATTTCATTTTTTTTCGAATTAGTTATGATTTTTTGAAGTCAGGTCACTCCTATGGAATTTGCACAGTGAACAGTGCTCGCTAAGAGTAAAATTCCAGATTGAGTAATTGGACTTCAACAGCCTTAGAAGTGGTTCCAGATGCTACCGTTTGGTCCCTAAGACGTAAGAAAATAAGGATGTTACATTCCTAAAGGACAATCAAGGTCCAAAAGTAATGTTTAAGGACCTAAAGTCAAATGGATACTAAAATGTCATTCTAGTGTTTCAAATATGTAGGATAACATTAAAAGGAATAGACACGGTACAAGGAAAAAGGGGCATTCATGAGTTTTTTATGTATTAGTGAAAGCTACATCATTAAGGAGAAATCGAGGAGAAACCATTGTAGTAATGCCAAAGTCAACTTATAAGAAGCAATTGAGATAAGCCTAAGAAGTACATTGTACCTCAAGAATGAACGATCACAATGTCACATTCAATTATCTTGAGGGGGAATAGAAGAAGAAGGATCCGAGCCTCATAGTTTACATCTATCATAAGAAATCTAAAGATGCAATTGTTATGCAAAGGCAATCCTTCTTCCACATGAGGTAAAGGTACAATGGTAAACCTCTTGTATTATCAGGTTTGACATATTTTGAGGTTTTCATCTGCATCCTTAAAAATGAACATTGCAACTAATCTTAGATTCTCTTTATATACTG
This sequence comes from Leucaena leucocephala, assembly GCA_037074615.1. NCBI lineage: Eukaryota > Viridiplantae > Streptophyta > Magnoliopsida > Fabales > Fabaceae > Leucaena > Leucaena leucocephala. The sequence goes on from CM073520.1 coordinate 21,691,432, forward strand.
CTAAAAAACCTTGATTGATGAATATTCTTTAAAGGAGTAAAAGACAAGTTCAATTGCTTAATTTCTTTATACGTACATATTCCTGAATTATTTATATTCCCAAAGATATATTCATTTTGCTATGTTTGTTCTAAATTGTTTATATTCATTAAGCATATGAATTATACTATTTGCCAAAGACTAACTACTATGTGGTCTAACTAAGGTTGAATACTAGGTAAAGAAATATAGCATAATTGTTTTGTAGGAAATCTGATTGATAAAATTCATCTCAAGATTAATCGAAACAAAGAGAAATAATCTAAATCTTGAAGAAGATGAACTAATAAAACTTGAATTTTGGTATTGAAGAAAATGTTAAAATAGGCTGGATCACCCAAGAGGGGGAGTGAATTAGGTGTTTGTGGGATTTTAAAAACTTTGTCGAAACACTTTTAAAATTCTTTTGCAATCTGATCAGTGAAATATATAAGTTTGAAAATTTGATTAGATAATTGAAATGAGTTGTTGGAAATTTAAAGAGTTAATTAAGAGAAAAATCAAACAAAATAATTATCTTGGTTCGGTCCTTCCTTGACCTACATCTAGTCCTCAGCTCCTCACTGAGATTTATAATCCACTTTCTCCCTAAGGTTATAACAAATTCATGGTATCCTTTACAACCTCAATTTTAATGGCTAATTGAGAACTTCCTCAATCTTGAGGTAACACCACTCTCTAGCAGCAATAATTCTCTTTATAGAGACAAAAGTAAATCCCATATTAAATCCCTCATTCAAAGATTTGCTCTCAGATTTGTATAAGGATGATGAAACGTAAAACTCTCTTAAATAGAGTAAATAATACATTATAGTACATGATATTTTTCTCTCTCAAGATATGATGATGGTACATAATAAAGAACAGAGAGTTGTAGGCTTTTTTCAGTCTAACGATGTTTTGGCTTGTTTATGATGCATTCATAGCTAGTATCTCATCTCCTTAATTTTGAATTCTCTTCTATTTACATATGAGTTGAGCTTTTGATTGTTGAGCGTAATCTCTTTCTTCGTTGATCTTTTCTTATTCCATTGAGAATATGACTATTGGAACTAACCGTTGAAGTTTCTAACACAAAGTGTCTTTTTATTGTTGAGAGTCTGTTGGCTTTAGTCTTTGTCTAATCTCATTGTAATCATGTATTTGGATACCTTAAATGAAGTTTGACACAATCAAGAAAAGTTTTGGTAATAATTGTTCAGCACTTGACTTTCTTCCATCTTCTAATTATCTTTGAATTCAAGAACAATAGTCATCTTTCAATTATCATAAACTCCTCTATTTAACTCCAAACATAACGAATGACCTATCCCCAGAAAGCTCTCTATGTCTACTTTCCAATGAACTAAGTGTATAAATAATAATCAACTCATCTTATAAACAAATCAAGTTAAAATAAAGTTCAAATGGCTTTTCATGAAAAGTATATTGCATTAATTGATTACCTCATCGATTAGTCATCATTAATTCGATCAATATTTCAATTAATGTGAATAATAGAAAATATAGCATCACATTGATCAGAATATTGAATCAAAATTAATATAGTTTGATAAGATAAGTTTCTGTAGAGATTTATCAATGAATATTAATGAGAAACATAAGCACACTTAGTGATTAATTCAAACATATATAGTTTAAAGAAGGTTGCAAGTATTTTTAATGTAAAGAGATGAATATTAGTGAAATTTATAGTATTAATCAAACAATTAATCCATTAATGTAAATTAATCAAATTCTTAGTTGATTAATGTCTCAAGAGAAGTTGATATAGAAATATATTAATTGAACAATTAAGAGATTAATGTATATTAATCGAATAACTAATCGATTAATGAATTAAGATTTGATTTTCACAAAATGATTCTAAACTAATTAATCGAACAGTTAATGCATTAGTATAGATTAATTGATTAACTAAATGATTAATAAAGTTTGTTTTTCACTAAAGGAAAAATATTTTTGAATAAATTAATCAAATAGACAATCGATTAATTAGAATTAATCGATTAACGAATTGATTAATTGACTTATCTTTTTAATTCTATAGAGCTATTAGTCTCGGTAAAAACACCTAAGATGGGATTGAATTGCATGTTTTGAAAATTTTTAACGTAAATTGATAAAGTGAAAGACATATAGAATATAATAGAGTAAATAATATATTGATTGGAAAGATTTCATTGAATGATAAAAAGATCAATACAAGTCAGTTTATCCTAGTTCAGACAAATCCTCTTGTCCTATGACTAGTCCTCAGAGGCCATATGAGATTTTCAACTATCTCCAAGATTTGAAATGGGCTCTTGGTGCCTCAGTATAACAATTGATTCTTTCAATCACTCATCCTTAGTTCTCATAAGGTAATAATCCCAACTTAAGAGAACTAATCCTCTTAAGTCTATAGAATGAATGAAAAATATTTTCAATCTCTCTTAGAGTGTATATGATGATGAACACTGAAGAACAATAATGTCAGGTTATAGAGTAACAAAGAAGAATAAAAGAATGTAATAAATTTATTCATTGTTGATCTGTTTGTTGTTTTATCTTCATTAATATTGAGTCTTTTAATAGCATTTACTTCATTTAGTAGTTGTTAGACTAAAGCTTGTAACCATTGTATCCATTGGAGTGAAGGCGAGATGGTTAGGTGAGCATTTAATGCTTTGCCAGATGTAGCAAGTTTCCATTGACATAGCCTTCATCATTTCAAATTTTTAGCATTTTCTTAACACACTCAATCTCAAAGATTTGTCAAGAGTTTAAGTATTGATTAAGTATATGAACAACTAATAATCAACTCATAATATAAGATCAAGTTCTAATAAAGTTTAGATGGCTTTCTGAAAAATATAATGTATTAATCGATTAACTAATCAATTAATCATTATTAATTTGATCAATATTCTAATTATTGTAAAAAAAATAAAAATATAGCATCACATTGATCAGAGTGTTCAACTATATTAAATCTATATTGATAAGTTTCTCAAAAGATTTAGAATGAAGAATTATGAGAAACATAAGCATATTTTAGGTTTGAATCAAACTTATATAGCTCAGAGAGATTCAATCAGTTTCAACACAAATAGAGAAATATATTTTAAATATATGAAGTTAATCGAATAACTAATCAATTAATATAAGTTAATCGAATCCTTAGTTGATTAATGTCTTTGGAGAAATTGATGCAAAAATGTTTTCAACACAAATTAATCGAGCAATTGATCCATTAATATAAATTAATCGATTAACCGATCGGTTAATGGATTCACATTTAATTTTCACAAACAGATTCTGAATAGATTACTCGAACAGACAATCAATTAATTAGAATTAAGCCATTAATTAATCGGTTAATGGACTTATCTATTCAATTCTAGATAGCAACTTCATAACATTAATTGAATACTTAATCGATTAATGGACACTCATTAATCGATTAATTGATTTTCTTTTATAGCAAAGAACATAGTCCTGACATTAATCGAAGAACCAATTGATTAATTGATACTCATTAATCAATTGACTAATCGGTTAACTCCTTCTATTTTTCTTTTTCACATCTTTTAAATACGTAAACACTTCTGATTATTTTGAGTTATTTTTTACATGATTCTTTGTTGGAAAATGTGCCCTAGGGGCCAATCATTATCTTATAAATATTATTGATTCATGAGTTTATCAATTGTGTTATCATATTATTCGCATGTTTACTGTGATGACCATCCTTGGATAATTCATGATCTTATCCTAAATGTCCCTGGTCGATCATCTGTGCGGGAGCAGAGATGAAATAAGACCAGTATGACTTTGAAGATGTATAGAGATATAAATCAAAGTCATAGGCACATGTAAGAGTACAAGGTGTTGGACTGACCCGCTATGAGAGAGTTGCATGGGTTACGTCATAAGCTTCGCTCATATACAAACCATGTCACTATGCCCTTTGACCTGAGATCATCATGGATTCCTACATGACAAACGCTCAGCTTTGACCTAGTCAAAAGTCACTTTTGATCGAGTGATCATAAAGACTATGTTTGGGCTTAGTGGTTTTTCATGCGGAGGAATGTGAATGGTCAAGATGGAATTTGTCCCTCACATTCGTAGAGAGATATTACTGGGCCCCTCGATGAGTGAGTCTAAGAAATATATGGCCATACTGTAATGGAAAGGTAGTTCCATTTCTATAGTCAGACTACTCAAGGATCGAGAAAGTAACGGTCAGGAATAGGAGGATGACATTCTCCATGCCTCAACCATGACCAAAATATCGCATGACAGAAGGGACATGATATGGTTGTATAAAAGGTTACATCGTTTATCGATCCTCATATGATTTGGGTAGTCGTTATGTCTTACTAGAGACCGCTTATGACTTGTGGGCTAGTATAACAAATGGCCCATTGCCAACTTCATATGGGCCTATAGGGTCGCACACAAAATAGCTCAACACGAGCTATGATGTCCAGATTCATTGAATCTAAGACATGTCCAGATTCAATGAATGATCCAGGATAGATGTATATATATTTATTTATATTTATATTCGTATATATATATAAATTTGTATATATACATTATATGTATGTATGAGATTTAATTTATAAGGATAAATTAAATCTCTATCACGTTTGAATTTGAAATTCAAATTGATAGGATATCTCATATAAGATATATTTATAAAATTTAATTTATAAAGATAAATTAAATCTCTATCACGATTGAATTTGAAATTCAAATTGATAGGATATCTCATATAAGAGATATTTATAAGATTTAATTTATAAGGATAAATTAAATTGATATGATATCTCAAATTTGATTTATGAGAATAAATCAAATACAATTCAGTCTTAGCTTTATTTTAAGTTAAATAAATCGGTGAATTAAATCTATTGGACGGATTTAATATTATTTATTTAATTAGTTTCTTATTAAATTATACAATATATGATATTGTATTAATTTCAGAATTAATATAAGATTAACTCCTAAAATCCAATTCGGTAGAAGGAAACGCAGAGCATCCTATATATCTGATATTAGGAGCTACGTTTTGCATAGAGATATACATAGAACACAGAAAGGCCGAAGGGGACTGAGCAAAGGTTTTCTAGATAAGAAACTGTCAAAATAGAGATGGAGAGGACGAACTCTTAAGAAAGCCTTAGAGGGACAAGAGACGCTAGCACGTCGTTCGTGGTTGGAATGCTGTTCGTGTGGATATCAGTAGAGGAAGCCAACCTGAGTCGTCGACTTCTTGCGATCGGAAAGGGAGCACGAGCCGCGAAAAGAAGCTGTAAATGTCGTGACCAAAAGCTGTGGAAGTCGCTGAGGCACACTAAGGGTAATGCTTCTTCCCACTTGACTTAAACATATACGATAGATCCTGGCAAGGAATGGAGAAATTTTTAAATTAATTTCCGCTGCGTGTCTTCCAATTCCTTTCAGTGGTATCAGAGCCATGCCGTTTTATGTTTAAGTTAGGCTTGATTGTTGATTCATATGATATGTGTTAGTCATAGCCGATCATATAATAGGCATTTTATGTGTGACATATAAGGGATCCGTATTATGTATGACATAAAATGAATCTAAAAGGGAATTGAAATCGGTGGTAATACGCTTTGATTTGATCAATTAACGTAGATGGCGTCTAAGAAAACCAAATTCAGATTCGTGATTAACCGCCGTGGCTACCTGTTCATAGTGCAACATAACCGTAACATATGTTATTTTATGAATGTTTTAGATTTGAAACATCAATTGCCCTGCCATTAAATCTGAATGTTGATTCTTGAATGCTTGGGTATAGTGAACAATATGGCTCTAGATTGCAAGTGTTGTAATTTTTTAAAATACGGCCTGCGTGTCGTGCCTTCCTATATATATACTCTCAATGTACCTTCTCTTCTCTTCTCATCTCACTCCCCTCGAATGTTAAAAGAGGTTTCTATATGTAATTTCCCTTTTCTTACTAGAGAGCTCCTCTCATTGGCTTGAGTGGACTTAGGATAGGTGAGCCATATTGTATCACATTTAAATTATGCATCTTATGATTATATCTGCACATGCATATTACTTGTATGAGATACAAACTAAGAAACATGCATTCTCATAAACCAGATAGTTAAATTAAGCCCTCTAAATGAAATCTTAAGTCATAATGCCGTCAATTTATAAACACTTGTCAAAACCTCAGTCGCTCAATTGTCGACTCTGCCAAAGTGGGTGCTTTTGAGTTATCTTGGGGAGATAAGCAAGAGTAATGGTGCTACTCTCACATGTTTATTATTGTTTGACTTAACTGAGATTAACAAAATGGTTTTGGGTCTCAAGGCATTAGATGGGATTAAAAACATGCTAGATCATATGATGATAGGATCCCATGAACATCTAAGAGTTACATTTGATGTAATTGGTAAAGGTGTTACCTACCTAAATAACTTAATTTAAGCGTCCTGCCAAAGCAGACTTAAGTTTGAGCCAAATATGGATCTTAGCCCACTAACTATTGCATTGAGGGTTGTTTATTTAGTAGGAGATTACTAATTAAATTGCATATTTTAATTGTAGAATCATGACGACTAGTAATACTGCTACATTATATCGCTGCGATCTGTCCTTGAGAAGGACAAACTCAATGGGACAAACTTTCTTGACTAGTTTAGGAACTTGAGAATTGTTCTCAAGCAGGAAAGAAAGGCGCACGTCCTAAATCAACCCATTCTTGAGGAGCCAGCCGCCAATGCTCCTAGAGCTCAGAGAGATGCTTACACGAAGCATAAGGAAGACTCTGTCGATGTGGGATGCTTGATGCTAGCCACCATGGTTCCGGAGCTCCAAAGAGATCTAGAACACATGGAGGCTTATGAGATGATTGTGCATCTCAAGGAAATATTCCAGCAACAGGCAAGGCAAGAGAGGTATGAGACCACTAAGGCCTTACATTCCTGCAAGATGGCTGAAGGTGCATAAGTCAGTACTCATGTCTTAAAGATGAAAGGGTACATTGATTATCTTGAGAGGCTTGGATTTCCTATGAGCCAGGAGTTAGCTATAGATTTGATCTTAAACTCACTCCCAGAAAGTTATGACCAGTTTGTCATGAACTACAACATGAACAACATGGAGAAATCTATTTCTGAACTGCATGGGATGCTTAAAACTGCTGAGCTGAGTCTTAAGAAGAAGCCCAGTGCTATTTTGATGGTTCAGAAAGGAAAGGGTATGAAAAAGAAAGGCAAAGACAAGGGGAAGGGTCATGGCTCATCAGGTAAGACCAAAGAGTCAGGCAAGCCCGAAACCAAGCCTGCACTAAAGAAGGCAAAGCCTTCGAAGGAAGGAGTCTGCTTCTTCTGCAATAAACCTGGTCATTGGAAGAGGAATTGCAAACTCTACCTCGAAGATCTGAAAAAGAACAAGAAGGATAGCGGGGCTATTGCTTCAGGTATTTATGTTATAGACATTCATCTTTCTACTTCCACTTCATGGGTATTAGATACTGCATGTGGTTCTCACATTTGTACAAATGTGCGGGGACTAAAGGACAGTAGGAAGCTGAAAAAGGGTGAGGTTGACCTACGAGTTGGAAACAGAGCAAGGGTTGCTGTGTTAGTTGTAGGCACTTATGAATTAGTTCTGCCCACTGGGCTTTTGTTAGTTTTGAATAATTGCTATTATGTTCCTGCTTTAAGTAGTAACATTATTTTACTTTCTTATTTGGATAAGGAAGGTTTCACTTCAATTGCTGGGAATAGTAGATGTTCTATTTATCGTAATGATGTTTTCTATACTCATGGTGATTTGCATGTTGATCATTACATATTAAATTTGTAACAACCCAATCATGGAAATATCTATAACATAACCACCAAAAGGGTCAAATCGAACGATTTGAATCTGACATACCTCTGGCACTGTCGTCTGGGCCACATAAATGAGAAACACATTTTCAAACTTCATCAAGATGGATTTCTAAACTCATTTGATTTTGAATCATATGACACTTGCGAGTCTTGCTTGTTGGGAAAGATGACAAAGTCACCCTTCACTGGGCACAGTGAGAGGGCCACTGATTTATTGGGCCTCATACATACAGATATGTGTGGACCGATGAACACAAATGCCAAAGGAGGTTATTTGTACTTCATAACATTCATAGATGATTTCTGCAGATATGGGTACATCTATCTGATGAAACATAAATCTGAATCTTTTGAAAAGTTCAAGATATTTCAAAATAAAGTACAAAACCAGCTTGGCAAAACAATTAAAACCCTTCGATTTGATCAGGGTGGTGAATATTTGAGCCAAGAGTTCATAGATCATCTCAGGAGTTGTGGGATAGTCTCACAATTGACTCCTCCAGGGACACCACAATGGAATGGCATTTCTGAACGGAGGAATCATACACTATTAGATATGGTTTGATCCATGATGAGTCAAATAGATCTTCCGCCCTCCTTTTGGAGCCATGCCCTAGAGACAGCTGCGTTCACACTCAATCGTGTTCCATCTAAGGCAATTGAAAAGACTCCGTATGAGATATGGATTAGGAGGACACCTAGTTTGTCTTTCCTCAAGATTTGGGGATGCGAGGTCTATGTTAAACAATAAGCCTCAGACAAATTAGCGACCAAATCCTCAAAGTGCCTTTTTGTGGGATATCCTAAGGAAACCAAGGGATATTATGTCTACAACCCTACTGGTAACAAAGTGTTTGTTGTCAGAAATGGTATCTTTCTCGAATGAGAATTTATCTCTAAAAGACCCAGTGGGAGTAAGGTACACCTCAAAGAAGTTTGAGAGCCACAAGACACCATAGAACTGTAGATGGAAAATGGAGAAGACTCATAACAAGTTGTTGAGACTCCTCAAGTCACGCAAGGTCCACGGAAGTCTAATAGGACACGACTTCAGCCTCAGAGATAAGGATTTCTGATTTCTGACAGTCGTGATGTGTTGCTCATTGAGCATAATGAGCTAACTACCTATCGAGAAGCTATAGTGGGACTAAACTCTGAAAAATGGCTTAATGCCATAAAGTCTAAGATGCAATCCATGTACGATAATAAGGTTTGGACCTTAGACGACCTGCCTGAAGGTGTAAAAACTGTCGGGTGCAAGTGGGTTTTTAAGGAGAAAACTGACATGGATGGCAATGTAAATGTCTTCAAGGCACGATTGGTTTTAAAAGGATTTACTCAAACTTATGGTGTGGACTATGATGAGACCTTTTTCCCAGTTGCAATGGCCAAATCAATCAGAATCCTCTTTGCCATAGCAGCATATTATGACTATGAAATATGGCAGATGGACGTCAAGACAGCCTTCCTTAATGGAAAGCTCCTTGAGGATATGTACATGACACAACCTGAAGGGTTTATGCGTTCCGTGGACTCTGGTAAAGTGTGCAAGCTTCAAAGGTCCATTTATAGACTGAAGCAAGCCTCTCGGAGTTGGAATCATCATTTTGACGAAGTAGTCAAAGAGTTTGAATTTCTTCAAAACATTGATGAACCTTGTGCGTACAAGAAGGTTAGTGGGAGCACAGTTGTGTTTTTGGTACTCTATGTCGATGACATCCTACTTATTGGGAATGACATTCCTACCTTGCAGATTGTCAAGTCTTGGTTAGGAAAGTCTTTCTCGATGAAAGACTTGGGTGAAGCCACCTACATCCTAGGAATCAGGATCTATAGAGATAGATCTAAACGACTTCTAGGACTCAGTCAGAGTACATACATAGACAAAATACTGTATAGGTTCAGTATGCACGAATCAAAGATGGGTTTCATACCCATGTCTCATGGTAGTCACCTCAGCAAAGATATGTGTCCTAGTATATCTGATCAGCGAGGTCGCATGAGTAAAGTTCCATATGCCTCGGCCATAGGATCTATCATGTATGCCATGTTATGTACTCGACCGGATGTCTCGTTTGCCTTGAGCATGACTAGCAGATATCAACAGGACCCTGGTGAGGGCCATTGGACTGCTGTCAAGAATATCCTTAAGTACTTAAGAAGGACTAAGGACTTATTCTAGGTCTATGGTGGATTGGATGATGAACTATGTGTAACTAGTTACACAGACGCGAGTTTCCAAACTGACTAGGACGACCAAAAATCGCAGTCTGGATATATATTCCTCCTCAATAATGGAGCAGTAAGCTGGAAGAGCTCTAAGCAGGGCACTATAGCAGATTATGCAACGGAAGCTGAGTAGATAGCAGCATCTGATGCAGCTAAGGAAGCCGTTTGGATTAGGAAGTTCATCACGGAACTAGGGGTGATACCTACCATCTCAGATCCAATAACTTTGCTCTGTGACAATAGCGATGCCATTGCACAGGCCAAAGAGCCTAGGTCACATCAAAGGACCAAGCATATACTCAGGCGATTTCATCTCATCAGAGAAATCAACGATAGAGGTGATATAAAAATATGCAAGGTAGCAGGAGAAGACAATGTTGTTGATCCTCTAACAAAGCCGCTTATGCAAGCAAAGAATGAGCGTCATGTTAGGTCAATAGGAATTAATCAAATTAATGATTGTACCTAGTGCAAGTGGGAGGTTGTTGGAAAATGTGCCCTAGGGGCCAATTATTATCTTATAAATATTATTGATTTATGAGTTTATCAATTGTGTTATCATATTATTCGCATGTTTATTGTGATGACCATCCTTGGATAATTCATGATCTTATCCTAAATATCCCTGGTCGATCATCTGTGCGGGAGCAGAGATGAAATAAGACCAGTATGACTTTGAAGATGTATAGAGATATAAATCAAAGTCATAGGCACATATAAGAGTACAAGGTGTTGGACCGACCCGCTATGAGAGAGTTGCATGGGTTACGTCATAAGCTTTTCTCATATACAAACCATGTCACTATGCCCTTTGACCTGAGATCATCATGGATTCCTACATGACAAATGCTCAGCTTTGACCTAGTCAAAAGTCACTTTTGACCGAGTGATCATAAAGACTATGTTTAGGCTTAGTAGTTTTTCATGTGGAGGAATGTGAATGGTCAAGATGGAATTTGTCCCTCACATTCGTAGAGAGATATTACTGGGCCCCTCGATGAGTGAGTCTAAGAAATGTATGGCCATACTGTAATGGAAAGGTAGTTCCATTTCTATAGTCAGACTACTCAAGGATCGAGAAAGTAACGGTCTTAAGAAAGCCCTGGAGGGACAAGAGACGCTAGCACGTCGTTCGTGGTTGGAACGCTGTTCATGTGGATATCAGTAGAGGAAGCCGACCTGAGTCGTCGACTTCTTGCAATCGGAAAGGGAACACGAGCTGTGGAAAGAAGTTGTGAACATTGTGACCAAAAGCTGTGGAAGTCGCTGAGGCACACTAAGGGTAATGCTTCTTCCCACTTGACTTAAACATATACGGTAGATCCTGGCAAGGAATGGAGAAATTTTTAAATTAATTTCTGCTGCGTGTCTTCCAATTCCTTTCATTCTTTTGACTTACTATTGACATCATCAAAATATTATTGAATATGGATTTTAACATTCTCCCCCTTTTTTATGATGAAAAATAGAGTAAAAATATTAGAGATTAAACAAAATGAATCAAAAACACAACTTGAACATTATTAACACAATTTGAATAACAAAGTGAGACACAAGTCACATATCATTAAAATACTAAAGTTATACAAAGTACAAAATAATCAACAAAAAAATAGAAACAACTCAGTCAATTGACTCAAGAGAAGATTCATCCTTCTCTTCACATCTTCTCTCCCCTTTTATATATAATCTAAAACGATTAGGGCCAGAGATGAAAGAATGATTATAGAAAGTTAGGGTAATGGAACGTCAGGTGCAATGGATAAATAGGTAGTAGTTATAGAAGCTTGTGGATCTTAAGCTAAGGCTGAAGTGGGTGATGGGACAAGAACATGCTGATCATGTTGAGGCTCAGATGGTGGCGGCTAATCCCTGAGTTCCTTATCTGAGAAGGAAAGTCCAATATTGTTTAGATAAGCAAGAATAATGTTCTTCACATTAGACACTTCTTAATGAATAGCTTCCTGTCGCTCTAAAATGGCCTTTTACCTCTCTCTGACTTCTTCCTTGTAAGCTTAGAAATCCCTGATATGAGTCTCGATAGTGTCTAGATCCCAGAGCTGCCACTCTCATGAATAATGTCAGCTTCTTTCCTAGAGGCATTGAGTATGTTCTCTAACTTAGCAAACTTAACCTGAAGGTTCCTTTGAATAGATGCACCAAGAACTATTGGTACAGTAGATACTTGAGGCCCAACAGAGAAGTAACCTACATCCTGAGGAAGAGAATTACTAGAAGTATGAAACATCCTACTTTTACCACCTCAGAGTACATATCCGAAAGCATATTTGATTAGCAGAAGCATTACATTAGCCAAAAAATTAAAATTTTAAAACTTACTTATTGGCTACTGTTCACTTGATGATTTCCAGATTTACAATCCAACTTTAACAATTCATAACTAATTGTAGAAAAATTCTATGGAGGTAATCCAAATTTCTAATTGAATCTCTTTCATATATCTTTAAGAGAAAAATATAAATATGGACAGTTACCTTGTCAATTGATACAGTTAAATCGTTACTTTTTACTATTCATATGGCAAATTCTGGAAATTCTAAATTCTGTCTCTTAACTTTGGAAATTAATTTCTCTTGATATACATATTAAAATGAGGCTTATTACCTATGTATTTAAATATCTGGATGTGTAATACATGCTCCTAAAATTTTGTGGATTAATTCCTTCATTTGCTAGGTCAAACTGAAGCGACAACAAAATTGCTTCAGAACTTACGTTTGTACCATTTCAGTTTTCTTTCTTTCACTTTCAATAATTGTTCCAGCATGCATAAATCATCTCTTTTGCCTTTCATGCATTCATATACATCATGGGGTTATGTCATAATTCTTTCATATATTTTCTTTGCATATAATGGATAATACATAACAATACATAAAAACTAATATACAGGCCTGTCATCACTTGTCTACTCTTCCTCTTCCATTCCTTAGCTCATGTACCAAACATGATTCTTCCATCTTGAATAACCTATTGTGGTTGGTTGTGGGAGGGTGAGATTCTAGGGAATCTCAGTAGTAAACATTATCACTTAAATATGCAATATGGATACTAATGCATGATATGTAATTTCATTAAATTTTATTTGATTAGTGACATGCTATCATGCTATATACTTTTGCATAAAAATGAATGGCCATGGAAAACATTTTATTCACAATACATTCAACATCATTTATCATGTCATAACATCATTCAAATATCATATACATATCAACACATAAGCATGCCACATCAGGCCCATAAAGAGGTAAGTTCACTACCTTGCACCTAAGCTTTTCTCTTGATCTTTTGCACTTGCTCCCTAGCTTTCTAACCATGAAGTCTTCCGGTCAATCACTTCCCAACATCTTCTTGGATGTTTCAAGGTCCTAAACACATCCATATTCATCACATAATTCATTAGGACAATGAACTCCAATAATGCTCAATACTATCCTTGATAAATTCTTAACTCTTTACTAACATAACTTTCTCTAATCTTCACTAATTAACTTGTCCTTTGAACCAATTGATGTCTTGACTTTAACCTGCACAATTTCATCTTTTGAATCCATTTATGAGCTTAGAATCATGAAATTCCAGCTCCTATGCAGTGTTTTGTACATTTTTACATAACACCCTATTTTCTTTCAAAAATACTCATTTTGATTCTAATGCTTCCCATACTTGTTTCTCCACTTTATCCCACACAAATTTTTATTTTAAAACCATTGGAAGCATAAAAATTATGAAATTACAATCACTGTTCATGTGAGTGAGCAGTAATAGAGAAGAATCTCAAAAATTAAAACTTGGAATTCCAATGATTTCAAGGTTCAAAATAATCAAATCCTACACAAAATCATCATATAAATTCAATGTAAGCCTTAAATAATTGAAATTCCATTTCTTTTCATCATGAAAAGTGCAAACCGAAATGGTTCAACCATGGCAAAGTCAAGAATATCAACTTATTCAACAACCAATCACTTAACTAGCTTGTTTAAGCTTCAATAATATAACTCTAACTTTAATTTCTTCTTTCTCCTTTCATCTAAGGATTTTGGACAGCACAACACCTTAGAGAGATCTCAACTGTCCTCCATGAAAACCCTAAGTTCAAGTTCCCAAATTAAAGGAAAATAAGCTAGGATAGATTGCTTACCTTGAATATCTAGCTTGCTTGAACTTTGGTACCTTGAATCTTCTTTGTCTTGGCTTGAGTTTTCATTTTGCAAGAGTTTCCCCAAGGGTTCTTGAGCTCACAGTTTTGCTTCAGATTTGAGGTGGTATTTATAGAAAAACCTCATGGAAAATCAATGGTCAAGATTAATTTGTGCACTATTTGATCTAATGGCTCACATTTAATCTTGGATTTAACTTTTTAAAAAAGAGAATTATGACATCATCCATTACATCATCAAAGGATACTTCACAGGGCTAGGTGACAAAATTCTAATGGGGGAAAGCTTCTAGAAAAATTTCAGTCCAATTCGGTACCGGCACAGTCTGATTCCCCAAAAACCAAATTGTTTTATAAATCTAATTTTTCTGAGATTTCATAATATGCTTTCTGACCTTAAATTCAGTATCTAGATTCTTCCTACCATTAACATTCTTGTACTAGGTCAGTACTTAATTACATATCCCTTGGCAAATGACTGAAATGCCTTTACTTCACTGTTTAGCATTATAATGAGCCTATGGGTATAATTGTCATTTCACACCACTTTTTACTGCATCATAGTATATATTGGCTCTAACTAATCACCCTTGTACTTGCTTGGACATTTTTTATGTCATATCCCAATTTTTAGGCTAGAAGTCTAGTATGTAGCCTGAAAAAGGAAGGCTACTAGACCCTATTATGCAGGAGTCCCAGAAGAATACAGATGATGTTCAAGGACTAAACTGCAAGAAAGTGAAATTTCAGGGAAAATAGTGAAAGTCCCTGTAAGTATAAAGAAGAAGTAAGAGGTGTTTCTTAGGAACTGAGCCACCAGAGTGCCTTGGGCTTGGTTAGAAACCCAAGATAGCAATCCAAAGCCCAAAAATATAGGCCCAAGGACTATGGGGTTTAAGAGACATTAAAATAATATGTTAGTGCTTTCCAATAAAGTAAAGTGACCCGCTCAAAGATAGAACTGGGAAAAGTGATCAGATATGACTATAGACCATGAGGTGGCATGAAAGGTGTCCTCATGGGACCCACAAGGTGCCACATGGCATGATTACAGGAAAAGAAAAAAAGTTAAGGACACATGTCATGAGATTAGAAAAAGGAGAAAAAATAAAAAGGACACGTGGCACAATGTCGACCGTTCATTCCAGGAAAAGGTTCTGGAATTCTCTGGAGAGACTGAGTCAAATGGTGAGATGTCCCAAGGGCCCCACCAATTTCACCACATATGCCCTGAGGTGTCCCCTGAGGTGTCCTTGGATAATGTCATAATGGAGAGTCATTGAGGAGGGTGATGTGATCGTGATTATGCAAACAAAGCATCTTAAGGAAGCAAGCAATTTGGGCCATTCATCACGATCCAATCTGACCCATCCATTCCACCTCCACTCACCTATAAATAGAAACTTCCCTTCCTCTATTTCATTCACGGATTTAGCAAGAGAAAGAAGAGAGGAAAAGAGAAGGAGAGAAATAAAGGAAGGAGTTCTGCTTGAGCCAGGAGCAGTCTAAGGAGCTTGGGACTGGGCTGAGCTTAGGAATAAGGTAAGTAAGTTATTCTAGTCTCTGCTCTAATAAAGTAAAGGATTGCTCTTACTAGTTAGAATAGAGAAATATCTCTATTAATAAAGGTAGCTAAAGGTAGAAAGAAAGCCAGGGGAATGTCAGATTAAGGATATCATCCCTAGTTAAGCATGAGGTAAGTAGAGCTATACTGGATAATAATAAAGATATTATTATGCTATGTACAGGATCTGACTTATGAGAAGAAGGGACCTTAGAGGCAAGGCTAAGAGCTGGAAGGAAATGCTTAATGCCAGGTAGTAAACTTACCTACTTGTATGCTTATACTGCTTGGATGTTTTATGTGATGTTTTCTTACCTTGATGATGTTAAGCATGTATGATTAAATAATGCTCTGTTTCTTTTTATGCTATGGCCATATGTTATAATTAAGGGACATGGAAGTACACATATAGTAACATCAAGTATATAGTTGCATACATTGTATGGTTTCTGTTTGCTACTGAGATTTCCCCAGAAATCTCACCCCCTTCCATGTAATCCTAATCCCATAGGTTTAAGATAAGGAAAGATTAAAGAAGCATGAAGAGAAGCTGGGGATTGGATAGTGCAAATGATGGGACCAAAATGCTAAAATCAGGGGAAAATGTAGGATAAACAGTAAATTCAGACGTTGACTGACATTGACACGGTCAAGGCATGGTCAACAAGTTATTTTTCCTTGAAAGGTCATTAAGTTAGCTTTGTGTAGCAATTTGAAACTTTTCATTTTGATTTTTATAGCATTAGTTATGATTTGTTGAAGTCAGGTTACTCTGCTGGAATTCACACCGTGAACAGTACTCACTAAGAGTAAAATTCCAGATTGAATAATTTGACTTCAATAGCCTTAAAAGTGGTTCAAAATGCTACTATTTGGTCCCTGAGACGTAAGAAAATGAGGATGTTTTATTTTAGTATCAGAGCAAAGGATTCTGGCTCAGAGCATAAGGTTATGGTATAGAATCGAGAGAGTTCTAGTACAGAGCAAAAGGTTCTGGCACAGAGCATAAGATTCTGGCACAGAACAGAAGGTTATGGCTCAGTGATGCTTTGGTATAGTTAGAGATTTGAACTAAGAGGTTCTCCCCCTAGTAGAATATATGGGGATAGTGTTTACTGTAAGGAATTGGAAGACACGCAGTGGAAATTAATTTAAAAATTTTTCCATTCCTTGCCAGGATCTACCATATGTGTTTAAGTCAAGTAGGAAGAAGTATTACCCTTAGTGTGCCTCAGCGACTTCCACAGCTTCCGGTCACGATGTTCACAGCTTCTTTTTATGGCTCGTGCTCCCTTTCTGATCACAAGAAGTTGATGACTCAGGTCGGCTTCCTCTACTGGTATCCACACGAACAGCGTTCCAACCACGAACGACGTGCTAGCGTCTCTTGTCCCTCCAGGGCTTTCTCAAGAGTTCATCATCTCCGTCTCTATTTCGGCAGTTTCTTATATGCAAACCTTTTGCCGAGTCCCCTTCGGCCTTTCTATGTTCTATATGTTTCTCTGTGTAAAACACAGCTCCTAAAATTAGATATATAGGATGCTATGCGTTTTTCTCTGTGCACCGAATTGGATTTTGGAGTTAATCTTATATTAATTCCAAAATTAATACAATATCATATATTGTATAATTTTATAAAAAACTAATTAAATAAATAATATCAAATCCTTCCCACAGATTTAATTACTCATTTATTTAATTTTAAATAAAGATGAGACTGAACTATATTTGATTTATTCTCATAAATCAAATTTGAGATATCCTATCAATTTGAATTTCGAATTTCAAACGTGATAGAGATTTAATTTATCCTTATAAATTAAATCTTATAAATATCTCTTATATGAGATATCCTATCAATTTGAATTTCGAATTTCAAACATGATAGAGATTTAATTTATCCTTATAAATTAAATCTTATAAATATCTCTTATATGAGATATCCTATCAATTTGAATTTCGAATTTCAAACGTGATAGAGATTTAATTTATCCTTATAAATTAAATCTCATATATACATATAATGTATATATATGAATTTATATATATATATACGAATATAAATATAAATAAATATATATACATCTATCCTGGATCATTCATTGAATCTGGACATGTCTTAGATTCAATGAATCTGGACATCATATCTCGTGTTGGGCTATTTTGTGTGCGACCCTGTAGGCCCATATGAAGTTGGCAGTGGGCCATTTGCTATACTAGCCCATAAGTCGCAAGCGGTCTCTAGCAAGACATAACGACTACCCAAATCATATGAGGATCGATAAACGATGTAACCTTTTATACAACCATATCATGTCCCTTCTGTCACGCGATATTTTGGTCATGGATGAGGCATGGATAATGTCATCCTCCTATTCCTGACCGTTACTTTCTCGATCCCTGAGTAGTCTGACTATAGAAATGGAACTACCTTTCCATTACAGTATGGCCATACATTTCTCAGACTCACACATCGAGGGGCCCAGTAATATCTCCCTACGAATGTGAGGGACAAATTCTATCTTGACCATTCACATTCCTCCGCATGAAAAACCACTAAGGCCGAACATAGTCTTTATGATCACTCGGTCAAAAGTGACTTTTGACTAGGTCAAAGCTGAGCGTTTTGTCATGTAGGAATCCATGATGATCTCAGGTCAAAGGGCGTATTGACATGGTTTGTATATGAGAGAAGCTTATGACGGTACCCATGCAGTTCTCTCATAGCGGGTCGGTCCAGCACCTTGTACTCTTACATGTGCTTATGACTTTGATTTATATCTCTATACATCTTCAAAGTCATACTGGTCTTATTTCATCTGTGCTCCCGCATAGATGATCGACCAGGGACATTTAGGATAATATCATGAATTGTCCAAGGATGGTCATCATAGTAAACATGCAAATAATATGATAACCCAATTAATAAATTCATAAATCAATAATGTTCATAAGACAATGATTGGCCCCTAGGGCACGATTTCTAACATTTACTACTTAGAGATAGTGACACCTAAATAAATAAAATAGTACCCCCATACCTTACAGCGGTACGAGGTAATCTTCAAGGAAGTGGCTAGTCTTAGTCAGCTGTTACTGCCGAGGTCTAGTGTTTATTAGCACGATGTGGCTAGACTAAGCCGGATAACGTCTGGGGAGCAGTTTCCTCTATGGATAGAGACAGAAGCTGACCACTCCTAGGTCAAGGGAAACTGCCAGACGTTATAGTGATAATGATAATGAAGGTACCAATATGGTTGAAGTTGATCAACTAGAGGATTGGTACAAACTATAATCAAGCCAGATAGTATAAAGTAAGGAGATATGAAAGATTAGTTAAGACAGTGTTCAGAAGTTGATCCTCTATGTGAGTAGATCTATATTACGAAAGAATTTGTTCAGCTAGTGTTTCCTAAACAAAAGAATTAAAAGTTAGAATGAGGCTTGCCTAGGAATGATTCTAGCATGTGGCCTAAAGTTAGAGATGAGATAATTAATAGATCAAGAGTGCTGATGTTCCCAAGATAGAGGAACCACAGTCTAGTATAGAGGAGACTAAGACTGAGAAAGAGAAAGGTAGCCACATTTTCGAAGATAAAGAGACTCCCCAATTTAAGAAAGAGTAAGAAGGGTTGAGTCTATACCCTAGTAAGAGGGTAATGTGGCAGCCTAAGTTAAATGAGTAGTTATTTTAGGTTCCTAAATGAATGTTTGGAATCTGGCAGATAATGGGTTAGAGGAAAGAATGTTTTAAAGTTTATTTAGTTGATTGTTTAATTGCAGTGTACGTATAATGGATGGTTGAGCAAATTTATGTGATGATGATATGGCTTATGTTGCCATAAGTTATGAGGAATAGTTGCATCTCCTTGTAGTTGTCATATGATGACATGCAAGTTAGAGTATGCTATGAATACTCCCCTCATGCAGTACATGTAGGTAGAGTTTATCATGAAATGAGAAAGTTATGTTGCTCCCATACCATACGACATGCAATAAGAATGTACCCAGGATGATAAACAGTCTCAGTAAGTGGGACAATTGTTACAGTATGATTGGGGTTACTCAGGTATTTCTACAGACTTACGAATACAGTACTCAGGGTCATTTCTTATGTTAGTGTTACAGCAAGTACCAAGAAGGTGGTAGTGTTATAACTCTATCAAAAGAAATGGTATACAGAAAGAGTAAGAGATAGCAGTAAAGAGATTGTTTTCATATCACTCTTCAGATAAGAGTTGGATATGAAACATATGGCTCTCAGATAGAGCTAGATTCAGATGAGTTCAGATCACTCTTCAGATAAGAGTTAGATGTGATACAGATTGCTCATAGTTAGAGAATAGTTCAATGGCTCGCAGTTAGACTACAGATGGAAATGAGAAGTTATGATGAGGCCATAGCAACAGAATGCAATGGCAGGTGGTTATACCATAATTGGTAAGCCACAATAGAGTAAGAAAGATGACAAGGAACTCCTAGTAAGAGGGAAAATAAGTAAAGTCTTGGTAAATAATATGGGCTACTGAATGTATTTTAAAATTTTTATTGAGTTATCAACAAGTGGAAGCAGTTAACCTTATAACTTAGTCTGTTGGATGAGATGTTTCAGAGATGATACATTACAACAAAATCACAAAGGATTCTGGAGGATCGCAGTCAGATCCTAGCATGGCTCAAGGGTCACAGTTAGATCCTAATAGCTTCAGAGTCGCAGTTAGATTTTGAAGAGGCTTACGGTTGATCGTAGTTAGATCCTGAGGTCGCAGTTAGACCTAGCCTAAGGAAAGTAAGGAGCCATGGAGAAATAAGAATAGTACAGTATCTCTCTGGAAATATGAGTACCAAAGATGAAGTTAAGGTAAGGAGCTTCACGAGTTGATTAACTCATTTAGAAAACTTATAGCCTATATTATATACAGACTAAACTTAGTTTACCCTTATGAAGATGGAGTCCAAGTTCAAGTTTAAGTGCTTATATTCAAAAAGTTTTGTAGAAGTATGCCTAAGGAATAGAGAAGAGAACCCCATATGTTTTAAGAATGGAAAAGTATGAGCAGATAAGGATAAAGAGATTGAAAGGCTAGCGAGACCCAGAGAAGAGGGTCTAAGATAGAGTAAAGATAGAATGCAGTTATATGAAAAAGATGTAAATGCCACAAAAGTTTGGCATAGATACACAAAGTTGTGAAAGATAGTAAGAGAGGTTGAGAAGAGCTAAGAAAGAAAAGAAAATGTTCTGAAAAGAAAGGGTCATTCTTCTCAGAGAAAACTATAAATAGAGATTTAACCCTCAAATTTTGAGGACGAAATTTATTTTAAGATTTCCGTTTACTATTGAGATTTTCCCAGAAATCTCACCTCCTTCCATGTAATCCCAATCCCACAGGTTTAAGATGAGGAAAGATTGAAGAAGCATGAAGAGAAGCTGGGGATTGGATAGTGCAAATGATGGGACCAAAATACTGAAATCAGGGAAAAATACAGTATGAACAGTAAACTTTGGATGTTGATTGACATTGACCTGGTCAAGGCATGGTCAACAAGTTATTTTTACCTGAAAGGTCATTAAGTTATCTTCGTGTAGCAATTTGAACCACTTCATTTTGATTTTTCTAGAATTAGTTATGATTTTTTGAAGTCAGGTCACTCAGCTGGAATTCACACCGTGAATAGTACTCGCTAAGAGTAAAATTCCAGATTGAGTAATTTGACTTCAATAGCGTTAAAAGTGATTCCAAATGCTACCATTTGGTCCTTGAGACGTAATAAAATGAGGATATTTCATTTTACCTGTCATATCCTAATTTTTTCCTATCCGTATAGTACTGATAGTAGAAAGAGGTTTGGAAAGGATTATGACAAAGATTAGAAGAAAAAATAAAGGTTAAATGAGTCTTGAAGAAAGAAAAGGACAAAAACGAAAATTAGAAAAGGTTGAACGCAAAAAGTGAAGGTAGAAACAAAAGTTGGGCTCTCAAGTGTAATTTTCAAAAGTTAAGGGACTTAAATACAAATAGTCAAAAGTCCAGGGGCAAAGTGCAATTATTCAAAAGTTCATGGACCTAAATGTAAATATGGAAAAGTTGAGCCAAAACAGGTCAAAAATGTTCAGAATTAGATCAGACCCAAATTTTACCAGTAGATAGGCAAAAATATTCCGGTCGGTTTAACGCAACACATAATTTTGATTTGAGGTCCCGATTAATTGATATAAATTCTTAACGTCAGAAGGAATTATTATAGTATTTTTTAGATCTCAGAATCAGATGAGACCTTACAATAAATTCATATATTTAATATATGAATTTATAAAATTGACAGAATCAGAAAAGGAACCCTGTAGAAGCCATAGCAGATTTTACAGTGAAATAAAATACCTGATAAATAGGATCGGGAGAGTTATACAGTGAATTGTGCCATAAAGGCAATACAGGCAATAAGCCCATAATAAGGCCCAAATGGTGCCATCATAAGCCTATTAAGGTGACTGGACAGTTAAGTGGGCCAGAGACCAGAGTAGTCCAGGAAAGTGTGAAATTACGAAAATGCCCCTAGATGCCCACACTGTACCAGTAGTGGATGGAGGTCATTTTGGTCATTCTGGATAGGCTAAAAATGTGACATATAGAATAAATATGATTAGTCAGAGCCAATATATGCTTTGAGGCAGTGCAAAGGGGTAAAATGACAATTATGCCCTTAGGGTCAATATAGTGCAAGAAAGGACACCAAGGGTATTTTGGTCATTTCCAAAGGGATGGATGCATATAAATATTTAGTATATCAATGTCAATGATATGATAAGCCTGGAAATTGATTTCTAGGATAGAATACATATCCTAGAATATTATAAAAAAATTAGGAACAAAAAAACAGTCCGGTTATGGTGAAACTGCTCCAATCGGTACCGGATTGGACTAGAATTTTTCCAAAAGCTTCCTTGCATGGGCAGCACGCCACATACCCATCTTAGGTGTCCCATGAGCTGTCCTACATGATGTCATAATTATTCTTTTTAGAAAATGTTAAATTCAAGATAAAATGTGAGTCCTTGGTCAAATAGTATACAAATCACCCAAATTTCTCTATAAATACCCCCTCATTTCAGACCTATTCGGCAGCCCTTGGAACCATGGGGAAACTATTGCAAAATTTCCACTCAACCAAGAAAGAAGCACACAACTTGAAGCAAGAAGCAAGGTAATCATCTCCCTTGATCTTGAGCTTTATTCTAGCAAGTTAGCTCTTGGTTTTAAGGGGTTTTTGTGCTCTATTTCTCTTATGGTTGCTTCTGGAAGTGATGTCCATATGCGGTTAAAATATGAAATTCAAGTATGTTTGGATTTAGGGTTTTGCGTTCTTGCTGGTACTATATGTGGTACTATTCATATGATGGAATTTCATGATTTTGATGCTTCCAATGAGTTTAAAATGGAAAATTGTATGGGGATAAAGTAGGAGAACAAGTATTGGAAGCATTGGAATCAAAATGTGAATTTTTGGGAATCAAGGGCTTTACTTTGGTTTGGTACTATAGCAACTGAAGTGTTTTGATTTTGGAAATTCTAATTTCATATTTGGATTCTACATGAAAATTATGTGGAAATGAACCATGATAATTTATTTTGGAAAGATGAAAGTAAGAAACATAAGGTAGAAGAAGAAAGGGAGCTAGTGAAAACCTAGTCTTGATTTTGTATTCAAATTGAGTTGCAACTTAATATTATTGTGTAATGGCTAGGTTTTGACATTTGTGAAGGAAGGAAAGCATCTCAAGAAGACCTTGACAAGGATAACTAAGAGGTAGCAATGATACCTAACTATAACTCATGGTTGCTTAATTGTTTGCTTGCTTGTTGAGTATGGTGTTTGGTTGAGCTTAAGCTTATGTCATGATGTCTATGATGAAGTATGAATGATTGCAACTCCTTGCAAGTTATGTCATGACAATATGCATGTTAGAGTTTGCTTATGTACCATTATGAAGAAGCTTCCATCTCATGATAACATGTTAAGCATCCAATTATTCATGCATGACATTATAGTTTGTGTAACTTGCTATTGGGATTTCCATGAAATCTCATTCCTTCCACATGCATAACTATGTTTTAGGTGCTGGATCCTCTCAAGGGAAGAGTGTAAATGTTGATGATTAAGTTTGTATAATAAGCTACATGACTTACATGACACTATGGCATGATATGCTAGTATGCATGGTGTATGTTTCTGCAACCCTGTTTTGAGGCTATGGTGATGTGACAATGTTTATGACACTTAAATTAACGATTTTTAGTCTGAAATTTGGTATGATGATATCTAAGCTACAGAGATTTAAATGGACACAAAGAATGCCTTAATTGGATAAGTATCCGAATTGTTATGATTTCCCAAAGTGGGCAGTAAGATCTGGAGTTGAGATAAAATGAGTACTGAGAGGCAGTGACGTTCACGCAATGATTTCATATATCAAATGAACAAGTTTTTCTATGAAATTTTATGAACTTAAAGATGACGTCTAGAGATTCAAATCAATATGTAACATAGTTCATTTGGATAAGTAACCAAAGAGAAACAAATTTTTGAAGTTAAGATAAAGAAACTAGAACTCCCAGATTTTACCAAATGAACAGTGATCTTAACCAATAAACTGATTTCGGGTGGACAAGAGAACTTCAATTTCATATTTTACCTCAAATATTTATGAAAGATCTTTCATTAGAAATTGGAACCACACTATTTTGATTTTTCTACGATTAATTATGAATTTTCAAAGTAGGGTACATGTTCTAGAATTACTAAATGAACAGTAATAGTGAACAATACCTGAGAGTAATTCTTTTGGAAATGGATGTTTTCAACGCAAATGATCATGTAATTGGTTCTAATCACTTCTAATGGAGTATAATTGAGGTTAAAAGTAAGGATGTTACATTACCTGTCTAGAATGACCAAAATGCCCTCCATCCATCTTTGGCATAATTTGGCTACATAGGGGCATTTTCGTAATTTCATACTTTTCCTATGTTGCTCTGGACTCTGCCCCACTTAACTGTCCAACCACCTTATTGGGCCTCTTGGGATGCTATTTGGGCCTTAATATTGATCCATTACTTTTATGACATAAATCCCAAGAAATCTCCTCTGACCCTATTTATTGGGTATTTTATTTCACTGTAAATTCTATAATAAATTCTACAGAATTTCTTTTCTGACTCTGTCTATCTTATAAATTCTTATATTAAACATAGGAATTTACTGTAGAGTTTCATCTGATTCTGAGGTCTGAAAAATACTATAATAATTTTTTCTAACTTCAGGAATTTATATTAATTAATCGGGACCTCAAATCAGTTGCGTTAAACTGATCAGAATAATTTTGTCTATCTATTGATAAAATTTGGGACTAATCTAATTTTGGGCATTTTTGAGCATTTTTTGGTTCAACTTTCTCATAATTATATTTAGGTCCCTATACTTTTGCTTAATTGCATTTAGGTCCCTCCTTTTATTTCTACTTTCACTTTTGGCGTCCAACCTTTTCTAATTTTCATTTTAGTCCCTTTCTTCCTTGAAGACTCATTTAACCTTTATTGTTTCTTCTTATCATCGTCATAATCCTTTCCAAACCTCTTTCCACTATCAGTATTATACAGATAGGGAAAAATTAGGATATGACATTTCTACCCCTTAAAATAAATTTTGTCCTCGAAATTTACTAGGCACCTTAGTTAACAATCTTGGATAGATTTATTTTTCTTCTTTATGACTAAGAATTGGGATATCTATCTTTTATCTTCTATATTAAAATCTTAGCGGAGTACCTTTCATGTCCACAGATCTTCATATCTTTACTATTATTACTTTTCTTCTGTTTTGAATCAACTCAATTAGAATTGAACGCTACCTCATTCTGTTACTTGCTTACTTGCTTTGCATCCATTTGCATATGGACTTCTTACTATACTGGACTTGTGAGTAGTGTCCATTTCCTTCACATAAAACTCTCTCGAATGCTGCTATATTCTAGAGTTTCTGTCGACTACTTATCATGCTTCTTAGTGTAATCACTTATTATTCATCTAAGTATCTAGCGGAATTCTTTAAACATCCGCCAAACTTCATCTCTCATTTTCGTACCATCATACTTCTTATAATCTTTAATAACTCATCATAATATAGAGAGGACTTATGTCATTAATCTTTTTTTCTTTACTTTACTGCTAGATAGTAGCACATACTCTAACATGCATAATGCCTGGCCAACATATTGTAGGACTACATACCTGCCCATGAATGCAAAGCTCTAACAACGGAGCTCAAGCATTTCTTTCTTTAATATGCATAGCTCTAACACTTGAAGCTTGCATTGCTCTAACATTTGAAGCTTTAGCATATTTTACAAACATAATATAATGCCTAGCATTTCATGCAAGGAGTGAAAGCTCTCACTTGCTACTTCCTCTATAACACAACATATAATCATCTTATCCCTTTTAAAAAAAAGGAGCCTCTCTATCTGTTTACAAAACTAACTTCATATTGTACTTCTTGATACATATTTCTCTTTATGTATCTCATTACATATTTTTCATGCTGTATCATGATATATCTGGCCAAATATGGCTATATCATGGTCTATCTTGCCTTGTCATAACGTATTATGAGATACCATAAGTTAAACATTCCCTCTAACTTATAACTTTGCTAGCTTTTAAGAAATCTTTTCAAAATATTTCTTGTCAAATCCATTTCATTTGGACTGGACATATGGGTTCTAGTCTCTTACTATTCATAGCCCTTTCCCAACTTTTTATAGCTCTTCCTATCATTTTACATAATTCTGTGCATATATGCCAAACATCTGTGGCATTTACACCCTTTTCATCACTTCCCAAGGGGTCACCCATCATTGGCCTACTCTTGTCTGAGCACGCTTAACTGAAAAGTATATATATAAATATGAAGCACTAGTGTTAATAGGACCCAATCCTAGTATTTTACTATCTTAAAACATTCTTATACTATCTCTCTTGGGTCTATCTGGCCTTCTAATCTTTTTATCTTCATCTGGAAGATATATTTGTCTCTCATTCTTATTCTTTATAATTTCATCCTAGGGATTTTTTTTCTGTTCTTACTTGACCATGTCTCATATCTTATGAAATATTCTCATAAATCCTTGGTACTCGGGATTAATAACTTTAATTTTGATCACTTAGTTCCTATTGCGTGTACAAAGATTATGAGTTCAATTCCTAATAGTAATCAGGCTATCTGAAATTAACATCATAGGTATTCTCTGTTATGAGTTAACCAACTTGTGAAGCTTCTATACCTTAACATTTTCCTTGGTATTCTTCATTCCAAAGAAATACTGTACCTATGGCTCATTACTTTATTTCTCTATGCTTGGTTTACTGTGACCCTCAGAATCTACTGCGATCAACCGTAAGCCTTTTCAGGATCTAACTGTGATCTAGGAGTTTTATTCACTATGAGCCATGCCAGGATCTAACTACAATCCTCTAGAATCTACTGAGATTTTGTTGTATAGTATTCTTATCTCTGGAAGACCTAAACCAACAGACAAAGTTACAAGGTTAGTCACTTCCACATAGGTATTAACTCAACAAATAATTCCCCAAAAATGATCATAAAAGCCAATATTATCTATTAGGACTTTACTCATTTCCTCTATCACTAAGGAACTTCGTACATCATTCCCATCTTTCATAACTTGACTATGTCCATTACTGCAGAGAGCTACATAGGCTCTACCATGCACATATCCATCATAATCTGTTCATTCTCTGGGCTCTATCTCAAGAGCAATCTGACTCTATTGCAAGGGCAATCTAGCTCTATTACAAAAACATTAACTTCTATTGCATAGGCGTTGCTCCTTCTCAGAGCTAAATCATCTTTCATAACTGCGTCTCATTTTATTTCATGCTCATAGCACATTATTCATGTCTCTTATCCCTACTAAAGGGATATGTCATGAGTACTATGATAATTTGTTTATAGATTTACTATTAACCTTCATCTCTAACCTCATTTATTGCTTTATCATTACCAAGTTGAATTATCTAATTACATGTCGTATGACATGGGAGCAATAACTTTTTTCATCATATATACTCTATCCTTAATGAAATGCGGAAGGGGTATCCATTCATCATAGCATACTTTAACATGCATAATATGGAAGGAGATAAAATCATTTAAGTATTCTCAAACATGCGTGTTATCATATGACAATTGCAAGGAGATGCAACTTCTCATCATAATTCTTGGCAACATAAGCCATATCATCATTACATAATTTGCTCAGCCATCCTCTATATGCATACTGCAATTAAACAATTAACTAGGTAATCTTTTAAAGCATTATATCCCTTTATCACCTTAACTGTTAGATTATCTATCACATTATCTGATAAGATCATAGTCAGATCCTAAAATAACTATTCATCTAACTTAGGCTGCCATGTTACCCTTTATTAGGGTCTAGACTCAACCCTTCAATACTCTCTTACATAGGGAATAAGGGAGTCACTTTTCTTTTTAACTGTGGCTACCTTTCTCTCTCTAAACATCATAAACTTATTTTCTTATTTTGCATATATCTACCATCTATCGCTCTGTTGAACTTTTACAATTACCTAAGAAAAATTCTTTCTTTGTAACACAGAATTCAATCCGTTAACTAACTTCTTAGTCATTCGACTCTCAATGTCCTTGTGGATGAACTCGGCTAAGTATTCATCAAAGGGTTTCTCTTTCTCTACTTTAACCCTTAGCCTTATGCTCATCATTCTCTAACTGAGAGGAATGCCTCTGGTAAGTAATTCGATAAAAGTTTCTCAAGTGAGCGGACCAATCTCTATCTCATATAGAGTAACTTCTACATTTCTTTACTATCTCTTTAACTTTTTCTGTCTGTTAGTGGACTAGACTGTGGTTCCTTTCTAGTCTATCTCTGATCCTGACTAACTTAAGTTACATGGATCTCATTCATCATCTAGCACTATTACTGTCTCTTCATGATGGGATCCCTCTATTTTGGGAACATGAACTTTGTATCTATTAGCCATCACATCTTTAACCTTAAGCCACATGCTAGGCTCATTCTACTTATTATTATTCTATTCAATAAAGACTAGCTAAAAGAATATTTCGTAACATAGATCAACTCCTGGTGATCACATGGAGGATCTATTTCTGAACATCTTTTTAAACATTGATCTTCTGTATCTCAGTACCTCATACTGTTTGGCTTTCTTACACTATGTGTTAAACCTCTAAGAATATCAGTGAGGTTATCATCTTCATTCTTGTCATCAGGTCTCTATGCAATCTAGTCGCAACTTGAGTGCTAGCTAGTCGTGACTCATATTCTCTGTAAACTTTAGTCGCGACCATCTCCACCTACTCATCATGACTTGATAGCTTGATGTTCTTTAGTGGCGACCATAGGTCATCTTCTGTCGCGACTTATTCTGATTATATATTAGTCACGTCCTATAGCTTGGACTCATCATGACCTGATAGCTCTAGAGCTTCCTGTCATGACCAATGGTCTTTACTCGTCATGACCAAAAGCTTATGTAAATATTTGTTGCGATATGTGGCTTAACTCATAGCGACTTATCTTCTTTGGAACTTCTAGTCACAACCTAAACTAATTCATATTGCGACCTAGCCATAACTTTTTCTAAATATTCACTTCTAATGTTCTTGACTTTGATGAATTTGAGTCAATTGAAACTCATTCATATCTATATATCATAATCATATTAAATTGGGAACATATTCACATAGATGTTCAACTAATTATCATCTTATTATATCACATAAGAACTCATATTTCATATCACCTTAATATTTGTATATACATTGCATACATGTCAATTTCATATTTGGGGTACAACGTAACTATCATACATGTGAGTAATTACTTTACTTTACCATGTTTACATGTTACATTACCCCTAATCTCTTTTTACATTCTTTTATAGGGAACCATAAACTGCACACACTTCTACATACAGAAGTGCCAACCTTATATATCAGTTGGTAGATCATTCACCAACAACTCACTCAGCTCTATGTGCCATGTAGGGTTATATAGCAGTATCTGACTTACTACAATTT
This sequence comes from Leucaena leucocephala, assembly GCA_037074615.1. Taxonomy (NCBI): domain Eukaryota; kingdom Viridiplantae; phylum Streptophyta; class Magnoliopsida; order Fabales; family Fabaceae; genus Leucaena; species Leucaena leucocephala. The sequence goes on from CM073520.1 coordinate 21,721,487, forward strand.
CATTCTAGTCTACTAGAGTGTAAACCTAGTTCAGGTTAATGCCCTCTATTGTATATCTATTTATCATCTATGCTACAACATTAAGGAGCTATAGATAAACTAACTAGTCTTGATCTCTACTTCTGTCCATCCCTTCACCTAGACAGGGTAACTCACTCTCTAGAGCTTTTTTTGAGACTAATATGGTCAACATTATCTGTCTTTAGCAAAGAAGGTGTAAGGAATTGGAAGACACACAGTGGAAATTAATTTAAAAATTTTTCCATTCCTTGCCAGGATCTACCGTATGTGTTTAAGTCAAGTGGGAAGAAGCATTACCCTCAGTGTTTCTCAACGACTTCCACAGCTTCTCTCTACAGCTGGTGATCTCTTTCCGATCGTAAGGAGACGTCCACAGCTTCTTTCCGCGGCTCGTGCTCTCTTTTTGATCGCAAGAAGTCGACTCCTCAGGTCATCTTCCTCTACTGGTATCCACATGAATAGCGTTCTAATCACGAACGACGTGCTAGCGTCTCCTATCCCTCCAAGGCTTTCTCAAGAGTTCGTCCTCTCTGTCTCTACTTCAGTAGTTTCTTATCTGCAAACCTTTTGCAGATTCCGTTTGGCTCTTTTGTGTTATGTGTTGTATTCAAAACATAGCTCCTAAAATCGGATATATAGGATGCTCTGCATTTTTCTCAACCGAATTAGATTTTGGAATTAATCTATATTAATTCCGAATACAATATCACATATTGTATAATTTGATAAGAAACTAATTAAATAAATAATATTTATATTAAATCTGTCCCACAGATTTAATTCACCTATTTATTTAATTTAAATAAAGATAAGATTGGACTGTATTTGATTTATTCTCATAAATCAAATTTGAGATATCCTATCAATTTGAATTTCAAATTCAAACGTGATAGAGATTTAATTTATCCTTATAAATTAAATCTTGTAAATATCTCTTATATATAATATATATATATGAATTTATATATATACGAATATAAATATAAATAAATATATACATCAATCCTGGATCATTCATTGAATCTAGACACGTCTTAGATTCAATGAATCTGGACATCATAGCTCATGTTGGTCTATTTTGTGTGCGACCCTGTAGGCCCATATGAAGTTGGCAGTGGGCCATTTGCTATACTGGCCCACAAGTCACAAGTGGTCTCTAGCAAGACATAACGACTACCCAAATCATAGGAGAATCGATAAACGATGTAACTTTTTATACAACCATATCATGTCCCTTCTGTCACGCGATATTTTGGTCATGGATCAGGCATGGATAATGTCATCCTCCTATTCCTGACCGTTACTTTCTCGATCCCTGAGTAGTCTGACTATAGAAATGGAACTACCTTTCCATTACAGTATGGCCATACATTTCTCAGACTCACTCATCGAGGGGCCCAGTAATATCTCTCTACGAATGTGAGGGACAAATTCCATCTTGACCATTCACATTCCTCCGCATGAAAAACCACTAAGCCCGAACATAGTCTTTATGATCACTCGGTCAAAAGTGACTTTTGACTAGGCAAAAGCTGAGCGTTTGTCATGTAGGAATCCATGATGATCTCAGGTCAAAGGGCATAGTGACATGGTTTGTATATGAGAGAAGATTATGACGTAACCCATGCAACTCTCTCATAGCGGGTCGGTCCAACACCTTGTACTCTTACATGTGCATATGACTTTGATTTATATCTCTATACATCTTCAAAGTCACACTGGTCTTATTTCATCTCTGTTCCCACACAGATAACCGACCAGGGACATTTAGGATAAGATCATGAATTATCCAAGGATGGTCATCACAGTAAACATGCAAATAATATGATAACACAATTAATAAATTTATAAATCAATAATGTTTATAAGACAATGATTGGCCCCTAGGGCACGTTTTCCAACAGAAGGTTAGGGTTTACTAGGATCAGGAATATCACACTGATCTTTCTCTATAAAATAACATATTCCTGGACTTTGAGAATGGACAGAGACTATCATAAACTCTAACTGGATCTCTGGATTAAGGGACTATTGTATATTACTTATCTCAAATCTATCTTCAAACTCTGATAGAGGAGAAATAATATCTGGTTTACCTATAATCCAATACTAGTACTCAGCTTCCTTACCCGTAATTTATCCTCTCATAGGAGGAATAGAAATTATATCAGGGTTAGAGGGTACTCCCATAGACTTATGTTATATCTCTTTCATCTCCTTTTACTAATCCTTAAGAAATGGTTCAACCATGGCAAGTCAATATCAACTTTATTCAATAACCAATAACTTATCTGGCTTGTTTCAGCTTCAATCATATAACTCTAACTTTAATTTCTTCTTTCTCCTTTCATCTAAGGTTTTTGGATAGCACAACACCTTAGAGAGAACTCAACTCTCCTCCATGAAAACCCTAAGTTCAAGCTCCCAAATCAAAGGAAAATAAGCTAGGATAGATTGCTTACCTTTAATCTCTAGCTTGCTTGAACTTTGGTACCTTGAATCTTCCTTGTCTTGGCTTGAGTTTTCATTTTGTAAGAGTTTCCCCAAGGTTTCTTGAGCTCACAGTTTTGCTTCATATTTGAGGGGGTATTTATAGAAAAATTTCATGGAAAATCAATGGCCAAGATTAGTTTGTACACTATTTGATCTAATGGCTCATATTTAATCTTGGATTTAACTTTTTTAGAAAGAGAATTATAACATCATCCATGAAATCATCAAGGGACACTTCATAGGGCTAGGTGGAAAATTTCCAATGGGGGAAAGGTTCTGGAAAAATTCCAGTCCAATCTGGTACCGGCTCAGTCCAATTCCTCAAAAACCAAACTATTTTATAAATCTATTTTTTCTGAGATTTCATAATATGCTTTCTGACCTTAAATCCAGTATTTAGATTCTTCCTACCATTAACATTCTTGTACTGGGTGAGTACTTAATTACAGATCCCTTGGCAAATGACTGAAATGCCCTTGGTTCACCGTCTAGCACTATAATGACCCTATAGGCATAATTGCCATTTCACACCTCTTTATACTGCATCATAGTATATATTGGCTCTAACTAATCACCCTTGTACTTGCTTGGATATTTTTTACCTGTCCAGAATAACCAAAATGCCCTCCATCTATCTCTGGCATAATCTGGCTATAAATGGGCATTTTTGTAATTTCACACTTTTCTATTATTGTTCTGGACTCTGGCCCACTTAACTGTCCAACCACCTTATTGGGCCTCTTGGTATGCCATTTGGGCCTTAATATTGGTCTATTACCTTTATGGCATAAATCCCAAGAAATCTCCTCTAACCCTATTTATCAGGTATTTTATTTTACTGTAAATTCTATAAAATTCTATAGAATTCCTTTTCTAACTCTATAAATTTTATAAATTCTTATATGAAATATAGGATTTTATTGTAGAGTTTCATATGATTCTGAGGTCTGAAAAATACTGTAATAAGTTTTCCTAAGTTCAAGAATTTATATCAATTAATCGGGACCTCAAATTAAAATTATGTGTTGCGTTAAACTTATCAGAATAATTTTGTTTATATACTGGTAAAATTTGGGACTAATATGATTTTGGGTATTTTTTAGCCTTTTTCGGTTCAACTTTCTCAGAATTATATTTAGGTCTCTCAACTTTTGGCTAATTACATTTAGGTCCCTATACTTTTGCTTAATTGTATTTAGGTCCCTCCTTTTGTTTCTACTTTCACTTTTGGCCTCCAACCTTTTCTAATTTTTATTTTAGTCTCTCTCTTCCTTCAAGACTCATTTAACCTTTATTATTTCTTCTGATCATCGTCATAATCCTTTCCAAACCTTTTCCCGCTATCAGTATTATACAGATAGGGGAAAATTAAGATATGACACAGTAGGTTGCTTGTCTTGGTGGTTTCTAGGAGTCATGCCCTTCTTTGTATCATAAGGAAGCTTATCTTCATCTTGTTCAACTATGACATCCTAAAGGCTCCAATTTGTTGCTTCTTTCTTCCCTTTAAGTGATGAATGTTGAAGTACTTGAGGAAGAAGGAAACAAGTTGAGGAAAAGGCATAGGAATGGTCCTTGTCTTGCTAAGACAAAATTATCTCATCTAGCTATATATGAAAGCTCATAAGTTCAGCTTCTCCCTAATCACTATCCTATCCAGTATGAGGTAATCCTATTGGTTGACGTAGTGAAGCTTGTAGACTTGATGATCATACACTAAGAGTATATGTAATGGATGATGTGATACAAATCACACATCTGACTTGGGATGAATGATAGAGACCTAGGGAAAGGCTTGTTAGACTATAGAAAGATATGATTAGCAATGGCATGATCCATAGGCTTCATTGGTACTAAAATGGGAGCACCTATCATTTGATTGATAACACTGAAGTATAACTTGATCTCCTGACCTTTCAATATAGTAGTAAGATAACTATCCATTATGTTGTCATCTTCATCCAAAGTGTCATATATCTCTATGTTGCAATAAAATCTTACTATATCTAGACTAGAAGTCTTATTGATCCTAAGTCAGTTCTTAAAGTGATATAATTACTCTATTAAGTCTAAATTGACCTTTTGATCAACCTTAAGTGAGTGGATATTTACATAGATTACAAGATAACACTTTCTCTCCCTAAACTATGAGTTATACTTATCCGTATCAATGTCTAGATCCAAGTTACCTTTCAAAAATGGCAAACTTGATGGATGAGAATCTGAAGGAGCTGGAGTTGTAGAAGGCATCATTGGACCTCTATCTCTCCCCAAGTGGCTTAGTGGTAGTGGTCACTTTATTCTCTAATATAGTATTGAATTTAGGATGAGAGTCCATGTATGAATTAGCATGTTGTGACCTTGCCTTCCTCTTTAAAGTAGATTGAGGAGAAGGCTCAGTGATCTAGAATTTGCCCTTACCTTTAGTTACTACCTAGCTCGCTAGAACCTTGCTCTTTTCCTTTAATACCTATGGGCCATCCTTGGCGACTTTAGCTTGATACTTGTTTTCCTTTGAGATTGAAGCCTGAGGAGTATTGGATACAGACTAAGAAGGATTAGGCTTCAACTTGTCGATATTTGTAGTCTTCATTCTCGCTATAGCTTTCATGAAGAGTGAGTAATTTGAGTGATTAAATGGTGAAATAAAGGAATCTTGCTAAAGGAATCCCACAAACAAATTTGAGGATTTGTGAAAATTGAAAGTGAGAGAAAAGGAAGATTAGTTGATTAACGCTCGAGTTAAACAGTGAAGAGTGTCATATCCTTATTTTCAACCTCCATTATATTCAATTGGAAATCATTTGAACCAATTACATATCCCTTTGCTTTAGACATATGCATTTTCAAAAGATGTCTTCTCAGGGGTACTGTTCATGGGTACTATTCATTTGGTAATCCATAATGCATACCTAACTTTGAAAATTCATAATTAAATATAGAAAAATTGAAATAGAGTGATTTCAATTTCTAATGAAAGCTATTTTATTTAAATTTGAAGGACAAATGTAAAATTGAGGTTTTGTTGTCCAAATAAAATCAGTTTATTCGTTGAAAAATACTATTCATTTGGTAAATTTGGAAGTTCCAGTTTCTTTTCCTTAACTTCAAAAATTCATTTCTCTTTGGTTACTTATCCAAATGGAATGTGTTACCCATTTATTTAAAGTTCCAGATGTTTTCTTTAAGCCCATAAAATTTCGTAGAGAAATTCATTCGTTCACTATATGAAATTAGTGGTTGAACATCACTATCTTCCGTTGCTCACCTTATCTCAATTCCAGATTTTATCTCCAACTTAGAAAAATCATAGTAAATCGAAAACTTAACCAATTGAGACATTCTTGGTGTCCATTTAAATCTCTATATCTTAGCTATTTTCATACCAAATTTCAAGTCCAAAATCGTTGGTTAAGTTATCGTAATTATCGTCATAAGGTTATTGTCTCATATTACCAACATACTATATCATGCTAGGTATGCCATCAAGTCATCATCATAGTGCCAAGTGATCAACATAACTTATTACACAAGTTCAACCATCTATATTTACCCTTTTTCCTTGAGATGTTCCAGCACCTATAACATGGTTATGCATATGAAAAGAATGAGATTTCATGGAAATCTCAAAAGCAAGTCATACAAACTATAATATCATTCATGAGTGATTAGATGCCTAATATGTTAACATGATATGGGAGCTACTTCATAATAATACATAAGCAAACTCTAACATGCTTATTGTCATGACATTAGTTGCAAGGAGTTGTAATCATTCATACTTCATCATCATCATGATGTTATAATCTTAAGCTCAACCAAACATCATAACTAGAAGCAAGCATACAATCAAACAAACATGAAATTATAGTTAGGTATTTTTGCTACTTCTTAAGATATCCTTGTCACACACTTCTTGAAATGGTCTTCTTCCCACACAAATGTCAAAACCTAGCCAATACAAAGTAACATCAAGTTACAACTCAACTTTAAAATAATTCCAAGACTAGGTTATTACTAACTTCC